>LR738715.1:658781230-658803609 GCA_902687465.1 Secale cereale | reverse complement strand
CCCCAGGCTGCCCTTCGGACGCAGTGTTGTTTCCGGATCGCTGATTTTTTTATATAATTTTTCTGGATTTTTCTGGGCAGTTCTCGAAACGTGAAAACCTGAAATACAAAAACAGCCGAAAACAGAAACTGGCACTGGGGTGCACTGGATTAGTAAGTTAGTCCAAATATGATCAAAAGTGTATGGAAGTGTATGAATATCATAGCAATATCACCCAAAAGTGGCATGGAGCAAGCAGAAATTATAGATACGTTTTGGACGTATCAGATGCGGCCGAGCCAGTCGTCGACGGGATGGTAGCATAGCAGCTCGCGCGCCATGACCTGCATAGCCTGTGCGTTTGCCGGCCCGCGGCGAGCATGGGAGGATGACGTCGTGGCGTGAGTGGGCGATGGAGTGGCTGTGCGGCCGTCACGCTGCACGGAAGGTGGCAACGACGAGTCATGCTACTCATGGGCTGCAGGGCCAGTGGTGGCGCTGGTCGCGAGAGAAGCAGATCGGTGGGGGGCATCCCGTGCGAGCGTTGTCTGGGCGATGCGAGCCACCCGGCGCTCCACACGAACCCGATGTGCATCGGCCATGGGAGCAACGAAGTGGAAGCGGAGACATAAGAAAAGCTTCGACATGCCCCTACCTCGTGCGCCAAATGTCGGATTCGGGGCTCCGCAGACCCAAGAAGGTTCGAACTCTGGGGCGTGAACGAAGGGCTCCACTTCACCTAAGCACTTCACAAGCCGTGCTCAAAGCTCATGCTCACCGCTGGGGATGGTTGTAAGGGAAGAGGGCACGCCGAGATTTACCCAGGTTTGGACCACCTTGTGGTGTAAAACCCTACTCCTGCTTTTGGTGGATTGGACTCACGAGGTTGGTGGACTATGAACTTGTATAGAGAGTGAGCTGCCTCACAAGGGCTCGAGTGGTGTCGAACTGATGCCTTTCTACGGTGGATGCCGGTCCCTATTTATAGTGGCCTTGGTCCTCTTCCCGCATCATTTGGGCGGGAAGAGATCCCACAACGGCCAATTTTGAAGGGGGCAAGAGGTACATATTATCTTGACGAAAGGTGGTGTTCGCGTGCAAAGCCTCTGGCCGTGATGTAGTAGTGGGCTTGGCGATGACATCGGTCCTGCCAAGCTCATGGTCTTGGTCTCGTTGCACCAGAAAGGAAACCTTTGGCACTCTCCTCAGGAACGCACACCTGGCCTTGTCCTTCTTAGCACCGAAGAGGAAACTGTATCCTCTGCGCTCGCTGGCGCCTGCCTGACCTCAAACATCATGGCTTACGTCACCGCGACCTCGTGAGGTTGGGTACCTGCATAGGAATCTCTGCTACTCGGGAGGTAGCCAGAGGAGGCCACTCCTCTGGAGGTCTTGATGTCGCTCTCCACATGAGGCTAAGGGGCCACTCAAGGGTCCCCTCGCACAACCCTGAGTCTGGACCCTGCTGGGCCGTTGATGGGCCCGCATCTCGAGCTGCAGGCAGGCAGGTCTGGGTACCCCCGATCCCAGAACGCCAACATACTCGAGCAGTGTTGTACACACGTCGGTGCCTAGACACGATCCCTGCACAGCCATACTAGTTGCATTTTTCTTGTACACGAGTCAAATTCACTACAATGCACGTAAAATTTTCTTGCAACATAGTTATTTTCCCCTTTTAGAAGGCTAAACATGTCCATAACCATCAACAGATGAATCAATGCATGCATATACACTTATATATAGTTGCTATCTATGTCAAATAATATGTGTTTTGCGTCATTAATTTGTAAATTATTATTACGACATTTTCAAATTCGCGTCAACTTTGGTTTTTATGGTTTATACCGAAACCTTACCAAAATATTTTGGTATGTACCGAAACTAAACCGTATTTTAATTTCATACCGTATTTATCAAAGTATTAATACCGTACAACCAAAAAAACTGAATAAGCCAAACCATGTAAAACCGAACGAACAGAGTGACATCGGTCAAGCCGGCTATGTAATTAAGACATATATCGATTGACCCCTTTTCTACGAGTTTATCTTTAATTTGAGGTTTGATCCTCTTCTAGTTTGTCTGTCGGGACGTAGTCCACGGAGCTCCACCGTAGATTCATGTTGTCTCCTTGGGGCAGCGAGGTTATGGTTTCTTGTCATATGGCATTTTTTGTGTTACTAGCAAGATGCCCCTGCATTGCATGGAACATCAAGATGCATTTTTTTACAGAACACCTGCTGTGATTGACCCATGCAGGAGTAATCCCATGTGTAAGAACTAATGATATCTTGAGAATTTCATCAAAAATGGTATCTCGAGAATTTCATTGAAAAATGATATCTCGAGAAAGATGGGAGATAAGGTGAGGAGTGGGGTGCGGTGGTGATTGGTCGTCGGACTTAGCAAAGGCATGGGGATGGACGACGCCAGCAGCGGCCACCATGCCAAATTGTTCCAGATGCTTCCTTTTTTAATTACTCAACAATTAAGTCGTGGGAGATAAGGATGAACGAGAGAGGTGCGGGTATCCTTTTGCAAATTTGCCATAGTTTGCTTTCTATACGTCAGATATAGATCGGACGGTCTGTATTGCAAGATGGCAGGCACACCTCATCACCAACTCGGTTTTTATATCTCTACTCCTATAAAAAGTTGAGTTGATGATGATGGTGTGCCTACCATCCTTCATTTACAACCGTTCGCTTTATATCCAACGCATCTGAGATAAACTATGTCTGTTTTGCAAAAAGACCCCCACACTTCACTTCTCTTTTGTAGATAACCCCTTGTCTATCATGTTCAGCCATATCTCCCACTCACCTCATCTAGCCATTTCAGGAAAATATAAGAAGGATCTGGAGAGGTTGATGCTATCGGCGTCGTCTACCCCAACGCATCTCATGCCTTTTCTCAGGTCGCATTGCCGACCACCACCACGACCCCCTCCTACTAGCCATCTCCTCCGCCCCCTTCCAAGTCATCTTGAGTTATATTCATGATGGTCTAGAAAAAAATCAATACAAAAAAATTAAAGATCATTTTTTTGCAAAGCACGGTAAGTGTTATTACTTCATGAAGTTTTGGATGCAAGATTAACACTTGAATGCTTTTATTTGCAAAAGATATTTCTTTAATCCCAGATGCTTGTGACCTGTAGAGAATAGTGAATATCCGAAGAAACCTATCGATATTTGTTACACACTTTATCAAATAAACAACTCACGGGTCAATGCATTTCAGTGTTTCGTGCAATGCACGGGCATATTACTAGTTTTGTGTTATGTTAGTCCAGTGATTTAGATCAAAATGACGACAACTGCGCCTCCAGGGCACGTGCATGAAGATTTTGCTCTACTGCCCCAGCTCCTCACATCGCTGCATTTGTATCTTTTACTACTTCTCATGCCCACTCGTAGATAGGATCGATCGGCTGCTCGAAAGCCACCTAAATTTTTACTGTTAAGAGGTAAAAGTACTTCATGTAGTCGAGTCTAATAGTACTACTTGGTTCAAACAGGGAAGAAAGGGGGTGGGCGTGGGGGAGATTTGTTACCTGAATCTAGGACTTGGTCGAAAGAGGAAATAATGGGGGCGAAATGTAGCAGAGACTGGCTATCCAACTGATCTCTTGGTCTAATAGGGAAATAAAGGGAAACGCAGTACAAACTTGATATAGACCGATCTATTGCTTGAAAAAGGAAAGAAAGTGGGGACTGAGGGACAGTTCAACAATAGTATGTCCAACACTAGGTTTGATGGCCTCACACAGTAAAAGGTTGCTATACTGAACAAAAATGGGACCAACCCAGATATCTTGTTTGGATGTTTGTTGCCCCAAACCCCTGTTATGTAATGCCACTGGTAAAATGGAGCAGTCTCACTGTCAAAGTAAGGACACATTAAACCAATGTTGTTTCAATATAATGCCGTCAGTAATACGAATCAATGGCACTGTTTTTCATGTCCTGCTAAATTTCCCATGAAGATAAGTTGCTTCATTTTGTTAGAAATGCAATTGTCCTGGTCCGCCTATTCTCCCATGCCCAAATATCAACTCTTTAGCAGTTGTTAATGTAATGTTGCTGGTAAAATGAAGCAATGGAACCATTAAAGTAATGTCCCATTTAACGTTTTCATAGTTAATCCTAATGCCCACACTAATATCTAGCAATGTTGCTGCTTTAGAGATTGCTACTGCCATTGTAGAATCGTCATTTAGAAAAGGCACATGCTTCTTTTCATTTGATGTATGTTTCATCACTTGTTAGTCACCGTCCTTTCAGCCTTTTGTGCAAACATAGATACACATTTCATGCTTGATCTTAGTTGAACTGCAAAAAATGATATCCAAATTATAGTTGAACATTCCACGAGCTTCATGACCAACTTTGATGTTGCTCAATTTTATTGCAACTAATGGGGAAGAAGTTGCTAGCTCATAGGATCAAGTACTTGACAACTACATCATGCAAACATTGCTTCATTTTAGGTGAACTTCACAAAAAGGTCCCATGAATTGAATCATCCATGTTGGTGACCGGTGTCATCCCTTCTATGATGGCGTTGACTGCAGATATGGTCCCCATTAAGAGGTATGTTCCTTTTGAGGCAATGTTTTGCACCTTAAACTAGTGACACTATTAATTTGAGGCAATGATTTGGCAACGCTAGTGCCACATATTTTTTAATCGAAAGAGGGTCTTTTGTCTGATTTCATTAAAGAAACCCAACCATAGAGAACCATTATCTAACAACATCTCAGTTTAAACGGGCAGTTATGCAACTACTACTAGAACTGACTGACTACTAACAGGAGACAAGTTCGCCACATAAGCTAGGCAGGTATGGGGGCACAGCCCCAGGTCTACCAAGTTCGGACTACAACTCAAAAGCTACCACAGAAACATCAGGGGGGAAGATAGGGACTGAAAGTGCCAGCTTTAGCATCCCAGTCTAAGCCCCCCAAGCCTCCATCCTTGTGACGCATGGTACACCTCGCTTGTCACCTGCTCACCCCTAGTGCCACTGATAAAATGAAGTAATAATATAGTTAAAATAGAGCTATTGTTCTCTCTATCATTTCATTCTAATGTAGATAAAGAAAGTGCTTCTCTTTGTTAGTATATGTTTCATCAACTAGTCCCATTGTTAATGTTTAAGTGTTTCTACAAACTGGGGTGGTTAACTTTTGTTTAACTGCACAAAAATAGAGATTGGAATGTCTCAAGGCCCCTACTTGTACTACCGTTGTACACTGATGTTCATCACTGGAAGAAGGTGTATCGGCGAGAATTGGGTTAATTTCTAGTAACAGGCCTACCGTATGTGGTGTCGCAGGGCCCATTTAGCCCTTGCAACATGGCATACTGTGATACTATTGTATTTTGTATTAAATGTATTGCATCACAATCTTTTCCCATTAAGAAAATGAAGTTTCTTCTATTTATTAGTGTATGTTTCATCAACTAGTGTCACTATAATGTAATCACACTTTTTCATTATCTGTGCAAATACGGTTATTCAACTAAATCTTGGTGGAATTGCACAAATGTACGGATGGAACCAGCATATATGCAGAATCCGAGGTGCCAATATCTAACATAAACGTGCCTTGAAAAAGCACTGGTGCTCGGATGGTTCCTCAAGTTCTTGTCGACCCGCCGCATAATATTTCAATCTGCCGGTGTTTCGCTTGCACTTTACTTGTTTTCTTTTTCAGCGGACACTTTACTTGTTTCAGTGTTGCAGCAAATCCTCTAATCAAATAGGAGTATCTTATATTAGTATTTTCTAGGGTGTACTCTTTTCTGAAAAAAAAACACCAATCGATTTTTCTTTGTTTGTACACATTGTCACAAGTTTGTTTTAGGTCCAGAGCTATTTTAGGGTGATTGGCGTAGTACTCGGAGACTCAGAGTACTACGCAGTACTTACCCACTGATTTTCATTAGCTATCACACTGATTGGAAGCCTAAGCATATAGAAGCTTAGGTTAGTGTGAATCTTACCTTACACCCTACCGACACCGTTGAAATGTGGCGAGCGGTGCGGGAACCGTGGAGGACGGCGGGAAAGCGACGTCGCGCCATCCGACCACCTCTTGCGGCAGGAGAACGAATACTCATGTGGCTCTGGCTGGCACTGTACCCCCAACAACGGCACACCGTA
The DNA here is from genome assembly GCA_902687465.1 of Secale cereale. Taxonomy (NCBI): domain Eukaryota; kingdom Viridiplantae; phylum Streptophyta; class Magnoliopsida; order Poales; family Poaceae; genus Secale; species Secale cereale. The sequence goes on along the minus strand of LR738715.1, from coordinate 658,797,456 downwards.
CTCGATCGATTCGTTATCCTCTGGATGCTCGACCTTCGGCCTGTACGCCCACCACCTCTGCCTGACTTTCACCTCGGGTGAATCTGTCTGCTCCATCGCCCAGAGGAGATACTTGATGAACTCGAAGGACTGTGATGTGACTACCGCCGGGGAGTACATCGCCGCCCTCATCGCTGTTGTCTCGCTCTTTCTCATACATTGCACCATGGTCGTCACCGTCCTTGAAATCTCCCACTCGTTGTCAAACCAAGTAAGGATCTCCTTCAACCTGGCTAACTTTGCTTGGTCGCCGCCGGTGATCTGCCTGATTCGCTGATGCATCCTCTCCATAGTGTGCTTCTGAGAGGTCTGGTGCTGGCTTTGGAAGATGGGAGGAGAGACGATGGTCTTGCAATGGAGAAGAGGGAGAGGGATATGGTGGTTTTTCAATGGAAAATATGGAGATAAGAGGGGGGTTTTGCAATGGAGAAGAGGGAGAGGTGGGACGGTGGTTTTGGAATGGAGAAGATGGAGAGGAGAAGGTGTGGTTTTTCAATGGAGAAGAGGGGGAGGAGCGTCAGGCAACGATTTAGGATTGGATGAGAGGGTCGGCGCGCCGTGACTGGATCAAAATCAAAATCAATACACCCTTTAGTTAAGAAGCGACCCCACATTAACTAGTCTTCCTTGTATTCTGGGTCATATTTTGACCATGATTTTAACAAATAAAATATATGTTATACATTGCAAAAATAATATAATTTGGAAGTACATTTAGATATGAACCAAACGATACAATTTTTGATGACATGCATTCACATTTTTCTTTTCAAATATAGTACATGGTCAAACTTTGACCCATAATACGCAAAACAAAAAATACTTCCAAGACCACCGCCGCTCCTCTCCTCTTCCATTTCAAAACCACCGCCGCTCCTCTCATGTTCCAATCCAAAACTAGCGCCGCTCCTCTCCTCTGCCATTGCAAAACTACCATCGCTCCTCTCCTGTTCCAATCCAAAACCAGTACTGCTCCTCTCCTCTTCCATTTCAAAAACCACTACCCTCTGAGTGAAGGTGTTGTGGAGAAGTAGATCGATGGAGGAGTTCAACCGATAAGTGAGGATCGCAGACGACGACCCTCTGATGCTAGCCAGGATGTTGGAGATATAGTCTTCGTTTGACAACCCGGGGCAATTAGAAGCGACGGTGATAGTGATGGCGAAATATCTGGAACAGAGCGAAAAGGCAGAGATACTCCCAGAGGGAGTCGCGTTGGAGTACATAGAGTTGCTCCTCTGGGCCATGGAGCAGAGAGATTCAGCAAATCCGACCGTGAGGTAGCGGTGGTGGGGGTATCGATCCAAGATGGAGCACCCACCAAAGATTGAAGGATCAAGCATCTACACGGTGCCGTTTGTGAGGGTGCCGTCGCAGAGAGAGACGGGGGAGTCTTCGTCGACCGTACCCAACTGCAAGAAGAGAAAAGCAGTTGGCGCGATGGCGCTTCCCTGCCATCCTCTCCCTCGTCGTTCACCTCATCTCTGTTGCTCCCCACTTTTCCCTATTATCTCATCATCCACATTGTCCACATCAACGATGTGCCACGTCATTATTCAATTTTCCAAAATCACCTCATCAGTCTTATATTCCCATGCGGTCACGGCGATGGAACAAAACATGCATTTTTCTTCACACACAGCTGCTCATCCCACACGCCTCACCAGTTCCCCACAACCGTGGATTCCCCTTCCCCTTCATCTTCTCCAACGTCCATCAAATCCCACTGCACACAATTACTCTGTCGATTCAGTTTTTCTTACGATCTGGTATTTCTCTCCGGACCACATGCGAGTTGACAATGTATGATGGCAAGAGCGTCTCCCCTTGTGACGAGATCTGCAGGTGCTCATCCCCGCCCAGCTCTCGGCCTCCCCATCATCGGGGCCCCCGCCATGGAAGAAGAGCACCTCACGGTGGATGCCATTGCGCCCACATCGACCTCAGCCACTCTTGGTGATTACCTTGCTGTTGCGTGTCGGGTGCCTCAACAGAAGGCCGGGAAGTCTCACCATGGAGTAGCCAACCCTGCTCGGTGGGGTGAGAGGTATGCATCTTGGAGCTTCCTGGTGTGCAGAGGCTGCAGATCCTGAGCCTGCTGCCGTTCAAGTCGGCCATCCACACCGGCACGATGTGCTCACAGTGGCATGACCTTTAGGTCTGCGGCGGCCCATGCCCTCCTCACTCAGCCTCCGCGCGAGGATGGGGTGCCAGCTAGCGGGGATCGACATGTGAGACAGTATAGGTGACTGCCACACGAGAGTATGGGACTCCAGCAAATTGGGTCAAGGTGCGGCTCAATCTGGGCGCCGATGCACTCAGATAGAACATATCCTTGCCATTCTTAATGTATATTGTATACTGTATATCTTACATTACATTATACTCCCTCCGTCCCATAATATAAGAGCGTTTTTGACACTACGCTAGTGTCAAAAACGCTCTTATATTATGGGACGGAGGGAGTAGTATATTATTTCACTTCATACTGTACGTTTTGTATGAACCTAACGCTTGAATATACGAGTCATTTTCTTAGCTTGCCCTGCGGAAATTTGCTTGAATTGATTATATTTGTTCAATTTGCTTTGTGGAAATTTTTGCTTGAATTTCTTCGATGGATCTTTCCATGCAATGTATTTGTCTAACATATTAAACCCATTAAGAGGCGCTAGAATGGTGGCCAACCAGCTACGCCATGTGGCGCATGTTGGTTGGTCACGATGAGAAAGTATTTTTTTAGAGTTTTTTTAAATGGTGGGGATACTTTTTTTGAGAGAAGTTTTTCTAGGTTTTTTCTTTTTCCTTTTAAGATGGTTGTGATGTCCACGTGACGTGAGAATATTTTTTAAATTTTTTGACATGATGGCCAGGTGCGCATAGCTTTCTCTCAAGCGGCCCGCAATGGTGGGCCCCAACCACTAGTTGGCTACAATTTGTTTCCTTATAAGGCAATTGCATGTGGCAGGACGACAGTGGACGGCGGCTTTGCCATCAAGGACCGTATACCTCAGCCTACTAGCATTGTTGGATGATGCGACTATGGGTCCATCGATGCAGACATGTTCATGTCGCAGGTGCTGCTGCTGGAAGGCGAGGTCAATTACAACGGGTTCATGTTGTCGAGTCAACTACATGGACTCTAGCTTTAGTGTGAAGTTGCAGAGCAACTTGCAAATACCACAAATACATTGCAAATACCACAAATACATTTCTGCTTTACAGACTTGCAATGACTTGATATCAAACTTTATCCGAAATTTGTGTTGCGATGGTTTGGTCTAATTTTGTTTGAGAAAATTACAGGGATCAATGCTTCCTCATATTACAGAAACAAAATTTGTAAGTGCTTACACTTTTGTCCATTATGATTATGTCTCCTCACTGAAGATATATTTGTATTTTCTGCACACAAAAAAGAAGAAGATATATTTGTATTGTTCAACCAACCTCTAACTTACTCCATATATACGGTGATAGTGTATACACAGCCTAACTCAAGAATTTAGAAGTTGGTGGTTTCCTGGACATTTTGTTTCAATGCATTTTTAACTCCCTGTTCTTTATACACTTTGGGCCTCTCCTACTTACTAATAGCACGTGCTGCCAACCTTATCAAGGTTCTGGGAAAGTCGTCTATGTGCGCAGTCCATCTTGTGAAAGAGCAATAGTATCTAGCTGGTACCACCACCAATAGGTTTTGTCAGTTTCATCACCTTCAGTCTCAGTGGTAGTGCTTTATCCGCATCTCAGTTAAAATTTACACTTTCAACTATCTCGAGCATTCAACCAAATTGAAGATCAATATATCAACTAGCATAGTTGCTCATTAGGAGTTGCAACAGAGCTCGATTTACCAAGGTATCTATGAATTTTGATGGTTCACTGGGAGATTTTTTCTTTATCTTTCCTAAGGTGTTGATTGTTCCTAATTTTTTTTGATTCATCATAAAAGAAAGACTAAAATAAATCTCCAAAAGTTGTCGTGTCTGGTGGAATGATGGTGTGAACTAATTTTAAGCGGTAGTCTAAAATTATCATGTGTGACCACTTGAGGTCGATAGAATATGGTTATATAATACTCACGAGCTAGAATTGGTAGTCACATTTGACTTATGTTTGTGTCTGCTTGATATAATGGCCCATTGCTGAAAATTAATTTCATTTGCTTGATGTATCTGCAATTTTGCACTATTTATTGAACGAATTATGTCAATCTCTCAATCTTCATTTTTCACTCAATATGTATTTAGCATTCTTTCCTCAAACATATTATTGAGTGAAAACCAAGCCATTTAGCGTTTACAAGCCTAACAGAAGCCCCACAGCAACGCGTGGGGTATGTATCTAGTTTTCTGAATTCTAGAGATCTATTTTTAGCACTTTAAAAATGTAGTTTCATATAAAAGTGCAGACAATGTGATTCTGAGAGAAGAAACTGCAAGTTTCGGTTTCAGAGGGCAAAGCATTTATATTAACACGCCCTTTTCGAACAAGGATAACATCATGTTGGAAGTTTTATTCATAGTCGAAAATGAAACTACTAGCCAGTTAACATCATGCTGATCAACATTCATGCATAGCACATCTTCATATGATGCACAGTCAAAAAGATATGCTATTTTCAAAATGCCCACAAAATGTTGAGTGTGCGAAAAAACAGAGAAAACGAGGGACGGAGTTTTGCCAAGTGTTGGAGGTGGTGTGCGTAGATGACAATGGGGATCCACATGTCAGTAATGGCAGAGGCGAAAATTTGGGGATATTTTTCCTTCATCAGGTGGAATCAATCTCGGGCGCAGTTGTGGTTGGAGAGTTGAACGTCACTAGTCTACTTCAGAATTTTCCCTACAAATTTGTCACAGCTTCTACCATTACGGTAGCACATCTTCCCCGACTCGGATGCGTTCTCGTCCAAGGCCTGGACGTCATCCTCCGCCTTTGTGCGCTCGCCGCGGCGCCGTTGTCTACCGTTGTGAGCATGTTCAACAAACGAGAGGAATCTAGAGAGGATTGTACGTGGAGAGGCGACAATCGGGACCCATCAGGTCCATGGTCGTACGCTACCAGGTGCCTCATTGAAAAAATACTTCCTCCTAATGCTATACTGATGTTGGGGCCCATGGGTTTGTCAACGTAGTTACTCCTACTAAAGAGATAAATTTACAACGAAGCCGATCATTGAGGAGCTAGCATGGAGTATCATTTATTATCAGTGGGCCAGCAAGTATCAGCTGGGTTGTAGGCTGCCCAGTCTAGGATTTCTTTTTTAACATGCGCAACCCACCACATGTCGGTTTGTATTTTTTAGGGTCGTCATGTATCGACCGGCTTATGGGCCTCCCGTCCTAGGTTTTATTTTTTCTTAAACATCCGCAGCCCAACTTATGTATTTTTTAAAATAAGAAAACACAGAGGTTTGTTCTATTTTTCAATTTGAGAATAGGAACGCCATGTCAAACTTATGTTCCCCTTTTAACTATATTATATATATTTATATTATTTTATATGTTATTATATATTATTGTTATTATCATCATATATTTAAGAGATATTTACATACATAAGAAAAAAATATCCCACATTTTATTAACTTATAAAAACAAGTTCTTAACAATAAAATCATGTTTTTTTTACCTTAAGGCAACAAAAATGCTGGTCATTGTATACAAAAGATTGGTGAGATTTGAGGAGCAAATGTAATAATAAAGCGCTTATTATTTTAATATATTTATAAGAAAATGTTCAGCCCCTGTTTATTTTTTTATAACATTGTTGTGCCCAACCCAACAATATAATTAGAACCAGTCCAACAAAATTGTGTATTTCGAGAAAGTGCAAATGGGCTGTAATTTTTTAGAAAAAATTAAATGGGCCGCATGGACGCTACATTATTTGTTCATCCAGCCCAACAAATTCGTGTATTTCGAGAAAGTGCAAATGGGTTGTAGTTTTTAGAAAAAATATAAATGAGCCGCATGGATGCTACATTTTTTGTTTACCCACCCCAGCAAATGAACTATAAATAATAAAAAATGGGTTGAATATGTGTCACATTTTTGGAGGCTCAAATGTGGGCCAATAGGTCGAAGCGAGCGCAAGGCGTTGTTAACTTAGTCAATAAATTATTCTGACATCCTTAGCCATTGGATGTTATCCAACGGCCAGCATCCATCTTCAGTCTCTCGTCTTCTTCCTCCAACGCAGCCGGGACCACCTCCTCCCGCCTCCGACTGCTAGCAGCTCTGCTTAGCACGCTTCGCTGGGAAGCGCTACCCCACCTCTGGCCAGGCCATCCCCTCCACACCTCCTGTTATTCTCCGTCGACTTCAGAACCACACCGCACCAGAACCAGTTAACCCTTGTACACCTCTCCGTCTACGACTCCACTGCCGCGTCTTCCCATCTCCGACTCGTTGCCGTCCGGGGCCTCGTCGTCGTCCACCGACTTGGTGCACTCGATGCGGCATGGTCAACGTGGTCAACACACGAGAGTCATCGGAAGAAGACTGTACGTGGAGAGGCTGACAGTGGGGACGCACCAGGTCCATGGACGCACGCATGCAACCGCCTCCTTACTACGCGAAATAAAATTATTCCTCCCCCTGAAAGCTGGGACCCACCATGCATATCTTCGCACGAAAGGAAGTGCCTCCTTATTCCTGCCCCTGACACCTGGGACCCATCAACATCTTTGCACGTGTAAGTGCCTCCTTATTATGAGCAAAAAATGATTCCGCCCCTGACAACTGGGACCCTCCAGCTATATTTTCGCACGCAAGGAAGTGTCTCCTTGTCCTCCGTTACAGCTGGGACCCACCAGGTGGAAGCGTACGTAGTGTTATCTGCCTGGTCGTGAATCTGTACGTACATAGCGGTCGATCGGTCTCTCCGCAGCGATGAACCGTGGCCGAGTAAGGAGTGAGACGTGTCGTACATACATTCCCGTCTAAACCGTGTATATGTACGTACAGCCATAGGGCAAAAAATATGTCTATGTATGTACATACAGGCAGGGGCCTCGAGCGCGTACTCGTGCATACGTACGGCAATGCAGTCCCGTACTTATGGAGACGGGCTCGTGTGCATGGAGATGGCAACAATGGCTTTGTGTTCATCGGCAGCCAACCGGTGGGGTCGGAATAGAGAAACAACGTTGTGTTTATCGGGAGGCAACGGAATGCCTCGTGTTCATCGGGAGCCAACCGGCTTGGACAGAACAGCCGAAACGGGGTGTGTTGTATCGAAAAACGGAGGGAAACGGCCTTCTGCTCAAGCGTGTACGGTCGAAACAGGGTCTTGTTGTTCATTGGGAAGGGTCTGGCATACCATAAAACAGAGGAAACGGCCTTCTGCATGACCGACTACGGTCGAAACGGGATCCTGTTCACCGGGAGGGGTCTGGCGTACCGCAAAACGGAGGAAATGGACTTGCGTTGGAGCGCTACAGTCGAAACTGGGGTCCTATTCATTGGGAGGGGTGTGGCGTACCGCAAAACGAGACTCCACGGACTATTGTTCACCCACCGTCGACTTCCTCCAGCCTCCACTTGCACTGTCCATCCATCGCATCTTCCTCCTGCCTCCACCAGCTACTGTTCATCCATGTGATACTGTTCATCCTGCCCTCCACCGGCTACTGTTCAACCAGCTCTCCACGGGGACTGTAAGTGCATCTAGTGCCCCTTAGTGATTTTGGTGTATTGAAGACTTATAGGTTAAGGGAATAATGTGTTTATGAGTGTACACATGTCTATAAGTCTATGAGGAGTTTGATATTTACAAAGAAAGTCGATCCCTAAAAATGAAGTTCTTCGACTGGAGACTTTTAATTTCTAAAGACTTTGTGAAGACTTTGAAAGTGAAGAAATTGGTGTGACCTTGAAGACTTGGTATTCATTTGAGGAACATGAAGCGTGAAGACTTTTTGTTTTCGTAGTTTCATTTTCTCTTTCTTGAGTCATAGGAAACACCGTACTGTTAAAGGGGGTCGAGGAAATACTAAGGAAAAATTTCTAGTTGATGCTCAACTCAAAATCCTACACCGACCAATCCCTTTGAGTGAAGCCATTGGAAATCTCATACAGTTCAGTCATATTCTTCAGTGACAGAGACGAAGTTCTTCTGGTCTATGAGGAATTTGTTCTGACTGACGAGTTAGGAATTCGCCAATGCAGATTGCCTACACAGTGAGGAACATGATAGCCCCGAGGAATTTGATACTCAAATTTCCGACCATTGATGTGCTACGCGCCAGCTGTCCCAAAATATCTACCTACCTAACGGTCATATCATTAAGGGCATTTATGTCTTATCATGTCGGGCTGCTCCCTAGGCTATAAATAGCTGCCCCCTACAACCACTAGCTGGTTGACTGCTCCGATAGAAACTGACACTTGTCATAAGAGCAACCCATCCTCCGAGGACTTTGAGCAAAAATCATCAAGTGAGGAAAAACCCAAAACCAAACCCAAACACCTACAAACCCAAAAGTGATTGAGCATCACTGAAGAGATTGATCCTGAGTGGATCCGCCGCTTGTTACCTTTGAAGACTGTGCTTCTTCCAGACGGTTATGCGTCATGGTCTAGAGCGTCCAAGAGGAATTGTGGATCGCCGAGTGACCGAGTTTGTGAAGGTTCGGAAGTCACCTGTGAAAACTTACCACGAGTGATTAGGCAAGGTCTGTGTGACCTTAGCTCAAGAGGAATACGGTGAGGACTTGGTGTCTTGGACTGTGTGTCCAGGACTGTGTGTCCTCAGGTTTAAATACCTAGCCGCCCTAACCAGATGTACAACTAAGACAGTAGTTGGAACTGGTCTAACAAATCATTGTCTTCACCAAGCTTACTGGTTCTATTTCCTCAACTCTTTCATTTCCTCATATCTGTGTTGTGTGCTTGTTCATATTTGTTTGAAGACTTTGACTGAAGACTTTCTCAATTTCCTCAGTTCAATTTCTTTAGTCAGTTTGTCTTCATTCTGTGTTATCATGTGTTTACGCTTTCTGTACTATGTGCTTGTCCTCATTTCATCATGATGACCATGCTTGTATTATGTTATGTCTACTTCTGAGTACTTATTCCGCTGCAAGTAGTTCTTCACTAAGGAATTTCCTCACCCGCAAATTCCTCAGTGAAGAATTCATAAAAATCGCCTATTCACCCCCCCTCTAGTCGATATAACGCACTTTCAATTGGTATCAGAGCAAGGTACTCCCTTGTTCTATGTGATTTTGGTTTAACCGCGTGGAGTTTTAGTTATGTCGACCGCATGTATGATCAAGGTCTCCGCTGGGTGTCCTACCTTCGATGGGACAGACTACCCCTAATGGAAGAATAAGATGTGAATGCATCTTGAGGCAATTGATAACGATCTTTGGTATGTTGTGGAAAATGGTGTTCCCTCGGTATCACCTTCTCTGAATGTTGCTGATGTGAAGAGATTCAAGCAACTCGATTCTCAAGCGAAGAATATCATTTGTGGCCATCTGAGCAAAGGACAGTATGGAAGAGTGAGTGCTTTGGAAACTGCTAAGCTTATCTGGGATAGGCTGTCCAAAGTCAATGAAGGAGTCTCAACACAACGTGACTCTCGAGTTGATGTTCTTCGCAATCTCTTCAACCGCTTCAAAAGACTTGACAATGAAAATGTTCAGGAAACCTTTGGTCGCCTCACTGACATCTCAGATGAGCTTCAAGCACATGGTGCAACTGACATCACCGACCATGAGGTGGTGAAGAAATTGCTGAGATCGCTTGATTCCTCATTTGATACTCTGGCATTGATGATACAAGAGTGTGGTGATTACAAGTCACTTGATCCCGCTGATATTCTCGAAAGGCTAAATACTCATGAGTTCTAGCTTGCTGAAAAGAGAGATCTCTATGGTCCGAGCTATGGCAGATCACATGCCCTGAAGGCCAAGGTCGTCTCCGAATCTCAAGGTGAAGATTCTGGTAGTAGCCTTGGTGATCCTAAAGAACTGAGCCAGGAGCTAGCACTGCTAATGAAGAAATTCCAAAGGTTCTCAAGACGTGGTCGCTTTGGAAAATTCTCAAGGAGAAATGATTCCTCATCCAGTGAGTACAATAAGAGGCTATGTCACAAATGCAAGATGCATGTTCACTACATCCAAGGTTTTCCTCAGTGGGAAAAGGAATCTAAGAATAATAAATACAAGGATTACAGTTCTGATGATACTAAGAAGAAGAAGAAATCGTCAAAATCTTCATCATCAAAATCCTCAAAGTCTTCATCTCACAAGAAGAGAAGCTCCAAGAAAGCCTGGGCATTCATTGGCAAGGAAATGGACTCTGAGGCTGAATCTGAGGATCATGAGGAAGAGGAGGAATCTGAGGAGTCCGACTCTGGTGTGGCGAGTCTAGCTCTCGCTACTGCATTCATCAGCAAGTCTATCTTCAACCCTGGAGAAAATGGCTTCACCAACAAGGTTGATGAAGGCAATGATGACTATGCTCCCACCTATAGCTTCATGGAAAAGGGTGCCAAGGTACTCAAATATGCCTCCGCTGAATCTAGTGAGAATGAATCTGATGAAAATCTTAAGCCCAGCTATTCTAAACTTTCTAAGATTGTTGTGCAACAACAAAAGGCTATTGATAAGGTTCAAAACATGCTAGATAAAAGTGATGATATGTTGGGTGAAGAAATGGATCGCACTAAAACCTTGACTGAAAATCTTCAAAGACTTCAGTCTAGGTTTGATAATCTTCAAGGTCATCATAACACTCTCTTGTCTGATCATGAGAAGCTTTCTTATGAATTTCTTCAAAGAAAACAAGACCTTGAAAAGCTAAGAGAGAGTTATGAAGATCTTCAGAAGGAGCGTGATTCATTACTTGCTCAACAAATCAGCGCCACTCAGGAAGAATTCATTCTGCCATGCTTGAAATGCATTGAATGTGAATCTGCTAATTCTTCACCTGAATGTTCAAATGCTTCTAATGCTACAAATTCTTCAACTATCTCTGCTATCACTAATTCCTCATCTGAGGACATTGCTAGTATCACTGATAATGCAGGGCTGAAGGAATTGTACATGACAGGCATGTACAAAAGCCTCAAAGGGCATCAGACTCTTTGTGATGTGCTTAAAAAGCACATCCTCAACAGGAACCCTAGGAAAGAGGGTATTGCCTTTGAGAGGAAACTTAATGCTGATGGCTCATATTGGAAGCATGAGCAATATCCCAAAACCTCATGGGTTGCTGCAAATGGACCTCCAGTTGATCCATCCAATTTATCTGGCTTTACATGTGAATCTCCTCATTCTTCTGATGAGTCATTTGACTCCAACTATAAACTGTTCAAAATCAGAATGGTGAAGTATTTGCTAGATATGTTGGAACTAACTGCAAGAATGGTCCCCCTATGAAGAAAATCGGGGTCCCTAAGAGGCACCTTGAAAATCTTCAAGTGAATGTCCTCATGACACCTCGTGTGAGGAATAGGAACCCCAGATCCAATTCTTCATATGGATCAAAATATTCAGATGGATTCAAATCCTCATATGGACCAAATTCCTCACGTGTATCAAATTCCTCAAAAGGATCAAAGTCCTCATATGAATATCATGGTGCTAACAACTCTGTTTCGCAGGGAAGAGCTAAGAGCTATGAATATGAGCATTATTCTTCTAACCATTATGTTCATAAGTCCTCGAAGAATCTCTCTGCCTATTCATATGCTTATCCTAACTCCTCTTATGTGAAACGAAATGGGCTGGCTTCTATGCCACCTTTCTCGTATGGAGCTCGCAGAGTGATGAACTCTTTGCCACCCCTTCAGATGTGGGTGGTGAAGAAAAAAACTAATCTCTTCTCCAGGGTCAGGTCTCCAGACGTGCTCAAACATCTGAAGAATTTGCTGGAGACCTGAAATGTGCCTGAAGTTGAAGATTTTGAAAAGCTAAGAGTGAATTTCTTCAAAGAAAGCAAGACCTTGAAAAGCTAAGAGTGGGTTATGAAGATCTTTAGAAGGAGCGGGATTCATTACTTGCTCAACAAATCAGCGCCTCTCAGGAAGAATTCATTCATCCATGCTTGAAATGCATTGAATGTGAATCTGCTAATTCTTCACCTGAATGTTCAAATGCTTCTAATGCTACAAATTCTTCAACTGTCTCTGCTATCACTAATTCCTCATCTGAGGACATTGCTAGTATTACTGATGTTTGAGCACGTCTAGAGACCTGATGTTTGAGACCTGAAATGTGCCTGAAGTTGAAATGTGCCTGAATTCTCTCATTTCTCACGTCCTCATATTGCTTTATCTGTTGCATTGCTTGTTGAAATTGATCTGATGAATTGATGTCATATTCTTCACTTATGAAGTATATGAGTTTGTAAGATGCACTAATTCATCTGCAGGATGATCAACCCAAAGCCTCTGAGTGGGTCCTCGATAGTGGATGTACAAATCACATGACTAGTGACAAGAATCTATTGATGGATGCTCCCTTATCTCCATCTCATCTGAAGCATATCATCTTCGCTGACAAAGGCAAAAGTCAGGTATTGGGTCTAGGTAAGGTTGCTATCTCAAAGGATAGACACATGGACAAAGTCATGCTTGTCGAGTCCTTAGGATACAACCTCATGTCTGTCTCAATGCTTTGCGATCTTGATATGGTTGTAGTCTTCGGCAAGTATCGTTGTGTTGTGGTCATGGAATCTGACAATTCCAAAGTCTTCGAAGGCTTTAGGAGAGGAGACTTGTATATTGTTGATTTCTTTGCAGGACCTCAACCAGCTGTGTGTCTACATGCAAAAGCTTCAGAAGGCTGGCTATGGCATCGACGACTTGGTCATGCAGGCATGAGGAATTTGCACACGCTTGCGAAGAAGAAGCATGTCATTGGCATTGAGAATGTCAAATTCCTCAAGGATCACTTATGCGGAGCCTGCGAAGCTGGAAAGATGACCAAGGCCAAGCATCCAGCAAAGACTATCATGACTACTACTCGACCATTTGAATTGCTTCACATGGATCTCTTTGGTCCTAATCATTATCCTGAAGTTTCAAATGATGCTTCTGAATACGGCTTTGTTATTGTTGATGATTACTCTCGATACACATGGGTACACATTGTTACTTACAAACATGAAGTGCAGGAAGTCTTCAAACGATTTTCTTCGAGGGCTTCAACCAACTTTGGTGTGAAGATCAAGCACATCAGAAGTGACAATGGAACTGAGTTCAAGAACTCTAGTCTCGATGACTATCTTGATGAACTTGGTATTACTCATGAGTTATCTGCTCCTTATACTCCTCAGCAGAATGGCGTCGTGGAGCGCAAGAACAGGACTCTTGCTGAGATGGCTCACACTATGCTTGAAGAATACAAAACGCCTCATCGTTTCTGGATTGATGCAATTGATACTGTGTGCCACATCATCAAGAGAGTATATCTTCACAAATTCTTCAAGAAGACTGCCTATGAACTCCTCACTGACAAGAAACCCAATGTGAGTTACTTCAAAGTCTTCGGTGCTAAATGTTGGATTAGAGATCCCCATCACAACTCAAAATTTACACCGAAAACACATGAAGGGTTTATGCTTGGTTACGGAAAGGACTCGCACACCTACAGAGTCTTCAACAACGTTCTTCACAAGGTTGTTGAAACTGTAGATGTGCGGTTCGATGAAACTAACGACTCGCAAAGAGAGCACCTACCTTCTGTGATAGATGAACCAGCACCAGAGGAAACTATCAAATTCAAGGCTACTGAGGATGTCGTTCCAACCGAAGAATCTGCTGAAGAATTCATTCCAGAACATGAAGAACGTAGAGCTAATGCACCTGAAGAAAATGCTGAAGAAAATGGTGCTGAAGAAAATGCTGATCAAATCCCTCGACGACAACCAGCTCGTCCTCGTGTTGCAGAAGAAGTGTAGATTGAGAAAATCATCGATGACATTGAAGCACCAGGTCCTCTCACACGCTCAAGAGCTTCTCATTTATCTAACTTTTGTGGGCACTTCGCTTTTGTCTCTAACACAGGGCCCACTAAGGTAGATGAAGCATTTATGGAGCCTAAGTGGATTCAAGCTATGCAAGAAGAATTACATCAATTCGAGCTCAACAAAGTCTGGAAACTGGTCAAACGTCCAGATCCTCGCAAGTACAATATCATTGGCACAATGTGGATCTACCGCAACAAGCAAGATGAAAATGGCCTTGTGGTAAGGACTAAGGAATAAGGCACGACTTGTAGCTCAAGGCTACACACAGGTTGAGGGAATTGATTTCGATGAAAATTTTGCACCTGTTGCTAGACTTGAGGCTATTCGCATATTACTTGCTTATGCTAACCATCATGATATCACTCTGTATCAAATGGATGTGAAAAGTGCATTCCTCAACGGTAAGCTTGAGGAAGAAGTATATGTTGCTCAACCCCGAGGTTTTGAAGATCCCAAAAATCCTGACAAAGTCTCCAGACTCAATAAGGCTCTCTATGGCCTCAAGCAGGCCCCTCGGGTGTGGTATGATACTTTGAAGGAATTCCTCATGAAGAAAGGCTTCAAACCCGGTTCACTTGATCCTACTCTTTTCACTAAATATTATGATGGTGAAATATTTGTGTGCCAAATATATGTTGATGATATTATCTTTGGTTGTACTGACCAATGTTATAGTGATGAATTTGCCTATATGATGAGTGAAGAATATCAAATGTCTATGATGGGAGAACTGAAATTCTTCTTAGGTCTTCAAATTCGTCAACAATGCAATGGCATATTCATATCTCAGGAGAAATACCTCAAGGATGTATTGAGGAAATTCAGCATGCACGATTGCAAAGGAGTCGAAATTCCTATGCCCACAAATGGCCATCTATGCACTAATGAAAATGGTATTGACTTCGATCATAAGGTATACCGCTTCATGATTGGTTCTTTATTGTATTTATGTGCATCTAGGCCAGATATAATGCTTAGTGTTTGCATGTGTGCCCGATTTCAAGCTACACCGAAGGAATCACACCATATGGCTGTGAAACATATTCTTCGATATCTAGCTCACACACCAACACTTGGATTATGGTACCCCAAGGGCTTGGCTTTTGATCTCATTGGATATTCAGACTCTGGCTATGCTGGTGATCGTGTGAACCGCAAGTCAACATCTGGTACATGTCACTTCCTCGGAAGATCTTTGGTCTGTTGGTCTTCGAAAAAACCGAACTGCGTATATTGCTGAGTATATTGTTGTTGGCTCTTGCTGTGCTCAATTGCTATGGATGAAGCAAACTCTCAAGGACTATGGCGTCAACGTGAAGAATGTGCCTCTCTTATGTGACAATGAGAGTGCCATCAAGATTGCTCACAACCCAGTTCAGCACTCGAAGACAAAGCACATTCAGATTTGTCATCATTTTCTTCGTGATCAAGTGTTGAAGGGCGACATTTCTATTGAGCATGTGAAGACTGAAGAACAGCTAGCCGATATCTTCACAAAGCCCTTGGATGAGAAGAGATTTAGAAAGTTGTGGTGTGAGCTAAATATCCTAGAATCTTCGAATGTTCTTTGAATAGGACACTCATCCTAACACTTGTGCAAAATTGATGACTTAGATGTGCAACACATGAAGACATGTTTTTCTTCAATCAATGAAGAATAACGCTCTAAGTGTGAAGAAATTAACGAAGAATTTGATTCTCGGAGCCCTACGATAATTGTACGCGGTGTCTAAAATCATCATTCTTATATGGTGGGTCACGCCACCACCAAAGTTGAAAATCTTCAATTTGAATTTTTCTGAAATTCCTCAGTTGTTCATATTCTTCAACTTTGCATTGTCTTCACCGTTTCCACCTTTTTTCTTCATTGGATATATATATATATATAGGGTGGGCCTATTCTCATAACACCCCTTAAGACCTTATTCTCCTAACACCAACCTCTTATTCTGCTAACACCCGAGACCTACCGTAGCTACAAAACTAACCGCGAAGGAGCCGAACGAACTGCACGGGCTAAGAAAAAACCCATCCCACCTTATCCTCCCCTCAGCCACCCACTCCTCTGTCTCTCCACCGCACCACCTCCCCCGCGCCGGGCCCGACCTCCCTCCCCATGTCGCTCCCCACTTTCCTCCACGCGCCGCCCCACCTTCTCCGGAGCGAAGCACCCCTACCCAACCCTTCTTCTCCGAC
>LR738715.1:658728124-658780962 GCA_902687465.1 Secale cereale | reverse complement strand
GCCCCCTGTCTTGTGCCCTTCCGATGGGAGGATGGGGAGGAGGTGCTCCATCGATGGAGAGGTCAACGACCGAGGTCGTGGCCCCGCCTCCCCCACCTCGGGAATCCAGGCTCCCTTGCCGGCGAGGCCCCCCCGACAAGCTACATCCCCGACCCAGATCCAGGTCAGAAGCGAATGGCTTCCCTCTCCTCGCCCCCAGGCTTCCTTTGTTTTTGGTGATTGAATCCACTCGAGCCCGTCCTCTTGCACCCAGATCGAGGCCTCCACGACCATGCCTGCGTGCATGTCGACCATGCCCCAGCTGTTCGCCGGCGTCACCCCCTTGATGATGCAGTTTGTTATTCTGCTAATGCCGAATTCGGTTCAATATTTATGTGCGTTTAACATCTTATTTTTTTTCTCAGGAGAGAACTGCACAAAATAAGGAATGGCTCCGGCCTTGGTTCACAATCTCTCTAGTGGGTCTCCGTCGAGAAGTTCTCCCCACACGCAAGGCCTCCCAACGACAAGAACCAGCAACCTAACCTCCTCCCATTCAAGACTGTGCAGTTCGTTTAGTTTTTAGGCTCTTGGCTGTAGTTTGTTTTGTGTGAAATATCTGCACTGGCGACCAACATGTTGTTCGCTCGCGACGACATTCAACCAGTGCATTTTTTCGGCTTCTGTAGTTTGATGTAGTTCCTTTTGTCTTGCTAATTTGTAGGGATGAGCAATTGTACCCGAAATCAGTTTCATGTAGTTCACTACTCTGGACCCTGTAGTGCGGAACACGTTAGAAAAAATATGTATAGAAACATGCAGTTCAGTAATGTGAAACACATACAGGAATTTGTTTAAAAAGGTGTTGTTCATATCGTGTCGTGTTGTGATTCATTATTTTCAATATTGTGGTGCACTTTGCTCTAAAAACGGTCCACTACAAAGGACTCTTTAGCACACTGCAGTTAGAACAAAATGCATTTAAAAACACGCAAAATGCAGTGCACTTTGGTCTTAAAAAAATTCCACTACGAAGGATTTTTCAGTACATATACCATTTCCGGGGAGGTTTGCTCCACTATACAAGCTACATTTAAAAAACAAACAAATGCAGTGCACTTTGGTCTAAAAAAGTCCATTGCAAAGGACTCTTTGAAGCTCACTTTGTTCTCTCACGAAAGTTGGCCATAAAAAAACCTTTGTGGTTCACTTGGTGATCGAAAAAACAAAAACACATCGGAAAGCAGCTCACTTCTCAAACACTTCTCAACACACGTAAAAAATTAATTAGTACGAAAAAAGATAAAAGCAAATCATGAAGTTCACTTTTGGTAGTGTTCCGCTTTACTTTCGGGAGTGTTGCGGTCCACTTTCCTTCGAAAAAAAGTTGGAAAAAAGACAACAAAAACTCCGTGAGAAAAATCTACGTCCAACAAAATAAATCATGAGGTTCGTTTGACTGTCTGATGCAGTGTGTTCTTCAGTTTGAAGCAGTGCGCTTTTCTGTCCGATGCAGTGCACGCGTCGATTTTGTTGTCGCGAAAAACAGAGTTTTCGCGTTTTTGTAATTTCAAAACTGCTCTTAAACCGTAATGAATTAGAGGGCGTGTTCTACATGAAAAAGTAGCGTATCGACGATATCTTTCCAACGGTGTATCATTTGGATCGTTCTGACCAACATTTTGTAAAAATTTCATGAAAAACGGCCGCTGTCGTTCGTAGTCAGCCGCACGATTTTCAAATTTAACTAGAAACCGTAAGGAATCTCAAAAACATTTCAACATATGAAAGTTGCGCCTCATTCGTAGCTTTCCAAAGGTATATTACACGCCTTGTTTCGACAAACGGTTAGAAAACTGGAGTGAAAACAGTACCAAAAATTTGAAAAAATTCGAAAAACACAATTCCGCGATTTAGTAAATTCAAAACTGCTCTTAAACCATAGCGAATTAGAAAAAATAATAGATATGAAAAAGATGCGCGGCGACGATACCTTTCCAATGATGTATCATATGTTTGATTCCGACGAGCTGTTTAGAAAAAAACGCCAAAAAACGCTTGCTGCCATTCGTTGTGAGCCGCACGATTTTCGAAACTGCTCTTAAACTACGATGAATTTGGAAAAGTGTTCAACTTGGCAAAGTTGCGTCTACTCCATAGCTTTTCAATGGTATATTACATGCATAATTTCGATAAACGGGTAAAAAAATAGAGCAAAAAAGGTACCGAAAAAACAACACGTACAGTTTTTTCAAACATGAGGTTCTGTTGCAGTATCTGTGCAGTGCGCATAGCCTTCCAATGCAGTAAAACAAAGCAGTTCGGAAGCGTTATGAGAATATTATTCTCATAATGTTATGAGAATAGTTCGGCTGTATATATATGAGTTTATGTCCTCTACAACATTCACTTATTGCTAATTCTTCAAGCTATTTTTCCTGCTAAGTGAATGTGATCGGACCCTTCCCCCTCTATGCTAAACTCAACCCATTCCCTTCACAAATTCTTCATGTGCGTTCTATTTGAAACTCGTTCAAAATCTTCACTGTGTCCTTGTCAGCTGATGAATTTGTGAACGCAACGTTAAAACCTATCTTTATCCAAATTTTTGGTTTTGCCGCTCAAATCGTTCCGCATCCCACGACAATACTTATCTATTCACCCACGATCTCACACGATCTCCACTTCTCAGTACGTGGGTGACACATGTCGAGCGAATGAGAAGGGTCAGGGGCACGTTCGCCCAAATTCTTCGGGCGAATGGTTATTCACCTTCGCTATAAATACCCCTCCCCTTCCTCACTTTACTTTTTACTCCACTCGTTCTCTCTCTCGCTCGAGCTTCTCCAACCCTAGCACCGCCGCTACTTCATCGTAGCCGGTGAGGAAGAGCTTCACTGCCTCGACCTCATCGCCGTCGTACTCGCGCCAGCCGCGGATTTCTTCACTCCGTCGCCGCCGTAGCTGTCTTCCTCAGCCAAGTTAGGGCGTGGAAGATCTGCACAGACGAACTTCACTTCTCCACCTCACAGTTCATCGTGTTCTTCATCCAGGGTAATTAAAAGTTACTTTTACTGCCCTCTTTGATTCGAATGTTTTCTACAAAAATTCTCAAAGGTGTTTTTCTTCAAATCTTCACACACTAAACTCCTCATAAGTCATCTGTTCTTGATTCGATTTCTCTAAGCTATGTTTTTCTTCAAGATTCCTCAATTGCGTGGATTTTCAATCTACACAACTCTGGAACCTAAGACAAAGAACGCTTAGTCAAATTCTTCAAGACTCATCTGGTCAAGTTCCTCAAACTTGTTCTTTTTACAAAACCTTCTAAGAACGCATATGACCTCTCCAAATTCCTCGCAACTATACTCTGTTCACATGTACTCATGTCCGCTGCTGAATCACTAGGTTCTCATCAACTTAACTCATTTGCGGTGTTCCTTGAAGAAAAGTTGCATGCTTCTTCGGAGAATTCAATTGTTCAAATTCCTCGTCTGAAGAAAATGGCTGATGGAAAGAAGCCACAAAAGGGAGGAAAGAGGCCTGAGGTCAACACTGCTTTCAAAATACCTGAAGACATATATGTTGACTATTGCACTCCTGATGAGGCAAAGTACGGAAAAGAGGACAAGAATCAGCGCAAGGTGCGCATACAGAGAATAGAGAGGAGATGGGCAAGAGAGTGGAGGGAGTACAGGTATGTTACTCCCATATACATGAAGAAATTCGCACTCAATCCTCCATGCCCAAAACCTCCATTGGCACATGGCCAAGTTGCTGATCCCACTAGCCTCAAGCGCGGTGAGGATTATCCTGATGAATGGGCCAAGCGCCAGGCCAAGTTGGCCAAACAAGCAAATGAAGCAGTGAGGAAATTCAACGAAGACTCTGCTGCTGCCACTACTGAGGCCTCTGCTAGCAAGCCTAAGAAGGCCATGGCAAAGAAGCCTGCTCATAAGCCAAGTGCTTCATCTTCAATGCCCTCACGGCCCAGTTCCTCAGCAATGCCCTCATGGCCAGATTCCTCAAAGCCCTCACGGCCAACTCCTCAAACTGCTCCTGCTCCTCCTAAGTCCTCAGCTCCTCCGCCAAAGTCTTCAGATGCTCCGACAAAATCATCTGCACCTGTGCATCTTGCCACATGTCAAAGGACTGCGGGCATATCCATTGCCTCAGGAGCCTCAGCAAGTTCCTCAGCTGCTCCAAGTTCCTCAGTTGGTCCCTCTCTGCTGAAGAAAAAGACCACAACTAGACGAGGTTCTCGCCCAAGTCCTCACAAGAAACAGGTTGCTTTCCAAGTGTCGTCTGATGACGAAGCTGATGATGAAGAACTTGTTCAAATCATCAGAGATGGGCAAGAAAGGGCCGCTAGAGCCAAAAGAAGCACTGTGACACTACTTTTGGATCCAAAGGTGATCCTCGACTTTATTGATCTCTAGCATCAGGATCCCAACACTCCTATGCCTAACTTCAATCTGACTCCTGGCCAAAGTCACATGCTGACCGCCTTCATCGGCGAAGAAAAATGGAAATTTGAAAAAGCCAGGCGGACGAAGAAAGCGCAGTACAAGAAGGAGCGCTACCTGAAGAAAAATGTTGTCAACATAACAACTGAAGAACTTGTAAAGCTTCAGGGTGAAATCAAAACCCTCAGTGATGAATTCGACGCATACCGCGCGGACTGGATGGGCGCCAAAGTCAGATTTGTGAATTTGACTAAAGGTTTTTCTTCAAGTGTTGCTTGTCAAACGCACATTGAAATTCCTCAGGCTGAAGCATCTGCTCAGTCTACTGAAGAACATGCCAGCATCGCTGAAGAACATCAGGCTGCTGCAGAACATGAAAATACGAGGGCTGATGACTACATTCCAGCCGCTGAAATAATTGCCAGGGCAACCACTAGTGTTGCGCCTAAGGAAAATGTCAGGACAGCTGAAGCTCCAAAGGATGTGCCTGGAGAAAGTGAAGAAGTCGGGGCAACTGAAACAGTTGTGCCTGAAGAAATTCAACCAGATTCCTCTGCTCCTCCTACGCCTACTCCAACTCCAATCCTTCCATCTGCATCAGATGTGAAGAAGACCAAGGCTGCAGAGCGTGCAGCTGTGAAGAAAAGGAAGGCATCAACTTCATTAGATTCTTCAGCTCCGAAGAAGATGAAGCCTTTGACAAGCTCAGTTGACAACCCAATTGATGCCATTCCTATTTCATCTATGCCATCAAAGGACCTTGTTCCATTTGATGAAGAATATGTGATTCCAAGTGAATCAGAAGAAGACATTCCCTCTGCTACTTCCTCAGAGCAGACGAATGAAGAAATTGAAGCGGATGCAATCCCTTCAACCCCAATCATCTCCTCGCTTATGCCTCAGTTCACTACTGAAGAGGCCGGCGTTGAAGAATTGGATGAACAAGACTCAGACGTGGACATTGGGAGTGCTACTCCATTAATGAATGATGAATTTTGGGATAGTCAGCATCCCAACTCCCCTCTGTTCACGCCGCTGCAACAAATTCCTCAGTCCCCAGCACAAACTGTTCCATTGGGCTCTGAAGAAACTCATCCCACACCTTCTGTACATAAGACATTCCAGCCACTAGTGCTGAAGAAACTGCTGCTGCTGCTGAGTCCATGAAGACTGCCGCTGAAGAGGAACCAGAAATTCCTCAACCTGAAGAAACTGAGATTGCGAATCTAGAGGTTGTGATGCAATTGACTGACACTCCTCAACCCAAGCCAAAGGATCATTTCTCAAGAAAGCAAACTTTCAAGAAGACCGATTTCTTCCACGAGCACTTGTTCTTCGCTGAATACAACCCCTATGACTCTGCTCGCATTAGGAAGAGGCGTTTCTCGACTGCAAGTCAGGCAAATTTCTATTCCTCGGTGCTATTCAACAAAGACAAAGTCTTCGATCATCAGCACATTCCTCACGTGGATATGGAATCTCTGCCGTGCTTCGTGCCAGTCCTTAGTGTTCTTCACGATGCTGGACTGTTGGGTTTCTGCACTGATATCTGTGATTGGAATGAAGAACTCCTTCTTCAATTCTATGCAATGTTGCACATCACCGGAAACTCTGAAGATGTGAATTCATGGGTGCTGGACTGGATGACTGAAAACACTCACTACAAGGCACCAGCTTCTGAATTACTTCAAGCTTTGCCTCTTAGTCCTCCCACCGAAGCAGCACGTTGCATGTATGAAGAAACTGAACTCACTGATCACTGCATGCAAGTGCTTATGAAGCCTTTGAAGCCAGGTCAAGCCCCAAGGACGAAATTCCTCGTGAAGGAATTGATGTTTCTGCCTCGGATTGTCTATCGCATTCTGACGAAGACATTGAGTCCAATCAAGGGCCACGACTCAGATGATAAAGAAGTCGTTGGCATCCTGAAGAATCTACTGTTCAACATCATCCATGGCGTTCCCATCAACTTCCATGATTTCTTCATGAGGACTATGGCAAATGTTGCATTGTCCCCTTTCAACCCGAAGCCTTATGCTCCGTGGATTATGAGATTCATCAGGACAAGGTCTTCAATGAACTACAAAGCTGACACACTGAATCATTGCAGCTACTTGCCCCCGATTGAAGTCCTCAAAAGGACATATTCCTCAACTGATGACAAGGGCAAGGCTTCTGCTGTTATTGATGAAGGCATTCGTCCATTGGATGGTCAATTTCGCAAAGCTGCATCCTACTCCACCAATGATGACTCTGCCACTCATGACTCTGCCGCCAACGCTCCCAAGCAAAATCCTCAAGGCACAGCTCCCAGGGTGATGACTGATCGTGAGCTTCTCCTCAGTCTTCACCAGAAGGTTGATCGCAACCACAAATGGGCCAAGCGTCAGTTTGGTTCAATTCTTCACAATATGACTTCAACTCACAATGCAGTGAAAAAAAACATTACTGCCTCAATGAAACCCTCAACCGCACCTGGCTTGTTCTGTCTCATCCTTATGGCGAAGAAGATCTGAAGAAAATGGGTCTCAAGGATGACTTTGACTGGTCTGCTCCTGCACCAAAGAAATACAAGAAGGTCAAGGTTCCTCCCTTGGTGGCCAGCTCCTATTCTTCATCGCGCGAAACCGACGAGTATGAAGACTTGAACGACACTGCGGCAGGCCCTACATCAACCATCGACCCCAACAATGCTGGTGCTCCTTCATCATCTTGATATTCTTCAGGGGCGTTAGTCCTCAGTTTCGATCCTTTTGGTCATTCAATGACAAAGGGGGGGGGAATTTGAGTTAGTCTTCAAGCGGGTCTATATATATGGGCGTTTTTTTTCTAAGTTACAACTCTTGTTCTTCTGACGACTTTGCTGGATCGAGTTGTAAACTTAAACTCTATGGTGACCTGATACTTTTGCCGTGGTGTTTCTGCATGCGTATTCCTCATTAATGTTTACGCACGCATGTTGAATTACATCAGTCACCATAATTCATCATGCATTTCGAATTCTTCATATTATATGTCAAATGTGTGTATGAATTACAAGATATAGGGGGAGATCTCCATGATTCTACTCTTCAAGTGTGCATTGCTTCAAAAAGGAAATTCCTCACTATGCACATCTTCAGGGGGAGTTCTTCTATATCTTGCAATCAAATTCCTCAATATCAGTATTTACACTTCATATGTTTATCCCCATTGAAAACTTAACCTATATTGTCATCAATCACCAAAAAGGGGGAGATTGTAAGTGCATCTAGTGCCCCTTAGTGATTTTGGTGTGTTGAAGACTTATAGGTTAAGGGACAAATGTGTTTATGAGTGTACACAGGTCTATAAGTTCATGAGGAGTTTGATATTTACAGAGAAAGTCGACCTCTAAAAATAAAGTTCTTCGACTGAAGACTTTGAATTTTTGAAGATTTTCTGAAGACTTTGAATGTGAAGAAATTGGTGTGACCTTGAAGACTTCGTATTCATTTGGGAAACATGAAGTGTGAAGACTTTTGTTTTCGTAGTTTCATTTTATCTTTCTTGAGTCATAGGAAACACCATACTATTAAAGGGGGTCGAGGAAATACTAAGGAAAAATTTCCATTTGATGCTCAACTCAAAATCCTACACCTACCAATCCCTTCGAGTGAAGCCATTGGAAATCTCATACAGTTTAGTCATATTCTTCAGTGACAGAGATGAAGTTCTTCTCGTCTATGAGGAATTTGTTCTGACTGAAGACTTAGGAATTCGTCAGTGCGGATTCCTACACAGTGAGGAACATGATAGCCCTGAGGAATTTGATACTCAAATTTCCAACCGTTGATATGCTACGTGCCAGCTGTCCCAAAATATCTACCTACCTAACAGTCATATCATTAAGGGCATTTATGTCTTATCATGTTGGGGTGCTCCCTAGGCTATAAATAGCCGCCCCCCTACAACCACTAGCTGGTTGGCTGCTCTGATAGAAACTGACACTTGTCATAAGAGCAACCCTTCCTCCGAGGACTTTGAGCGAAAATCATCAAGTGAGGAAAAACCCAAAACCAAACCCAAACACCTACAAACCCAAAAGTGATTGACCATCACTGAAGAGATTGATCCTGAGTGGATCCAACGCTTGTTACCTTTGAAGACTGTGCTTCTTCCAAACGGTTAGGCGTCATGGTCTAGAGCATCCAAGATAAATTGTGGGTCGCCGAGTGACCGAGTTTGTGAAGGTTCGGAAGTCACCTGTGAAGACTTACCACGAGTGATTGGGCGAGGTCTGTGTGACCTTAGCTCAAGGGGAATGTGGTGAGGACTTGGTGTCTTGGACTATGTGTCCAGGACTGGGTGTCCGGGACTGTGTGTCCTCAGGTTTAAATACCTAGCCGCCCTAACCAGATGTACAACTGAGACAGCAGTTGGAACTGGTCTAACAAATCATTGTCTTCACCAAGCTTACTGGTTCTATTTCCTCAACTCTTTCATTTCCTCATATCTGTGTTGTGTGCTTGTTCAAATCTATTTGAAGACTTTGACTGAAGACTTTCTCAATTTCCTTAGTTCAATTTCTTCAGTCAGTTTGTCTTCATTATGTGTTATCATGTGTTTACGCTTTCTGTACTCTGTGCTTGTCCTTATTTCATCATGATGGCCATGCTTGTATTCTGTTATGTCTACTTCTGAGTACTTATTCTGCTGCAAGTAGTTATTCTCTAAGGAATTTCCTCACCCGCAAATTCCTCAGTGAAGAATTCATAAAAATCGCCTATTCACCCCCCTCTAGTCGATATAATGCACTTTCAGGGTCCTGTTCATCCACCCCAATCAGCTCGGCTGTGGCGGCCTCCTCTCGGGGTCCTATTCATTCAGCGGCAACCGCCTACTACCACAGGGTC
This sequence comes from Secale cereale, assembly GCA_902687465.1. Taxonomy (NCBI): domain Eukaryota; kingdom Viridiplantae; phylum Streptophyta; class Magnoliopsida; order Poales; family Poaceae; genus Secale; species Secale cereale. The sequence continues at coordinate 658,771,643 of LR738715.1, read as the reverse complement.
CTGTTCATCCAGCCCCATCGGGAACTGTTCATCCAACCCCAACCACGTATGTCTCTACTCATTCAACCAACTCCACATTCACTATTCATCAAGAGGCAGCAGGTTCGATCAGGTTCAGTAAGCAGCAACAGCGATCGATTGGGCTCAGTTAGTAGCAGTAGCGAAGGAATCGCTCGGGTTTAGTTAACAGCCAAGGGATAGACCGCTCGGGTTCAGTAACGTAGCTAGTGCAATTGCTTGGGTTCAGTAAGCGAACGCCTCGCTCGGGTTCAGTTAGAGCCCAACGCCTCGCACACACGCAACATGTACGAGAGACACGTGCAAACCTTTGTGCATCACTCCGCCCGATCACCCATCGTAATCGGAAACTCTCCAAAATTTTCCTCGCCCTCGCTTTTATCATGATTTTTCCCGTCATGGACGGCCCAAAGAATTCCATGCAGCTGCGTCCCTAGCCCGCCCAGGACGAAAAGCCCATTTTCTATCATGATTTTTTGTCATAGAAATAGGAGCCCACCACATCTATGATGATACCGGGTTTTGTCACAATAATCGTCATAGAAGTGTCATAAGCACGACAGAAAAAAATTCTTTCGGGCCAAAATGTCACGGATGTGTCTTTTTTTGTAGTGTATAGAGGCTTCACTCCCGTGACTTTGGTGCCTACACACCCGTGCCTCACGTAACACGCGCCGTGACTCTACATGCTCCTCACGCGTGATCGCCTGTGCCTCTTTGCTAGTGCACAGATGTTCCTCTCTCTACAGTCCATGTTAGAGGAAACATAGAGAAAAGAAAGGCACACACATGCCTCTAATTTATGTATAAACATGCCTCTAATGAATTAACATCCGTCCCAAAAAACATCTAAAAAAGATGCACAGCCCTGCCTCTTCTACATATAAAGTACAACATATATATATATATAACATTATACTCTAGCATAGATTTTAAACAATATCCACTCTCTTCAAAGGCTATAACTAACGTCACTGCGGCAGAAGACTGAAGATAACAACAAGCCTCCCATCACGCTCTTTGAAGGTTATGATCACCAAGCTGCTTACTTCAATAGACGACACCTGAAGAAAATCACTGAACCCTTCCTTTTTGAACACCATTCTATTACCCAAACCAATGAAGTAGGAACAAGGAGTGCTCACATATATATCATCATCATGAGATTCCAAAGTAACTTCAAGAGTTAAAACGCTAGTCCTGGGAAATGACACAAACTCCTCAAAACCTTACCAGGAATAACCTGACAAAAACATCAAGCTATTACAAATAAAACAAAAATTAGAAACTATAAAAGGATGAAAAAATAAAAAATAAAAAATAGAAACAAAGAAAAATAGTGGAAAAATCTGACCATATGATGACCATTAATATTCATGGAAGTAATCATGTGAACAAAAGGACAACAAAGTGTGTAGTCATCATCAAAGAGTTGTCACGACATGAAATATATCTACTGATAATTGAGATCAACACCACGAGTGTAAAAGCAACTACCAACAAGTTCCTTCTCAGAGCGCTCAAATCCTCAAGAGCTATAAAATAAAATTTCATACGTTCAAGGGAACAGAAAAATCATTTGAAATGGAACAACATAAATACTTCCTTAAAAATAAACCTTACCAACAGAAGGTAAAGGGGACAACATATCTCCACCTCGATAAAAATCAACACCAACCAACCTCTCATAATGCTAAATCCTAACGGTCATTATATCACAATGACAAAAACCATAAACACTGATCAAATGTTCCCAGGAAGAACCATGGAATTTGCAGCTCACTCGACCATGACTAATCAGAACACCATACAAATCACCCTCACTTGAGTGAAGAGCAAGATCAGTATATGTGTCACCCCTCCTTATAGCTAAAGTCATACACTCCTCGATATAACGAGCAAGATGAGCTCTAACACTGCATCGAACATACTGCAAAATGTATCAAAACAATCATCATAATCGAAAAAAGAAGACCTCAAATAATTCCCATTCAAAACAGCATCAGCAACGCCAAAACAAATAAATATGTGTGCCAAAAATTGAATAATTAGTCAATGTTATTCTTACAACATGACTCGAACAACGTTGATCCAGTACCACACTAAACACATCTATAGAAGAATCAATAGAGGAACATGGGCCACCCGGCATACGGCAAAAAGGACAAGCCATACCTGCAAAGAACACAATTATTATCAAGAACTAATTGCACAAACCGTGTTGAAAATTGACATATGATAGTATTGGAAGCCCCCTCCCATAATCACCGCATAAATCTCCATATCCCAGAAATATAATGAGAACAAAAAGGAAAACTATTAGGAAACAGAGAACCAATGAATGCAACCGGTAGGCAGCAATGATGGTTCGAACAGGGAAGCATCGTTGACAGTAAAGCAGGGTGCCGTAAGCAGGCGATAAGAGCGGCGAGCGCGACGAGCGCGACGAGTAGCGAGGATGACAACGAAAACCCAGTCGGCGGCGATGGGTCGACGATACCAAAGAGAACCATATCAAAAGTGTATTACAAAACACAAAACTTATAAGGACTAAAGTGAAAAAAGGAAAACCATAAAGGAAACCGAAAACCGAAAATCACGAAAGTGCGTGCGCAGTGCTCCGCGACTAATCGTTGCGGGCAGCGCTCTTCAACTAGTGATTTCGTTGATCCATTTTTTTGAGATTACGCCAATGGCGTACCATATTTGTATAGAAGATAGAGAAAAATGTACAAGAAATGCACGAGCTAGATGTGAACATCTTGGCTCGGCCAACACCCCTTACACCCAACGCAACTCTCTAAGGCTACTCTCTCACAAAATGTGTTAAACCACCAACTCCAATGTCGTCTAGTCTCCATTGTTGTACTTCTCTAAAGATGTCGTCTGCCAACACCATCGGGGTCCTCTGTTGCTGCAACCTGTTTGTAGGATCGAAAGTATGTATAGAGGGGGGAGATTAGACTACTTGACCAGATAAAAATCTAGCCTTTCCCCAATTTTAATTCTTGGCAGACTGTAGCAACTTAGCACAAGTCAAGCAATCAACCTACACATGCAATTCTAAGAGTATAGCAGCGGAATGTAAAACAATTGCATATGAAGGTAAATAGAGGAGTTTGGAGGGACCAAACGCAAGTGTAGACACGAATGTTTTTGTCTAGGTTCCGATAGGTGGTGCTATCGTACATCCAAGTTGATGGAGACTTCAACCCACGAAGGGTAATGGCTGCACGAGTCCACAGAGGCCTCCACCCACGAGGGGTCCACGAAGAAGCAACATTGTCTATCCCACCATGGCCATCGCCCACGAAGGACTTGCCTCACTAGGGTAGATCTTCACGAAGTAGGCGATCTCCTTGCCCGTACAATCTCCTTGGTTCAACTCCACAATCTCGTCGGAGGCTCCTGATACGTCTCCAACATATCTATAATTTTTGATTGTTCCATGCTATTATATTATCCTTCTAAGATGTTTTATGAGCTTTATTATACACTTTTATATTATTTTTGGGACTAACCTATTAACCCAGAGCCCAGTGCCAGTTTCTGTTTTTCTCCTGTTTTAGGGTTTCGCAGAAAAGGAATATCAAACGGAGCCCAATTTATCTGAAAATCAACGGAGATCGTTTTTGGACCAGAAAAAGCCCACGGAGTGCCGGAGGGGGACGAGAGGATCCACGGGCTGCCCACGAGGGTGGGGGCGCCCCTCCCCCCCTACTGGGCGCGCGCCCCTGCCTCATGGACAGCCGTTAGACCCCCTTTGCTTGGCCCTGACTCCAACACCTCCTATATATACTGAAACCTCCGGAAAATAACCTAGATCGGGAGTTCCGCCGCCGAAAGCCTCTGTTGCCACCGAAAACCAATCTAGACCAGTTCTGGCACCCTGCCGGAGGGGGCAATCCCTCTCCGGTGGCCATCTTCATCATCCCGGCGCTCTCCATGATGAGGAGGGAGTAGTCCACCCTCGGGGATGAGGGTATGTACCAGTAGCTATGTGTTTGATCTCTCTCTCTCTCCCTCTCTCTCTCTCTCTCTCTCTCTCTCTCTCTCTCGTGTTCGTGAGATGGCACAATCTTGATGTATCGCGAGCTTTGCTATTTTAGTTGGATCGTATGATGTTTCCCCCCCCCCTCTACTCTGTTGTAATGGATTGAGCTTTCGCTTTGAAGTTATCCTATTGGATTGAGTCTTTAAGGATTTGAGAACACTTGATGTATGTCTTGCATGTGCTTATTTGTGGTGACAATGGGATATCACGTGATCTACTTGATGTATGTTTTGGTGATCAACTTGCGGGTTCCGTGACCTTGGGAGTCTATGCATAGGGGTTGGCACATGTTTTCGTCTTGACTTTCCGGTAGAAACTTTGGGGCACTCTTTGAAGTTCTATGTGTTGGTTGAATAGATGAATCTGAGATTGTGTGATGCATATCGTATAATCATGCCCACGGATACTTGAGGTGACAATGGAGTATCTAGGTGACATTAGGGTTTTGGTTGATTTGTGTCTTAAGGTGTTATTCTAGTACGAACTCTATGATAGATTGAACGTTACTACGGACTCTTGAATAGATCGATCACAAAGAATAACTTTGAGGTGGTTTCGTACCCTACCATGATCTCTTCGTTTGTTCTCTGTTATTAGTTACTTTGGGGTGACTCTTTGGTGCATGTTGAGGGCTAGTAATATGATCCAATTATGTTATCCTTGTTGAGAGAACTTGCACTAGTGAAAGTATGAACCCTAGGCCTTGTTTCCTATCATTGCAACACCGTTTATGCTCACTTTTACCACTTGCTACCTTGCTGTTTTTATATTTTCAGTTTTATAAAACATATATCTACCATCCTTATTGCACTTGTATCACCATCTTTTCGCTGAACTAGTGCACCTATACAATTTACCGTTGTATTGGGTGTGTTGGGGACACAAGAGACTCTTTGTTATTTGGTCGTAGGGTTGTTTGAGAGAGACCATCTTCATCCTACGCCTCCCATGGATTGATAAACCTTAGGTCATCCACTTGAGGGAAATTTGCTACTGTCCTACAAACCTCTGCACTTGGAGGCCCAACGTCTACAAGAAGAAGGTTGTGTAGTAGACATCAAGCTGTTTTCTGGCGTCGTTGCCGGGTAGGTTAGTGCTTGAAGGTATATCTTTAGATCTTGCAATCGAATCTTTTAGTTTCTTGTTTTATCACTAGTTTAGTTTATAAAATAAAACTACAAAAAATGGAATTAAGGTTACATCATATGCTTCATCTTTTTAATATCTTTCGCGAAAATGATGGGAAGGAAAATTGTGCTCAAGTACTAGAAGAAGAATTACATAGAATGCTTGGCATAAAATATGTGCATGATGAGCATGATTGCAATATTGTTAGTATAAATTCTTTGAATACCCATGATGCTAATGATATGCAAAGCCACAAGCTTGGGGAAGCTATGTTTGATGAAGATGATATTTTTAGTCCCCCAAGATTTGATGAGCAAATTTATTATGATGAAAGCATGCCTCCTATTTATGATGATTATACTGATGAAAGTGGATTTGGAGAGGTCATGACTTTATTTAGTGATGAATCCACTATTTCGGAAGAGGTTCCAATTGATTATGAGAACAAAGTTGCTATCTATGATGATTATTGTGATGACTTGTATGCTATTAAGAATAATGATAACCATGAAACTTGTCATCATGATTTTAGTTTTCAATTGGATTATGCTTCACATGATAGTTATTTTGTTGAGTTTGCTCCCACTACTATTGATGAGAATAAATTTGCTTATGTGGAGAGTAGTAAAATTTCTATGCAAGTAGATCATGAAAAGAATGCTTTATGTGCTGGTTATATTGTTGAATATATTCATGATGCTACTGAAATTTATTATGAGAGAGGATCATATGCTTGTAGGAATTACAATGATATCAAGTTTCCTCTCTATGTGCTTGAAGTTTTGAAGCTATGCTTGTTTTCCCTTCCTATGCTAGTTGATTATTGTTCCCATAAGTTGTTTGCTTACAAAATCCCTATGCATAGGAAGTGGGTAAGGCTTAAATGTGCTAGTCATATTCTTCATGATGCTCCCTTCATGTTTCAATTCTTATCTTTTATGCGAGCATCATTGCCATCATCATGCCTAGCTAAAAGGCATTAAAGAAAAGCGCTTGTTGGGAGACAACCCAATTTTATTAGTTTTTGCTTCTGTTTAGGAATAAATATTGCATCTAGCTTCTGTTCAGATGTGGTTTTATGTTTTAATTAGTGTTTGTGCCAAGTAGAACCTTTGGGAAGACTTGTGTGAAGTTTATATGATCTTGCTGTGAAAAACAGAATCGTTAGCGCTCGCTAGAATGGCCACAAGATTTTACTGGAGAGTGTTATTTAGTTGATTCTGTTTGCAGATGGTTAATAGACAAATTCCTCACGTTTACTAATTTATTTCAATTTTTTGGAGTTACAGAAGTATGCGAAAGTTACAGATTACTACAGATTGTTCTGTTTTTGACAGATTCTGTTGTTCGTGTGTTGTTTGCTTATTTCAATGCATCTATGAGTAGTATTGGGAAGTATGAATCATAGAGAAGTTGGAATACAGTAGTTTTACCACCAATATAAACAAAGAATGAATTCGTTACAGTACCTTTGAGTAGTGGTTTGTTTTCTTATACTAACGAAGCTCACGAGATTTTTGTCTAAGTTTTGTGTTGTGAAGTTTTCAAGTTTTGAGTATTGCTTTGATGGACTATGGAACAAAGAGTGGCAAGAGCCTAAGCTTGGGGATGCCCAAGGCACCCCAAGGTAAAATTCAAGGACAACCAAAAGCCTAAGCTTGGGGATGCCCCGGGAAGCCATCCCCTCTTTCGTCTTCATCCATCGGTAACTATACTCGGAGCTATATTTTTATTCACCACATGATATACATTTTGCTTGGAGCGTCAATTTAGTTTAGTTTGTTTTGCTTGCTGTTTGAAAAGATATCCCAAGATCTAAAATTCTTAAATGTTAGAGAGTCTTCACATAGTTACATAATTATACAACTACTCGTTGTTCTTCACTTGTATCTTTTGGAGTAGTTTGTCATTTGCTCTAGTGCTTCACTTATATCTTTTAGAGCACGGCGGTGGTTTTATTTTGAAGAAATAGACGAACTATCATGCTTCACTTATATCCTTTTGAGAGTCTATTAGAACAGCATGGTAATGTGCTTTGGCTATAAAACTAGCCTTCACATGATAGGCATCCAAGATGAATGTAGTAAAAACTTTCATACTAAGTGCATTGAATATGATGAGAAGTTGGATGCTTGATAATTGTTTTGAGATGTGAGGATAGTGATATTAGAGTCATGGTAGTAGAGTTATTATGAAACTGAGAAATACTTGTGTTAAAGTTAGTGATTCCCGTAGCATGCACGTATGGTGAACCGCTATGTGACGAAGTTAGAGCATGAGGTATTTGTAGAGTGTCATCCTTTGTGTGGAGGTCGGGGGCGCGCGATGGTTATCTCCTACCAACCTCCCCCCTAGGAGCATGCGTTGATTGCTTTGTTTTGATGACTCGTAAATTTTTGCAATAAGTATATGAGTTCTTATGACTAATGTTGAGTCCATGGATTATACGCACTCTCACCCTTCCACCATTGCTAGCCTCTCTTGTACCGCGCAACTTTCGCCGGTACCATACACCCACTATATATCCTTCCTCAAAACAGCCACCATATATCTTCCTCAAAACAGCCACCATACCTACCTATCATGGCATTTCCATAGCCATTCCGAGATATATTTCCATGCAACTTTCCACTGTTCCATTCATATGACACGCTTCATATTGTCATATTGCCATGCATGATCATGTAGTTGACATCATATTTGTGGCAAAGCCACCATGCATAATTTTTCATACATGTCACTCTTGATTCATTGCACATCCCGGTACACCGCCGGAGGCATTCATATAGAGTCATACTTTGTTCTAGTATCTAGTTGTAATATCGAGTTGTAATTCAATATAAGTGTGATGATCATCATTATTATAGCATTGTCCCATGTGAGGAAAGGCTAAATAAAGAAGCCCCTCCAAAAAAGGCTAAAAAGCCAAAAAAAGAAAAGGGACAATTGCTACTATCCTTTTCCACACTTGTGCTTCAAAGTAGCACCATGTTCTTCATGATAGAGAGTCTCATGTTTAGTCACTTTCATATACTAGTGGGAATTTTCATTATAGAACTTGGCTTGTATATTCCAACGATGGGATTCCTCAAATGCCCTAGGTCTTCGTGAGCAAGCAAGTTGGATGCACACCCACTTAGTTTCTTTTGTTGAGTTTTCATACATTTTTAGCTCTAGTGCATCCTTTGCATGGCAATCCCTACTTACTCACATTGATATCTATTGATGGGCATCTCCATATCCCGTAGATACGCCTAGTCGATGTGAGACTATCTCCCTCCTTTTTTTCTTCTCCATAACCACCACTCTATTCCACATAGTGCTATATCCATGGCTCACGCTCATGTATTGCGTGAAAGTTGAAAGGTTTGAAAGAATAGAGTATGAAAACAAGTGCTTGGCTGAAACCGGGGTTGTGCATGATACGAATATTTTGTGTGATGAAGAGGGAGCATAGCCAGACTATATGATTTTGTAGGGATAACTTTCTTTAGCCATAGTATTTTGAGAAGACATGATTGCTTTGTTAGTATGCTTGAAGTATTATTATTTCTTATGTCAATATAGACTTTTGTCTTGAATCTTTCAGATCTGAACATTCATGCCACAATGAAGAGAACTACATTGAAAAACTATGTTGGTTAGCATTCCACATCAAAAAAATTGTTTTTGTCATTTACCTACTCGAGGACGAGCAAGAATTAAGCTTGGGGATGCTGATACGTCTCCAACGTATCTATAATTTTTGATTGTTCCATGCTATTATATTATCCTTCTAGGATGTTTTATGGGATTTATTATACACTTTTATATTATATTTGGGACTAACCTATTAACCCAGAGCCCAGTGCCAGTTTCTGTTTTTCTCCTGTTTTAGGGTTTCGCAGAAAAGGAATATCAAACGGAGCCCAATTGACCTGAAAATCAACGGAGATCGTTTTTAGACCAGAAGAAGCCCACGGGGTCCGGAGGGGGACGAGAGGACCCACGGGCTACCCACGAGGGTGGGGGCGCGCCCCCCTGCCTCGTGGACAGCCCGTAGACCCCCTTTGCTTGGCCCCAACTCCAACACCTCCTATATATACTGAAATCTCCGGAAAATAACCAAGATCGGGAGTTCCGCCGTCGAAAGCCTCTGTTGCCACCGAAAACCAATCTAGACCCGTTCTGGCACCCTGCCGAAGGGGGGACTCCCTCTCCGGTGGCCATCTTCATCATCCCGACACTCTCCATGACGAGGAGGGAGTAGTCCACCCTCGGGGTTGAGGGTATGTACCAGTAGCTATGTGTTTGATCTCTCTCTCTCTCTCTCTCTCTCTCTCTCTCTCTCTCTCGTGTTCTTGAGATGGCACGATCTTGATTTATCGCGAGCTTAGCTATTTTAGTTGGATCTTATTATGTTTCTCCCCCTCTAATCTCTTGTAATGGATTGAGTTTTCCCTTTGAAGTTATCCTATCAGATTGAGTCTTTAAGGATTTGAGAACACTTGATGTATGTCTTGCATGTGCTTATCTATGGTGACAATGGGATATCACGTGATCTACTTGATGTATGTTTTGGTGATCAACTTGCGGGTTCCGTGACCTTGGGAGTCTATGCATAGGCGTTGGCACACGTTTTCGTCTTGACTTTCCGGTAGAAACTTTGGGGCACTCTTTGAAGTTCTATGTGTTGGTTGAATAGATGAATCTGAGATTGTGTGATGCATATCGTATAATCATGCCCACGGATACTTGAGGTGACAATGGAGTATCTAGGTGACATTAGGGTTTTGGTTGATTTGTGTCTTAAGGCGTTATTCTAGTACGAACTCTATGATAGATTGAACGTTACTACGGACTCTTGAATAGATCGATCAGAAAGAATAACTTTGAGGTGGTTTCGTACCCTACCATGATCTCTTCGTTTGTTCTCCGCTATTAGTTACTTTGGGGTGACACTTTGTTGCATGTTGAGGGCTAGTATTATGATCCAATTATGTTATCCTTGTTGAGAGAACTTGCACTAGTGAAAGTATGAACCCTAGGCCTTGTTTCCTATCATTGCAACACCGTTTATGCTCACTTTTACCACTTGCTACCTTGCTGTTTTTATAATTTCAGTTTACAAAAACCTATATCTACCGTCCTTATTGCACTTGTATCACCATCTCTTCGCCGAACTAGTGCACCTATACAATTTATCGTTGTATTAGGTGTGTTGGGGACACAAGAGACTCTTTGTTATCTGGTTGCAGGGTTGTTTGAGAGAGACCATCTTCATCCTACGCCTCCCACGGATTGATAAACCTTAGGCCATCCACTTGAGGGAAATTTACTACTGTCCTACAAACCTCTGCACTTGGAGGCCCAACAACGTCTACAAGAAGAAGGTTGTGTAGTAGACATCAGCTCCAAAGTGACACCTAACCAATCTAGGAGACACCACTCTCCAAAAGGTAATAGACGGTGTGTTGATGATGAACTCCTTGCTCAAATGCTTCAAATGATAGTCTCCCCAACACTCAAACAGTTCCTCACAGATTTGGATATGGTGGAAGAATGATTTGAGTGGAAAGCAACTTGGGGAAGGCTAGAGAACAATATTCATATGGTAGGAATGGAATATATTGATCTCAACACTTGAGTAGGTGGTTCTCTCTCAGAACATGTATGATGGAAGTGTAGGTATGTTTTGACGGCTCTCTCCACGAATGAAGAGTGGGTGGAGGGGTATATATAGCCTCCACACAAAATCTAACCGTTACACACAATTTACCAAACTCGGTGGGACCGATTCAGAGAACTCGGTCAGACCGATTTAGTTCATAATGTGACCGTTAGGCATTTCGATGGGACCGATATGATCAACTCGGTAGGACCGATTTCATTAGGTTTAGGGCATAATGTAATCTCGGTGAGACCGATTACACAAACTCGGTGGGACCTATTTTGGTAATAAGCTTATAGAGAGTTGGTCAGGAAAACTCGGTGGGACCGATTCGCTCATTTCGGTGAGACCGAAATGTTACGAAGGAGAAACAGAGAGTCTGCATTGCGAACTCGGTGGGACCGATCGCTCATCTCGGTGGGACCGAAATGTTACTTAGGGAAACAGAGAGTCTGCAATCCCATCTCGGTGAGACCGAGATCCCTTTCTGTGAGACCGAAATGATTAGGGTTTAGTGGCAGTGGCTATGTCGATTGAACTCGGTGGCGCCGGATAGAACTTTTTGGTGGGGCCGAGTTTGACTTTTGGTTTGGGACATATTTGGATGTATGAAATTGGTTGAGGCTTTTGGAGCCTATCACTAAGCATTTTGAGCAAGCAAGCCATTAAGCAACACCTCATCCCCTTTTAATAGTATTGGCTTTCCTATGGACTCAATGTGATCTTGGATCACTAAAATAGAAAATTTAGAGTCTTGAGCTTTGAGCTTGAGCCAATCCTTTTGTCCTTAGCATTTTTTTGAGGGGTCCACATTCCTAGTCCATGCCATGCCAATCATTGAACTTTCCTGAAATATTTATCTTCTAATAGCATTATTTCAATGAGCTATATGTTGTTAGGAATTACTAAAACCACCCAGGGATAGTTGCACTTTCAATCTCCCCCTTTTTGGTAATTGATGACAACATATAGATCAAATCTTTAACAAAAGATAATAAGATTTAAATACATCGTTGCTTTGAGAAGTATGTGATAAACAAGAGCTTCCCCTAAATTTGTGCATTATTTAAAATTTGCGTTTGAATGCAAATGCACAATCGATTAGGAACATGGGTTACTCTTCCATGTCACATACATCTTGGTGGAGCGCTCAAAATGATATGAATTAAAAACATGCACTCATCACCAAGAAAAGTGAATGATCATATAAGGATATAAAAGATAGTGTCATCCAAGCAAGCATTAAGGTAGCATATGATCAATCACATGATCAAACAAGTATCTCACACACGGACATAGAGTATAAAGCAAACACTCAAATGAAGTTCAACCAAAAGCAAGAGAGACCAAGAAGCAAAACACTCTCTCTCGAAGCCTATGATCTATACATATTTCTCCCCCTTTGGCAACAAGTTACCAAAAAGTTTGAAAATGCATAGTGCTATGCGTCTCTCGGGCTCGATCTTCGGGAGGTGGTGTAGAGAGAACTCCAAGGACGAAGGCTTCAAATGACGTAGTTGGAGCTGGTGGAGTGGCTGCTGGAGGTGGCACTGAAGCTGTGGCTGCTGGTGCTGATGTAGTAGCTCTCATATTAGGCACTGGCACTGCAGCAGATCTCTGACCTCGAGGCACTCACTAAAATGCATATGTGGTAGCCTGTCCTCTCCTCTCCTCTGCTTCCTCCTGGAGCTGCTCAACTGCAGTCTGTATCTCTGTCACTTTCAGATCAAGATCATATAACTTAGTTTCAATGATCCTTTCCAAGCTCTCCTGATTCTGAGTCAGGGTGGCCAAGCCATTCTCAATCTTCATAGTTGCTTGACTCAGATATGCCATTTGATCTTGTTTGGATTTGAGGGACATTTGAGATGCCTCTACAACACTTGGCATCTTGGCAGCTTTCTCAGCTTTGGCTTTCTCTCTCCTTTCATGTGCTTGCACTGATGATGGTTCATTTTCATCCATGACAACTGTGTTGTCCTCAAAGTCAGGCACCAGGGGACGATATTCTCTGTCCAATAAGTATGTGCATGTGCCCATCTTGGAGTTGATGAGCATCTGGATGTGTGGAGCATACCCACATGATCTCTTTTGGTCTACAACGGTCCTCTTGATTGTCTTCTGCTACTGGATGAGCATCATTGTGATCAGGGATCTTAGGCTTCAACTTTCTGAGCACTTGGGCCTCAACTTCTTCAGCAACTCAAGCACTGGGGCATTGTTCTTCTCTGAAGCTGGAATGTTTCTTGTGCTTCTTTTGGGTGCAAACTTGGTGGGTTGAGTAGCTTTGGGAGCAGTCTTGGGCTTTGAAGGGGCAGCCCCAGACTTGATAGCATCTCACATAAGCTTCTGAGCTTTAGGAGCTAGTGCAGCAACCTCTTCTTCTTCTTCTTCTGTAGCTTCATCATCATCCCTCATGGATGGCTTGCCAATCACTCTAGCTATAGTTTTTCTAACTCTCTTCTTAGTACCTCCAGGCTCATCATCTCTGGTTTCAAGTGTAAAAACCATAGTCTCTTGAGTTGATGCTCTGGCCTTTGACATAGGAAATCTTCTTGCTGGAGCCTTCTTGTTCAATCCTGGCTTAGTTGCCTCAACTATGCTATACTCCTTCCTGAGCACCTTCTTCTTTGAAGTGGCCTCCTGAGCCATAAAGTCCTCATCCTCAGAATCTGAAGGTTTCTTCTTCCTTGACTTGGTAGCAGCCTTTGGAAGGTCACTAGGAGTGCTTCTTTTGCTCTCATAATAGCTGGAGTTATTGGGACTAGAGCCCTCACTCATTGTGCCTGCTCCTCTGACCTGTTCTGACTGTCACTGCCTTCTGACATTTTTGAAACTGCAAACTGGCCGTGTGAATAGATGTAGATGAGGTAGAGTGGATGAGCATCACAAGGAGCAGTGTTTTTGCAAAACAGATGACCCAAAAACTTAGTTTTAGTTCTCTACAGAAAGCATTTCGGAGCTACCGATTTGTTAAACTCAGTGATACCGAAGCAATTCTGGAACCTAAACTAGTGAACTCGGTCAGACCGAGTCACAGTTCGGTGGCACCGAGATTGCTAGGGTTTCACACAGAGTTGAACTCGGTCGCACCTATTTGCAATTTTCGTTCAGACCAAAAATCACTTGTGCAATGACCTAAGCCAAATTGGTGAGACCGATTTCTACAACTCGGTCGGTTCGAGATGAGTTCGGCGGAGACCTAACCCTAAATTTTTCGAATCAACACTAATCTGAGGAAGTTTTTGCTAGACATGAAGATTTCAAACGTGGCAAGAATCATGGGAAAGAAATGTGCTACGAATCGGAGTTAAAGAATATCACAAAGGGTCAAGTTCATACCCTAACTCGGCGGTGAACTTGCTACGGCGGCAACGGTGGCAGATATTGCCATTGACGGCGATGGAGACTAGCGGCGGGAGGTCGCTGGCAGCGAGGAGACGATCCGAGGACCCGATGAGGCAGAGCAGGTTATGCGCGGGTGAAGCGTTTAGGAAAGTTTTCCAAAATTCAACCCGTCGGTATATATATATAACATGTCCCTGTCGGTGTGACCGAGTGGAACAACTCGGTGGCACCGAGATGCAAAACTGCTAGCAGTTACTGCAACTCGGTGTGACCGAAAAGTTCAAATCGGTTGCACCGAGATTGAAAACCTAGATCAACTTAGTGAACTCGGTCTGACCTAAGTGAATGACTCGGTCATACCGAAATGCACAAAGAGGTTTTGGAAGTTTAAGTCTATGACGAATCGGGAACTCCGAGTGCTCCTCACACAGAGTGGTTTGAATCTGACTTGATCAAACTTTGTGATGTAGCAAATAGAGTTTGAGACGAGAAAAGCATAGATAGCTAGAGGGTGTTCTTAGGCATTCTTGTCCATCCATTTGGCAGAAGAAAAAGAGACAAACAATCTAAGCAACAAATGGATGTCCTCGAATGAGAAAAATATGCAGTCAACATGCTCACACAATAAGATAGCAAATGAAACATGTGGCAAAGCATGCACAACCATTCTAGCATCTATCAAGCAATTGGCAATAACTAGGTCATCTATATATGAGTATATTGACTTAGGAGTCAAATGAGAACATTTGATAATAGGTCATACTCATCGTTTAAGCACAAGTGGGGTTACCACTTTTACATAAAGCATTGTTGTGTTCACATCATTAGAGTTGATTTAGCTCAATTGATTAGAGTAAAGCTCCCCCTAGATGTGATATCCCCCCTAAGAGGGATGAACTAACCTTGGGTTTTGTCGATGATGACTTCATGTAGGTGTTGAAGATGTAGATGTTCAATGTTGATGTAGATCATTTGGAGGAATCCATTGGAGTGAGTTGTACTTTCAATACCTACACGGGTTAGTCCCACAAGGAACAAACAAGGATATCCATAGACATAGAGTGAATTGCACACATAATGATGTTCATGAAAGCATTAGGTTACCTTGTCCCTTGTCTTACCAACAATAGGGTTTATGACTCCTTGAACTAGTGCAAGATATGGAAGTTGTTTGCACTCGTCCTCGCCAAAATTATATGAGTGAAGTATGTTGGCAGAGTCGCCCTCAAGAACTCTTTAGTTCTTCTTCTTCGGGATCCACACCATCTTGATGGGGATCCTTGGAGTTGTAGTCGTACTTGATGAAGTAGAACTTGAAGTAGTCTTGGGAACCCACTTGACCAAGGCCTTAGGAGCTTCTTCAAATGCATCAATCTCTTCTTGAAGCTTGTCCTTGCCCTTTAGCTTGTGGTCTTGTGGTGGAAGATCATCTTGTGCTTGTGTCCCTTGAAAAGAAGTAGGATCATACTTCTCTTGTTGAGGAACAAACTTCGTATTGGGGTATTGATCTTCTTCCCACTCAACTTCATTGGCATTGAACTTTCATTCAAAACCAACACCTTGATTCTTTCGGTGTCTTCCTTGCTTGCGAACAATTTCCTCAAATTGCTTACTCCTGGCAAGGCTCTTGTAAACACCTTTCTCTATAATTCCCTTCAATAATCTATTTTATTGCTCAAGTGTAACTTGGCTAAGAGAATCATTAGTGGAATCGAGAGAACTACTAGAAGCAACATCATTGAATTTAGCATGATTGTTGTTACTACTAGAGGAAGAATCTTTCTTGTTCTTGTTGCTAGGTTTTACTTGTGGCATGTAGGTAGATAAGAGTAAACGCTTGGCAATGTAAGAAGAACTTTTCTTGCGAAGATCATCATTGATTGCTTTTAAGAACTCATGCTCTTGCTCAAGGTTGAGCTTTTCAAAGCGTAACTTCTCATGAGTCTTTAAAAGTTCTCGATGATCTTCCAAGGTAGTTTCATGAGCTAACTTAAGAATGTTTAGTTCTTTAGTTAGTCGCTCAATCTTCTCCTTATCATTATCATTCATTTTATCTTGATTAGCATGATTAATAGCAATTTCATCATAGTTTTCATCATAGGTTTCATCACTATTGCTACCAACAAGTAAATCATCATCTCCTAGCAAGTCATCTTCATCACTATTGAAATCAAGATACTCGGGGTGTGATACCTTAGGGCCTTTAGCCATGAAGCATCTTCCAATTCCTTCATTTGGTGAGTCAAATATGTCGTAGGAGTTGGTTGACACAAGAGCAATTCCGGCAACACCTTCATCTTGAGTATCTTCGGAGTTTGAGTAATAACTTCTCTCGGAGTGGTTATCGGAGTCGGAACCGGATGCCCATTCACCAACATGAGCTTGATGTCTTCGTTTTGTATAGCTCCTTGATGATTTGTCCTTCCTTTCTGAATCTTTGCTTCTCCGAGAAGGTCTTCGTTCATAACGATCATCTCTACTCCTTCTCTCTCTTGGTGGTGATTCTTCTCTTCTACTTCTCCTTTTAGGTGAGTCTTCTCTTCTCTTGTGGGGAGTCGTACACTCATTGGAGTAGTGTCCGGGTCTTCCACAATTGTAGCAATTCCGATCACGACTTGAAGATCTCTTGTCATTGTAGGATCTTGTCTTGGAACTTCTCTCTTTGCTTCTACTCTTGTAGAACTTGTTGAAGTTCTTCACCATTAATCTCAATTCTTCATTGAAGACTTGTTTCTCACTTGATGATGTAGGAGCATCACATGAGGCTTCGTAAGCATCACTAGACTTGTTGTGAAGCTCTTCCTTATCTTTGAGTGTTATCTCATGAGCAACAATTCTTCCAATGACTTCTGTTGGCTTGAGATCTTTGTAATTGGGCATCATTTGGATCAATGTGCACACGGTGTCATATTTTCCATTCAAGGCTCTTAGGATCTTCTTGATGATGAATATGTCGGTCAGCTCTTCACTTCCTAAGCCGGCAATCTCATTTTTGAAGAGAGCAAGCCTAGAGTACATTTCAGCGACACCTTCACCATCCTTCATTTTGAACTTGTCAAGTTGACTTTGAAGCACATCCAACTTGGATTCCTTGATGGAGTCGGTACCTTCGCGCATATCAATCAAAGTGTCCCAAATTTCCTTTGCATTCTCAAGACGGCTGATTTTGTTGAATTCTTCGAGGCACAATCCGTTGAAGAGGATATCGCAAGCTTGAGCATTGTATTGCAGCATTAACTCTTTCGTGGATGCTTCATGATTCGGTTCCTTCCCATCTAAGAATTCACCTTGCAAACCAATACACACAATAGCCCAAACGACGGGGTTATGTCCAAGAATATGCATTTTCATCTTATGTTTCCAACTAGAAAATTTAGTACCATCAAAGTAAGGACCTCTACGGTGGTAACTTCCCTCACTAGACGCCATACTCTCCTAGGTTGTGAAACCAAGGCTATGATCACCAAAGCTATGGAAATCAAGGCAAATGGAGTCCAAAGCTCTGATACCACTTGTAGGATCAAAAGTATGTCTAGAGGGGGGTGATTAGACTACTTGACCAAATAAAAATCTAGCCTTTTCCCAATTTTAATTCTTGGCAGATTTTAGCAACTTAGCACAAGTCAAGCAATCAACCTACACATGCAATTCTAAGAGTATAGCAGCGGAATGTAAAACAATTGCATATGAAGGTAAAGGGAGGAGTTTGGAGGGAGCAAACGCAAGTGTAGACACGAATGTTTCTGTCTTCGTTCCGATAGGTGGTGCCATCGTACATCCAAGTTGATGGAGACTTCAACCCACGAAGGGTAACGGCTGCGCGAGTCCACAGAGGGCTCCACCCACTAAGGGTCCACGAAGAAGCAACCTTGTCTATACCACCATGGCCATCGCCCATGAAGGACTTGCCTCACTAGGGTAGATTTTCACGAAGTAGCTGGTATCCTTGCCCGTACAAACTCCTTGGTTCAACTCCACGATCTCGTCGGAGGCTCCCAAGTGACACCTAACCAATCTACGAGACACCACTCTCCAAAAGGTAATAGACGGTGTGTTGATGATGAACTCCTTTCTCAAATGCTTCAAATGATAGTCTCCCCAACACTCAAACAGTTCCTCACAGATTTGGATATGGTGGAAGAATGATTTGAGTGGAAAGCAACTTGGGGAAGGCTAGAGAACAAGATTCATATGGTAGGAATGGAATATCTTGATCTCAACACTTGAGTAGGTGGTTCTCTCTCAGAACATGAATGATGGAAGTGTAGGAATGTTCTGACGGCTCTCTCCATGAATGAAGAGTGGATGGAGGGGTATATATAGCCTCCACACAAAATCTAACCGTTACACACAATTTACCAAACTCGGTGGGACCGATTCAGAGAACTCAGTCATGCCGATTTAGTTCATAATGTGACCGTTAGGCATTTCGGTGGGACCGATATGATCAACTCGGTAGGACCGATTTCATTAGGGTTAGGGCATAATGTAATCTCGGTGAGACCGATTACACAAACTCGGTGGGACCGATTTTGGTAATAAGCTTACAAAGAGTTGGTCAGGCAAACTCGGTGGGACCGATTCGCTCATTTCGGTGAGACCGAAATGTTACAAAGAAGAAACACAGAGTTACATTGCGAACTCGGTGGGACCGATCGCTCATCTCGGTGGGACCGAAATGTTACGAAGGGAAACAGAGAGTTTGCAATCCCATCTCGGTGAGACCGAGATCCCTTTCGGTGAGACCGAAATGATTAGGGTTTAGTGGCAGTGGCTATGTCGAATGGACTCGGTGGCGCGAGATAGAACTTTTCGGTGGGGCCGAGTTTGACTTTTGGTTTGGGACATATTTGGATGTAAGAAAGTGGTTGAGGGTTTTGGAGCCTATCACTAAGCATTTTGAGCAAGCAAGCCATTAAGCAACACCTCATACCCTTTTAATAGTATTGGCTTTCCTATGGACTCAATGTGATATTGGATCACTAAAATAGAAAATGTAGAGTCTTGAACTTTGAGCTTGAGCTAATCCTTTTGTCCATAGAATTTTGAGGGGTCCACATTCCTAGTCCATGCCATGCCAATCATTGAACTTTCCTGAAATATTTATTATGTAATAGCATTAATTCAATGAGCTATACGTTGTTAGGAATTACCAAAACCACCCTGGGATAGTTGCACTGTTAAACACACGCGTGCTCCGTTGCTTCCAAAGCTCCCATTCTACTAGGATGATGAATGTGTCATAGCCTGTTTTTAAACCCCTGGGCATACCCATCCTTGTCTCAATCCACCAATCCAAGAAAGTATCTTCTACTACCGGAGCCCTGATGGCCAAGTTTAGTGCGTCAAAGCAAATGTGCCACACTTGTCGAGCATACCCACATCTGAGCAGAATGTGTTCGGCATTATCTTCATCATGTAGGCATGTATAGAAAGTCGATGGGTGATATTGCACGCCATGCTTTGCCCTCCGGTCAGATGTCCAAATACGGTGCTGCACAGCTAGGCAAATGAAGATCTTGCACTTCAAGAGTGCCCAACTTTTCCAGATACATGAGGCATATGGAGCCCTTTCGTCACCGAGGCGAAGTCTTTGGTAGGTCGACCTCGCAGAGTACATACCTAATGGATCGGCGGGCCAAGAGAAGCTATCTGGAGCACTAAGATCCCTCTGGACTATGCTTATGGCCAGATTCCGATGCACAAGCTATAAATGGCCCACAAAATTCAGCTCCCCGTTCACATCTTGTAGCCATCTTCCATTAGCCATCCCTTCACTGATCGTGTGTTTGTTCCTTGTGGGAGAGTCTACCATGGCGTGTATCATGGGCGCAATATCAGCCACTGCAAAGACATGGATCCAGCGATCCCTCCAGAATAGGACCTTGGTGCCTCACCAACCTCGATCTTAACCATGCTATCGAAAACTGCTCGTGCATCCTCATCTTTGAACATGCGCAGGCCCTGCCATGGTCTCCCTGGATCCGTGCACTTCAACCACTCCCATCTGACCCTTAACGCAAGGCCCTGCAACTTAAGATTTCTAATGCCAAGCCCTCCAAAGCACATTGCCTTACAGATCGCACTCCAGGCTATCATGCATTGACCTCCCGAAACCTTCTCCTTCCCAGTCCAAACGTATGCCCTCATCCATTTATCCAGCTCCTCAAACACCCAAGCTGGCGTGTCCGTGATCATGAAGTGGTGAATAGGTTTTGCCGCAACAACGGACTTAACCAACACAAGGCGGTCTGAGCTTTGTAGTAGACCATGTTGCCAATCGGGGGCACTCTTCTTCGCTTTATCCAACATAGGTTGCCAATCCGTCCTCTTAAGCTGATGAATTGCGAGTTGTAGACCAAGATATTTGCAGGGGAACTTCCCCAGATCACAGTGCAACAGGTTGGTAACCCTGATTTTGTCTTCCTCATCCCCATGAATGAGGACAGCAGATGATTTGCCATAGTTTACTCTCAAGCTAGAAGTGTCGCCAAACATTTTGAGGGCCATGGTCACAAACCCGAGGTCCACCTCATTTGGCCTGACAAACAAAGCCACATCATCGGCATAGATCAAAACACTCTGATTTGGCTTGACATCAGAGAACGGCCTCAACACTCCCACCTCTGCAACCTTGACCATAATGCACGACAGCGCATCCATAGCGATGATGAACAACATGGGAGACACTGGATCTCCTTGTCTTAGTCCTTGCGCGAGCAAGAATATTCTACTAGGGACACCATTAACGACCACTTTGGTTGAAGCCGTCCTAAGCAGGATAGCAATCCATGCCAACCATTTTTGCCCCAACCCTTTGCGCATCATCACCTCAAACAGGAAGGGCCACGCGATAGAATCAAAAGCCCTCGATATGTATAGTTTCAGGAACACCCCAGCCTCCTTACGGGCATGGATCTTTCTAGCCACTTGTCTCACCAAGAGGAAATTGTCATGTAGATGCCTGCCACGTATGAACGCGGATTAATTTGTCGTGACAATTTCCTTCATCCTTCGCCTCGCACGATTAGCAAGCATCTTGGCGAACAGCTTAGCAGCGTTGTGGGTAAGGCTTATAGGGTGAAAAAACCCCACCACCTCCGCATTCGGCTTCTTCGGGGATGAGCACGATATGTGCTTTGTTAAGTTTCCCAAAACCCCGCCCATCCTCGACGTAGAGATTCATCACCATAGCCATGACATGATTTTTTTATGATGGGCCACGCCCTCTGGTAGAATGCAACCACGAAACCATCCGGCCCAGGGGCTCAATCTGGCGGGAGTTCCTTAATGGTGTTCCAAACTTCCTCCTCGGTGAAGATGTTTTCTAGCTCGACTAGGTCATGAGTCTCCATTCCCACAAAGTTGAGGTCAAGATCCGCCTCTCTGGTCGTGGCATGTCCCAGTAGTTGCTCATAGGCCTCGATGAATATTTCTCGCTTACTCTCTTGCTTTGTAATGAGCTCATCATTGTGCCGAATGTGAGGGATGAAATTGTTTGATTGCCGCCTGTTTGCCACAGCTTGAAAAAGCTTAGTGTTGGCATCACCTTCGCGGATCCAGCAAAGCTGCAAGCACTGGCACTCTATAGTACGTTGTAGAGAGGAAATCCCAAATAACGCATGTTTGATAGATTTCCTCAGCCACTGCTCCGCGGGGGTGAGAGCTTGGACCTCCATGGCGCGATCAAACCTGAGAATGATATAATTAGCGATGGTGATACATCCAAAACGTATCTATAATTTCTGCCTGCTCCATGCCACTTTTGGGTGATATTGCTATGATATTCATACACTTCCATACACTTTTGATCATATTTGGACTAACTTACTAATCCAGTGCACCCCAGTGCCAGTTCCTGTTTTCGGCTGTTTTTGTATTTCAGGTTTTCACGTTACGAGAACTGCCCAAAAAAATCCAGAAAAATTATATAAAAAATCAGCATTTCGGAAACAACCCTGCGTCCGAAGGGCAGCAGGGGGGGCCACCAGGGCTCCAGGCGCCCTGGCGCGCGCCCCCCTGGGCCGCGCCGGGGGGGCGCCTGGGCCCCCCGAAGCTTCCCCGATGCTCCCCTTTGGCATATATTTGAAGCGTCCTCCGAAACCCTCAGAACAGGAACTCTTTTCGCGATCCCATCTATGTTCCGCCGCCGCCGCCGCTTCCAAGATCGGGAGCACCAGGAGAACTCTTCCCGGCACCCTGCCGGAGGGGAGGATCACCACCGGGAGCTTCTCCACCACCATGGACGCCTCCCGGATGACTCGTGAGTAGTCTCCCTTGGACCATGAGTCCATGACCAGTAGCTATGTGATGTTCTCCTCCCGTTCTTGTGCTTCACTAATTAGTCCTCGTGAGCTGCCCTACATGATCGAGGCACCTATGTAATCCTTATGCTGTTGCTATGTTGAGTTTGCTGGGATCCGATGGATTATGGGATTATGTTCAGATTGATCTTGAGTAATATATTTGATCTACCTCTTTTATATTTATGTTCATAAGTATTTCTTGCATGTTCTCCGTTGTTATTTATTGCTTTGGCCAAGTAATACGTAGTGACTCCAAGAGGGAACGCTATGCTCGATTGTGGGTCCATGCCCCTCGATGACTAGCTTGAGTGGCAGAAACATGAGTCTAGGGGATGTGCTGTTGCCACAAGGGGGAAAACAACGGTGCTTGTGCCCGCGGGTGCAAGGATTGTTTACTTTACGCAAAGTTCTTTTAATGCAGTTGTCTGTTGCATTGAGTTTACACTATGGGTGGGACTCGCAACTTAATACCAGCGAGATGTTCTGGATAGATATCTCAAGGTGGATGATTAGTAGTAGATATTGATGGATTTCGGTCTACTTATTTTGGCGTACCGCCCATGCTTTGAACCTCAACCTTTCTGCAATGTAATCAGCATTGGTTTGCGTTCGTGGTCCTGTCAATTGCCCAGCTGTAATTTGTTTACCTCACATAGTTGTTTTATCGTCTTTTGGGAGAGAGACATCACTAGTGAACATCATGAGACTCCGGTCCATATTACCATCATTGATCACACCCGCTATTTACTTTCCACTATTTACTTTTCGCTATTTACTTACTATTGCAAAACACTATCTATCACTACTATCATTTGCTTTTAACCCTTTGTGAACTACAAGGCCGGAGGGATTGACAACCTCTCTGTACTCGTTGGGAGCAAAGTTATTTGTATCTGTGTGCAGGTCCACGTTGATTGCTAATTGCGCCGTTAGCAATTGACACCTACTTGTTGAACCTAGGAGTCTCTGGGGATTCGATCCTTGGTATCTTTGCTAAGGGAAAACACTTCTACATACTGCATCTTACACCTTCCACTTGGGGTAACCAACGAGGGGTTCGAGGCCCATCAAGGAGTATTTTCTGGCGCCATTGCCGGGGACTCCACTCTTCAGGATAGGGGAGTTGCATGCTATCTTTTACCTTTGCTTTTTAGTCTTGTTAGTTTACCTTTCAGTTTTTGCTTTAGTATCTTTTATCAAAAATCACAAAAAAATTATTTACCTTTCTGTTAGTAGTCCTATCTGTTTAGCTAAACATGTTAGGATTTGGTGCTTTGAGGGAATCAGAAGTTCTAGATTTCCATCAAAGGGATGGAGAAAATATGAAGAAGGCATGGGACAGAATTTCTGATGCACATAGGAGAATTATGCCTTGGATACCTATAAAAATTGTGCTTAGGAATTTTTACCAGGGTCTTTTTAAATGGTGTAAACACTCTCTTGACATTATAGCCGAG
The DNA here is from genome assembly GCA_902687465.1 of Secale cereale. Taxonomy (NCBI): domain Eukaryota; kingdom Viridiplantae; phylum Streptophyta; class Magnoliopsida; order Poales; family Poaceae; genus Secale; species Secale cereale. The sequence goes on along the minus strand of LR738715.1, from coordinate 658,747,682 downwards.
GGAGATTTCCTAGAGTGTGATGAAGCTAGAGCTCTTGAAATTATACATGGTCTATCTAGTTACTTTGTTTATGATCATAATCTTGATACTGTCATAGATAGACTTGCTACTATTGAAAAAAGAATGGATGCTCTAGACTTAATGAAGGTAGAGAAACCCAAACCCAATAAGAGAGATATTTTGGAAATATATAATGACTGGGAGCCTCTTGTTAGGATTAGCATCTCTAATCAAGACTTCCTTGCTTATTGTGATATTGGATCTATGGTTTCTACTATGCCAAAAATTGTTCATGATTCTTTAAAATTTAACATGGATAGATTATCATCTTATCATGAACACACTAATGGAAATATTTCTTAAATCCAGGGAAGAATAAAAGACGTGCCAGTTAAATTCCTTAAAGGGATTGCAATGATTGATTTCTTCATCATGGAGCCAAACCAAGGAAATATAGTGCTTGGAAGGGACTTCCTCCGAGCAGTAAAAGGCTTCATCGATATAGGTAAGGGACAAATCTGCTTGCGCGGGAAGGCAAAAGGTGTGTACCCCTTTCCTAGAAGGAACAAGAGTGAACTTGTTGAGGAACATTATGAATCAATTTATAACTCCGATTATTATGATGGTTATTGATTCATCTATGCATTATGCCTAGCTTAAAGGCATAAAAGAAAGCGCTTTTGGGAGGCAGCCCACATGAATAAATTTTCTGCTTTTGTTGTGTCTTGATGTTGTTTACTGCTGTAGCATCATCATTGTATCTTTGCTTTTCATATTTGTGCCAAGTATAGCCTCTGATTGCTAGAAAGTTCAAAAGTTGTGAGGTGCTGTCCAGGAAACAGATTCTGTCCTTGGATAGAAAAATTCGTACAAAATCTCCAGATCATCTTTTTGGTCTGAATTTTTTCGACAGCGTTCTCTATATAATTTTCTTTCGTGCGTCTGTTCTGAGTTTTTTGATTTAAGTTGCAGAAGTATCCCGAACAGATCAATTACTACCTGATGTTCTGTTTTTCACAGATTCTGTCATGTTTTGCCTTTCCTTCATTTTGCAAATCAAGAGCTTGCTTTTTCTTAGCAAAAACCTTTTGGCAATCTTGAGAAACAGTAGAACTTAAAGAATATCTTTATTTCCAGCAAGGTATAATTATTTTATTAAGGGTACTAACCTCGCTAATCAGATTACAATGAGTTATGTATGAAGGGAGTTTTCAAGTGTGCGAGTGAAGATGATAAAAAGATTCAGGAGTGTCAAGCGCTCAAGCTTGGGGATGCCCCCATGCACCCCCAAGAAATATTCAAGGAGACTCAAGCGTCTAAGCTTGGGGATGCCCCCGTGCATCCCCTTCTCCATCAACATTATCAGTTCGTCTTTCGTTTCGCTATATTTTTATCACTTCATGTGTTATGTGCTATACTTGGAGCGTCTTGCTTTTAGTTTTCTTTTTAGTTTTTCATAACGAGTCGGAACCCAGCATTCCTTTATGTGGGAGAGAAACACGCTCCACTTCTACCTAGAACATAACATAGAATTTTTCATGTCTATCTTTGCTGTGTGTGTTCTTTGTCTTTTAATAGCTACTATCATGCTCTGCTCTTAGTATTCATGCTTATCTTTTCAAAGAGCTTTTGTTTAATTGGTTGCTTGAACTCTCTTTGATTATCATGCTCACCTTATTAAGAGAGTTTGCTTCCATTGCATTGGTTAATATGTCTATGATAAATATGCTACGTGCATAATGGTGCTTAGTAGTTCAGGTTTTCTTATGGTTAGTCTCAAATAGCTGGGGGATTCCCAATGTGTTATTGGAGTACCAACTCGATTTGTTTGCCAATGATGTGGTATGGTTTAGTAATATCTTCCTTCGAGAATTTATTTTGATTGACTTGGCGTATGCTCACGCATATTTAAGACTGTAAAGAAAGTATGTCAAGCCTTGATGATCTTTTATTTCTGAGTAGCGATATAACTACCATGCCTGATTCAATATTGCTTTGTCGCTCTGCATGATTATGACCGTCATTGCTCTCTTAGTTGGTCGCTCCCAGTCTTTTGCTAACCTCCACCTGTACTAAGCAGACTAACCTTGCAATACATAGCTCATGGGAAAGTAGCTTAAAAACTATTGTGGTAAAGAATATGTTGCTTATGTATCTTATTTCTTATAAGTTGCTTGCTGAGCGGTAACCATGTTTCTGGGGACGCCATCAACTGTCACACTTTTGTTGAATATCATGTGAGTTGCTATGCATGTTCGTCTTGTCTGAAGTAAGGGTGATTTTCCGTGGGTTGAATGAATATGCATATTGTTAGAGAAGAACATTGGGCCGCCAACCAAAGCCATGCATCATGGTGGAAGTTTTAGCTTGGACTTAATCCTCAATCTCTTATGAGAATATGCTTATGCATTTAAGAGGAGTCCATCATCTATTTTCTATGTTGTCTCGGTATGGATGTCCTCAAGTTGAGATCTATCAAAAACGAGAAATCAAATGCGATTTATCTCCTTGGACCTTTGTACAGGTGGCATAGAGGTACCCCTTTGTGACACTTGGTTGAAACATATGTAATGCAATGATAACCCATGGAAATCCGAGCTAATTAGGACAAGGTGCGAGCACTATTGGTATTCGATGCATGAGGCTTGGAACTTATAGGAGGTCTTATACATGACACATATGAAGTACTACTATCGTTGACAAAATTGCTTCCATGTTTTCAAAAAAAAAGTCATAACCATCTTTTACTTTTATGTTGAGTCTCCACCTTCTTTTAAAAGCACCAACTTCTGAGAGCATGATTGTCATTCTGAGTGTAATGTGCATTGTCCCAAAGTAGCATTGTCTTTTGCATGATTGTGATGTCGTTATTTCTGAAATCATTGTATCTAGTCATCACTTAAACCTTGAAGGTGCCCCTGCATTTATGTTTTGCTTCACTAAAGGGGGCAAGCTAGATATCACTTTATCATATTTGCACATCATGTTCATTGCAAATCTTTTTGATGCTTCAATATCATGTTGTAAAACTTTCAGTCATTAGTGATTTTCTCTTGAGGCAACTTAATTACTATAGAATCATTGTCTCAGTAAGCTTTTATCATATGACTATGAATAAGTCCTATATGGTTAATAGCATGTCACCACAGAAATTATTCTTGTTATCATTTACCTACTCGAGGACGAGCAGGAATTAAGCTTGGGGATGTTGATACGTCCAAAACGTATCTATAATTTCTGCTTGCTCCATGCCACTTTTGGGTGATATTGCTATGATATTCATACACTTCCATACACTTTTGATCATATTTGGACTAACTTACTAATCCAGTGCACCCCAGTGCCAGTTCCTGTTTTCGGCTATTTTTGTATTTCAGGTTTTCACGTTACGAGAACTGCCCAGAAAAATCCAGAAAAATTATATAAAAAATCAGCGTTTCGGAAACAACCCTGCGTCCGAAGGGCAGCCGGGGGGGCCACCAGGGCTCCAGGCGCCCTGGCGGCGCCCCCCCCCCCCTGGGTCGCGCCGGGGGGGCGCCTGGGCCCCCCGAAGCTTCCCCGATGCTCCCCTTTGGCATATATTTAAAGCGTCCTCCGAAACCCTCAGAACAGGAACTCTTTTCGCTGTCCCATCTCTGTTCCGCCGCCGCCGCTTCCAAGATCGGGAGCACCAGGAGAACTCTTCCCGGCACCCTGCCGGAGGGGAGGATCACCACCGGGAGCTTCTCCACCACCATGGACGCCTCCTCCCTTGGACCATGAGTCCATGACCAGTAGCTATGTGATGTTCTCCTCCCGTTCTTGTGCTTCACTAATTAGTCCTCGTGAGCTGCCCTACATGATCGAGGCACCTATGTAATCCTTATGCTGTTGCTATATTGAGTTTGCTGGGATCCGATGGATTATGGGATTATGTTCAGATTGATCTTGAGTAATATATTTGATCTACCTCTTTTATATTTATGTTCATAAGTAATTCTTGCATGTTCTCCGTTGTTATTTATTGCTTTGGCCAAGTAATACATAGTGACTCCAAGAGGGAACGTTATGCTCGATTGTGGGTTCATGCCCCTCGATGACTAGCTTGAGTGACAGAAACATGAGTCTAGGGGATGTGTTGTTGCCACAAGGGGGAAAACAACGGTGCTTGTGCCCGCGGGTGCAAGGATTGTTTACTTTACGCAAAGTTCTTTTAATGCAGTTGTCTGTTGCATTGAGTTTACACTATGGGTGGGACTCGCAACTTAATACCAGCGAGATTTTCTGGATAGATATCTCAAGGTGGATGATTAGTAGTAGATATTGATGGATTTCGGTCTACTTATTTTGACGTACCACCCATGCTTTGAACCTCAACCTTTCTGCAATGTAATCAGCATTGGTTTGCGTTCGTGGTCCTGTCAATTGCCCAGCTGTAATTTGTTTACCTCACATAGTTGTTTTATCGTCTTTTGGGAGAGAGACATCACTAGTGAACATCATGAGACTCCGGTCCATATTACCATCATTGATCACACCCGCTATTTACTTTCCGCTATTTACTTTTCGCTATTTACTTACTATTGCAAAACACTATCTATCACTACTATCATTTGCTTTTAACCCTTTGTGAACTACAAGGCCAGAGGGATTGACAACCTCTCTGTACTCGTTGGGAGCAAAGTTATTTGTATCTGTGTGCAGGTCCATGTTGATTGCTAATTGCGCCGTTAGCAATTGACACCTACTTGTTGAACCTAGGAGTCTTTGGGGATTCGATCATTGGCATCTTTGCTAAGGGAAAACACTTCTACATACTGCATCTTACACCTTCCACTTGGGGTAACCAACGAGGGGTTCGAGGCCCATCACCTCGCACAATGCAAGATGCCGTGATTCCACTCAGGGACCCTTGAGGGCGGTCACCGAACCCGTACAAATGGCAACCCTTGGGGCGGTCACCGAACCCGTACACTTTGGCAACCCTTGGGGGCGGTCACCGGAACCCGTCAAATTGCTCGGGGCGATCTCCACAACCTAATTGGAGACCGCGACGCTTGCCTGGAGCTTTATACCACAATGATTGAGCTCCGAACACCAAGGTTGGGGCTATCTCCCCAACGACACCACGAAACTTCACCACAATGGAATATGGTTCCGAGGTGACCACAACCGTCTAGGGCGCCCAAGCACCCAAGAGGAACAAGCTCAAGGGTACCAAGCACCCAAGAGTAATAAGCTTCTCAACTTCACTTCCACGTATCACCGTGGAGAACTCAAACCGATGCACCAAATGCAATGGCAAGGGCACACGGAGTGCCCAAGTCCTTCTCTCCCAAATCCCACCAAAGCAACTAATGCTACGGAGGGAAATGAGAGGAAGAACAAGAAGGAGAACACCAAGAACTCCAAGATCAAGATCCAAGGGGTTCCCCTCACCTAGAGGAGAAAGTGATTGGTGGAAATGTGGATCTAGATCTCCTCTCTCTTTTCCCCCAAAAACTAGCAAGAATCCATGGAGGGATTGAGAGATAGCAAGCTCTAAGAAGTTCAACAATGGGGGAAGAACACAAGCTCAAGGGATAAGGTTCATTGGGGAAGAAGAGCCCCTTTTATAGGTGGGGGAAAATCCAACCGTTATGCTCACAGCCCGCACAGAGCGGTACTACCGCTCCAGGAGCGGTACTACCGCTAGGGCATTAGTACCCCTTAGAAAAACAATAGCGAGGAGGCAAAAAGGCCAGAAGAACCGTCGGAGCGGTAGTACCGCTTGACCTCACGGTACTACCGCTAGGGGTAGCGGTACTACTGCTAAGGGTAGCGGTACTACTGCTTGCGAGTGGTACTAAAAAAATACATCCGTGCCTACCACCGCTGGACTTGTGACGAGTTTTTGGTCCCGAGCGGAAGTAGCCACAGAAGTAGCCGCGGTAGTACTACTCCAAGCGGTAGTACCGCTCCCGAAAGCGGTAGTACCGCTCCCGAAAGCGGTAGTAAAAAATTACTTCCGCTCCAACCCGCGGTAGTACCGCTGCAGCCTTTTCGGTACACCAAAACGACCACAACTTTTGCATACGGACTCCGAATTCGATGAAACCAAGTTTGTTGGAAAGCTAGCGACAAGGGCTAACACAATCTTGAAAGAAATATCAATAAGAAGCAAATTAGAAAAGTCCCAAAAGAAAATGGAGAGCACCCTTCCTCGGATAAGACCGGTAAAACATCCAACACCGAAAACATCATAGAAGACGCATGTGAACTCTGTTTTCGATGAACTCAAGCTTGTCATCAAGAAGAACATAAGCTCTAAAACTCGCAAAGAGAACCAAACAAGAACCAAGAAACATGATGCAAGGATGCAATGGTTTGAGCTCTCTACTAACGATACGATCAAGCTACCAACTTGAGAGCCCCCCTTGATAGTACGACAAACGATCCTATAACCCGGTCTCCCAACTACCACCATGAGACCGGTAAAATAGAAAACCTATCAAGGGAAAACCTTTGCTTTGCACAAAGTCCACTTGAGCTAGATGTAGATGATCTTGACTTCCTCAAGTTGGACCACCTTTCTTGATTGTGTTGTCTCGGTGAAGACTAGTAGATTGATCCCCCATACTCCACTATGGGTGAGCCACTCTTCGGCATATCTTCACAAGTCCATTGTCACCACAATGGACGGCAATCTTCAAGCACTTGATCTCTTCGTGATGCTCCACTTGAACTTGCACACCGCAACCTAACCCCATAGAGAACTCTCACGAAGACCATGGGTTAGTACACAAAGCGTGATTGACAATGCTTACCATACCATAGGATTGCTTGATCCCTCTCGGTACATCTTCTATGATTTGTGTTTTGATCAACTTGATTCACTCCTTCACTTAGTCTTGATCAACCTTGAATCTTTCCAACTCTCTTCATTTGGATGATGTCTTGAAGGTAAACATGAATGATAACACACCCTTCTTCTTCAAGACATGCTTGCAATAAGCTCAACACTCACAAGACCAATCTTTGGATAATTCCTTAATAGCACCTTGGTCATCACAAACTCTCCTTGAAACCAACAAATGAACTCCAAGAAAAGCCTATGGACAAACCCTTCAAATATAACTCAAGGCAACCATTAGTCCATAGAGATTGTCATCAATTACCAAAACCAAACATGGGGGCACCGCATGTTCTTTCAACCGGGATGTGCAATGAATCAAGAGTGACATGTATGAAAAATTATGCATGGTGGCTTTGCCACAAATACGATGTCAACTACATGATCATGCATGGCAATATGACAATATGAATCGTCTCATATGGACGAAACTGTGGAAAGTTGCATGGCAATATATCTCGGAATGGCTATGGAAATGCCATGATAGGTAGATATGGTGGCTGTTTTGAGGAAGGTATATGGTGGCTATTTTGAGGAAGGTATATAGTGGGTGTACGGTACCGGCGAAAGTTGCGCGGTACAAGAGAGGCTAGCAATGGTGGAAGGGTGAGAGTGCGTATAATCCATGGACTCATCATTAGTCATAAAGAACTCATATACTTATTACAAAAATTTACGAGTCATCAAAGCAAAGCAATCAACGCATGCTCCTAGGGGGGAGGTTGGTAGGAGTTAACCATCGCGCGCCCCCGACCTCCACACAAAGGATGACACTCTACAAATACCTCATGCTCTAACTTCGTCACATAGCGGTTCACCATACGTGCATGCTACGGGAATCACAAGCTTTAACACAAGTATTTCTCAATTTCATAATAACTCCACTAGCATGACTCTAATAGCACTATCCTCATATCTCAAAACAATCATCAAGCATCAAACTTCTCATCATATTCAATGCACTTTGTATGAAAGTTTTTACTGCATTTATCTTGGATGCCTATCATATTAGGACTAGTTTTATAACCAAAGCACATTACCATGCTGTTCTAAAAGACTCTCAAAAGGATATAAGTGAGGCATGATAGATCAACAATTTCTACAAAATAAAATCACCACCGTGCTCTAAAAGATATAAGTGAAGCACTAGAGCAAAACTATATAACTCAAAAGATATAAGTGAAGCACATAGTGTTCTAACAAATTCTAGGCCATATTTATCTCTCTCAAAAAGGTGTGTCCAGCAAGGATGATTGTGGCAAACTAACAAACAAAGACTCAAAACATACATGACGCTCCAAGTAAAACACATATCATGTGGTGAATAAAAATATAGTCCTGAGTATAGTTACCGATAGATGAAGACGAAAGAGGGGATGCCTTCCCGGGGCATCCCCAAGCTTAGCTCTTGGTCGTCCTTGAATTTTACCTTGGGATGCCTTGGGCATCCCCAAGCTTAGGCTCTTGCCACTCTTTGTTCCATAGTCCATCAAAGCAATACTCAAAAACTTGAAAACTTCACAACACAAAACTTAGAAAAAAATCTCGTGAGCTCCGTTAGTATAGGAAAACAAACCACCACTCAAAGGTATTGTAATGAACTCATTCTTTGTTTATATGGGTGTTAAACCTACGTATTCCAACTTCTATATGATTCATATCCTCCAATACTACTCATAGATTCATCAAAATAAGCAAACAACACACGAAAAACAGAATTTGTCAAAAAACAGAACAGTCTGTAGTAATCTGTAACTTTTGCATACTTCTGCAACTCCAAAAAAATTGAAATAAATTGGTAAACGTGAGGAATTTGTCTATTAATCATCTTCAAAAAGAATCAACTAAATAGCACTCTCCAGTAAAATCTGGTGACTATTCTAGTGGGCGCTAACGTTTCTGTTTTTTAGAGAAAGATCATATAAACTTCACACAAGTCTTCCCAAAGGTTCTACTTGGCACAAACACTAATTAAAACACAAAAACACATCTAAACAGAAGCTAGATGCAATATTTATTCCTAAATAGAAGCAAAAACAAAGAGAAAAAATTGGGTTGCCTCCCAACAAGCGCTATTGTTTAACGCCCCTAGCTAGGCATGATACAAGGATAGATCTAGGTATTGCCATCTTTGGAAGGCAATCCATAAGTGGCTCTCATAATAGATTCATATGGTAATTTTATTTTATTTCTAGGAAAGTGTTCCATGCCTTTCCTTAACGGAAATTGGAATCTAATATTTCCTTCCTTCATATCAATAATTGCACCAATCGTTCTAAGGAAAGGTCTACCAAGAATAATAGGACATGAAGGATTGCAATCTATATCAAGAACAATGAAATCTACGGGCACATAATTCCTATGGGCAACAATAAGAACATCATTAATCCTTCCCATAGGTTTCTTAATAGTAGGTCTGCAAGATGCAAATTTAAAGAACAATCATCAAGCTCATGGAACCCTAACAAATCACGCAAAGTTTTTGGGATAGTGGAAACACTTGCACCCAAATCACACAAAGCAAAGCATTCATGATTTTTAATTTTAATTTTAATAGTAGGTTCCCACTCATCATAAAGCTTTCTAGGGATAGAAACTTCTAATTCAAGTTTTTCTTCATAAGATTGCATCAAAGCATCAACTATGTGTTCGGTAAAAGCTTTATTTTGACTATAAGCATGCGGAGAGTTTAGTACGGATTGCAACAAGGAAATACAATCAATCAAAGAACAATTATCATATTTGAATCCCTTGAAATCCAAAGTAGTGGGTTCATCACTATGCAAAGTTTTAATCTCTTCAATCCCACTTTTAACAATTTTAGCATCAAGATCTAAAAACTCCGAATCATTGGGACACCTTTTAATTAAAGTAGACTCATCTCCAGTCCCATCTTTATCGAGATTCATACTAGAAAACAAGGATTTAATAGGAGACACATCAATAACTTTCAGATCTTCATCTTTATTTTCATGCTCTTCCGGTTTAGCAGCCATCTTATTAACTAAGGTGGAATGTTTATCCGAAATTTGGGCTATTAAGTTCTCAAGATGAGCAAACTGAGATTTCAAACCATAAAATTCCTTAGACATATCATCAAGATCTTTATTCATGTACTCCATAAAGCTTTTCTGTTCTTTAAGCTCGTTTCTAAAGAAATCATTGTGCTCAAATTGCACATACATAAAATGTCTAACATTGTTTTCGATCTCCTCCAACCTCTTGAGATGAGGGTCAACACTGATAGGGAGAGCCATAGTGACAAGCAAGCAATCCAACACACAAGCAAACAAGAAGCAAGCGAACGGTAAACACACGGCAAAAAGAAGGGCAAATAAAACGGTAAGGGTGAAGTGGGGGAGAGGAAAACGAGAGGCAAATAAATGTAATGCGAAGGATAAGGGTTTGTGATAGGTACTTGGTATATGACTTTTGCGTAAGCCTCGCCGGCAACGGGGCCAGAAATTTTTCTTACTACTTCTCGAGCTTGCGTTGTATTCCCTCGAAGAGGAAAGGGTGATGCAGCACAGTAGCGTAAGTATTTCCCTCAGTTTTTTAGAACCAAGGTATCAATCCAGTAGGAGACCACGCGCGAGTCCCTCGCACCTGCACAAACAAATAAGAACTTTGCAGCCAACGCGATAAGGGGTTGTCAATCCCTTTACGGTCACTTACGAAAGTGAGATCGGATAGATATGATAGTTGGATATTTTTGTTATTTTTGGATATAAGAACAGAAAGTAAAAAACAGCAAAGTAAAGTAGATTGTGGATTGATATGTTGAGAATAGACCCAGGGGCCATAGGTTTCACTAGTGGCTTCTCTCATGATAGCAGATTTCTACAGTGGGTGAACGAATTACTGTCGAGCAATTGATAGAAAAGTGAATAATTATGAGAATATCTAGGCATGATCATTATATATAGGCATCACGTCCGTGACAAGTAGACCGAAACGATTCTGCATCTACTACTATTACTCCACACATCGACCGCTATCTAGCATGCATCTAGAGTATTAAGTTCATAAGAACAGAGTAATGCTTTAAGCAAGATGACATGATGTAGAGGGATAAACTCAAGCAATATGATATAAACCCCATCTTTTTATCCTCGATGGCAACAATACTATACGTGCCCTGCTGCCCCTACTGTCACTAGGAAAGGACACCGCAAGATTGAACCCAAAGCCAAGCACTTCTCCCATTGTAAGAACTATAGATCTAGTAGGCCAAACCAAACCGATAATTCGAAGAGACTTGCAAGGATATTATTATCATACAAAAAAGAATTTATAAAAGAACCAAATATTTCTCATATATAATCTTGATCATAAACCCACAATTCATCGGATCTCGACAAACACACCGCAAAAAGATTACATCGAATAGATCTCCTCGAAGACCGAGGAGAACTTGGTATTGAGATCCAAAAAGAGAGAAGAAGCCATCTAGGTAATAACTATGGATCCCGAAGGTCTATGGTAAACTACTCACAACTCATGGTGAGGCGATGGTGTTGATGTAGAAGCACTTCGTGGAAGATCCCCCCTCCGGCAGAGCTCCGGAACAGGCCCCAAGATGGGATCTCACCGGAACAGAAGGTTGCGGCGATGGAATTAGGGTTTTCTCTATTGCTTCGATGTTTTTAGGGTAGAGGGCATCGGGGGAGCAACGTGGGGCCCACGAGGCAGGGGGCGCGCCCAGGGGGAGGGGGTGCGCCCCCACCCTCGTGGACGCCATGTGTGCCCTATTCCGTGGTTCTCAAGTCTCCCGTGAAGATATCATTCCAAAAATATCTCTCCCGAAGGTTTCATTCCGTTTGGACTCCGTTTGATATTCCTTTTCTGCAAAACCCTGAAATAGGCAAAAAAAACAGCAATCTGGAGTAGGCCTTTGGGTTAATAGGTTAGTCCCAAAAATAATATAAAAGTGTATAAATAAGCCCATTAAACTCGAAAACATCATATATATATATATAATAGCATGGAACAATAAAAATTATAGATACGTTGGAGACGTATCAATGTACTCCCTCTCCGGACAACCCTTCAGGAGGCGGTCGGACAGTCCCCCGGACGATGTCGCAGACAGCCCTTCGGGAGGACCCTCGAAACTCGGACAGTAACTCGGACAGCCCTTCAGGAAGATACTCGAACAACCCCTCGGGCTACAATCTCTCTACGGGGTTTCACACATACGGTGTCAGCTATCCGGCAGGGCTTCGCCGTCCAGAACTAGTTCTTGCCGGAACCCAAACAACCTTTCGGCTCTATGAAACTATTTTTCTGGGAGGGAGAGAGAAGTCAGACAAGTCATGGCATGTGTATGAGAGCAAGGGATGAAGATATGGCAGCCCTCACCCCCTCTATTTATAGGAAAACCAAGGGGTAGTGTGCCTCCACAAATTACCAAAAAAAACCATGCTTTAGGTCACATATGAGGGGTTTATGGGCAAAATGGGACGCCATGTGGAGCTCCACCATGCTTGGCCGGCCACCCACTTGGGGGCCCCCATGAGGGGCTTCCTTGGCCCCCAAGACCTTTTAGAAGCCTTTTTGCAAAAGCCCTAAAAGGTGGCTTTCCAAAAAAATCCATAAAGTGATTTTCACTATTCACGACCTCTGTTGGAAAAGGCAGTGCCTAGGAGGCGCTTAGGCACGCCTAGGCGCTAGGCAATGGCCAAACGCCTCGCCTAGGGCATAAATGGAGGTCTAGGCAGGGCAAGCAAGGAATTGTCTACCCAAGTAAGAAATTAGGCCACATACTACATTGATATGCCAAACGGCTTATATTCCAATGGTAGTAGCTGGTAATTAACTTATTTATATACTCCAAATAATATCAACACCCGTATAGTAATCACAAATATACTACGAGTAAAAACTATATTACCGCCTAGGCCGCGCCTAGGGCGCTTAGGCACTGCCTAGGCACTAGGCGAAGGCCGACTGCCTCGCTTACGCCTACCGCTTTTTCCAACCATCACGACGACTTTTTTCATCGTCTGTTTGAACTGAAAATATTTATGTGGGCTTAGAAAATTTCCATTACCCACTAAAATAATTTTCAACGCGTTTCGAAACAATTCCGGTTTAGTGATTTTCATCTGTGAAACGCATCTGAAGTGGCTCCGGCAGCTCCAGAACATTTCCATTTTTTTTCCCGGAAAATTCCAAAAAGTTTCCAGAATGATTTTGGCACCCTCCAAGAATTATTAGGCATGTTCCGAAACCAATTTGACTTAATAGTATATCCCAAAACAACTTTTTGGTTTCATCGAAACTCATCCTATGACCTCTCTATGCGGAACTTTTCCGCTGTCCGAAACCTTTCTAGTGTCTGAAACTTTTCCGGTGATTTTCTCTCGGACTCCCTGTCTAGTATTCAGCAGATAGATGACCCTTAAGCATGTGACCCTATAGGTTCGGTGAAGTATAGACATGACCCGGAACCCCTTCCGATCAATGATCAACATCGAAGCCGTGGAAACCCATATTGACCCCTATACTCACACGAATAAATATTTGAGTGAACCTCTAGTTGCAGTGAGCTATTCCTGTTTCTTTGCGATATGTCACAAACACCCGAGGTAAGATTTATTGCATCCCCATGGATGAACAATTTGTCCACCATGCAAGTTACCTCGTTATTGGTTTTGTTCTCTTTTCCCGTTTCTGTGTTCCGGCATCCAAGTGATCAAATCACAAGGTGTCTGGCCAGACGATTATGGATACTGTAACACCGAGAGGGCCCGAGAATATCTCTCCATCATCGGAAGAGCAAATCCCAATCTTGAGCTATCTTGTTCCTTGCCATACTTTTCTACGAACCTGTAAGCCGTCATAATAGCCACCCAGTTACGGATGACGTTTAACAAACCCCAAAGTTCATGAAGCAAGCACGAAGTAACTCGATACTCTCATGGTCTGAGGAATTATGCAAACATTAACTATCTCTATGATATTAACCATAAACTTGTGACGAAAAGAATCTCATAGCATAACATCAATTTGGGTCGATTAAACACAAGTGTTCTACCAACATTGTTCCCTCATAATTGCCAGCATAGACATGCCCATGATCAGGAAACCATGATCATCATGCAATACATGAGCCAGTCTTAGAGGGAATACTATGAATAAATTTTACCGTTTAGTATACCACACGTGCACATGAGTTTTCCTCCGAGCCTCGTGGATATTGTAGACTCGAGAATCATTGCGGTTATAGCATGGAAGCTAAACATTCATTACAAACTTTGGAGATACAAAATAACTGTTATTAATGCCTCTGGGGCATATCTCTTACAGACTCCCACTTGCGCTAGAGTCATAATCCAGTTACATGGCTTCCCTAACACCAATGGCTATCTGGGGCTGCTCATGCTTTGCTAGTGGTAGAGGCTTTGTCATCGGGTCTGACACGTTCAGATCCGTGTGAACTTTGCGTACTTTCACTAAACTCGCTTTCACATGATGTCGAATGAGTTTATATTTGCGTTCAATATGTCTTGTCTTATGGTGCGAACTTGCCTCCCTTGCCTGAGCCACGACGCCACTATTATCACAATAGATCTCCACCGGGTCCTGGGCACTAGGAACCACACCAAGGTCTTCAAGAAATTGCTTGATCCATACCGCCTCCTTGGAGGCTTCTGAAGCAGCGTCATATTCTGCCTCCATCGTAGAATCCGCCATAGTCTTTTGTTTGGAACTTTTCCAATCCACCGCGCCATCATTCAATATGAAAGCATAGCCTGATTGAGATTTGAAGTCATCTGGGTCAGTCATGAAGCCTGCATCAGTGAAACCACTTATAATGAGCTCTTTATCACCTCCGTACACAAGGAGTAAATCCTTGGTCCTTCTAAGGTACTTAAGAATACCCTTGAGTGCGGCCCAGTGCTCCAATCTTGGATCGCTTTTGTACCGGTTGCTAACACTTAGCGCATAGGAAACACCCTAGCCTGGCATACATAATAGAACCAACTGCCAAGGCATATGGAACATCATTCATTTGTACTCGCTCATCGAGAGTCCGAGGACACTGATTCTTGCAAAGCAATGTGCCAGGTGACATGGGGAGAAGGCCCTTTTTTGAGTTCTCCATGTTGAACATTTTCAACACCTTGTCAATGTACGTGCTTTGGCTAAGCGCTATCAGGCGTTTTGATCTATCTCTATAGATTCTGATGCCCAATACATATGCCGCTTCGCCTAAGTCTTTCATTAAAAAACTTTTCTTCAATGAGTCTTTTATTTCACTAAGGAAATTCACGTCATTTCTAATCAATAATATGTCATCCACATACAAGATTAGAAATGATTTTGCGCTCCCACTAAACTTCTTGTAAGCACAAGATTCTTCGTCATTCCCGATGAAGTCAAACTCTTTGACAACTTCATCAAAACAAATGTTCCAGCTCCTTGACGCTTGCTTCAGTCCATAAATGGCTTTCTGAAGTTTGCATACCTTTCCAACATCCTTATGAATGACAAAACCTTCTGGTTGTATCATGTATACATCCTCTTTGAGGTTTCCATTTAGGAAAGACGTTTTGACATCCATCTGCCATATTTCATAATCGAAATAAGCAGCAATTGCTAGTAATATCCGAACAGACCTAAGCATAGCTACGGGTGAGAAAGTCTCGTCGTAGTCCACTCCTGGAACTTCTGTGAACCCTTTCACGACAAGTCTAGCTTCGTGGATAGTAATGTTACCATCCGCGTCTGTCTTTCTTTTGAAAATCCATTTACAGCCAATCGGCTTTACGCCTTATGGAAGTTCTTCCAAGTTCAAACTTGGTTTTCGTACATGGATTCCATTTCAGATTTCATGGCCTTGTGCCATTCCTTTGAGCTAGGCCCCGCCATCGCTTCCTTGTAGTGTGCAGGTTCATCGTCTTCAAGAATGAAGATTTCGTTATGAGACCACTCAGGTGGCTGGATAGCCCTACCTGATCTGCACGGTTCAGTTACAACATTGTGTGAAGTCTCCGCATCACATGCGACACCTTCCGGCTCGGTTGTAGGGATAATTAGCAGAATTTCTTTCGGTTCCTTAGCCATATCAATGGTTGCCGAAGATTCACTAATCTCATTAAGTTGTACTGTCCTCCCACTTAATTCTTTTGCGAGAAATTCTTTCTCGAGAAAGACTCCCTTTTTAGCGACAAACACTTTGCACTTGGAGGGTTGGTAGAAGAAATACCCAACGGTTTCCTTGGGATAACCTACAAAGTTACATTTGTCTGATCTGGGATCGAGTTTGCTCGGTTGTAAACGTTTTACATAAGCTTCACAACCCCAAACTTTGAGATGCGACAAATTGGATTTCTTCCCATGCCATAACTCGTATGGTGTCGTCTCAACAGATTTAGACAGTGTCTGTTTAATGTGTGAGCGGCAGTGAGTAGTGCGTGACCCCAAAAAGATACCGGAAGATCCGTAAGAGACATCATCGACCTTACCATGTCCAACAAGGTTTGGTTACGTCGTTCCGATACTCTGTTTCTCTGTGGAGTTTTGGGAGGTGTAAGCTGTGAAACAATTCCACGGTCACTCAGATGTTGGCCAAACTCATGACTAAGATATTCGCCTCCACGATCAGACCGCAGAAACTTAATATTTTTGTCATGATGATTTTCTACATCATTCTGAAGTTCTTTGAACTTTTCAAAGGTTCCTGACTTATGCTTCATCAAGTAGATATAGCCATACCGACTTAAATCATCAGTAAAAGTCATGAAGTAAAAATACCCACCCTGTGCGGCTGTGTTCATTGGACCACATACATCACTATGTATCATTTCCAATAATTCACCCGCCCGTTCAGGATGGCCCGTGAACAGCGTCTTCGTCATTTTCCCCATCAGCCAAGCTTCACATGTGTTGAATGATTCGAAATCAAAGGATGGCAAAACTCCATTTGACTGGAGTTTTGCATGTGTTTCTTTCCGATGTGGCCAAGTCGACAGTGCCACAAGTAAGTGGTGGTGGTATTAGCCTTCTTAAGGCGTTTAGCATTCATGTTAAAAACATCATTTCCACATTCAAGATTTATTATGAAAAGGCCCCCAACAATTGGTGCAAATCCATAAAACATATCCTTACAATAAAGTGAACAACCATTGTTCTCAGACTTGTATGAATACCCATCATGCACTAAACATGATCCGGTGATAATGTTTCTACACAATGCTAGAACAAGATAACATTTACTAAGTTCCAAAATAAATCTCGAAGGGAGGCGTAGAGGCATAATGCCGACGGCTTGAGCGGCGATCCCAACGCCGTTCCCGACCCGCATCATGACCTCATTCTTTGCCAGCTTGTGCACCTTCTGAAGTCCCTGTATCGAGTTGCAAATGTGAGCAACCGATCCGGTATCAAATACCCAAGACTTAGAATTTTTGCTAGCAAGCAAAACGTCAATGACATTAACTTGTATGACAATTATACCTTTCACGATTTTCCCGGACTTCTTATCTTCCAGATACTTCTTGCAGTTTCTCTTCCAGTGTCTTGTGCCTAGACCTGGCCAACTGTCGGGCCGGGCCGGGCTTCGGGCCGGGCCGAACAAAGCCTGATGCAAAAACCCTGGGCCCGAGCCCGGCCCGGCCCGGCCCGGCTGTCGGGCCTAAAAAACAGGCCCGAGCCCGACCCATCCAAAAAGCCCGACGGGCCTCAGGCCATGGGCCGGGCCTCTTTGTTAAATGGCAAATATGACGGGCCTGGGCCCAGGCCGGCCCGTCCATCGGGCCTAAAAATCAGGCCCGAGCCCGGCCCATGGGCAAGGTCGGGTCGGGCCGGGTCGGGCTTTTTCGGGCCGGGCCGGGTTGCCCATGGCCAGGTCTACATGTGCCCTTGCAGTAGAAGCCCTCAGTTTCATTCTTGGCTCCACCCTTAGAGTTGCTTTGGGAGCCGGTCTTACCGGCACCCTTGCCCTTCTTTGGATTGCCTTTCTTCTTTTTGAAACTGGCGGTTTTATTAACAAGCAACACTTTCTTGCAATTTTTACGCAGTCCTCCTTCTATAGTTTTCAGCATGGCAAGCACCTCTTTCGGTGTTTTCTCCATCCCAGTAATGTTCTAGTTCAAGACAAAACCGTCGTAAGACGGGGGGGGTGAAGAAAGCAGCATGTCCATCATATGGCCAGGTGGAAGTGGAAATTCCAAGGCTTTAAGCCTTTCAGCATAGCCAATCATTTTGACTATGTGTTCGCCAACTGAACTACCCTCAGCCATCTTGCATTCCATCATAGCCTTCATGATATCAAATCGTTCAGACTTTGCGGTTTCCTTGTACAAAGCATCCAATTCCCGGATCATATCAAGGGGTTTATGGAATTCAAAACATTTTCGAAGCTCTGGACTCATGCAAGCTAGCATGAGGCACTTCACTAAGTTGTGATCATCATCCTTAGTGGCCCAGACATTTGTACATCTTTCGGGGCCTCTGTCGCGGGTTTGCTACCTCTTGAGCTTGCGTTGTATTCCCTCGAAGAGGAAAGGGAGATGCATCACAGTAGCGTAAGTATTTCCCTCAGTTTTTGAGAACCAAGGTATCAATCCAGTAGGAGACCACGCGCCAGTCCCTCGCACCTGCACAAACAAATAAGAACTTCGCAACCAACGCGATAAGGGGTTGTCAATCCCTTTACGGTCACTTATGAGAGTGAGATCTGATAGAGATGATAATTATATTTTTGGTTTAATAAAACAGCAAATAAAAGCGGTAAAAGTAAAGTAGATGTAGATTGATATGTTGAGAATAGACCCGGGGGCCATAGTTTTCTCTAGTGGCTTCTCTCATGATAGCGATATTCTACGGCGGGTAAAAAAATTACTATCGAGCAATTGATAGAAAAGCGAATAATTATGAGACTATCTAGGCATGATCATTGTATATAGGCATCATGTCCGAGACAAGTAGACCGACTCCTGCCTGCATCTACTACTATTACTCCACACATCGACCGCTATCCAGCATGCATCTAGTGTATTGAGTTCATACGAACAGAGTAACGCTTTAAGCAAGATGACATGATGTAGAGGGATAAACTCAAGCAATATGATGTAAACCCCATCTTTTTATCCTTGATGGCAACAATACAATACGTGCCTTGTTGCCCCTACTGTCACTAGGAAAGGACACCGCAAGATTGAACCCAAAGCCAAGCAATTCTCCCATTGCAAGAACTATAGATCTAGTAGGCCAAACCAAACGAATAATTCGAAGAGACTTGCAAGGATATTATGAGCACACATAAAAAGTTCAGAGAAGAACCAAATATCTTTCATAGATAACCTTGATCATAAACTCACAATTCATCGGATCTCGACAAACACACCGCAAAAAGAGATTACATCGAATAGATCTCCTCGAAGACTGAGGAGAACTTTGTATTGAGATCCAAAGAGAGAGAAGAAGCCATCTAGATACTAGCTATGGACCCGAAGGTGTGTGGTAAACTACTCACAACTCATGGTGAGGGCGATGATGATGATGAAGAAGGCCTCCGTGATGGATCCCCCTCCGGTGGAGCTCCAAAACAGGCTCCAAGATGGTATCTCCACGGGAACAGAAGCTACGGCGGTGGAATTAGGGTTTTCTCTCTGCGTCTGGAGTTTCTCGGGTACGTAGGTATATATAGGAAGAAGGAGGGCACCGGGGGCCGTGTGG
>LR738715.1:658694941-658722604 GCA_902687465.1 Secale cereale | reverse complement strand
TTCATACACTTCCATACACTTTTGATCATATTTGGACTAACTTACTAATCCAGTGCACCCCAGTGCCAGTTTCTGTTTTCGGCTGTTTTTGTATTTCAGGTTTTCACGTTACGAGAACTGCCTAGAAAAATCCAGAAAAATTATATAAAAAATCAGCGTTTCGGAAACAACCCTGCGTCCGAAGGGCAGCCAGGGGGGGGGGGGCACCAGGGCTCCAGGCGCCCTGGCGGCGCCCCCCCCTGGGCCACGCCGAGGGGGCGCCTGGGCCCCCCGAAGCTTCCCCGATGCTCCCCTTTGGCATATATTTAAAGCGTCCTCCGAAACCCTCAGAACAGGAACTCTTTTCGCGATCCCATCTTTGTTCCGCCGCCGCCGCCGCTTCCAAGATCGGGAGCACCAGGAGAACTCTTCCCGGCACCCTGCCGGAGGGGAGGATCACCACCGGGAGCTTCTCCACCACCATGGACGCCTCCCGGATGACTCGTGAGTAGTCTCCCTTGGACCATGAGTCCATTACCAGTAGCTATGTGATGTTCTCCTCCCGTTCTTGTGCTTCACTAATTAGTCCTCGTGAGCTGCCCTACATGATCGAGGCACCTATGTAATCCTAATGCTGTTGCTATGTTGAGTTTGCTGGGATCCGATGGATTATGGGATTATGTTCAGATTGATCTTGAGTAATATATTTGATCTACCTCTTTTATATTTATGTTCATAAGTAATTCTTGCATGTTCTCCGTTGTTATTTATTGCTTTGGCCAAGTAATACATAGTGACTCCTAGAGGGAACGTTATGCTCGATTGTGGGTTCATGCCCCTCGATGACTAGCTTGAGTGACAGAAACATGTGTTTAGGGGATGTGTTGTTGCCACAAGGGGGAAAACAACGGTGCTTGTGCCCGCGGGTGCAAGGATTGTTTACTTTACGCAAAGTTCTTTTAATGCAGTTGTCTGTTGCATTGAGTTTACACTATGGGTGGGACTCGCAACTTAATACCAGCGAGATGTTCTGGATAGATATCTCAAGGTGGATGATTAGTAGTAGATATTGATGGATTTCGGTCTACTTATTTTGGCGTACCGCCCATGCTTTGAACCTCAACCTTTCTGCAATGTAATCAGCATTGGTTTGCGTTCATGGTCCTGTCAATTGCCCAGCTGTAATTTGTTTACCTCACATAGCTGTTTTATCATCTTTTGGGAGAGAGACATCACTAGTGAACATCATGAGACTCCGGTCCGTATTACCATCATTGATCACACCCGCTATTTACTTTCCGCTATTTACTTTTCGCTATTTACTTACTATTGCAAAACACTATCTATCACTAGTATCATTTGCTTTTAACCCTTTGTGAACTACAAGGCTGGAGGGATTGACAACCTCTCTGTACTCGTTGGGAGCAAAGTTATTTGTATCTGTGTGCAGGTCCACGTTGATTGCTAATTGCGCCGTTAGCAATTGACACCTACTTGTTGAACCTAGGAGTCTCTGGGGATTCGATCCTTGGCATCTTTGCTAAGGGAAAACACTTCTACATACTGCATCTTACACCTTCCACTTGGGGTAACCAACGAGGGGTTCGAGGCCCATCAAGGAGTATTTTCTGGCGCCGTTGCCGGGGACTCCACTCTTCAGGATAGGGGAGTTGCATGCTATCTTTTACCTTTGCTTTTTTGTCTTGTTAGTTTACCTTTCAGTTTTCTTCATGTATTTCACTAGTTATGCTTATGGACAACCTCGCTATTGGATCGTTGCTTGCGGGAAGACGCCCCGCACCTGTGGTGGTTGCTCCTCCCCCTACTGAAATTGTGCCCTATAAAATACCAGCTGGTATTATCAATTATATCTTGGCTAATCGTTATGCAGGAGACAGACATCCCGGTGAACACTTGCTATATCTGTCACAACTATGTTCATTATTTAAGCTTGCAGGTGTATCAAGGGAGTTTTTCATGAGGAAATTGTTCGCCGTATCACTTATAGATAAAGCTTCAGATTGGTATAAGCTTCTCGATAACTCGCACTTGCTTGATTGGCAAGAGCTTATGTCTCTCTTTTATAATAAGTTTTATCCTCTTCATGATGCTTATGTGGAGAGTAAGAGTACCTTCTTGCGTGTGGATCATGGTAACAATGCTTTATGTGATGCTTATATTGTTGAGTTCATCCATGATGCCACTGAAATTTATAATGAGAGAGGGAGACGTGGTTCTAAATATCTTAATAATATCAAGTTCCCTCTCTTTATGTTGAAGGTTTTGAAGCTGCACTTGTTTTGTCTTCCTATGCTTATTGCTTTATGCTTCAATAATTTATTTCTTTACAAGACTCCAATGCATAGGAAGAGGGGTAGACTTAAATATGATTTATATGTGCTTCTTGATGCTCTCTTTTGTTCTTCAACTCTTATTCCTACGAGAGCATCATTTTTGCATTATGCCTAGCTTAAAGGCATAAAAGAAAGCGCTTTTGGGAGGCAGCCCACATGAATAAATTTATTTTGCTTTTGTTGTGTCTTGATGTTGTTTACTACAGTAGCATCATCATTGTATCTTTGCTTTTCATATTTGTGCCAAGTATAGCCTCTGATTGCTAGAAAGTTCAAAAGTTGTGAGGTGCTGTCCAGGAAACAGATTCTGTCCTTGGATAGAAAAATTCGTATAAATCACCAGATCATCTTTTTGGTCTGAATTTTTTCGACAGCGTTCTCTATATAATTGTCTTTCGTGCGTCTGTTCTGAGTTTTTTTATTTAAGTTGCAGAAGTATCCCGAACAGATCAATTACTACCTGTGTTCTATTTTTCACAGATTCTGTCCTGTTTTGTCTTTCCTTCATTTTGCAAATCAAGAGCTTGATTTTTCTTTGCAAAAACCTTTTGGCAATCTTGAGAAACAATAGAACTTCAAGAATATCTTTATTTCCAGCAAGGTATAATTATTTTATTAAGGGTACTAACCTCACTAATCAGATTATAATGAGTTATGTATGAAGGGAGTTTTCAAGTGTGCAAGGGAAGATGATAAAAAGATTCAGGAGTGTCAAGCGCTCAACCTTGGGGATGCCCCCATGCACCCCCTAGAAATATTCAAGGAGACTCAAGCGTCTAAGCTTGGGGATGCCCCCGTGCATCCCCTTCTCCATCAACATTATCAGTTCGTCTTTCGTTTCGCTATATTTTTATCACTTCATGTGTTATGTGCTATACTTGGAGCGTCTTGCTTTTAGTTTTCTTTTTAGTTTTTCATAACGAGTCGGAACCCAGCATTCCTTTATGTGGGAGAGAAACATGCTCCACTTCTACCTAGAACATAACATGAATTTTCATGTCTATCTTTGTTGTGTGTGTTCTTTGTCTTTTAATAGCTACTATCATGCTCTGCTCTTAGTATTCATGCTCATCTTTTCAAAGAGCTTTTGTTTAGTTGGTTGCTTGAACTCTCTTTAATTATGATGCTCACCTTACTAAGAGAGTTTGCTTCCGTTGCATTGGTTAATATGTCTATGATAAAGATGCTACGTGCATAATGGTGCTTAGTAGTTCAGGTTTTCTTATGGTTAGTCTCAAATAGCTGGGGGATTCCCAATGTGTTATTGGAATACCAACACGATTTGTTTGCCAATGATGTGGTATGGTTTAGTAATATCTTTCTTCGAGAGTTTATTTTGATTGACTTGTCGTATGCTCACGCATATTTAAGACTGTAAAGAAAGTCTGTCAAGCCTTGATGATCTTTTATTTCTGAGTAGCGATATAACTACCATGCCTGATTCAATATTGCTTTGTCACTCTGCATGATTATGACCGTCATTGCTCTCTTAGTTGGTCGCTCCCAGTCTTTTGCTAACCTCCACCTGTACTAAGCAAACTAACCTTGCAATACATAGCTCATGGGAAAGTAGCTTAAAAACTATTGTGGTAAAGAATATGTTGCTTATGTATCTTATTTCTTATAAGTTGCTTGCTGAGCGGTAACCATGTTTCTGGGGACGCCATCAACTGTCACACTTTTGTTGAATATCATGTGAGTTGCTATGCATGTTCGTCTTGTCTGAAGTAAGGGTGATTTGCCGTGGGTTGAATGAATATGCATATTGTTAGAGAAGAACATTGGGCCGCCAACCAAAGCCATGCATCATGGTGGAAGTTTTAGCTTGGACTTAATCCTCAATCTCTTATGAGAATATGCTTATGCATTTAAGAGGAGTCCATCATCTATTTTCTATGTTGTCCCGGTATGGATGTCCTCAAGTTGAGATCTATCAAAAACGAGAAATCAAATGCGATTTATCTCCTTGGACCTTTGTACAGGTGGCATAGAGGTACCCCTTTGTGACACTTGGTTGAAACATATGTAATGCAATGATAACCCATGGAAATCCGAGCTAATTAGGACAAGGTACGAGCACTGTTGGTATTCGATGCATGAGGCTTGCAACTTATAGGATGTCTTATACATGACACATATGAAGTACTACTACCGTTGACAAAATTGCTTCCATGTTTTCAAAATAAAAAGTCATAACCATCTTTTATTTTTATGTTGAGTCTCCACCTTCTTTTAAAAGCACCAACTACTGAGAGCATGATTGTCATTCTGAGTGTAATGTGCATTGTCCCAAAGTAGCATTGTCTTTTGCATGATTGTGATATCGTCAATTCTGAAATCATTATATCTAGTCATCACTTAAACCTTGAAGGTGCCCCTGCATTTATGTTTTGCTTCACTAAAGGGGGCAAGCTAGATATCACTTTATCATATTTGCACATCATGTTCATTGCAAATCTTTTTGATGCTTCAATGTCATGTTGTAAAACTTTCAGTCATTTGTGATTTTCTCTTGAGGCAACTTAATTACTATAGAATCATTGTCTCAGTAAGCTTTTGTCATATGACTATGAAAAAGTCCTATATGGTTAATAGCATGTCACCACAGAAATTATTCTTGTTATCATTTACCTACTCGAGGACGAGCAGGAATTAAGCTTGGGGATGTTGATACGTCCAAAACGTATCTATAATTTCTGCTTGCTCCATGCCACTTTTGGGTGATATTGCTATGATATTCATACACGTCCATACACTTTTGATCATATTTGGACTAACTTACTAATCCAGTGCACCCCAGTCCCAGTTCCTGTTTTCGGCTGTTTTTGTATTTCAGGTTTTCACGTTACGAGAACTGCCCAGAAAAATCCAGAAAAATTATATAAAAAATCAGCGTTTCGGAAACAACCCTGCGTTCGAAGGGCAGCCGGGGGGGGGCACCAGGGCTCCAGGCGCCCTAGCGGCGCCCCCCCCCCCCTGGGCCGCGCCGGGGGGGCGCCTGGGCCCCCCGAAGCTTCCCCGATGCTCCCCTTTGGCATATATTTAAAGCGTCCTCCGAAACCCTCAGAACAGGAACTCTTTTCGCGATCCCATCTCTGTTCCGCCGCGCCGCCGCTTCCAAGATCGGGAGCACCAGGAGAACTCTTCCCGGCACCCTGCCGGAGGGGAGGATCACCACCGGGAGCTTCTCCACCACCATGGACGCCTCCCGGATGACTCGTGAGTAGTCTCCCTTGGACCATGAGTCCATGACCAGTAGCTATGTGATGTTCTCCTCCCGTTCTTGTGTTTCACTAATTAGTCCTCGTGAGCTGCCCTACATGATCGAGGCACCTATGTAATCCTTATGCTGTTGCTATGTTGAGTTTGCTGGGATCCGATGGATTATGGGATTATGTTCAGATTGATCTTGAGTAATATATTTGATCTACCTCTTTATATTTATGTTCATAAGTAATTCTTGCATGTTCTCCGTTGTTATTTATTGCTTTGGCCAAATAATACGTAGTGACTCCAAGAGGGAACGTTATGCTCGATCGTGGGTTCATGCCCCTCGATGACTAGCTTGAGTGACAGAAACATGAGTCTAGGGGATGTGCTGTTGCCACAAGGGGGAAAACAACGGTGCTTGTGCCCGTGGGTGCAAGGATTGTTTACTTTACGCAAAGTTCTTTTAATGTAGTTGTCTGTTGCATTGAGTTTACACTATGGGTGGGACTCGCAGCTTAATACCAGCGAGATGTTCTGGATAGATATCTCAAGGTGGATGATTAGTAGTAGATATTGATGGATTTCAGTCTACTTATTTTGGCGTACCGCCCATGCTTTGAACCTCAACCTTTCTGCAATGTAATCAGCATTGGTTTGCGTTCGTGGTCCTGTCAATTGCCCAGCTGTAATTTGTTTACCTCACATAGCTGTTTTATCGTCTTTTGGGAGAGAGACATCACTAGTGAACATCATGAGACTCCGGTCCATATTACCATCATTGATCACACCCGCTATTTACTTTCCGCTATTTACTTTTCGCTATTTACTTACTATTGCAAAACACTATCTATCACTACTATCATTTGCTTTTAACCCTTTGTGAACTACAAGGCCGGAGGGATTGACAACCTCTCTGTACTCGTTGGGAGCAAAGTTATTTGTATCTGTGTGCAGGTCCACGTTGATTGCTAATTGCGACGTTAGCAATTGACACCTACTTGTTGAACCTAGGAGTCTCTGGGGATTCGATCCTTAGCATCTTTGCTAAGGGAAAACACTTCTACATACTGCATCTTACACCTTCCACTTGGGGTAACCAACGAGGGGTTCGAGGCCCATCAACAGGTATGCCCGAGGATGTGATCAAGAAGAAGGTATTCCCTTTATCTTTGAAGGTAGAGGCATTGACATGGTTTAGGCTATGTAATTATATTGGATCATGGAACTACAACCGATTGAAGTTGGAATTTCATCAGAAGTTCTATCCTATGCATCAGGTTCATCGTGATCGTAATTATATATATAATTTTTGGCCTCGCGATGGATAAAGTATCGCTCAAGCTTGGGGGAGGCTTAAGTCAATGTTATATTCATGCCCCAATCATGAGCTCTCAAGAGAAATGATTATTCAAAAAATTTATGCTCGACTTTCTCTCAATAATCGCTCCATGCTCGACACTTCTTGCACTGGTTCTTTTATGATGAAGACTATTGAATTCAAATGGGATTTATTGGAAAGAATTAAACGCAACTCTGAAGATTGGGATCTCGACGAAGGTAAGGAGTTAGGTATAATACCTAAGTTTGATTGTGTTAAATCTTTTATGGATACCGAAGTTTTTCATGAATTTAGCACTAAATATGGACTTGACTCTGAGGTAGTAGCTTCTTTCTGTGAATCATTTGCTACTCATGTTGATCTCCCTAAGGAAAAGTGGTTTAAATTTCATCCTCCCATGAAGTAAAAGTAGTTGAACTTGTTATAGTTGAGGAAAAGACTATCACTTATAATGTTGATCCTATTGTTCCTACCGCCTATATTGAAAAACCACCTTTCCCTATTAGGATAAAGGATCATGCTAAATCTTCAACTGTGGTTTGTAAGAGTAATACTAGAACACCTACACCCTTTGAGCAAATTAAAGTTGAACCTAATGTTGCTATGGTTAAGGATCTCTTGGTCGACAATATAGATGGGCATGTTATTTACCTCCATGAGGAAGCTACTAGAATCGCCAGACCCGATACTTAAACATAGTCCTGTTGTAGGCATGCATGTTATTTCCATTAAAATAGGAGATCATTGCTATCATGGTTTATGTGATGTAGGTGCTAGTGCGAGTGTAATACCCATTTCCTTATATGAAGAAATTATGCACGATATTGCACCTGCCGAGCTAGAAGGTATTGATGTTACTATTAAGCTTGCCAATAGAGGCACTATTGCACTAGTTGGGATTGTTAGAGATGTTGAAGTCTTGTGTGGGAAAGTTAAATACCCTGCTGGTTTTCTTGTTCTTGGTTCCCCACAAGATGATTTTTGCCCCCATTATATTTGGTAGACCCTTCTTGAATACTGTTAATGCTAAGATAGACTGCGGAAAAGATATTGTTAGTGTTGGATTAGGGGGTATGTCTCATGATTTTAACTTTGCTAAATTCCGTAGACAACCTGAAAGTACATTTGCTCCCTGGGTGGTTTTGGTAATTAATGACAACATACTTTGTGGTTGGACTAATGCTTTTATCAAGTATGTTTCAGGAAATCCAATCACATTGGTATGGCAAGATGACTAAAGAAGTGGACCCCTCAAATGCTAAGGCAAGCATTGGCAAAAGCTCAAGACTCTATTTTTGGTTTAGTGATCCAAGATCACATTGAGTCCATAGGAAAAGCCAATACTATTAAAAGGGGATGAGGTTGTGTTGATGATCTGGTTGCTCAAAGTGCTTAGTGATATATCTCCTTCAACTATCAGCAACTCTCACTACTATACACACTCATAAGTAATCTCGGACAAACCGATTCTTCCAACTCAGTCCCACCGAGATGAACCACTTCAGCCATATTCCAAACCCTAGAAAAATCGGTCATTCCGAGTTTGAGATCGGTCTCACCGAAATGTGGACTGCCAACCTTCTGTAACCATTTGACATCATATCGGAATAACCGAGTTTGCATTATCGGTCTCACCGAGATTGGCAAGCTTCTGTCTTGGCTCAAATCGGTCTCACCGATATTGCATTTTCGGTCTCACCGATACTGGCATGTTCCTGTCTTTTCTCAAATCGGTCTAACCGAGTTTTCTTTCTCGGTCTCACCGAAAACTCCAACGTTCATATCATTTACACTTTCGGTCTCACCGAGATGGTATTTTCGGTCCCACCGAAAACCCCAACGTTCACTATATTTGAACTTTTGGTCTGACCGAGTTTTCACTTCGGTCTCACCGAGATTGCTCAATTATGTGTGTAACGGTTGGATTTTGTGTGGAGGCTATATATGCCCCTCCACCCCCTCTTCATTCGTGGAGAGAGCCATCAGAAAGTACCACCACTCTTACCTTACACTTTCTGAGAAGAGAACTACCTACCCTTGTGTTGAGATCAAGTTATTCCATTCCTACCATATGAAACTTGATTTCTAGCCTTCCCAAGTTGCTTTCCACTCAATCCTTTCTTCCACCACAGCCATATCAGTGAGAAGAGTTGAGTGTTGGGGAGATTATCATTTGAAGCACAAGAGCAAGGAGTTCATCATCATCAACAACATCTATTACCTTTTGGAGGGTGGTGCCTCCTAGATTGGTTAGGTGTCGCTTGGGAGCCTCCGTCTTCGAGATATGGAGTTGAACCAAGAAGTTTGTAAGGGCAAGGAGATCGCCTACTTCGTGAAGATCTACCCCGAGTAAGGCTAGCCCTCCGTGGGCGTAGGCCATGATGGAATAGACAAGGTTGCTTCTTCGTGGACCCTTCGTGGGTGGAGCCCTCCGTGGACTCGCGCAGCCGTTACCCTCCGTGGGTTGAAGTCTCCATCAACGTGGATGTACGATAGCACCACCTATCGGAACCACGACAAAAATCTCCGTGTCTCCAAATTGCGTTTGATCTTCTCCACCTCTCTTTACTACTTGTGCAATTTACTTTCCGCTGCCCATACTCTAGAATTGCATGTGTAGTGTGCTACTTGACTTGTGTGCTATGCAAAAACTGTCAAAAACTGTCCTTGATAAAAGACAGAATTTTTATCTTGTCGAGTAGTCTAATCACCCCCCCTCTAGACACTCTCACCTTCTTCGATCCTACAATTGGTATCAGAGCCTTGGTCTCCATTGCTTTGGTTTACACACCATTGGAGGAAGATGGACGTGTCTACGGTTGGGAGTGTTAGCCATAGAGTGCCTGTTCTTAATGGAAGGTTCTATAACTCTTGGAGGTCTGAAATGCTTAGTATTTTTAAAATGTACAATTTGTGCAAATATATTGAGACCCCCTATGTGCCTCCTTTTGATCCCTTGCACCCTACCATGGATGAAGAGCTTGATTTTCTTCGTAATCTTAGAACTGTAAATCTTATCATTAGAGGGTTACCCGATGACTTGCTTAATCTTGTTACAAACTTTGAGTGCGCCTATGCTATGTGGAAGTTCTTGGAAGAACTTTATCCGGACTACTCTTTGAGAAGTCTTGATGAAATTCTACACAAGACTATTGAATTTGATAAGTTGCACCCCAATGATCCCAACTTTGATAAATGCTTCTTTGAGCTTCGTGATCTTATGAAAAAGAAGGGTGATCCCGGTCTTATTAATGTTATAATTAGAAATGCTCTTGCATTGCATTCCGAAGATTATTGTCACATTGACCAAACTAATGCAAGTACTTATCAAATTGACCTAGGTGTTGATGATGAACAATCTATGGGTCAATATGATGATGAGCATGAGCAAGATGATGATTACTCCGATTTGGACACCGAACTAGACAAGGTCATGAAGAGTCTCAATCTTATGGCAAATCTGAGAGACTACATGTCCGGCGGAAAAGAGTGGATTCTTGATAGTGGATGCACCGACCACATGACCGGAGACAAAGACATGTTTCGAGAGCTTGCAAAGAACGATGGTCCACGCAAGTATGTGACTTTTGGAGACAACTCCAAGGGTAAGGTACTTGGCCTTGGTAAGGTGGCCATATCTCATGATAGCTCTATTCAAAATGTCATGCTTGTAGAATCTCTTGGATACAATTTACTTTCCGTATCTAGATTAGCTGACTTTGGATTCAATGTGCTATTCACCAAAGTAGATTGCCAAGTCTTTCGTCGTGACAATCAAAACATGGCATTTACCGGTATCCGTAGAGGTGATCTATATATTGTTGATTTCACTAAGAAAGCCCAACCTAGAGCTTGTTTCATTGCTAAATCCTCTAAAGGTTGGTTGTGGCATAGAAGGCTAGGACATGTTGGTATGCGTAATCTAGACAAGCTAATCAAAGGTGATCATATTCTTGGTGTTAAAGATGTTCTCTTTGACAAAGATAGACTTTGTAGTGCTTGTCAAGCAGGAAAACAAGTTGGTGGAAGTCATCCCGTGAAAAACATCATGACCACAAGGAGACCGCTTGAGCTTCTTCATATGGATCTCTTCGGTCCCAATGCTTACAAAAGCCTTGGTGGTAACTCCTTTGGTCTAGTCATAGTTGATGATTATTCCAGATTTACGTGGGTATTTTTCCTTGATGATAAATCGCAGGTTCAGAGGATCTTCAAGACCTTTGCCAAAAAGGCCCAAAATCAATTTGAGGTGAAGATCAAGAAAGTTCGGAGTGACAATGGAACGGAGTTCAAGAACACCAATGTAGACTCTTTTCTCGATGAGGAAGGGATTCTACATGAGTTCTCGGCTACGTACACTCCTCAACAAAATGGAGTTGTTGAGAGGAAGAACCGAACGCTCATAGAGATGGCGAGAACGATGCTTGATGAATACAAGACACCGAAGCATTTTTGGGGAGAAGCGGTCGAGACAGCTTGTCATGCTATCAACAGGCTTTATCTTCATAAGCTTCTCGGCAAGACATCATACGAGCTCCTCACCGGTAACAAACCCCAAGTGGGATACTTTCGTGTCTTTGGTTCAAAATGCTATATCCTTGATAAGCATCGTCGGTCTAAATTTGCTCCTAAATCTCATGAAGGCTTTCTCCTTGGTTATGGATCAAACTCACACACCTACCGTGTCTACAATAATTTCACCCGAAAGGTTGAAGAGACGGTAGACGTGAAGTTTGATGAATCTAATGGCTCGCAAGTAGAGCAAATGCCTATTGATGTAGGAGACAAGGACCCATCGGAAGCCATCCAAGATTTATCTATTGGAAAGATCCGTCCCATGGAAGTGAAGGAGAGTACCTCATCTACATATGTGGAGCCCCCTACCTCACGGCGAGATGAACCTCAAGGCAACATGGAGGCCTCCACAAGTGGAACTCACCAAGATGAGGAAGTGCAACAAGAAGATCCACCACAACCTCCTTCTCCACCGCCTCAAGACAACACCAACAACAATGAAGAAGAAGAAGAGGAAGATGAAGATGATGAGGAAGCTCAGACACAACCTCAACAAAAGCTATCCCGAGTCCGAGCAAGAGTCAAGAAAAATCATCCCGTGGAACAAATGATGAACGACATCAACTCCGGGAGAATTACTCACTCTAAAACTCGCTTAGCTAACTTTTGTGAGCATTACTCATTTATCTCTAGTATTGAACCTATGAAGGTAGAAGAAGCACTTGAAGACCCGGATTGGGTGAACGCTATGCACGAAGAACTACACAACTTCGAGAGGAACAAGGTATGGACTTTGGTAGAGAAGCCCAAGGATGATCAAAACATCATTGGAACCAAATGGGTATTTCGGAACAAGCAAGATGAAGATGGACAAGTCATCCGCAACAAGGCTCGTCTCGTAGCTCAAGGTTACACACAAGTCGAAGGTATGGACTATGGTGAGACCTATGCCCCCGTTGCTAGACTTGAGTCCATTCGCATTCTTCTTGCCTATGCCAATCACCATGATATTACTCTCTATCAAATGGATATCAAAAGTGCTTTCCTAAATGGTGAAATTGAGGAGGAAGTATTTGTGAAACAACCTCCCGGATTTGTGAATCCCAAAAAGCCTAATCATGTTTACAAGTTGCATAAAGCTCTTTATGGTCTTAAACAAGCTCCTAGAGCTTGGTACAAATGCTTAACTAGCTTTCTTCTTGAAAAAGGCTTTGAAATTGGAAAGATAGACTCAACGCTGTTCACGAAAAGGGTTAATGGTGAACTATTTGTGTGCCAAATATATGTTGATGATATTATCTTTGGTTCAACTAACCCCCATTTTAGCAAGAAGTTTGGACAGCTCATGTCGGAGTAGTATGAGATGTCCATGATGAGTGAACTCAAATTCTTCCTTGGGTTGCAAATCAAGCAATCTAAGGAGGGTACCTTTGTCTCACAAACAAAGTACACCAAGGATCTCTTCAAGAAGTTCAACATGCAAGAAAGCAAAGGTATGAGTACCCCCATGCCTACTAGTGGACATAATGACTTGACAAAAGATGGAGAACCCGTTGATCAAAGGGTTTACCGTTCAATGATTGGTTCTCTACTATATCTTTGTGCTTCTCGTCCTGACATAATGTTAAGTGTATGCATGTGTGCGCGATATCAAGCAGCCCCTAAAGAATGTCATCTTAAAGCTGTTAAAAGAATAGTGAGATACTTGATACACACACCAAACTTTGGCATTTGGTATCCTAAGAGGGCCTCTTTCGACCTTGTTGGCTATTCCGACTCGGACTATGCCGGTGACAAGGTTGATAGAAAGTCAACTTCGGGTACGTGTCAATTCCTTGGTCGATCCCTTGTATCTTGGTCCTCCAAGAAACAAAATTCGGTATCTTTATCCACTGCCGAAGCAGAATATATTGCTGCTGGTTCGTGTTGTGCTCAATTGCTATGGATGACACAAACGCTTAAGGATTATGGGATACATGTGAGACATGTTCCTTTGCTTTGTGACAATGAGAGTGCAATTAAAATTGGACACAATCCAGTGCAACACTCTAGAACAAAGCATATTGAAGTTCGTCACCATTTTATTCGTGATCATATTGCCAAGGGTGACATTAATCTTAAGCATGTTCGTACTGACAAGCAACTTGCTGATATCTTTACAAAACCTCTTGATGAGAAGGTGTTTTGTCGCTTGAGGAGTGAGTTGAACATCATTGATGCTTCAAACTTGGAGTGATAACTCCATTGATGCATGCAAGGCATGAGCCCTCTTGACTAATCCTTGATATTTCTCTTATGATGGTGATCATATGTCTTGGACACATTTGCCTCCTTGTATTGCATCTAACTCTTTGCAGGTACTTGGATGATCTACATTCCACAAGATTACCACACACTCAAATCATGGGTAATCTTGTCATTAACCAAGTATCTAGCCCTTTGGGATGTTGAGTTCAAGGAACAAAATTCCACATATCCTTTTTGACATCTTATACATCTAGTATTTCACTCTTGTCATCTTGGATATTCTCGAGTATTTCCTTGCTAGCCTAACCCATGTAGGAAGATGAACTACACAAGTGGAAATGACGCTCCAACTTCACATTCAATGAGCACCTACATCAAGTTCACCTACATGAGTAAAGCAACATCAAGCCCAAGGTATGTTCTTCACATCTTTAAGGAGCTTTGCTCAAAGTCATGAGTACAAGCAGCCTCATAAGATGTGATCACATCAAATGCTTAATCGAAAAATGGCAACCCCATTTTGAGCTTAAATGATGAGTATGACCTATGATCAAATGTCTTCATTTGATTCCTAAGTCAATATACTCAAACATAGGTGACCTTGTCGCCGACCTTTATCTAGATGAAGTACATATGCTTTTGGAGTTTTTCTGTTTTCTCTTATGTTCTCTCATTGAGTTTTCTTTTTAAAAAAAAACTTCATCTAGGAATCCTTTTTATTTCTTTTCTTATGTTTCTTTGAATATCCTTCTGGCTCTGATCAATTCCCTCAAAATCTTTCACAAATTCATTGCAAATCTTTTGAAACATTCCTCGCAAAGTGAGCTGAATTATTTCTGTATTTCCTTGGAGTTAAACTCGGCGTCACCGATTTAAATTTTTCGGTCTAACCGAAAAGGACTCGGACCCACCGATCCACCTAATTCGGTGCCACCGATTTATCCTCCGGGATATCATCTTCTGCAGCTTCACTCAATGTTTCTCTATGCATGCTTCTATTTGCCCTGTTGTGATTCTTAAGGATCCCACCTCTTTCTTTCCATCTTTCCTGCCCTACCTAGTTTGCTGTCCTTTTAGGCACTTGATGTCAAAGGGGGAGAAGACTTAGGGGGAGTAGAGGGAGAAGAGACTTAGGGGAAGAAGAAAAGCAATCTTATCTTAAGGGGGAGAGAATCACATCAAAGCTTGCCGTATTTTACATTTGGACATCATTCTCAATTGGCATCATTCTTTTGATTTTGCTCTTTCCATCAAACCCCTTGTTCTGAGAGAACTCAAAGGGAGAGAAATCTTCACAATTGATATCTTATGGAAAGCAAAATCTCTCAGTGTTTATTGAAAATCTTTTAGTTTCGGAGACATGTTTGCTGATTCAAGCCTGTGCTCAATATGAGACACTCTTTATACATGTCCTCCCTGGCTTGGTACTCTTGATGTTCTTGCAGTTGGTTGAAGGAATACTCTTGTGTTATCTAACCTTGTTTTCCCAAGTTTATCCCTTCAGGTACAATGCCAAGGAACCTCAAGGTAAGTATATGCACCTTGCAGAATGTGCATGATGGTGACTTGCTTGTAAATACTTGTTTGCAAGAAATCACCATGCACATATGCATTATCACTCATTTTTTTCTTCTGCTCTGATGCATATAGCCAAGCTGCATGTAGCACATCTCGCTTATCTCTCTTGTGTGCTTGTGGTAGTCCAAAACCATAATTTATGAGAAACTTGCACACTTGTAGGGGGAGCCTGTGTACTACATGCTTGTCAAAGCTTTCATGATAATTCTGTCTTTCTTTCAATAAGCTTTGATGTTTTGTTTAGTGTGATTTTAGTGTGTTGCCATCAATTACCAAAAAGGGGGAGATTGAAAGCACATTTGCTCCCTGGGTGGTTTTGGTAATTAATGACAACATACTTTGTGGTTGGACTAATGCTTTTATCAAGTATGTTTCAGGAAATCCAATCACATTGGTATGGCAAGATGACTGAAGAAGTGGACCCCTCAAATGCTAAGGCAAGCATTGGCAAAAGCTCAAGACTCTATTTTTGGTTTAGTGATCCAAGATCACATTGAGTCCATAGGAAAAGCCAATACTATTAAAAGGGGATGAGGTTGTGTTGATGATCTGGTTGCTCAAAGTGCTTAGTGATATATCTCCTTCAACTATCAGCAACTCTCACTACTATACACACTCATAAGTAATCTCGGACAAACCGATTCTTCCAACTCAGTCCCACCGAGATGAACCACTTCAGCCATATTCCAAACCCTAGAAAAATCGGTCATTCCGAGTTTGAGATCGGTCTCACCGAAATGTGGACTGCCAACCTTCTGTAACCATTTGACATCATATCGGAATAACCGAGTTTGCATTATCGGTCTCACCGAGATTGGCAAGCTTCTGTCTTGGCTCAAATCGGTCTCACCGATATTGCATTTTCGGTCTCACCGATACTGGCATGTTCCTGTCTTTTCTCAAATCGGTCTAACCGAGTTTTCTTTCTCGGTCTCACCGAAAACTCCAACGTTCATATCATTTACACTTTCGGTCTCACCGAGATGGTATTTTCGGTCCCACCGAAAACCCCAACGTTCACTATATTTGAACTTTCGGTCTGACCGAGTTTTCACTTCGGTCTCACCGAGATTGCTCAATTATGTGTGTAACGGTTGGATTTTGTGTGGAGGCTATATATACCCCTCCACCCCCTCTTCATTCGTGGAGAGAGCCATCAGAAAGTACCACCACTCTTACCTTACACTTTCTGAGAAGAGAACTACCTACCCTTGTGTTGAGATCAAGTTATTCCATTCCTACCATATGAAACTTGATTTCTAGCCTTTCCAAGTTGCTTTCCACTCAATCCTTTCTTCCACCACAGCCATATCAGTGAGAAGAGTTGAGTGTTGGGGAGATTATCATTTGAAGCACAAGAGCAAGGAGTTCATCATCATCAACAACATCTATTACCTTTTGGAGGGTGGTGCCTCCTAGATTGGTTAGGTGTCGCTTGGGAGCCTCCGTCTTCGAGATATGGAGTTGAACCAAGAAGTTTGTAAGGGCAAGGAGATCGCCTACTTCGTGAAGATCTACCCCGAGTAAGGCTAGCCCTCCGTGGGCGTAGGCCATGATGGAATAGACAAGGTTGCTTCTTCGTGGACCCTTCGTGGGTGGAGCCCTCCGTGGACTCGCGCAGCCGTTACCCTCCGTGGGTTGAAGTCTCCATCAACGTGGATGTACGATAGCACCACCTATCGGAACCACGACAAAAATCTCCGTGTCTCCAAATTGCGTTTGATCTTCTCCACCTCTCTTTACTACTTGTGCAATTTACTTTCCGCTGCCCATACTCTAGAATTGCATGTGTAGTGTGCTACTTGACTTGTGTGCTATGCAAAAACTGTCAAAAAATGTCCTTGATAAAAGACAGAATTTTTATCTTGTCGAGTAGTCTAATCACCCCCCCCCCTCTAGACACTCTCACCTTCTTCGATCCTACACAACCCCATGATAAATAATTGCCTAGTAAGGATGAAATTATTGGTCTTGCTTCTATTGTTGTACCTCCTAGCGATCCCTTAGAACAATATCTGCTAGACCGTGGAAATCATATGTATATGAATGAGAGAAGGGAAATAGATGAAATATTCTTTAAACAGGGACCCTTATTGAAACAGAACTTGCTTGTTGAAATTCTAGGGGATCCTCCTCTACCCAAGGGTGATCCCATGTTTGAACTCAAACCATTACCTGATACTCTTAAGTATGTTTATCTTGATGAAAAG
The DNA here is from genome assembly GCA_902687465.1 of Secale cereale. Lineage (NCBI taxonomy): Eukaryota > Viridiplantae > Streptophyta > Magnoliopsida > Poales > Poaceae > Secale > Secale cereale. Next base: position 658,705,172 of record LR738715.1, on the reverse strand, counting down.
AAGATATATCCTGTTATTATTAGTGCTAACCTTTTAGAGCAGGAAGAAGAGAAATTATTGTAAACTCTGAAGAAGCACCATGCTGCTATTGGATATACTCTTGATAATCTTAAGGGCATTAGTCCCACTCTATGCCAACATAAGATGAAATTGGAAAAGGATGCTAAACCGGTTATTGATCATCAACGACGGTTAAATCCTAGGATGAAAGAAGTGGTAAGGAAGGAAATGTTGAAGCTTCTAGAGGCAGGTATAATTTATCCAGTTGCTGATAGTCAGTGGGTAAGCCCTATCCATTGTGTTCCTAAGAAGGGAGGTATTACTGTTGTTCCTAATGATAAATATGAATTGATCCCGCAAAGAATCGTTACAGGTTATAGGATGGTAATCGATTTCCGCAAATTAAATAAAGCTATTAAGAAAGATCATTACCCTTTACCTTTTATTGATCAAATGCTAGAAAGGTTATCCAAACATACTCATTTTTGCTTTCTAGATGGATATTATGGTTTCTCTCAAATACCTGTGTCAAAAGAGGATCAAGAAAAGACCACTTTTACTTGTCCCTTCAGTACCTTTGCTTATAGATGTATGGCTTTTGGTTTATGTAATGCACCTGCTACCTTTCAAAGATGCATGATGACTATATTCTCTGATTTTTGTGAAAAGATTGTTGAGGTTTTCATGGATGATTTTTCCGTTTATGGAACTTATTTTGATGATTGCTTAAGCAACCTTGATCGAGTTTTGCAGAGATGTGAAGAAACTAATCTTGTATTGAATTGGGAAAAGTGCCACTTTATGGTTAATGAAGGCATTGTCTTGGGGCATAAAATTTCCGAAAGAGGTATTGAAGTCAATAAAGCTAAAGTTGATGCTATTGAAAAGATGACGTGTCCCAAGGACATCAAAGGTATAAGAAGTTTCCTTGGTCATGCCGGGTTTTATAGGAGGTTCATTAAGGACTTCTCCAAAATCTCTAGGCCTCTGAGTAATCTCTTACAAAAAGATGTTCCTTTTGTCTTTGATGATGATTGTGTAGAAGCATTTGAAATACTTAAGAAAGAATTGATCTCTGCACCTATTGTCCAGCCTCCTGACTGGAATTTACCCTTTAAAATTATGTGCGATGCTAGTGATTATGCTTTAGGTGCTATTCTAGGACGAAGAGTTGATAAGAAATTGAATGTTATCCAATATGCTAGTAAAACTCTAGACAGTGCCCACAGAAATTATGCTACTACCGAGAAAGAATTTTTAGCAGTTGTATTTGCTTGTGATAAGTTTAGACCTTATATTGTTGATTCTAAAGTAACTATTCACACCGATCATGCTACTATTAAATATCTTATGGAAAAGAAAGATGCTAAACCTAGACTTATTAGATGGGTTCTCCTGCTACAAGAATTTGATTTACATATTACTGATAAAAAGGGAGCTGAGAACCCCATTGCAGACAACTTGTCTAGGTCAGAGAATATTCTTGATGACCCACTACCTATTGATGATAGCTTTCCTGATGAACAACTAGTTGTCATAAATGCTTCTCGTACTTCTCCTTGGTATGCTGATTATGCTAATTACATTGTTGCTAAATTTATACCACCTAGTTTCACATACCAGCAAAAGAAAAAGTTCTTTTATGATTTAAGACATTATTTCTGGGATGACCCACGCCTTTATAAAGAAGGAGTAGATGGTATTGTTAGACGTTGTGTACCTAAGAATGAACAGGAACTCATCCTACGTAAGTGTCACTCAGAACCTTATGGAGGACACCATGCTGGAGATAGAACTGCACATAAGGTACTGCAATCTGGTTTTTATTGGCCTACTCTCTTCAAGGATGCCTGTAAGTTTGTCTTGTCTTGTGATGAATGTCAAAGAATTGGCAATATCAGTAGATGTCAAGAAATGCCTATGAATTATTCACTTGTTATTGAACCATTTGATGTCTGGGGCTTTGATTATATGGGACTGTTTCCTTCCTCTAATGGGTATACCCATATTTTGGTTGTTGTTGATTACGTTACTAAGTGGGTAGAAGTTATTTCAACTAGTAGTGCTGATCATAACACCTATATTAAGATGCTTAAAGAAGTTATTTTTCCAAGGTTTGGAGTCCCTGGATACTTAATGACTGATGGTGGTTCACACTTTATTCATGGTGCTTTCCATAAAATGCTTGCTAAGTATGATGTTAATCATAGAATTGCATCCCCATACCACCCACAGTCTAGTGGTCAAGTAGAACTAAGTAACAGAGGGCTGAAATTAATTTTGCAAAAGACTGTTAATAAATCTAGAAAGAATTGGTCCAAGAAACTTGATGATGCATTATGGGCCTATAGAACTACATACAAAAATCCTATGGGCATGTCTCCGTATAAAATGGTTTATGGGAAAGCATGTCACTTACCTCTCGAACTAGAACATAGGGCATATTGGGCTATTAAAGAGCTCAATTATGATTTCAAACTTGCCGGTGAGAAGAGGTTATTTGACATTAGCTCGCTTGATGAATGGAGAACCCAGGCCTATGAAAATGCCAAATTGTTTAAAGAAAAAGTTAAAAGATGGCATGACAAAAGGATACAAAAGCAGGAGTTTAACGTAGGTGATTATGCCTTGCTATACAACTCTCGTTTAAGATTTTTTGTAGGAAAACTTCTCTCTAAATGGGAAGGTCCTTACGTTATCGATGAGGTCTATCGTTCCGGTGCCATAAAAAACAACAACTTCGAAGGCACAAATCCGAAGGTGGTGAACGGTCAAAGAATCAAACATTATATCTCAGGTAATCCTATAAATGTTGAAACCAATGTTATTGAAACTGTCAGGGATATTACTACTAGGTATAAACCGCCCAGGAGGGGCCGGTTTATGCCTATCGAGATTACTTCTAATGAAGCCCAACGGAGCATGAATCAAGACGCTTTAGTCCACGAAGCTTAAAGCCCAAGAGGTGTTAGGGCCCATGATTTGTAAACCTCCATACAGTGTGTAACTTGTGATGTATGATAGGAAATATAGAGACCGAGCCGGACACATTTATGAACCGACTCGGGGACTCTGTAAATCGGACCGGGCGTCACCTCGTGTATATAAAGGGACGACCCGGCGACGGTTCAAGGACAGACAACAACAGCTCGAGACACAGGCAAAGCGGATTCGCTCCCTGGTCATCGAAACCCTAGCAATATTACACCAAACTAGACGTAGGCTTTTACCTTCATCGAAGGGGCCGAACTAGTATAAAATCCCTGTGTCCTTGTCCGCTTTAACCCCTTTAAGCTAACACGTAGCGATGGCCTCACGACTAAGTCCTTTTGCTAGGACATCTGCCGTGACAAAACCACGACAGAAACCGTAACGCCGGAGGAGTACATAAGGGACACTTTCCAGAACAATTTAGACTCGAAAAAGGAAGAGATATGTGGTACGGTAAGTAAACCGACTCCAAAACAGTTCTAATGGCAATTTTTCTCCGTTCTGGAATATTTAGAAAAATAGAAAAATAAGAAACAGTACGGGAAGGACATGAGGCGTCCACGAGGGTGGAGGGCGCGCCCCCTACCTCGTGGGCACCTCGTGTGCCTCCCGGACTCCGTATTCTTGCACGTTACTCCTTTTGATCGATAAAAAATCATTATATATTCTTCCGAAGGTTTTGACCACCGCACCACGCGAAAATCCTCTGTTCTTGTTTCGAGCTATTTCTGTCGCAGATTTGAGCAAATATGTCATCCCAGGATTCAGGGGGAGAAAGGTATGTGGTAGATTACCTTGCAGACCCTAAGGTCTACGGGGACTTGGATCATTGTGGGTGGACCACAGAGGAAGAAGAAGACTATGATCCTAGGAGAAAGAAGGAGACGAGCTCAGATGAAGACGAAGTCCCATTACCTCAACCTGGGGACATGCATGTGGAAGTCAAAAAGTCAAGCCTCCCTGATAGAGCAAAGAAACCTAAGATCGAGTTTATCCCTTTTCGCCTCTTGCAGGAAAACAAGCAGGAACTATGCAAAAAGATATTAAGCCTTGAGCAGGAGATCGATGACCTAAGGGAGCGAAATTCTATCCTCAAGCGCACATTGAGGAAGAAGCCTACATCATTAACAACTCCATCATCACCACCTCCGAAGAAAGAGACATAATCACATGGGTATGGGCACTCCTCTTGGCAACCGCCAAGCTTGGGGGAGATGCCCCGGTATCGTATCACCATCACACTCCTATCTTTACAATTTTTCTTAGTTCGATCCTTTTGGTAATATCTTGATCTAGTAGAATAAAGTTTAGTATGATCTAGTTGTGAGATTTGCTTTATGATCTTTATCTTTGTAATCGAGTCCATGAGCTATATATAATAAATATTAGTTTTGGGTCAAGGGCTTGATTATCTCACTATGATCACAAAAGAAAATATAAAGAGTATCAAAGAGATCATATTGATCTTATGGACAGTAATGACTTCACATATAAAGAGTATGATGAATAAAAGTTGTTGAGAGTTGTCAAACATAGTTTTGGTCATCGTTGCAATTAATAGGAAGTAATAAGGAGAGAGAGGTTTTCACATACAAATATACTATCTTGGACATCTTTTATGATCGTGAGCACTCATTTAAATATAACATGCTAAAGAGTTGATCTTGGACAAGGAAGACAACATAATGAGTTATGTCTTCTTATATCCGAAATAAAGTATATTGTCATGGATCATCCAACATGTTGAGCTTGTCCTTCTCCCTCATGCTAGCCAAAACTTCTTGCACCAAGTAGAGATACTACTTGTGCTTCCATACATCCTTAAACCCAGTCTTGCCATGAGAGTCCACCATACCTACCTATGGATTGAGTACGATCCTTCAAGTAAGTTTTCATTGTTGCAATTCTCTAAAATATGTATGATCTATTAGTGTGGAGAAAATAAACTTTATACGATCTTGTGATATGGAAGGTCCATATCACAAGTGGCAATATAAAGTGACGTTCTTTTGCGCTAAGATGTTGTACAACAAACTATAAAAGCACATGACAACCTCTGCTTCCCTCTGCGAAGGGCCTATCTATAGTTCTTACCTTATAAGAGTCATGGTGATCTTCACCTTTCCTTTTTACATTTTATCCTTTGGCAAGCACCTTGTGTTGGAAAGATCCTGACATACATACCCACTTGGATGTGAGCTACCATGATCTATTATTGTTGACATTGCCCTCGAGGTAAAAGGATGGGAGGCAATACTATAAGCCCCTATCTTTCTCCGTGTCCGATTAAAACTCCATACCCATAAGTATTGTGTGAGTGTTACAATTGTGAAAGACTAAATGATAGTTGAGTATGTGGACTTGCTGAAAATCTCTTATATTGACTATTTCCGATGTTACGATAAATTGCAATTGCTTCAATGACCAAGATCATAGTTTGCTGGTTTTCAATGGGATTTCTGATTCATACTTGACATTGTGGATAGATTGTTACTCTATCATAAGAAATCATATGACAATTTATATATGTTTCTGTTATAAGAATGATACCGCCGTCATCACCAATAACTCTCCCATCTTGGGGAGGGTTAGCTTCATCAACGTCTTCACCAGCACCATCTCCTCTCAAACCCTAGTTCATCTCTTGTATCCAATCTTTGTATCAAAACCTTAGATTGGTACATGTGGGTTGCTAGTAGTGTTGATTACTCCTTGTAGTTGATGCTAGTTGGTTTACTTGGTGGAAGATCATATGTTCAGATCCATTATGCATATTAATACCCCTCTGATTATGAACATGAATATGATTTGTGAGTAGTTACATTTGTTCATGAGGACATGGGAGAAGTCTTTCTATAAGTAGTCATGTGAATTTGGTATTCGTTCGATATTTTGATAAGATGTATGTTGTCTTTCCTCTAGTGGTGTCATGTGAACGTCGACTACATGACACTTCACCATTGTTTGGGCCTATAGGAAGGCATTGGGAAGTAATAAGTAGATGATGGGTTGCTAGAGTGACAGAAGCTTAAACCCTAGTTTATGCGTTGCTTCGTAAGGGGCTGATTTGGATCCATATGTTTCATGCTATGGGTTAGGTTTACCTTAATACTTCTTTTGTAGTTGCGGATGCTTGCAATAGAGGTTAATCATAAGTGGGATGCTTGTCCAAGTAAGGGCAGCACCCAAGCACCGGTCCACCCACATACCAAATTATCAAAGTAACGAACGCGAATCATATGAGCGTGATGAAAACTAGCTTGACGATAATTCCCATGTGTCCTCGGGAGCGCTTTCCTTCATATAATAGTTTGTCTAGGCTTTTCCTTTGCTACAAAAAGGATTGGGCCATCTTGCTGCACCTTATTTACTTCTACTATTTATTACTTGTTACCAATTATCTTATCACAAAACTATCTGTTATCGATAATTTCAGTGCTTGCAGAAAATACCTTACTGAAAACTGCCTATCATTTCCTTCTGCTCCTCGTTGGGTTTGACACTCTTACTTATCGAAAGGACTACGATAGATCCCCTACACTATGGGTCATCAAGATTCAATAAGGTGAGTTTGGCTGCAGCTTTGAAGATCTCGGAGACTCGATCATCCTTCTATGATGGTGAGCCTATGCCTGGGAAGATGGATGACAAGCCTACATCCTCAACAACTCCATCATCACCACCTCCGAAGAAAGAGACATAACTACATGGGTATGGGCACTCCCCTTGACAACTGCCAAGCTCGGGGGAGGTGCCCCGGTATCGTATCACCATCACACTTCTATCTTTACCGTTTTTCTTAGTTCGATCCTTTTGGTTATATCTTGATATAGTAGAATAAAGTTTAGTATGATCTAGCTTTGAGTTTTTGTGTTGATCGTTATCTATGTAATCAAGTCCGTGAGCTATATATAATAAAGATTAGTCTTCATTCGAGGGCTTGGTTATCTTGCTATGATCTTGAGGGAATAAAATAAAAATAATAATAAAAAGAAACAAAGAGATCATATTGATCTTATGGAGAGTAATGACCTCACATATAAAGAGTATGCTGAATAAAAGTTGTTGAGAGTTGACAAACATAGTTTTGGTCATCATTGCAATTAATAGGAAGTAATAAAGGAAGATAGGTTTTCACATATAAATATACTATCTTGGACATCTTTTATGATTGTGAGCACTCATTAAAATATGACATGCTACAAAGTTGATGTTTGACAAGGAAGACAATGTAATGGGTTATGTTTTCTTATATCTGAAATAAATTATATTGTCATGGATCATCCAACATGTTGAGCTTGCCTTTCCCCCTCATGCTAGCCAAATTCTTTGCACCAAGTAGAGTTACTACTTGTGCTTCCAAATATCCTTAAACCTAGTTTTGCCATGAGAGTCCACCATATCTACCTATGGATTGAGTAAGATCCTTCAAGTAAGTTATCATTGTTGCAAGCAATAAAAATTGCTCTCTAAATATGTATGATCTATTAGTGTGGAGAAAATAAGCTTTATACGAGCTTGTGATATGGAAGAAATAAAAGCGACGGATTCATAATAAAGGTCCATATCACAAGTGGCAATATAAAGTGACGTTCTTTTGCATTAAGATTTTGTGCATCCAACCATAAAAGCACATGGCAACCTCTGCTTCCCTCTGCGAAGGGCCTATCTTTTATTTTGGTTTCTTATGCTGAAGTAACAATCTACTCACAATGAAGTTTCTGATTCATATATATTGCCATTCTAAGAATGATCATGATGCCCTCATGTCTGTATTTTATTTTATCTACACCTCTATCTCTAAACATGTGGACATATTTTTCGATATCGGCTTCCGCTTGAGGACAAGCGAGGTCTAAACTTGGGGGAGTTGATACGTCCATTTTGCATCATGCTTTTATATTGATATTTATTGCATTATGGGCTATTACTTCACATTATGTCACAATACTTATGTATTTTCTTTCTTATTTTACAAGGTTTACATGAAGAGGGAGAATGTCGGCAGTTGGAATTCTGGGCTGGAAAAGGAGTAAATATTAGAGACCTATTCTGCACAACCCCAAAAGTCCTGAAACTCCACGAAAGTCAGTTTTGGAATATATTAAAAATATTGGGCAAAGAAAGCACTATAGGGGGGCCATCCACTGTCCACGAGGGTGGAGGGCGCGCCCCCTGCCTCGTGGGCCACCCGGAAGCCCCTCGATGCCATCTTCTGGTACAAGGTGTCTTTTGTCCTGGAAAAAAAATCAGAAGGAAGCTTCGGGATGAAGCGCCGCCGTCTCGAGGCGAAACCTTGGTAGAACCAATCTAGGGCTCCGGCGGAGCAATTTTGCCGGGGCAACATCCCTCCGGGAGGGGGAAATCATCACCATCGTCATCACCATCGATCCTCTCACCAGGAGGGGGTCAATCTCCATCAACATCTTCACCAGCACCATCTCCTCTCAAACCCTAGCTCATCTCTTGTATCCGATCTTTGTCTCAAAACCTTAGATTGGTACCTGTGGGTTGCTAGTAGTGTTGATTACTCCTTGTAGTTGGTGCTAGTTGGTTTATTCGGTGGAAGATTATATGTTCAGATCCTTTATGCACATTAATACCCCTCTGATTATGAACATGAATATGATTTGTGAGTAGTTACGTTTGTTTTTGAGGACATGGGAGAAGTCTTGTTATAAGTAGTCATGTGAATTCGGTATTCGTTCGATATTTTGATGAGATGTATGTTGTCTTCCCTCTAGTGGTGTTATGTGAACTTCAACTACATGACACTTCACCATTGTTTGGGCCTAGGGGAAGGCATTGGGAAGTAATAAGTAGATGATGGGTTGCTAGAGTGACAGAAACTTAAATCCTAGTTTATGCGTTGCTTCATAAGGGGCTGATTTGGATCCATATGTTTCATGCTATGGTTAGATTTACCTTAATTCTTATTTCGTAGTTGCGGATGCTTGCGAGGTAGGTTATTCACAAGTGGGATGCTTGTCCAGGGAAGGGCAGTACCCAAGCACCGGTCCATCGACATATGAAATTATCAAAGTAACGAAGACGAATCCTATGAGCATGATGAAAACTAGCTTGATGATAATTCCCATGTGTCCTCGGGAGCGCTTTTCTTTATATAAGAGTTTGTCCAGGCTTGTCCTTTCCTACAAAAAGGATTGGGCCACCTTGCTGCACCTTATTTACTTTTGTTACTTGTTACCCGTTACGAATTACCTTATCATAAAACTATCTGTTGCCGATAATTTAAGTGCTTGCAGAGAATACCTTACTGAAAACTGTTTGTCATTTCCTTCTACTCCTCGCTGGGTTCGACGCTCTTACTTATCAAAAGGACTACGACATATCCCCTATACTTGTGGCTCGTCACGCCCCTCGGAGCAGATCGGAGAGCAACCTTCGCCGCCGCCTCCCGACGGAGCTCCTCCACCGACGACGAACTGCGCAGCCGCTTGCACCGCGTGGCGACATGACCGGGGAGGCCGCAACGAAAACACACAACATCGTTGGTGCAGTCCTTCAGAAAGTGCCCTTCGGCAAGGTAGCGGAAGCACTTGTCCCGCATCTCCGACGAGATCTCCTTGCGCTCCGACGAGGGGCGACGCTGAACCCCAGCCGACAGTCCCGCGCCAACCCTCCTCTTCCACAGGGTCTTCTTGGAGGCGGGGCCCTCCTCCCATGGGATCAACCGCCTGCACGTCTCCTCCACCACACCAGCGCGCGGAGGCGCGTCCGGCGTCGCGCCAGGGACCAGCGGGCCAACCATGGCCTCGACGGAGCCCTCTCAAGTCGAGGAGATCCCCAGGCCCGAGACGACCGGCCTCTCCGGGAGGAACACGGAGTTGACGGAGCGGGGGCTCTCTGCCATGACCATGAAGCAGAGAGGGAGGGGGGAAGGTGGCCGGCGCCGCCGGAGCGGAATGCGACGGGTGGGTGGACACCGGCGTCGGAGTGACGCGTGGCGGTGATAGGGCTCTCGCTCTCGTTCTCCAACTGAGTTCTAGCCCCTCTCTCTCTCTCCCTCACCCGTTCATCCGAATTTAACGCGCTCTCTTTGGGTGCTAAAAAATTAAAAATAAATTAAAAGAAAAACCGCGCTCTCTTTTCGAATCGAAATGAAGAAAACCCCCCACCCCCCACACCCCGCCCACACCACCGCCCCAAATACCTAAACCCTCGCCGCCGGCGGCGGCCATGTCGCGCTGGAAGGAAAACATTTATGCTGCTCCGCCCC
>LR738715.1:658657511-658673913 GCA_902687465.1 Secale cereale | reverse complement strand
GGGTAATTGTTCTCCGAGGAGAGCAGAAGGGGGACGTGATCAGACCTGATCCTGGTGATGGCCCGGAGAGAAGCAAGCGGGCATCGCAACTCCCACTCCGGCGACACGAAGACGCGATCCAACACCGATCACGTCGGGTCAGCCTGACGGTTGGTCCAGGTGAATCTGGCACCAACCCTATCTAGTTCTCGAAGACCGAGAGAGGCGATGCAGTCGTGGAACATCTGCATCCGGGGGTAGTTGACGAGTTATTACTCTTGTCCCCAACGTAGCGGATGAGGTTGAAGTCCCCGCCAACCACCACTTGCAGGCGGGCAACCGAAACTGTTGGCGCTCAGGGAACGGGGGTACCCAGACTTGCCTGCCTGCGGCCCAATGCGTGGCCCCACCGACGGCTCGGCAAGGCCCAGACTCAAGACTACGCAAGGAAGACCCTCGCGAGGGGCCCTGGCCTCGCGAGGCAAGCGACGCCAAGACCTCCTTGGGGTCGAAGCAGAACTAGCCCGCCTGGAGTAAGCTGTGGTCCGTGGAGTGTGGGGATGAGGTGCCACCGGGGTGGCCACCGCATCGGTCTCCCCCACAGCACCAGCCGTCGGGGAGGTAGGCGACGTAGCTAGCGAGCGCGTGAGGCAGGTGGCGGAGCGCAGAGGCAGGCCGCCAGGAGACGGGCGAGGCTGCGGGGTCGACGGACCGTCCTGGACAACGCCATTCGCAGCCAGGATTGGAGAGGGGGGCGACCATCCAGAACCAGGGCCGGCTGGGAGGGCACCATGGCCTAGGTAGGATCGACCGCACCCAAGGAGTCAAGCCCGACAACTGACAGAACCGGAGCTGGGGCGGGTGCCGGAGAGGCAGCACGGGGGCCCTGGGTGTTCACACCAGGAGGGGCCCTGGACAGGGCCAGCATGGGGATGGCGACGGTGACCACGGGATGCAGAGGAGACATGCGAGGAGGGGAATCAAAGGCCTCGACCGCCCCGAAGATCGACGAAGAGGTGGGGGAGCGTGGTGACACTGAGGGGGCTACCAAGAGGCTTGCACCAGAGACACCGCTCTCAGCCGTGGGAGAGGGGCTCGGCCGAGCCGAGATGTCCTCAGCTGGAGGAAGCAGGAGGAGCCCGGGTGTGGGAGGAGAGCGGCCGAGCGGGAAGTCCCCACCCCCGAGGCACCCTTACTCTGAGTAGGTGCAGGAGGCTCACGAGAAGGGGAGCGACCGTGTTCGGAGTAGTCGTCGTCATCATGGTCCGAGCGGTGGCGGCGGTGCCCGTGAGAATCCCCGTCCCCACCGGGGCCACCCCATGGAAGCCATCATCCGTGTAGCGGGGGCGGCCAACGTGGTTTGGAGGTTTCGGCGAGATCTTGATATCGTAGCCCTGGTCGTTGAAGAACACCCGAACGGTGGCGCGGTTTGTAGGAGTCGAGGGACTTGGTCTTGACGCAGACCTCCTCCTTGCGTGGCGACAACTCGTCCACCACGACAACCATGCCCAGGATCCGGGACATGTTAGCGGATAACGCGCTCGCTCCGAGCAAGGTTCGGCAGATCCGCGATGAGGATCCAGGCTGTATCGAGAATGGCCACCGCCTTCGGGTCCACCCGTGGCTCGGAGATATCGACCACGAGTTTGTTTAGAGCGAGGGTGATCTTAGCGCTCCGTGTGCAGTAGTCATGGCTCGCAATGTCCGGAAAAAGCACGGAGAACTGGCGGCTAGAGGTCGGGGTCACCTGCAAGTCCCACTCGCACTGGTAGAGATGGTTGAGCTCCGCCTCGATCATCTCCGGTAACGCAACTCCGTCCCCGAGGACAATGACAAGGGCCTAGAGGAAAGGAGACGCCGTAGGGAGCTCGTGGACCGCCATGTCGAAGAACCCCATCCCCTCAATGCCGTGCCCATACATCATAAGCTCTCCGGAGATCGTCCGATCCGGGCACAAGACCGCCGGGTGCCTGGGATCCTTGCGGAGATAGCACATCGGCGGGTTGGGGCACGCCACTTGATAGTGCCCCGAGAGCCCACAGTTGAAGCACGGGGGGCCCTCGCAATCACCACCGGCAGCTGGCCTGGGCTCGGTAGCAGGAGCAGCGGGTTGGGAGGGACCGGCGGCACGCGGGGACCCTTCTTCTTATTGGCGCCTTGGCGTCCGCGGTTGTTGGCGCCGTTGGCCGGAGGGTGCTGCGGTTGGTTCTTGGGGTGCTGGTACCGGCATGGAGGAGAGGCCGTGGGCTGCTGTTGACGTGATGGAGGTGCCCGGGTCTCCCCAGGGGACACGCTGCGTCCATGGCATCGGTCGGGAGAGGGAGTGGCGCGGTGGCCGCCACGGCTCCGCGTCACGGGAGGAGGCCCGACAGTCGTCACGAGTTGGGGAGCGCCCACGGCTGTCCTCCTGCAGCGGCGAGCGGCGGCCAGCCCGGCCCGGAAAGCGCTGCGATTTCCATCCCGGCGAGCGGCGAAACTCACGGGGTGGCGAGCGAGGGGTGGGGGGACGCCGGGTGTCTCGGGCAGGAGATCGTGATGTAGGGTGGAACCCTAGAGAAGGATGTTTTCACACTTGGAGGGGAAAAGAGGAAGAACACAAGAGACAGATCACTCAAACAAAACCCTAATCACACATCCACCAGGATAGCATACATGAGATCCACAAGTATACCAGGTCAATCCAAGGAAACAAGCACAAAGGTAAAGTTCTTCCCAAATCCACAAGAGAGATGAAGTCTTGATGATCCTATGATGGGGATCCTTCCCTTTGAAGGGGTCCTGATATCCACTAGGGGATCTTCTCCTAGGAGGTCTTGACTCTCCTAGAGGAGTGGATACAAGGAGCAAAGCTCTCAAATGTCTCTCAATACTTTGTTAACCCTAAAACATGTCCTAGGTATGGAATATATAGAGAGGGGAAGGAGAGGGACGAGTTGGAGGCCCAAAACAGAAGGCCTCAGCCAGATTCCTGTAGAGCCCGTGCACACGGGGTGAGTTGGGCCCGTGCGCATGGGGATCCTGTGTGCACGGTACACGCCCGTGCGCACGGGGTGCTACAATGGCCCGGGCCCGTGCGCACGGGGTGCGCATTTCAGTCACATACGCTCCTGGGCGGCCTGTGCGCACGGGGTCTGGATGGCCCGTGGGCACGGGGGCGCGTGGGAGGTCCTGCCCTCTTCTTGATCTGCTCCTTCTTCATCTTCCATGCCTTGGGGTCCTTCTCCTTGGTGATGTTCCCTAGCTTTTTGGAGGTGTCCTTCTTCATACCTAATGACACATAGCATATTTTGGTGAGGTAGCATCCAAGTTCCAGCCATATGCATAATTAGCTCGAATAGGAGTGAGTTCACCTTTGTTTCGATGGCCCTTGCGCGAGCCCTTGTCATTGGTCCTTTTGGAGCTTGTGTTGCCGTAGTAGAGTCCATGTGGATAGATGAGGGATGCTCCGCATCATCTCCCCCCTTGGGAGAGATCCGTCTACGGATCGTTTTCTTCATCCCCATGGTAAGTTGACAAATCCTTGATGTTGAAGGTGTCACTCACATTGTACTTGTCGCGTGGGATGTCGATCTTGTATGCATTGTTGTTGTAGCATTCTAACACCTTGAAAGGACCATCGGCGCGTGGTAGTAGCTTGGACTTGCGTTCTTGAGGAAAACGGTCTTTGTGAAGATGCAGCCATACGAGATCACCCGGATTGAACATCATTGGAGTCTTGTTAGCGTTGAGCTTGTTCGTGTGGCGGCATGCCGTGTATCCTCATGCACCTTCTTGAGATAGCTTGCGCGTGCACTTGCGTCCACGTTGGTGCGCTCTTGTAGTGGAAGTTGTAGGATGTCCAATGGGACAACGGGTTGAAACCGTAGACGACCTCAAAGGGGGACTTGCCGGTAGTCGAATGTGTTGCTCGATTGTAGGCGTACTCGGCGATGGGTAAGCATTCCTCCCATTCCTTGAGGTTCTTCTTGATCAAGACTCAAAGAAGTGTAGATAGCGTCCGGTTGGTGACCTCCTTTTGGCCGTCGGTTTGCGGATGGTATGAAGAAGAGAAGAGTAACTTGATGCCGAGCTTGGCGCATAGTGTCTTCGAAAAGTAACTTAGGAACTTGGCGTCGCAGTCCGACACGATAGTCTTGGGCACTCCATGGAGACACAATATTTCCCTACAAAAGAGATTGGCAACATGTGAAGCATCGTCTATCTTGTTGCAAGGAATAAAGTGTGCCATTTTAGAGAATCGGTCCACAACAACAAATACCGAATCTTTTCCATTTCGAGTTCTAGGTAAGCCAAGCACAAAATCCATGCTAATATCTTCCCATGTGTGGTATGGAATAGGAAGTGGCATATATAGACCATGAGATTGAGCTTTAGACTTAGCTTTGCGACATGTTGAGCATCGATTGGTGAAACGTGAGACGTCACATAACATCTTGGGCCAAAAGTAGTTCTTGGAGAGCGTAGCAAAAGTCTTGTCGCGTCCAAAGTGTCCCATAAGTCCTCCATGAGCCTCTTGCACAATTAACAAACGAAGTGAAGACTCGGGGATGCATAGTTTGTTAGCTCTCATTAGATAACCATTTGAAATATGATAATGCTCCCAAGATGTATGCGTCAAACATTTAGCATAAGGAATAGCAGAAGTAAGATCATGCTCATATAAATCTTTGATATGCTCAAATCCAATGACATCCAATTCAAGTTTCGTAACAAGCATGCATTTGCGGGAAAGAGCATCCGCCACAACATTTTCCTTGCCTTTGATATACTTGATGACATAAGGAAAGGACTCATAAATTCACTCCATTTTGCATGTCTTTTGTTCAATTTAGTTTGGCCCTTGAGATATTATAGTGTTTCATGATCCGTATGAAGAATGAACTCATGAGGGTGGAGATAGTGTTCCCCAACATGCAAAACTCGCACTAAAGCATATAACTCTTTGTCATAGATGGGATAGTTAAGTTGCGCTCCAGAAAGTTTTTCACTAAAGTGAGCCATGGGGCGCTTCTCTTGCATCAACACACCTCCTATACCGTTACCGCTAGCATCGGAATGTACCTCAAAAGGTTTATCAAAGTTTGGTAAAGCAAGCAAAGGAGCATGTGTTAGCAAATTTTTAAGCTCATGGAAAGCGGTGTCTTGAGATGGTCCCCAAACAAAAGGTGCGTTCTTCTTACTCAAAGCATGTAAAACAGATGACATGGTGCTAAAATCCTTCACAAAGCGGCGGTAAAATCCAGCTGGGCCAAGAAAACTACACACTTGTTGCAAGTTCGTGGGTTGGGATCAAGTTTTAATAGCTTCAATCTTGGTTTCGTCTACATGCACACCCTTAGAAGACACGAAAAATCCTAGGAAAACAAGTTTGTCGACGCCAAAAGTACATTTATCCACATTAGCATATAGGCGTTCTTTCCTAAGAGTTTGCAAAACGGCTCTAAGGTGATTGACATGATCTTCCAGAGACGCGCTAAACACAAGAATGTCGTCAAAGTAGACCACGACAAATATGACAATATAGGGTCGAAGAACATAATGCATGACACACATGAAGGTACCGGGTGCTTCCGATAAAACCATAGGCATAACAAGCCATTCATATAAGCCAAATTAGGTCTTAAATGCAGTTTTCCATTCATCACCCTCTTGTATGCGAATTTGGTAATAGCCACTTTTAAGGTCAATTTTAGAGAGAATTGTGGCTCCTCTAAGCTCATCTAGCATATCATCTAAGCGTGGAATGGGGTGACGATATCTAACGGTGATAGCGTTGATGGGGCGACAACCGGAACACATGCGGTATGTACCATCTCTTTTAGGGACAAGGATTACCTTAATGGCACATGGTTAGGGTGCCTTGTTAGGAAGAGGTGCTCCGGGGATGAGGTCGATGCGGTGCTCGATGCCGCGTAGAGGAGGTAGACTCGGAGGTAGCTCACCGGGAAATACATCTTGAAATTCCCGCAACAAACGAGACAACACTAGAGGTAGAGTGGGTGAGGTGTTCGGTTTTTCCGCTTCACCTTTACACAAAAGCACAAAGTGAAGTGCACTCGATGGGTTCTCACACACATCTCTCATATCTCTTTTGGTGGCTAAAAGCACTAGGTCTCTCTTGTCGCTCATCGTGGAGGCACTCGATGTTGGCTTGTGGCGCTCACTTCCCTTTTGGTGGGTCACTCTCTCACTATTCTCTCCACGATGGGTGGATGCTTGCTTGTCGGCGATCACTTGACTTGGAGACATAGGACGTAGCATGAACTCCTTTCCCTTCATCTTGAAGCTATATTGATTGGTTCGCCCATTGTGTAGCGCGATCGTATTGCCAAGGTCTCCTCAAGAGAAGGTGGCACACGGACATAGGAACCACATCACACTCCAAGGTGTCTTCGTATGCGTCGATCTTGAATGAAACTTGCACCGTATGCTCCACTTGAATTGTGCTTGAGTCACTAAGCCATTGAACCTTGTAGGGATGGGGGTGCTTCTTCTTCGCGAGTTGGAGCTTGGAGCATAATTCTTCACTTGCTAGATTGTGACAACTTCCTCCGTCGATGATGACCTTGATGGAACGCCCTTGTATGCCCGCCTTGGTGTGGAAGATATGACATCTTTGATCTTCATCTTGATGTTGTTGAAGTGTCAAGACCTTGGACACGACGAGAGCGGGACTTGAGTCGTTGTCGCAAAAGACTTGATTGTCTTCATCCTCGTTCACTTGACGGTGCATGGCCACATGTTCAAGCGCTTCCATGTCGTCTTCACTCATGGAGTCGTATGTGCTATCGTCATTTGCAATCATGGTGCGCCGATTTGTGCATTGGTATGATTTGTGTCCTCGGCCACCACATGTAAAGCATTTCATGGAACTTGTCTTGACAGGGTCATCCGGTGATGCCGGTGTTGATGAAGTTTTGGACTTGTAAGAGCTTGCTGGTGGACGACTCGAAGAGGGTATAGTGTGCTTGGAAGTTGACTTGTCACCGGTACTTGGAAATGCTCGCGAGGTAGGAGGTGCCGAAGTTGTAGTCGCTGAGCCGTAGGTCTTGGAAGAGTACTTGGCGTATTTGAAGTCGTCTTGTACTTGTCACTCCGGCTTAGTTGCTTGATGAACTAGCTCGAGAAGGCTGGAGTATGGTTGGAAATCTGCAATCTTCTTGATAGGATGGTTGAGTCCATTCAAGAAGCGAGCCATTGTTTGCTCATCATTTTCCTTGACGTTATCTCGAATCATGGCGGTCTCCATTTCTTGATAGTATTCTTCCATCGTCTTCGTGCCTTGCTTGAGGAGTTGCAATTTCTTGAAAAGATCCCGACTATAGTGTGAGGGAACGAAGCGGGCTCGCATGACATCTTTCATTTGAGTCCAAGTTGTGATGGGTGTTTCGCCTCTATCCATTCGTCGCTCGATCACTTGTTCCCACCAAATAGGGACATAATCTTGAAACTCGAGTGATGCCATGGCTATTTTCTTGTCCTCGCCATAGTTGTGAAGACGGAATATCTTGTCGACTTTCAATGCCCATGAGAGGTATTCTTCGGGGTCGGTGCTCCGGAGAACTTGGGCATGGTGAACTTGAGCTTGCCGTATCGATTTTCTTCTTTGTCGTTGTCGCGGTGTTGATGTCGCGCTTGTCGTGGGGGCGGGTTCTCGACTTCTTCTTCCGCGGCACGAACTTGATGTAGACGGTTAGCTTGCGGTTCTTGAGCTTGATGAGCTTGGTGTCGTGGTTCTAAGTCTGACAGTAAGGGTAGGGGGTACGAATGGAGAGGCAAGGTTCTAGCTATGGTGAGGTTGTACACAGGGTGTTTTACGAGTTCAGGCCCTTCTCGGAGGAAGTAAAAGCCCTACGTCTCGGTGCCCGGAGGCTTGGTCGACTGATCTCTCCCACACATATTGTAATCTCCGGATACATATTCAGATAAAACAAAGCCTCTCCGGAGCACGAGACGTAGGGCTGTTATCTCCACCGCGAGAGGCCCGAACTCGCTAAAACCACCGTGTCACCCATGTGCATCTCGATAGATCATGCTCCTTTACCCTATACCTTATTATTGTCGGAATCGTTCCCATGACACTTGGCGATGCATTCTTGATTGTTTTTGCCATTCTTGTTGAGCTTTACGGTGAGCTTCTTCATCTTCTTCGCGAACAAGGCGGTTGCGATCGTGCACGGCTCGAGTCGCATCTCGAACAACACGTTGAGCTTGAAGGGCATTCTCCTCATGCCGTTGTTGTTCTTGTCGTAGAGCATCGGAGGTTTGCTCTTCTTGTAGTTGGCATTGGCGTTCTTGCGCTTGCTCCAAGGTGGTGCGGTTGTGTTGATGACGATGTTCTTGCTCGCGAAGTTGCTCATGTGTCCATTTCCATGGAATGGGTTTTGATTTACTTGGCGTTCTTGATGCGCGGCTCGATGAAGAGAACTTGATGTCGGAGTACTGGAGCCGGAACGAGAGTCGTAGTAGTGTCGACTTGAGTGACGCCGTCTTAGCGATGAAGAAGTGGAAGAAGACCGGTTGATCATCAAAGCACGCAACTCCTCCAATTGAGTTGACATCTTGGCATTGAGATTGTCCATATGAATGGAGATAGTCGTGTTGAAGTAGTCTCTTGTACGTTCTTCGGAATGCCTCAAGTTGGTGGCGACTTGCTCAATGCAGTCGCCCAAAGCTTCACTTTCTTCATGCAATGCTCGTTGAATGCCGAAAAGATGCACTTTGGTGACGTAGTTGGTAGCTTCTTGTTGTTTGTCGAAAAGCGGGTTCGCCGATGTACTTGGCCTGTCCATCATGCTCAAGTGTGGTGAGTAGGAAAGGGAAAGAAACGATACCAAATTTACCTTTTCTGAAGATTGAGAATGTATCGAGTATGACTCAATGTAATGCTATGATAGTAGAATTGGTACCGGGTTCGTTTCTCACACTTACAAGTAAAAAGGCTTTTCGAGGATCTCGGTTAGGAATAGTGGCACAAAATTTCAAGCAAATGTTAGTCAAGATATCGAAAATGTTGAGAAGAGTCACAAAACTTGGAAGCAGGGCAAATAGATCACAACCCAATGATATCACGTGGAAACGCACACACGGAAGATAAGTGGGATCCGTACAACCAAGGGGTGAGCTCAAGATATGAAACCATGGAAAATGCTCTTGTTGCACGGATGCTAGAGAGACGTAGCTTGATTGCTCAAATGGGCAAGATACGCAACGTGCACCTACCTATATGAGTAACCGTGCCGTTCTCAAATCCCAACTATGCTATGTATGTATGATACCAAGATGATGCCAAGGTATATGATATGCAAAATGGTTCACTGCTATTGCTCTCAAGCTTTTTGTTCTTCTCGATTTGCTTAAAAGCTTTGTATCTTTTTTTTTGACTATGCTTGTTGCTCGAGCCAAGTATGATATGAGACAAGTATGATAAGATATGCACGGAGAGACTAATGGCACAAAGATGATAGCAAGATGGTTGCACACTCAAGTAGCTATGCGGACTAAGCGTATCACTAAGGTGCAGAATATGGCGTGGTGCGGCAATTCTCAACTCGCTAGTCTCGATGGGTAAGTAACGCAAATAGGCTCGGTTATCAAGTGTAAAGACAAGGTAGAGAGTAAGATGTCGCCGAGGTTACCGTCCTTGCTTATGGTATTCGGTGTCAATGTCAAGGGGTGTAGATGATGACGGCTCCGGGGCGATGATGAATGGTGGTGATGATGATGAACAATCGTCCCTAGTAGCCGAAACACCTTAGGAAACGGAACCGCAACTCAAAATCTAAAAAACAAGTAGTGGTAACGAAAGCAAGTGTGTGGGCGAAGTGGAACAATGGGAAGACAAGTGATGGTGGAAAAATAAACAAAAACTGGGCGGTGGTGTTGCTCTCTGTAGAGCCCGTGTGCACGGGGTCCGTGGTTGGCGGCTGTTCTTGCTCGGATCCATGGGGAAATCCGACAAAACGATGAAATTAGGCGGTGGGATGGTTGTGGAAGATGGAGGGGTGTAAATCCAGCTGCCAAACACAAATTCGTGGATCAAAACAACAAAATCTCACAAGATCTAATAAATTGCAAGAAATTTTTTTGGGCTATTTTTGTGGGAGATTTCCGAATTAGGACAAAAAATAACAAAATCAAGCTAGAGTATGGGGGGTAGGGACTCCAAGATGTGAATCAACCATGGCTCATGATACCAAGATGATGTAGGGTTTTACCCTAGAGGAGGATGTTTTCACACTTGGAGGGGAAAAGAGCAAGAACACAAGAGACAAATCACTCAAACAAAACCCAAATCACACACCCACTAGGATAGCATACATGAGATCCACAAGTATACAAGGTCAATCCAATGAAACAGGCACAAAGGTAAAGTTCTTCCCAAATCCACAAGAGAGATGAGGTCTTGATGATCCTATGATGGGGATCCTTCCCTTTGAAGGGGTCCTGATATCCACTAGGGGATCTTCTCCTAGGAGGTCTTGACTCTCCTAGAGGAGTGGATACAAGGAGCAAAGCTCTCAATACTTTGCTAACCCTAAAACATGTCCTAGGTATGAAATATATAGAGAGGGGAAGGAGAGGGACGAGTTGGAGGCCCAAAACAGAAGGCCTCGGCTAGATGCCTGTAGGGCCCGTGCGCACGGGGTAAGTTGGGCCCGTGCGCATGGGGTTCCCGTGTGCACGGTACACACCCGTGCGCACGGGGTGCTACAACGGCCCGGGCCCGTGCGCACGGGGTGCGCATTTCAGTCACAGACGCTCCTGGGCGGCCCGTGCGCACGGGGTCTGGATGGCCCGTGGGCACGGGGGCGCGTGGGAGGTCCTGCCCTCTTCTTGATCTGCTCCTTCATCTTCCATGCCTTGGGGTCCTTCTCCTTGGTGATGTTCCCTAGCTGCTTGGATATTTTGGTGAGGTAGCATCCAAGTTCCAGCCATATGCATAATTAGCTCGAATAGGAGTGAGTTCACCTTTGTTTCGATGGCCCTTGCGCGAGCCCTTGTCATTGGTCCTTTTGGAGCTTGTGTAGCCGTAGTAGAGTCCATGGGGATAGATGAGGGATGCTCCGCATCAGATCGGCGGTCGTCGCGGCAGGAGGTCGAGTAGGAGGGGCGGGGAGCTTGGAGCTGTCGGCGGAGGTCCTCTTCGCGCCGAAGAGCATCCGGGGAGGGACGCGGGAGGCCGTGGCGCATAGGTCCGTTTCGGCTGAGGCTCTGCGTCGTCCTGCGCGCACGTCATGGCGACAGCCTGCACGTAGGTGCGTGCCAGGGCGGTCGGCACTAGGGTGGCAGGGTGTTGGGCTCGAGCAGGGGGCGTGGAGCAGGGGACGGGTGCGGCGGCTGGGGATGGAGAGCGAGGGGGGCAGGGGAAACCCTGGGGCAACCATATCCAGGAGCGGGCCAGACAAGATAACCGGGGCAGGGGGACCTGGCCCAGATCCGAGCCATGAACATGGACCAGGCCCAAGGATCCGGCTTGGGCCGCCAGGGAGCCCGTAGCTCCCCAGCACGCGGGACATGGGCCTGCGGCCCAGTAGTCCGGTCGGGGGTGTGTGCCTCGTCCCCTTGCCTCCGACCTAGAGATGCAGCCGGCGGCACACGCTGGAGCTGGCCAGCCGGCAAGGCCGAGGCAGGCCTCGGGGCAGTCGACCGCCGCCGAGGAGGGGCAAAGGCTGTGATGAATGGTCGAAAAGGGCTCAGGCGGACGATCGGGAGCAGAACTATAGAAGCCGGGGAGGAGGACGCCGGTGGAGAGGGCACCTTGGAGTCGTCACTGGAGCTGCCGCAGCGCGGACCGACGGCAGCGTTCCTCCATGAGCGACCCGCACCATCCGACCCGCTATGCCCCAGCTTGCAGGGCGGCACCGGGGGCGACCACTACGCAAGGTAGCACCTTGGCTCGGTGGCCGAAGGGCAGTCCGCACCAGGCCAGCGGAGCTCCCATCCCTGGGAGCTGAGCCGGCACCGGACACAGGACAAGTCCAGCCCCGGAGGGAGGCCGCGGGGCAGGGTCGCTGCGGACGACGGGGATTCCGGTAGCACGGTCTTCCTCCTCGGCGAGATCCGCCCACACCACCACCTGCCGTGGAGAGGCGACTGGGGACGAAGGTGGCAAGGAGAAGCGAGCGTCCGTCAATGGGGTCGTGGTCGAGGCGATGGGGGCGGGGGGCGGCGGCGCGGCGGGGATAGGCGAGCCCGTCGCGTCGCCACGGGAGTCGCCCGAGGGGATATCAAAATCCATCCTCATTCGCCAAGCAATGTTGGCGCAGTCCTCGTGGACTGTTATCACTCGGTCGTTTTGATCTTTTAGAAACAGGACTGCTCTTACAGTGTTTTCTTTTCATGTACTCTATCTTGTAAGCCCAGGCACGGAAAACCCTAAAAAGTGAGCCTAAGCTCACATAATAATAGTGCGGATAAAATGTTTCAATTTCTTTTGAGTTAATTCACATAAAGACATGTTAGAGAACTACATTTAATAGCAAATCTGTGCAAAAGAAAAATTGTGCAAATAAAGCTGCTTTTTTCTCCCTTGACCCTTCCATTCTATGCACAAACATTTGGAAGTGCACTCGGCACACAACATGTACTCCCTCCTTTTCAGTTTATAAGGCATATCTAGTTTGTCTTAAGTCAATTTCTAATATTGATCAAGTTTATAGAAAAATAGCAACATTTACAGTACTGAATCAATAGTAGTAGATTCATCATGAAATATTTTTCCGTCGTGTATTATTTGGTATTATATATGTTGAGTGTTGACACTATTTTTTATTAACTTGGTCAAACATAAAGGGTTTGACTTAAGACAAACTAGATATGCCTTATAAACTGAAAGGAGGGAGTATATGTGTTTTGTTCAATTGCAAACACACTTTTGTAGTTTTATAAGGGTGTAGGTAACCCGTTGCCTAAACGCTGCACCCAGAGTCCCATACCCAGCTGCGCTATACTAAATGTAGATACGCATATAGGTCCATCAGCGTAGGTTGGCCCGTTTTATCTCTTTGTACTGTACCTGTACTTAATTCCTTATTTGATTGTTCGATAGACATATTACATTATTGCTTTAATGATTTGTCTAACTCTCATTCCTCGTATACAAAGGTGACATTAAAATTGTATCAATTTGCAGGTACTTCAGTTTTTAATGGATGATGTGTCTGACTTCTTGTCAACACACTTTTCTAGTTCAGGGGATGCAAGCCAGACTGAGGAGAAAAGCTGCACTACTACACTTAAAGCCTTCATTGATTACATTTCTTTGAGGGAAACAGAAAATTTTCGATCCCGAAAGGAGGAAAATAATAACTCCATCACATTAACAACTATTCATCAGGTTCTTTCTTCTCTATCTAATCAGAAATAATGTCGTCTGTTGTGGCACTTGGTAGTCGTGTGATACAATTAATGTGATGATCTCCCCTTTTCGTTTGCAGTCAAAAGGTTTAGAGTGGGATGTTGTGTTCATCGTGCAGGTATTTTCTGCAATCTTTAGAAAGCGGTTACATAAAACCACAAATACATCTTTCATGGTATGTTAGTCACATACTCACGTGTATATGGCAAATATCATGCAAGTGCTAACTGAAAAGATGTTAGTATTTTTGTAGGAAGTTTAGGCTGTAACCCAACATTTGATTTCTTGATCGTAATTTCCAACCTTTCCGCTAAGTTGAGTGCTCTCAACGCATGCCAAATCCTATCCAATAATTGAGTGATTATCGTTACTGTATTGTCACGAGATATGCCAATCTCATCAATAATTAATTGTTGAAACTTTTGCTGGTTTTACGGCAAACAAGGGCAATTTTGTTGAAAGGATATTGGCAACGCTCTAAGATATCATCTTCTGCATAACACAGAAAGTTACATTTTCTTGTGAAACTTTCCTCCTTACATGTTTCTCTTTTCTGTAGACCACTGATGAATCTTAATACCGCGCTTCGATAGTCTTTTTCTTGTTTCCGTTTAATATATGCTAATCAGTAATTCTATTAAGTTTTTCAAGTCGACATTTTCGTGCTCATCCTTGCATTTGTTCATTTGTTCAGGCAAACGATTCAGAGATCCCCTTGCTGCATGAGTACAATGGCACTGTGAAAGAAGCTGGATGCACATTGGAGGTTTGTTCAATACCTATTATTTGTTCCTCATATGTTCCTTTGTGTTCATCAACTTGGCTATAATTACAGGAGGAGAGGAGGCTATTCTATGTTGCAATGACACGAGCTCGGAAGAAATTGTACATCCTGCATGTCACAGTTGACTCTCATCGCCAGGTAGCTGATATTTATCTTTTATCCTTATCTTCATACTCCATCTAGCTTTTTCTGACAAACTATTGGTTTCTAGCTGCTACCACCTTCACGTTTCCTTAGAGAGATTCCAGGTCACCTTCTCGACATACAGGTGAGCAGTAGTGTCAGACCATTGTAGACCTATTTTTATCTCTTTCTGAAGCTAAAACATTAGCTCCATCCCCTATTGATCTGTGTTCAATCATATAATCTGCTAGAGCCGCATAAAATCGTTATTATTAGTCCTGCTCAATTATTTCATCGACAGTCATATTATATAGCCCATTCATTATGTCAGTGGAATTTTAGCATTATTGTTTCTCTTATTTTGATAACTTGTTGGGTAAGGGGGCTGCAACAAAATATCACGGGCAGCCTTCTGGAGACATTTCATTTGATCACGCTGAAGGAGAGACATCAACTGAAAAGCCTATTGTAAATCAGAATGAGACTTCACCTTACCCTGAACTGATGCAGTCATGCCTTGCTAATGATTTCTTGAAGAGGTAAAACATTGTATTTTGATTTTCCGTTTCCTGTTTAGTTTATTTTCTTTTTTGTTCTAATAATAATGGTGAATGCTATGTTATTTTTCTGAAAAGTTTCTGTAATATTTTCGATTAGCAAACATACTAACATATCTGCAACATACTTTGCTATGCTACTGCATATTTGCTTAATTTTGTTTCCTTGCTTCTTTGAATTCATTCTTTGTACAGGTTCGAAATTGATGATAGAGCAGTAGTCTCACATATATTTCATCATTGGGCGAAGAGGCAGGCATTTCAAATTCCAAAGAGACTGCTTGATAAGGTACTGAGTTCTTAAGTACATAAGAAAGGTGTCACATCACATGCCAATTGTCGGGAAAGTTATATTTCCTAGAAGCAGTGACGGCATCTGCATATATCATTTTGTTTATTTTGTTAGAAGGAAAATATAAAGCACACAATTAATACGCTGGTGTTCTGGGGGAACTGAATGAAGTTAGTGTTGTCAGCAGGCCGAATTGATGTTATATCTTTTCATATGACAGTTTTGCTATTTGAGAATGGCGACATGCTCATTCTGAACCTTATCATTGGCACTGTTTTTATCCTTTCAGATCAAATTTGTGATTGATGAACGCCTGCGCGGTAAAGGATATAAGCGCAAGGTGACTTCACCCGTCTCTCCTTCCATCTCGCAGCTCCATCGTCCCGGTCATTATTTTCATGTTGGTTAGATCATCACCTATAGTTGTCACATCACATGTCAATTGTCGGGAAAGTTATATTTGCTTTTTACATGCTCTTTTTAACGAGAGATTTTACCCTGAGAAGTTGACCTGCAAGTTCCTCTCCAGGATGTCTTGTGCAAGCTGAAGTCATTGTTAAGCGACGATGAAGCTCTTGGTTACGCAGAATATGTGAGTTAAGTCACTGTTTGGTTTATTGGCAGCAAACTCTCTGTTTTCTTTGGTTAATTCTTAAATAAATGCTGCGACTCAGGTTATCAAGTGGGAACAAATTCCTATTGACGAGCGAAGCCATTTGATGAGAGAAAGACAGGCAAGTCCTGAATCATCCTCTGTTGCAAACAAGTTGGATTTTCTTTTTATACAAGCAAGGCTTGTTATGTTAACTTTCACATTCAGAAGAGATCCTTACTTTGATGGTTCTCTTTCAGGAACATTTCCAGAAGCAGAGGATAGAGAACTCTATGGGTTCCTCGGAGCCTACAGTTAAGCAGGTCAGTCAGATACATACACTACCTGCCTTTGGCTATTGTCTAGTTGGTGTACCATGTTGATCTTAAGGAGCGACATCCTCTGTGCAGATATCCTACCTCCGGAGCCTGGGGTGCACCATAACACCCACGTCTCGTCTCCATGCGTCCAATCTTATTGAGAAGTATAAATCGCTGTGACCCGTTGAACATCTGAGGAGTTGAAGTCGCAGAGGAAGCCAATGGATAAACTAGCAGGCTCAGAATTTTCAGGTTACTGAGCTGTGATCGGCTAAGGTAAGCTAAGCATTCGTGCAGCCCGCACATCAGGGTAAAATAATGAAAAATACCAATAATAGATGATCGGACAAACTAGATGACACAGTATTTTTTTTTTTTTGCGAGGAAGATGACAC
>LR738715.1:658632725-658654698 GCA_902687465.1 Secale cereale | reverse complement strand
CCTCACCCGGGGCGCCTGCCCGGGGGCGCGGGCGGCCTCCTCTGTCGTCCTACAACGGCTCCGGCAGTCGCGGGGGGGGGGAGGGGTACTCCGCCCGTGGGCGTGGGCGCGGGGGACGAGGTGGCCGTGACCAGGGCGGTCGGGGACGCAGTGGCGGCTCCGGCGCCGTGAAGAGCGAGGACGAGGACTCCGACTAGGGCATGGCGACGTCGAGCCTGCGCCCCTGGGGAGGTGGCCTCCGCCCAGGGTCTTTCCTTTTGCCATCTGTTTTTCTTTTTAGCCGCATCAAGACATCACGGGCCCCGCGTGGGTATGTAAGGAACAATGGCGCTTGCGCCTTATCTTAATGCTTTTGCAACTCAAATTAGTTCTACCCCAGCGCTTCCCACTTATGTTTGGCCTCTCCTTTACGATCGCATTAATACTCTGCGTCGTTAGGACCCAGCCCCGAGCAGGTCTTGACCGTTGCTGGTATGCCAAGTCATGATGCCTAGGACAAGGCCAGGAGGTGAAGGGCTCGTGGTCCAGTAAGAGCTCCCGAGGCATGATGCTCAAGAGGTCCCCTTTGACGCAGAAACGGATCACTTGACGGAAGGGCCTTCGCCCTAGGCAAAGTTACGAAGAGGAGGGACGCCAATGAGGACCTCTGAGCTGCACGTGGGGAGGCTAACTTAACTTATGGGGCATCGCGCAGATCGAGCGTTGCTCTCGGGGGTCCGTGCGATGTGAGGACGCGTCTCCACAGGGTTTGCTCCTTTGTCGGTCTTCCTTCTACGATAAGCCAATGTAGACCCCGAGAGGGGTGCACGAAAAAGGTGTGGCGGCAACCTCACCATCCGTTGCGATGGGCAGGAGGCATTGCACACCCTCGAGTGCGCCTACAAGGCTGCTGCCATCGCGCACCTTGTTGACGAGGATGAAGGTGGCACTGTGAGGAAGAAGCCGTTGTTCTCACAGGAGCGGTCCGAGACGAAGAAGGTGTTGGAGGACGAGAGCGGCTCTGCCCCCTCCCGCCCCAGCGGCAGCGCCCCCTCCCCAAATAGGAAGGCCCGCTCGTTGCCTCCCTCCGGCCATATGATGACATGTCCGATGTACCAAGGGTGGTGACCCAACACCATTGGGCCGTGCCCCCGAGCGCACGGCCCGTCCAGCAGAAAGCACATCGGCAGATGCCCGGGAAGCAAGGATTCACCGTCCGAGAGGTGAAAAGGTTTCTAATCGATGCTGCCTTGAGAGACCTCAGGGGTCGCTTGGTAGGTCTTCCCGCCATGGTCGCCCCGCACCCTCGCGAGATGTCGCCCCCGCGCTGGGTACCCGCCTGGCAGGCTTCCAGCATGTCCCTCGCGGTGCAGCAGGAGAAGCAAGCTCTAGCCAAAAGGAAGCCCGCCGCGGCAGCGCCTCACGGGGGCACCCCCGGGAGCATCGACCCCACCCCAGCGCATGTCAAGGGGCAACTTCAGGTGGCTTCAGACGCTGTGTTTCCCCCTGACCCCCTCTTCCCAAGCGTCTGGGAGCGGACGCCACGATCGTGCAACATATGACAGAGGAGGGTATTCCAGTGCTAAACACTCGGAACATCCAACATCTCTGTAAGTTCTATCCGTGCCCCACAGATACGAGCGAGATAGGGATGTACACGCTCCGGAGCTCTGTCTACCCACGCTACCTCCGGCACGTGAGAGCTCCCTCCCATTGAAGGAAATATGCCCTAGAGGCAATAATAAAGTTATTATTTATATTTCCTTATATCATGATAAATGTTTATTATTCATGCTAGAATTGTATTAACCGGAAACTTAGCACATGTGTGAATACATAGACAAAACAGAGTGTCCCTAGTATGCCTCTACTAGACTAGCTCATTGATCAAAGATGGTTATGTTTCCTAACCATAGACATGAGTTGTCATTTGATCAACGGGGTCACATCATTAGGAGAATGATGTGATGGACAAGACCCATCCGTTAGCTTAGCACTATGATCGTTTAGTTTTACTGCTATTGCTTTCTTCATGACTTATACATGTTCCTATGACTATGAGATTATGCAACTCCCGAATACCGTAGGAACACCTTGTGTGCTATCAAACGTCACAACGTAACTGGGTGATCATAAAGATGCTCTACAGGTGTCTCCAAAAGTGTTCGTGGTGTTGGCATATATCAAGACTAGGATTTGTCACTCCGAGTGTCGGAGAGGTATCTCTGGGCCCTCTCGGTAATGCGCATCATAATAAGCCTTGCAAGCAAAAGACTAATGAGTTAGTCACGAGATGATGTATTTCGGAATGAGTAAACAGACTTGCCGGTAACGAGATTGAACTAGGTATAGATATACCGACGATCGAATCTCGGGCAAGTAACATACCAATGACAAAAGGAACAACGTATGTTGTTATGCGGTTTGACCGATAAAGATCTTCGTAGAATATGTAGGAGCCAATATGAGCATCTAGGTTCCGCTATTGGTTATTGACCGGAGATGAGTCTCGGTTATGTCTACATAGTTCTCGAACCCGTAGGGTCCGCACGCTTAACGTTTGATGACGATCGGTATTATGAGTTTATGAGTTTTGATGTATCGAAGGAGTTCGGAGTCCCGGATGAGAACAGGGACATGACGAGGAGTCTCGAAATGATCGAGACGTAAAGATCGATATATTGGACGACTATATTCGGACATCGGAAAGGTTCCGAGTGATTCTGGTATTTTTCGGAGTATATGGGCCTTATTGGGCCATACGGGAATAGAGGAGAAAGGCCAAAAGGAAGGAGGCGCGCGCCCCCCTCTGGTCCGAATTGGACAAGGGGTGCAGCCCCCTTTTCCTTCTCCCTCTCCACCTCTTTCCTTCTCTCCTACTCCGGAAAGGAAAGGGGAATCCTACTAGGACTTGGGAGTCTTAGTAGGACTCCCCACACTTGGCGCGCCCCCTCTAGGGCCGGCCTCTCCCTTGCTCCTTTATATACGGGGGCAGGGGGCACCCTAGGACACACAAGTTGAATTGTTTTAGCCGTGTGCGGTGCCCCTCTCCACAGAATCACACCTCGGTCATACCGTTGCAGTGCTTAGGCGAAGCCCTGCGTCGATAGATACATCATATCTGTCACCACGCCGTCGTGCTGGCGAAACTCTTCCGTGAAGCTCAAATGGATCAAGAGCTCGTGGGAAGTCATCAAGATGAACGTGTGCTGAACGCGGAGGTGCCGTACGTTCGGTGCTTGATCGGTTGGATCGCGAAGAAGTTCGACTACATCAACCGCGTCACTTGACGCTTCCGCTCCCGGTCTACGAGGGTACGTAGACACACTCTCCCCCTCGTTGCTATGCATCTAGTAGATTGATCTTGCGTGATCGTAGGAAAATTTTGAAAATACTACGTTTCCCAACAGTGGCATCATGAGCCAGGTCTATGCGTAGATGATATGCACGAGTAGAACACAATGAGTTGTGGGCGATACTAGTCATACCGCTTACCAGCATGTCATACTTTGCTTCGGCGGTATTGTGAGATGAAGCGGCCCGGACCGACATTACGCGTACGCTTACGCGAGACTGGTTTCACCGTTATGAGCACTCGTTGCTTAAAGGTGACTGGCGGGTGTCTGTCTCTCTCACTTTAGCTGAATCAAGTGTGGCTACGCCCGGTCCTTGTGAAGGTTAAAACAACACATACTTGACGAAACATCGTTGTGGTTTTGTATGCGTAAGTAAGAACGGTTCTTGCTAAGCCCATAGCAGCCACGTAAAACTTGCAACAACAAAGTAGAGGACGTGTAACTTGTTTTTGCAGGGCATGTTGTGATGTGATATGGTCAAGACATGATGAGATATACGGTTTTGTATGAGATGATCATGTTTTGTAAAGTTATCGTCAATTGGCAGGAGCCATATGGTTGTCGCTTTATTGTATGAAATGCAATCGCCATGTAATTGCTTTACTTTATCACTAAGTGGTAGCGATAGTTGTAGAAGCAATAGTTGGCGAGACGACAACGATGCTACGATGGAGATCAAGGTGTCGCGCCGATGACGAAGGTGATCATGACGGTGCTTTGGAGATGGAGATCAAAAGCACAAGATGATGATGGCCATATCATGTCACATATTTTGATTGCATGTGATGTTTATCTTATTATGCTTCTTATTTTGCTTAGTCGACGGTAGCATTATAAGATGATCCCTTACTAAATTTCAAGGTATAAGTGTTCTCCCTGAGTATGCACCGTTGCGAAAGTTCGTCGTGCCGAGACACCACGTGATGATCGGGTGTGATAAGCTCTACGTTCAAATACAATTGGTGTAAGCCAGTTTTGCACACGCAGAATACTCGGGTTAAACTTGACGAGCCTAGCATATGCAGATATGGCATCGGAACACTGGAGACCGAAAGGTCGAGCGTGAATCATATAGTAGATATGATCAACATAAGATGTTCACCATTGAAACTACTCCATCTCACGTGATGATCGGACATGGTTTAGTTGATTTGGATCACGTGATCATTTAGATGACTAGAGGGATGTCTATCTAAGTGGGAGTTCTTAAGTAATATGATTAAATTGAACTTTAATTTATCATGAACTTAGTCCTCGTAGTATTAACATATCTATGTTGTAGATCAATAGCTCACGATGTTGCTCCCCGTTTATTTTTTATATGTTCCTAGAGAAAACTAAGTTGAAAGATGTTAGTAGAAATGATGCGGAATTGTTCCGTGATCTGAGGATTATCCTCAATGCTGCACAGAGAATTATGTCCTTGATGCACCGCTAGGTGACAGACCTATTGCAGGAGCAGATGTAGACGTTATGAACGTTTTGACAAAAGCTCGGTATGATGACTACTTGATAGTTTAAGTGCACCATGCTTTACGGCTTAGAACCGGGACTTCAAAAACGTTTTGAATGCCACGGGGCATATAAGATGTTCCAAGAGTTGAAATTAGTATTTCATACTCATGCCCGTGTCGAGAGGTATAAGACTTCTGACAGTACTTTGCCTACAAGATGGAGGAGAATAGCTCAACCAGTGAGCATGTGCTCAGATTGTCTGGGTACTACAATTACTTGAATCAAGTGGGAGTTAATCTTCTAGATAAGATAGTAATTGACAAAGTTCTCTAGTCACTATCACCAAGTTAGTAGAACTTCATGATGAACTATAATATGCAAGGGATGACGAAAGGAATTCCTGAGCTCTTCGCGATGCTGAAGTCGGCGAAGGTAGAAATCATGAAAAAGCATCAAGTGTTGATGGTTAACAAGACCACTTGTTTCAAGTAAAGGGCAAAGGGATAGAAGGGGAACTTCAAGAAGAATGACAAGCAAGTTGTCACTCCCGTGAAGAAACCCAAAGCTAAAACTCAAGCCTGAAACTAAGTGCTTCTACTGCAAAGGAAATGGTCACTGGAAGTGGAACTGCCCTAGATACTTGGCGGATAAGAAGGATGGCAAAGTGAACAAAGGTATATTTTGATATACAAATTATTGATGTGTACTTTACTAGTGTTCATAGCAACCCCTGTGTATTTGATACCGGTGCAGTTGCTAAAATTAGTAACTCGAAACGAGAATTGCAGAATGAACAGAGACTAGTTAAAGGTGAAGTGATGATGTGTGTTGGAAGTGGTTCCAAGATTGATATGATCATCATCGCACACTCCCTATACTTCCGGGATTAGTGTAAAACCTAAATAAATGTTATTTGGCATTTGCGTTGAGCATGAATATGATTTGATCATATTTGTTGCAATACGGTTATTCATTTAAAGTCATAGAACAATTGTTATTCTGTTTACATGAATAAAACCTTCGATGGTCATACACCCAATGAAAATAGTTTGTTGGATCTCGATCGTGGTGATACACATATTCATAATAATGAAGCCAAAAGATGCAAGGTTAATAATGATAGTGCAACTTATTTGTGGCACTGCCGTTTAGGTCATAATGGTGTAAAGCGCATGAAGAAACTCCATAGTGATGGACTTTTGGAATCACTTAATTATGAATCACTTGGTGCTTGCGAACCATGCCTCATGGGCAAGATGACTAAAACTCCGTTCTCCGGAACAATGGAGCGAGCAACATATTTGTTGGAGATCATACATACAGATGTATGTGGACCAATGAGTGTTGAAGCTCGCGGCGGGTATCGTTATTTTCTGACCTTCACTGATGATTTGAGCAGATATGGGTATATCTACTTAATGAAGCACAAGTCCGAAACATTTGAAAAGTTCAAAGAATTTCATAGTGAAGTGGAGAATCATCGTAACAAGAAAATAAGAGTTTCTACGATATGATCGTGGAGGTAAAATATTTGAGTTAGCGAGTTTGGCCTTCAGTAAAAACAATGTGAAATAGTTTCACTACTCACGCCACCTGGAACACCACAGTGTAATGGTGTGTCCGAACGTCATAACCGTACTTTATTAGATATGGTGCGATCGATGATGTCTCTTACCGATCTACCACTATCGCTTTTGGGGTTATGCATTAGAGACAGCTACATTCACGTTAAATAGGGCACCATCTAAATCCGTGGAGATGACACCGTATGAACTGTGGTTTGACGAGAAACCTAAGCTGTCATTTCTTTAAGTTTGGGACTGCGATGCTTATGTGAAAAAGTTTCAACATGATAAGCTCGAACCCAAATCGGAGAAGTAAATCTTCATAGGATACCAAAAAAAACTATTGGGTACACCTTCTATCACAGATCCGAAGGCAAGGTCTTTGTTGCTAAGAATGGATCCTTTCTAGAGAAGGAGTTTCTCTCGAAAGAAGTGAGTGGCGTAAAGTAGAACTTGATGAGGTAATTGTACCTTCTCCCGAATTGGAAAGTGGAACATCACAGAAACTAGTTCCAGTGATTCCTACACCAATTAGTGAGGAAGCTAATGATGATGATCATGAAACTTCAGATCAAGTTTCTGCTGAGTTCGTTCCGCATCAGAGTGGTACGGCAACCCGGTTCTGGAAGTCATGTTACTGGACCATGATGAACCTACGAACTATGAGGAAGCGATGATGAGCCCAGATTCCGCAAAATGGCTTGAGGCCATGAAATCTGAGATGGGATCCATGTATGAGAACAAAGTGTGGACTTTGGTTGACTTGCCCAATGATCGGCAAGCCATCGAAAATAAATGGATCTTCAAGAGGAAGACTGACGCTGACGGTAATGTTACTGTTTACAAAGCTTGACTTGTTGCGAAAGTTTTTCAACAAGTTCAAGGAGTTGACTACGATAAGACTTTCTCACCCGTAGCGATGCTTAAGTCTGTCCGAATCATGTTAGCAATTGCCGCATTTTATGAAATCTGGCAAATGGATAACAAAACAGCATTCTTTAATGGATTTATTAAAGAAGACTTGTATATGATGCAACCAGAAGGTTTTGTCAATCCTAAAGGTGCTAACAAAATGTGCAAGCTCCAGCGATCCATCTATGGACTGGTGCAAGCATCTCGGAGTTGGAATATACGCTTTGATAAGTTGATCAAAGCATATAGATTTATACAGACTTGCGGTGAAGCCTGTATTTACAAGAAGTGAGTGGGAGCACTACAACCTTTCTGATAAGTATATGTGAATGACATATTATCGATCGGAAATGATGTAGAATTTTCTGGAAAGCATAAAGGAGTGTTTGAAAGGAGTTTTTCAAAGAAAGACCTTGGTGAAGCTGCTTACATATTGGGCATCAAGATCTATAGAGATAGATCAAGACGCTTGATAAGACTTTCGATGAGTACATACCTTGATAAGATTTTGAAGTAGTTCAAAATGGATCAGTCAAAGAAGGAGTTCTTTCCTGACTTGTAAGGTGTGAAGTTGAGTAAGACTCAAAGCCAGACCACGGCAGAAAAATATAGAGAGAATGAAAGTCATTCCCTATGCCTCAGCCATAGGTTCTATAAAGTATGCCATGCTGTGTACCAAACATGTTGTGTACCTTGCAATGAGTTTGTCAAGGGGGTACAATAGTGATCCAGGAGTAGATCACTGTACAGCGGTCAAATTTTTCCTTAGTAACTGGATGACTAAGGAAATGTTTCTCGATTATGGAGGTGATAAAGAGTTCGTTGTAAAGGGTTACGCCGATGCAAGCTTTGACACTAAATCCAGATGACTCTAAGTATCAATCTGGATGCGTATTGAAAGTGGGAGCAATTATCTAGAGTAGCTCTATGCAGAGCATTGTAGACATAGAAATTTGCGAAATACATACGGATCTGAATGTGACAGACCCGTTGACTAAACTTCTCTCACAAGCAAAACATGATCACACCTTATTACTCTTGGGTATTAAGCACATAGCGATGTGAACTAGATTATTGACTCTAGTAAACCCTTTGGGTGTTGGTCACATGGCGATGTGAACTATGGGTGTTATTCGCATAACGATGTGAACTATCGGTATTAAATCACATGGCGATGTGAGCTAGATTATTGACTCTAGTGCAAGTGGGAAACTGAAGGAAATATGCCCTAGAGGCAATAATAAAGTTGTTATTTATATTTCCTTATATCATGATAAATGTTTATTATTCATGCTAGAATTGTATTAACCGGAAACTTAGTACATGTGTGAATACATAGACAAAACAGAGTGTCCCTAGTATGCCTCTACTAGACTAGCTCATTGATCAAAGATGGTTATGTTTTGTAACCATAGACATAAGTTGTCATTTGATCAACGGGGTCACATCATTAGGAGAATGATGTGATGGACAAGACCCATCCGTTAGCTTAGCACTATGATCGTTTAGTTTTACTGCTATTGCTTTCTTCATGACTTATACATGTTCCTATGACTATGAGATTATGCAACTCCCGAATACCGTAGGAACACCTTGTGTGCTATCAAACGTCACAACGTAACTGGGTGATCATAAAGATGCTCTACACGTGTCTCCGAAAGTGTTCGTGGTGTTGGCATAGATCAAGACTAGGATTTGTCACTCCGAGTGTCGGAGAGGTATCTCTGGGCCCTCTCGGTAATGCGCATCATAATAAGCCTTGGAAGCAAAAGACTAATGAGTTAGTCACGAGATGATGTATTATGGAACGAGTAAAGAGACTTACCGGTAACGAGATTGAACTAGGTATAGAGATACCGACGATCGAATCTAGGGCAAGTAACATACCAATGACAAAAGGAACAACATATGTTGTTATGCGGTTTGACCGATAAAGATCTTCGTAGAATATGTAGGAGCCAATATGAGCATCTAGGTTCCGCTATTGGTTATTGACCGGAGATGATTCTCGGTCATGTCTACATAGTTCTCGAACCCGTAGGGTCCGCACGCTTAACGTTTGATGACGATCGATATTATGAGTTTATGAGTTTTGATGTACCGAAGGAGTTCGGAGTCCCGGATGAGACCGGGGACATGACGAGGAGTCTCGAAATGATCGAGACGTAAAGATCGATATATTGGACGACTATATTCGGACATCGGAAAGGTTCCGAGTGATTCGGGTATTTTTCGGAGTATATGGGCCTTATTGGGCCATACAGGAATAGAGGAGAAAGGCCAAAAGGAAGGAGGCGCGCGCCCCCCATCTGGTCCGAATTGGACAAGGGGTGCAGCCCCCTTTTCCTTCTCCCTCTCCACCTCTTTCCTTCTCTCCTACTCCGGAAAGGAAAGGGGAATCCTACTAGGACTTGGGAGTCCTAGTAGGACTCCCCACACTTGGCGTGCCCCCTCTAGGGCCGGCCTATCCCTTGCTCCTTTATATACGGGGGCAGGGGGGCATCCTAGGACACACAAGTTGAATTGTTTTAGCTGTGTGCGGTGCCCCTCTCCACAGAATCACACCTCGGTCATACCGTTGCAGTGCTTAGGCGAAGCCCTGCGCCGATAGATACATCATATCTGTCACCACGCCGTCGTGCTGGCGAAACTCTCCCGTGAAGCTCCAATGGATCAAGAGCTCATGGGACGTCATCAAGCTGAACGTGTGCTGAACGCGGAGGTGCCGTACGTTCGGTGCTTGATCGGTTGGATCGCGAAGAAGTTCGACTACATCAACCGCGTCACTTGACGCTTCCGCTCCCGGTCTACGAGGGTACGTAGACACATTCCCCCCCTCGTTGCTATGCATCTAGTAGATAGATCTTGCGTGATCGTAGGAAAATTTTGAAAATACTACGTTTCCCAACACCCACCACGTGGAAGCCCCATGCTCCACGCTGGCAGATTGCTTACTTGAGGAGCCCACGGCCTTCACATCCTCAAGCTGACCTGTGTTGAACACGATAGCTTGTATCTCCTTGCCCAAGGGGCCTCTCGACCGCCGCATCGCCGAGCTGACCTGTGTCGAGCACGGTAGCGTGTATCTTTTTTGCTTATGTAATGTAGCTACTTCATGCCCCAGTAAAACGTATTCCCTAAGTACCTTTTTTGTTCGTTCATATGTGCGCTTCTGGTGGAGAGCGCATTCGCAGGACACCCCATGCCTAGCACGCGAGCGGGGGCTGAGCACAGTGCCTGCGCTTGGGCCGGTCATGCAATGTCGAAAAATCCAAGTGATTGACCTCTAGCTCGCGGGAATGCTCCCGTGCAAGTCACCTCGCCAAGGCCTGGTTGCTTTTGTCTTGTCGCGTACCACCCATGGGTGAACTCGCGAGCGCGCGTCCCGCTACTCTGTGGGCAAAGCTTGGTTGTTTTCTTGAATGTAAGACACGGAAGGCCTCGGAAGCTTCCCCTCAGAGGTTTTCATCTGCAGCCCGTCAAAGCTAGGGAGCTTCGCAAGCAGCCGTCTCTACAGGTCAAGCCTATGGAGGACGCCTTACCAAGAGCCACGCCAGGCTATGCGCCGCAAAAAAATGCTAAGTCCAAAACATCCCTTAATGCTAGGGGCGCCCCCGAAGTTTCTCCCCCTTGTTCTTCTCTCATGAGGCATCTCCTTTTTCTTGGCATGGGCCGTCTGAGCATCACGCCTCGGGAGTTCCTACTAGCCCAGAGGCCCTATGCCCCCTGACCTTGCGGAGCACACGCTCCGACAGACCAACGGTGGTCGTAGCCTGTTCGGGGCTTGGGTCTCAGCGACGCCGGGCAAGGGGCATCGTAAAAAGGAAAGAGGCCTCAGAGGGAACTCATGGATGACGAAATGAATATACATACGAAGTTGAGAATACTTAAACAAAAGTCCCAGACAATGCCTACACGCCCCCACATGGCACGTCTACTATATTACAGGATGCGGGGTACAAGGCCTCAGGCGGCCGAGCCACCGTTGCTGTCGTCGCTGACGACATCGCCGTTGCCGTCTTCGGACCCCTCCCCGACGGGGGCAAAGCGCTCCAACAGGTTTGCCACGTGCTCCTCCACCTCCTTCGCAAGAGCGTCTCGGAGCTCCTCCGAAACAGGGGACAACACTCGGCAAAGGTCAAAGTGGGCGTCAGCAAGCCGTAGATTGCTAAAAATGCGAGTGGACGCCTCGCGCAGGAGGTTGCGACACCCTTCATCAAGAATCTTGCTTCACCGGGAGGCTCCCACCTCCAGGCACTCCATCACCCTCGTGAAGAAGCCCATGTAGCTGACATCATCAGTCTCTAAGGGGTATGCCACACGCTTGTTGGAAAAGGCGGCCACTGCGCCGCGAGCGCGCTTCGCGAGCTCGCGGAACATCTTGGAGTGCTCGTGTTGCTCCATGCGCTTCCGGGAGGCCTCATCCAGGGCCTGCTGCACCGCGCCACTAGCACCGCCTACCTGCGCTTGGAGATCCTCCAACTCGCGCTATGTGGTGGCATGCAGCTCCCCCGCACTCCACTTCTCGGCTTCCGACGCCTCGAGCCGGCTGCTCGAGCCTGGCAACCTCGCGGTTGAGCTTGTCGCATTTCGCCTTGAAGCATTCCTCCTGCGTCCACAAGTTCTTGGAGTGGATGACCGCAAGCGCCTTGGTCCGCCACGCGATCTCATCCTGGGCCTCCTTGTCTGATTCCGCTTTGAGCGCTGACGCCCTCTTGTCAAGTGAGGCATTGGCCTTTGCGACACGCTGGCTCAAGTAGGCCTCGTCGGCTGCCACAGTGTGCTCCAGGTTCTCCAGGCGCTCGCGCTCCCTCTCCTGCTCGACGGTGGTCCACAAGAGCTCTCTCTTTCTCTCAGATCTCCATGTCCAGCTCTAGGACTAGCGCCCTGCCCTCGCACTGGGTAACAACCTCCTCAAGGGTTGTGACGCGCTCCCTGAAGGATCTCTCTGTGGCCTCGATCTCCCGGAGGCGGCGGGTAGCCTCCTCCGCGTCCTGAATCGCCCCGTCATGGAGCTCCTTGGCCTTGCGGGCAGCCTTCTCGCGCTCTCGTCGTGTGGAGTCGTCCTGTCGGTGGCCTAGCTGGATGGCAGTGTGCAGCTAGCGCTAGCCCTCCACGAGGCACTCCCGCTCCCAGCAGAGATCTCTCTCCTCCACTAAGAGGTCGAGTTCGAAGGAAGCAAGGGTCGTCTGGGAATGACATAAGGTCCCGCGCCGTAACAGAGCGCTGCGACCCATGAGCTCCAGGTCCCAGTGCGCGTCCAGGTCCCCTGCTCCCTCTGGCCCCGAGGGCCCGGAGGCTGCCGCGCCATTGGACGCGTCGTGTTCCCCGCGCGCAGGGGTCCCCTCCCCTTCTAGGCAGGGGGTCTTCGACGGCATACTCCGCCGGCTGCTCCGCGGCGCAGGCGGGGCTAGCAGGGGTCATCCCTGGCTCCGTGCGCTCCTGCAGGTGCTCGGGGGCGGCGCTGTCGCCTCGACGTCATCCGCCCCAACCCCCCCCCACTCCGAGGGGGCGGCCTCCCCCGCAACATTGGTGCTTCTGGAGATGGCATGTTTAGACGCCTTCTCTGGGGGAGTCACCTCCTGAGGTCCTCCACTTTTGGCGGGCTGGGAGACCTCCTCACGACCTTTTCCCTCGCCGCGCATTGATTAGATTGTTGATTTCACTTCCAGATATGATTTGCTTTTCTTCTTGGACGTGTACTCCGGGTACTATCAGATATTCATGACCAAGGAAGATGAAGAGAAAACAGCGTTCATAACTTCATGTGGCACATACTGCTTTGTCCGTATGCCCTTTGGATTAAAGAGCGTTGGTTCTACCTTTTCGAGGGCTGTACAAACCGGTTTTGAGTCTCAGCTACACAGAAACTTGGAGCCCTACATGGATGATATAGTTGTCAAAATCAGGGAGAGATCAACACTCATTCAGTACTTGGAAGAAACTTTCGAAAACTTGCGCAAGATCAATTTAAAACTCAACCCCGAGAAGTGTGTGTTTGGTGTCCCATCCGACAAGCTCCTTAGTTTCTTTGTGTCTCAACAGGGAATTGAGGCCAATCCCGACAAGATCAAAGCAATCGAGCATATACAAGCACCCAAGACTGTAAAAGACGCAAGACGCTTGGTTGGGTGTATTTCCGCGCGGAGTAGATTCTTCTCCAAGTCCGCCGAGCGTGCCTTGCCTTCTTCAAGATCCTAAAAAAGGATGGCCCGATGAAGTGGACCCCGGAAGCAGAAGCAACACTGCAAGATCTAAAAGCTTACCTTTCCTCTGTTGTCATCTTAGTCGCGCCTAAGCCACAAGAACCGTTGTTGCTACATTTGGCGGCAATGAATCAAGTAGTTAGTGCAACACTGGTGGCGCAACGAGAAGTGGAAGAAGAAGCAGCTGCCGCAACTAATCCCTCCGGAGATGGAACCGAAACACTTGCGGCCAGGCTTGACTCAAACCAGGGGATGGTAAGACAAGTGGGCGAAGGGGATCCTATGGCAGCGACAAAGAAGAAAGTGGTGTAGCGTCCAGTGTACGTTGTCAGCTCCCTGTTACAGGGGGCCAGATTAAGGTACTCTGGAGTATAAAAGCTGATCTTTGGCCTTATCATGGCATCAAGGAAGATGCGCCACTACTTCCAAGCCCACGAGATCACATTTGTTACCCGTTTCCCACTGCAACACATATTGAGGAACCCCAAAGCCACCGCCAGAATAGTCGAGTGGGCACTAGAATTGTCAAGCTTTGATTTTAAATATGAGATCACTTCAACAATTTAAAGTAGGGCGTTCGCAGAGTTCATTGCACAATGGACACCCACGCCCAACGAAGAAGTATCGAAGACAATTCTTCCTGGCAAAGAAGCGCCTAAGGAGTGTATCATGTATTTTGATGGTGCTTTCTCACTGCAGGGCGCTGGAGCAGGTGTGTTTCTTATTGCGCACACCAAAGAGCATCTCAAGTATGTGGTTCAAATGCATTTTCCCTGGGAGAGGGCCACTGACAACAGTGCCAAATATGAGGGGCTCCTTGCCGGACTCATAATTGCAGTGGAGTTGGGAACCAAGAAGCTGATTATCCGTGGAGATTCTCAACTCGTGGTGAAACAAGTTAACAAAGATTATCAGAGTCCGTTGATGGAGGCATATGTGGAGGAGGTGAGAAAGCTGGAAGAACACTTTATGGATTACAAGCAGAGCACGTACCACATGCGGAAAACCTCATCGCTAATCACTTATCAAAGTGTGCCGCGCAAAAGCTTCCCATGGAACCAGGGACTTTTGTCCTCCACCTCACTCAGCTGCCAGTCTACCCTTCAACAATGACTAGAAAAAAGAGAAAGTTGAACTCTGGCAAGCATTTCCCGGAAGGTCTTCCGAAAACTATTGGTAGAGAGGCTGCCAGGGACAACCTTGCTTCAGCTGGTGAGCAGCAGCCTCCTGTAGAACTCCAGGTTCTTGTGGTCGAGGTGAGCGCTCCCACGAATGAAGAGGTGCCTTTAGTCCTTATTTTCGAGCCAAAGGCTCCAGCTTGGGCGCATCACATAGTCTGTTTCCTTCAAACACGAGAGCTTCACGAAGAGCAAGAATAAGCCAAAAAAGTAGCCCGTCAGTCTAGCATGTACTAGTTTATCGATGACACGCTGTACAGGAAAAGACCAAATGGCGTGAAATTGAGGTGTATATTTGCCGGGAATATGGGCTAAGGCTATTGGCAGAGATACATGAAGGTGTGTGTGGCTCTCACGTTGGATCAAGAGCCCTGGTCGGGAAAGCCTGTAGGGTTTCTATTAGCCCACAACTCTCCAGGATGCGACTGAGCTAGTCACCAAGTGTGAGGCCTGCCAGTTTCATACAAAAAAACATCCATCAACCAGCGCAAGCTCTCCAGACGATCCCTTTATCCTGGCCATACTCGGCCTGGGGCTCGATATTCTGGGCCCCTTTCCCTGTGCGGTCGGGGGCTTTGAATTCTTGTACATAGCAATCGACAAGTTTACAAAGTGGCCCTCGGTGGAACTAGTGAGGAAGGTGACCGCACAATCAGCTGTCAAGTTCTTGAAAGGATTAGTGTGCCAATTTGGAGTGCCCAATAGAGTAATTACCGATAACGGCACCAGTTCACGAGCCGCACCTTTATGCGCAGTACATCCAAAGCCTTGGAAGCAAGGTTTCCTTTGCCTCTGTTGCTCATCCACGAAGCAATGGGAAAGTTGAGAGGATGAATGTTGAAGTGCTGCGCAGGCTCAAGACAAGAACTTTTGATAAGTTGCAAAAATGTGGCAAGCACTAGATTGATGAACTACCGGTGGTTCTTTGGTCCCTCAGAAAGACACCAAATCGAGTTACCGTCTAGACTCGCTTCTCCCTAGTGTATGCGGCAGAAGCAGTGCTCTCCACGGAACTCATGTATGGGTCACCTTGAGTACTTGCCTACGATGAAGTAGAGCAAGAGCAGCTACGGCATGACGATACCGTGTTCCTCGAGGAAGATCGTCTACGGGCCGCTGTGCATGCTGCATGCTACCAGCAAGCCCTGGGCGGCTATCATAGCCGCAAGGTTCATGCCCGGAGCCTTGAGGAAGGCGACCTTGCCCTTAGGCACGTTCAGTCCGCCAAGGGTACCAACAAGTTGACGCCGAAGTGGGAAGGCCCTTACTGGGTAGCACACGTCACCAGACCTGGCGCAGTTCGTCTGGAGACCGAAGATATCATCCAAGTGCAAAACTCATGGAATATTGAGCATCTTCTTAAATTCTACCCGTAAGGCGCGGCTGCTGGGCTCAGTCCCCGGCAACCACCTTTTGTACAAGCCTTGCCGCAGAGCATGTAACACTCTGTACAAAGCTAGGCGCAGACCCTGTGCATGCAACAACAAAGCTAGGCATTGCATCATATCATCAAACTGCATGTTCTTATGCATTTTTATGTTGCAATATCATCGCCTTTAAGTTTTTTTAGAGATTTATTA
Organism: Secale cereale; assembly: GCA_902687465.1. Taxonomy (NCBI): domain Eukaryota; kingdom Viridiplantae; phylum Streptophyta; class Magnoliopsida; order Poales; family Poaceae; genus Secale; species Secale cereale. The sequence goes on along the minus strand of LR738715.1, from coordinate 658,638,467 downwards.
GATTACTTGATGAACCCGTGGATTCCTTGTTGCTTCACTCTTTCCTTCTCTCTCTCCGGAGAACATAGGCCTCTTGTCCCACATGCTTGGCCATCGGGGAGATAAGACGGAAGGACAAGGAAGCAAGGACGAAGGCCGCTCATTATGCTCCAAAAATGGATGCGACTTGGAAGATAAGTTCAACCATGTATTCCAAACCTATTGCCATTTTCTCCCTTAAAGAAATCTTTACTATCCCTTTTAACTATGCACAATGGAATCCTTCGCACAATGGAAACCCTTGTCAGGACGAGCTGCCCCCAGTTGTTGTCGCTCCACAATTCTAGGATGCCGCGCCGAGACCGACAAGGGGCATTGCTGGGAAACACTATTAGCCTTAGGCTCGCCCCTAGGCACTCGCGATTAATGCTAACACGATGACTTGTTCCACGCGTCAAGGATATACATGTTGTTACAGTACCAATAAAGGGAGAAAGGGTCGGTACTTAAGGAAAGAGGAATAGCCTTGTTTCATTCAGTTACACTACAAAATGGATAGAGATACATTGGGAAGCGTATCTTAAATAACTCTTTATTATACTTTCTCCACTAAGACCAAGTGGGAAAAGGACAAAAGGAGGGCCTGGCTGGGATTCGGCGCCTCCCCGCCAAGATCAGAGGGACGCCGCTCCCAGGACGGGCGGAAGAAGCCGGCGGAGATGATGAAGCCGGAGGGCAGGTGCAAATGGTGGTGCTGCCAAAGCCCAGCTGGTGATGATGGTGCTGCTGGCAATCATGCCATGTAGGAGCCGTCGTCCCCGCTCTTGACATGTCGTGGGTTGCCGCCGCCGTTATCCTCCTCATCGCTATCGCTCAAGGGGACGCCTCCACCATCGCGCGAGCTCTCAACATGGCAGCCGAGGCGAATGCCAAGCATCCGAAGAACCTCATAGAGAGCATGGTCGTCTCCGTCGACCCGAAACAGGGGAAATTCCCTACCCTTGAGCAGTATGCGCAGGTGAAAGCCTCCCACCCATGTGCATGATACGTAGTGCCATGAGTGGAGAACTCTGCCGTAACCCATGATGGACCGCTACTGCGACTGCTCGTGTGGAGCCACTAGCCGCGTGAGCGATCTTCCTCCGTCACCTTTGAGAAGGAGCGCGGGAGCCGCAGTCGACTACAGCGCTGCATCTCCACTATAAACTCCAGCGCGGTATTGCCCGCATGGTGTTCTGTCAAGACTAGAGTAGCGGACCACACAATGATAGGTTTACCACTGCGGCTGTCCCTGGCGCAACCACCGTGCCCCCGTCTAATGCCTCTCCCACGGGCGCTCAGTCCAGAGTCATTAACCCGAGCCGGGGGTGATACGTCCATTTTGCATCATGCCTTTATGCTGATATTTATTGCATTATGGACTGTTATTTCATACTATGGTACAATACTTATGCCTTTTCTCTCTTATTTTGCAAGATTAACATGAAGAGGGAGAATGCCGGTAGCTGGAATTCTGGACCGAAAAGGAGCAAATTTGAGAGGCCCATTCTACACAACTCCAAATGTCCTGAAATTTTACGGAGAATTATTTTGGAATATATATATTGGGCGCATAAAATCCAGAGGGGGACCCACCAGGTGGCCACAAGCCTAGGGGGCGCGCCCCAGGGCTTGTGGGCCCCCTGGTAGGTCTCCGATGCCCATCTTCTGCTATATTGAGGGTTTTGGCCTGGATAAAAAATAGAGGAGAACTTTCGGGATGAAACGCCGCCGTCTCGAGGCAGAACTTGGGCAGAACCAATCTAGGGCTCCGGCGAAGCTGATTTGTCGGGGAAACTTCCCTCCGAGAGGGAGAAATCGAAGCCATCGTCATCACCAACGATCCTCTCATCAAGGGAGGGTTAATCTCCATCAACATCTTCACCAGACCCTAGTTCATCTCTTTTTTTACTATATACTGCAAGGCAAAAGCCTCACAACTCTTTATTCAAAATTTAAAAGGGGGGAACAATAGTCCTGTACAAGTCAAATACAATAGCAAAGAGAAAGAAGAAGAAAACTTACAACCCAAACAGGGCAACAAAAGAACTAACTAGGGTAAGTCAGAAATCCAAGTCAGAAGACTATCCTTAAATTTACATTTAATCCTATGAGAGAGCAGAGTCATGTCATGGATAAAGTTATGCCTCCATGCTCTGAAGGTAGGCCTTTCATTCCTAAAGACCTCGCCATTCCTGAGAATCCAGATAGTCCAACCAGCTGTAAAAAACACTTCAGTGAAGAAATTATGCCCAAAATCCTTCCTAGCCTTCACTGCCATCTGGTAAGTAGTCATCCCAGGCCGAGGGGTCCCGGTTTATTTGCAAATAATTTCATACTCTGTGGATGAGGTTTCATGAGAAGAACAAGTGGGTAACATCCTCATGGATGAGATAAGAACATAGCACACATGATTGATCTTCAACATGCCAGTGTCTCCTCTGAAGCATATCTCTGGTATTTAAACGATCCCTTAACAACAACCATCCAAACATTTTAATTTGAAGAATGCATGAGCATTTCCAAATCCATTGGAAAATAGGGTCAACAGTAATATCTTGATGGACATGCATATAAAAGGATTTAGGCCCGAAGCACCCCTTATTGAAAGGCAAGATCCAGGAATCATGTTCCTCAGTGCAAGCATATCCATTCATCATCTGTTGCAGGCTTTCCAGCTCATGAAGTAAATCAGCAGCAAGCACAAACAACAGAGGTGACATTGGATCACCTTGCCTAACTACTATTTTACATTAAAAATGATGTCCAAGTACACCATTAAGTAACACAAAAGAAGAACTAGATGACAAGATGGAATGCATCCACAAGATCCACTTATCATTAAAACCCTTGTATTTCAGAATCCTAAGAATGACATCATGCTCAATTGTATCAAAACCCTTAGTAAAGTCCAGCTTCAAAAGTACTATGGGCTTTTTAGATGCGTGACATTGATGTATATACTCAAAGCACCATGCCAGACAGTCTTGAATAGACCTAGATTTAATAAACCCATGCTGATTTTTTAAAATGCAAGATAAAATCACTTTTTACAGTCTATTGGCAAGGAGCTTAGTAAGAAATTTCAAACAAGTGTTGGTCAATGAAATTGGTCTGTAATCATTCAAACCCTCAGGTCTGAGCTTTTTTGGGATCAGGGTTATGAGAGAGCTATTGATGCACTCAAGGTCAAGCCGCCCTTCAGAAAACTCTTTTACCAAATGTCGAAAGTCATCTTTAATTATAGCCAAACACTTTTTAAGAAAGAGGCCAGTGAAACCATCAGGCCCAGGAGCTCTGTCTGGAGGCATGTCCTTAATGTCACTGTCAATTTCCTCCTCAGAAAAAGGCTTAGTCAACTCATCAAGGCCCTCTACCTTTTTAATAATATTTGGCATGTCGAAACCCATATGAGTGTCATTAGCACAACCCATCCCCTATTTAAATTCTTGCAGAAATAGCCCAGCAATTGTTGCATGATCAGAGACCACCCACCCATCATCAAAAGTGATGCTGGAAATAGAATTGCTCCTATAACGCTCAGTAGCCATTGCATGAAAAAACTTTGTATTTTCCTCTCCCACTTTAATGCTCCTGATGGTACATCTTTGCTTCCAGTAAATATACTGCAACTTAAGAATTTCCTCCAAATGGAGTTTAACTATTCTTCTAAAATTTGCCTCAGGCACAGACAAAGGCATATATTCTTCCAATCCATCCAGGCAATGAATCACCTTAGTGCAGTTAGAAATCAAAGCTTTAACCTTAAAAAGGCTAATGTGCCAATGTTTGAGGGCATGTATAAGAGCTTTGAATTTTGCAGAGATAACAACTGCATAAGATTTTCTATGAATTGGTCTGCTCCAAGAATCTCTGACACAATCAAGAAAACCAGGTAAGTTAGCCCAATAATTTTCAAAATGAAAGACCTTGGCCTTAGGGATAGGTGTTTTGATTTGAACCACACATGATACATGATCAGAGGCAGTCCTGGCTAAGGGCCAAACCATGGTGTTAGGATAAGAGCAAGTCCAAGAAGTAGTTGTGAAAAACCAATCAATCTGCTCAAGCAAAGGAACATTCTGCATATTTGACCATGTGTATCTTCTTCTCTTAAGGGGAAGTTCAATTAAGCCGGGATGCCCAATAACTTCATTGAATATAAACATGTCATTCATGCCCCCCACCAGGTTTATTTCTATTTTCCATAGAGCGCAAGAATTTAAAATCACCCAACAAGAGCCAATTAGCATCAACAGGTATAGTTAAGTCATGCAACCAGTTAACAAAATCTTCCCTAGCTGGATTCTGACAGGGCCCATAGACGGTTACCATTGTCCAAGATTGAGAATTATGAGTGGACTTAAATTCCACAGCAATTCCATAGCTAGCAGATTGAATGAGCTTGTCGGCGTCCTGGGAACGGGGGTACCCAGACTTGCGTGCCTGCGGCTGTGACGTGGCTCCATTAGCGGCCTGGTGCGGCCCAACTTCAGCAACTGCAACTCAAGACCCTCGCGAGGCGGGCGATAGGAAGACCTCCCTAGGGACAGTCTCTCTAGGCTGGCTCCCGAGGAGCGAAGATATCTATGCAAGGAGCACCTCGCGAGGTTCACGTGACGTGAGCCATGATGACCAAGGCCAGGCGGGCGCCAGCGAGCGCAGTTTGCCAGTTTCCTCTTTGGGGCTAAGAGGGCAAGCGCAGGCGTGGAGTCCCGAGGAATCAGTCAAAGGTTTCCATATCGGTGCAACAAGACCAAAGACCGTCAAGGCTGCAGAACGGAGGTCATCGTGGAGCCCGGCGCGGCGTCACCACCAGAGCCATTGGTAGGCGAAGACTACTTTTGTCAGGATAACTTGTACTAGCTGTTCCCCTTCAAATTTGTCCGTTGTGGGATCCCTTCCCGCCGATATTTGGGAAGAGGACCAATGCCACTATAAATAGGACCTAGCCACCACCATAGAGGAGGATTGGATCCATTCCACCCTACTCACACCACAAGCTCATCCAAGCCCAAGAACACCGCTCCTCCGGAGGCTGTTCATCCCTTGTACTAGTTCATCCTCAGCCATACAAAGGCAATCCACCACACACACTGGAGTAGGGTATTACACCACACGGTGCCCCGAACAACTATAATTCTCTGTGTCCCTTGTTCTTCGAGCACGACGAGCTAGGCCATGGAATCGTAGGGTGAGCGCGCTAGGGAGGGAGTGTTCTTCGTGCGCACCCCAGAGATCGAACCTCTCAAGGGTTTGCGGAACACGAAATCTGACATTTGGCGCACCAGGTAGGGGGTGCGCTCAAGCCTCTCTCCCGTCTCAGCTCGTCGCCGCCCAGCGACCCCGATGGCCGACGATGCGAGGGCTCAGGCCGACCGCTGGGCTGCCTGGCCCGTCCAGGCAGCCCCGACTGCCCTAGAGGACCTCAACTCCGCACTCCAAGCGGCCAGCACGCCACCCGGCACCGCCGAACACGGGCGGCGTGGACATGCGCCCCTTGCTCTCACTCCACGGCACGCGCGCTCTGCCACGCGCTCGTCAAACCACGCTGCGACGACGACATCATACACCCGGCGGGGACAGGCGAACACGCAGGTCGCGCTCATCGTGGCCCGGGAACTGCTACGGTGCAGGTTGGCTGAAGGTGGCCGTGATGTGCTGCTGGAGTGCGTCGCCGATCTACTGGACGCGGCCTGCAGGGGTGATCCGCCTTTCTGTTCC
>LR738715.1:658620636-658632662 GCA_902687465.1 Secale cereale | reverse complement strand
CTACTCAGCCTTGGTAGTGCCATCACCAGGGGCGGCGACGGCAAGTGGTCCGTCGCGGGGGCTCACCGGAATGTCACCCAGCTACCACCAGAGCCAGATGTCACGACTGGTGGCTCAAGGCGCGAGGCACAGAGGCGAAGGCTCAGGTGGGGCGACCGCGGAGGCCTACGTACCTCGCATGGTGAACCTGGGGTACGCGCTGGAGGAAGACCCCGGGTCGTCTCCCAGGCCATGGTGGGACGGCAGGACGCGCGAGGCGGAGACGCCCCGCGAGTGACCCGAATGCTTCACCGACCCCTTCAGCGACGACGATGGCAGGGTACAGACAGTAACTCGGGGGAAGGCGTATACTAACTATGGGCTGCAAGAGAACCAGCCTACGGCGGCAGTCGGGGGCCTCAGAGCGGCAGCTCCGTTCCTGGCGGGAGTGGCACACTAGGGGCTGCGTGGGGACAGCCAGGAGCCAGAGCCTCCCTCGCCCCCTGGAGCAAGGCACAGCACGAAGGTAGGTCCTCTACCGGGGGAGGCGCCGGAGGGCCCTACCCCTCGGCACCGCTAGTGTCTTCCTTGCCCCTTGCTCTCGTCCTGGTTTCCAGATGCCCAACGGTGGTCGGGAGTGGCGCAGGGCAGGGCCCTTGCCTGGCGATATGAAGCAAGGCTCACGCCTATGAAGGTCTCCGCCCGTGACACTCTCATGTAATAACGAGTGGGGCTGTACACGCCCCGGAGTCTCCGGAGAGTCGCCCTCGGGCCTCGGGGGCTCCCGCCCACGTCCTAGTGGAAGCACCATGCTCCGTGCTGGCCGTCGACACTATCCCCCAATGACTATGCCCACAACCAGTGAATACACTTAGCTCTAGCTAGGTGCCAGACGCGGCCATTTGCTTTGCCCCTTTCCTGTAACTCGATTCACCGCGCCTTTTTTGAGTTGAACTTGGAATCTCTTCTGCCAAACTTTGGGGGGATCTTGTCGTGTTCATGTTGGTTTCTTTCATTTTGGTTACGTGGTTTACTTCTTTTCAAGGCCGGTGTTCGTTACTCTTCCCATGGCGAGCACCTCGCAAGCGGAGCTGGGTGTGGTGCATGCAAGACATCCTTGCACAGCGAGCCCGCCGGTGGCAATCGTCCCAGGGTTAGGAGTGCGATTCTCACGGCGTTGCCAGGCACGCACCCTGCCTTGTCCTGGTGTTCGCTCCTCGTGAGGCTCCCTCAAGCGAACCAACCGGCTCCTCAGGAAATCCAAGGGTCCACGAGCCACCAAGAGGCCCCCCTCGGGAGGAAGGTTCACCGGCCTCCTCAGGATGCACTCAAGCCTGACGGGATCAAGACGAGTCTCGGCCGCAACCCAGCTCAGGAACTCACGGGCCTAGAAGGCAAGTTTACAGATCTAGCTTAAGGGAAGAATATTAATTTACAAATGCAAAAAAGGGGGGAGGGGTGGCACCCCCCTCCAAAATACTCTCACACCCTGCGGGGCCATGTCCAAGTCCTTGTATACATGTTTTAGCGGACGAACGCAGGCTTGGCTGGATGTACAGCTCACAACGGCACCCTAGTCTCTCTCGTACGCGCTACTAGCGCTATCGCTGGCGTCGCCTTCACCGTAGTCAATCACGCTGTCTTCATCCACCGCGACCACCGCCTCACCGTCTTCAGTGGCAAACGCTCTCACCAAGACATCCACGTGGTCATCCACCCAGTGCGCCAGATTCTCCCGGACAGCCACGGGCACGGGGGCTATGACGGCGTCGAAATAAAGTGGGGGTCGAGGTTTTGAAGATGGCTCAAGACGCGCGAGAACGCGCGCCCAAGAAGGCCCCAACTCTTCTCCTTGATGATCTCGCGAGCCCTCGTGGCCCGGCTCTCCACGCGCGCCGAGGTGGCCAGCATAATCCGTCACATGGGGGTGAGGGACGCTCTCCTCGCAGATGGCCCCCAACGCCTGGTTAGCCTTCACTCCGAGGGCCTGGAGCATGGGGGCATGCTCGTGCTGCAACAACTGTGGACGACAAGCCTCACCCCTGTTCTGCTGCGCAAGAACCGCGTCTTTCATCAACTTGCCGCTGGAGCAAGGCCAGGTCGGCCTGCGCGGAGACCAGCTCGGCCTGAGCAGAAGATTGGGGCGCCGTGGCGTCCCTCTCGTGCTGTTCTGCCTCATCCAACTTCGTCCTGAGGGCAGCAGTTCTCCCATCGGCTTCTGCCTGCAAGAGCTCCAACTTCAGGCCACACTCCTTGGTAGGATCTGCACTGGCCTTCGCCACCCTCTGGTCGATCTCCTCCTGAACCTTGGCCTCGCGAGCGGAAACATCATCCTCGACCAGGGTCACGTGGCGCTCCCTTGTCTCTAGCCACTCCTGCTCGAGGCTATGCTCCAAGGCGTCCAACATCATGGCCTCCTCGCACTTCTGGATCTCCCTCTCGTCAGAAGGCACCCCCTCATCGACGCCAAGGCCGCCCTGCGCACTTTGACCTGTTGCTCGAGGGAGTCGTTCAAGGCCTGAAGCTTTCGTTGATGCTCCTCGGCAACCTCGCGGCATCGTTCTGCCTGCCTGGCTTCGTCCAAAGCCTCGGCACTGGCTACACATGAAGCCGCAAGGGACACTTCGGCCTTCGCTCCGGCATGCTCGTACTCAAGGCGGCCGAAGTTGACGGCCACCTTCAACCGATGCCATTCGTCCGCCAACCGGAGCTCCTCCGCCTCTATGCGGGCATCTACGTCAACGAGCTCCTCCCCAAGCCTGCTTAGCACGCCCATTGCATCTCAGAGAAGCTCAAGGCGGATGGCACCGCACCCACGCGCGAATTCAAACGCGCGGCCAGGCCGGTCCTTCGCGTCGCCGATCGTCGGGGAAGCTTGGGATGGCCCGCCCTCCTCCGATAAGGAGCTGGAGGCTGGTGCCTTACCCGCCGTCACCCGGGCCTTGGCGGGGGCTCTGCAAGACAAGGCCAGGCGGCTCGAAGACGCAGCCAAAGCCAGGGTCGCCCACCTGTGGGGGACGATCAGTGGAGGGGCTCTCTGCATGCCTCCAACGCTCCAGGCGAAGCCGCAGAGGAGGGGCGACAGGAACACGAAGTCCAAGCCTCGGGGCGGCGTGTTCACCTCCCTTGCGAACCTCGTGCCCTGGACGGCACCCCGGGGGGGCGTGCTCCAGGCCAACGGGGAGCCCTGGGAAAGCGGGGATCGCTTCTCACGGGATTCCACCGCACCAGTTGATGGAAACCTAAAGAACCAGGGCCAGAAAGGAACACAACACCCAGAAAACACGCAGATCAAGTACTTACCCATCCTTGGCTATGTATTTCCTCTGTTTCAGCGGCCGGTAGGCAACGTCGTCACAACTCAGGAGCGCCTTCCTCTTGCGGAGAGACCCGAAGTCCAAGTGGAGCTGGCCGAAGCCCTGGGCGCGACCACCATTGTCTGGGGCAGCATCCGGGGCTCCCGAGAAGGCGACCTCGAAAGCCTCGGTCTGCAGCGGCTCACCCGGCGCGACCTCGGGACAGCTCACCCAAGCCCCAGGAGCCGGCGCCTCGGGGGCTGCAGCGCGCACCGCTTCGTCATCAGCCGCCTCACCGGCGTCTGACGGCGCCCGCTTCCCTGCATCCTTTTCTGGGGTAGGAACTAAGGAGACCGCAGGAGAGAAGACCAAGGGGAGAGGACTCTCACGGGGTTCCCCAAGACCAGCCGGATGTAGCCCCTGCGTGTCGAAAAGAGGCATCTGCTGCACAAACTCGGCCGTGTTGGAGCAGCAGTATAAGAGACAACCCTCCCCTGGTAGATTGGCCGGTGTCGGGTCGCCCGTCAAGAGCTCAAACACCGTCCGTCGCGCTTCAGGGGGGAGCGTGGACGCATGGAGCCTGATGGGATCAGCGCAGTCGTAGAAGGCCCATAACGGGTGAGAGTGACGCTAAAGCGGAGCGATGCGACACTTGATGAACTCCTTCACCACCATTGGCCCCGTCACCCCGAGGTCTCTCAGCCTGGCTAGCCGGCGCCACACATAGGTGAGCCACGGGTCATCAAGCCTCGCGTGCCCCCAGCCGGGGCTTGGAACGGCCGGAGCCCGAGGGAGGAGAAGCAGAGTATTGCGCACGCCAGCATCGACAAACACCCACTGCTTCCGGAATTCATCAGTGGCCGGCGAAAGGTCGAAGTCGATCCTCGAGGCGGACGTCACAGCTATGGCGTGGAAGGCCTCGCACCCGAGCACTGGCGAGCATCTGTCAGATTCAGCGAGAAGAAGTGGCGAAACAAGGCCACGGAAGGAGCGATGCCTACCATGGCCTCGCAAACGAAAGCGAAGACAGCGAGGAGGACAATGGATTGGGGATCTAGGTGTAGTGCATTAACCTGGTAATGCGAGAGCACGGCGTTGAAGAAGTTAGAGAAGGGAGGAATCAGGCCGGTCCAGAGGGCGTGAAGATGGATAGGGATTTCGGCAGCCGCCCTGTCGATGCTAAGCGTGAAGCTAGCCAAGCCACGGTCGCCCCCCATTCATTGAAGCTGGAGGCGAGAGCGGGGAGGACCTTGCTCAGCCCCTCCTGATCGACCACCACTGACCTCTCAAGGGTGAGCCCGGAGACTTGAGGCACATGGATCGAGGCGCAGGTTTTCCCCTTCCCCTTTTTCTTCTGGCACGGCGCCATGGCGGCGGCGGGGATTGGCGCTGGGTCAAGCTAGGGGAGGAGGATGCTGATCTCTGGAAGATAGAGAAGTGGTGGGAGCACGCTTTCAGCAAGGGAAGCGGGGCTATGCGAACGACGGTGGCCACCAGGTCGGGCGGACTTCAAGGCGGCATGGGGAAGTGGGACGCCCACGTCCAATCAAGTCGCCACGCGTCGACCAAGGCCGCAGACATTTGGGGCCCGCGGTGCTTCACCCTTGTCCCATTGGCTTCGCCTCGAAGCCATGTCCTTGCGCGCCTTGGGCCCGGGGGCTACTGTCGGCGTCCTGGAAATGAGGGTACCCAGACTTGCCTGCCTGCGGCCCGTGACGTGGCTCCATCAACGGCCTGGTGCGGCCCAACTTCAGGAACTGCAACTCAAGACCCACGCGAGGGGCCAAGCCTTGCGAGGCGGGCCACGACGACCAAGGCCAGGCGGGCGCCAGCGGGCGCAGTGTGCCAGTTTCCTCTTTGGTGCTAAATGGGCAAGCGCAGGCGCGGAGTACCGAGGAATCAGGTAAAGGTTTCCATATCGGTGCAACAAGACCAAAGACCGTCAAGGCTGTAGAACGGAGCTCATCATGGAGCCCGGCGCGGCGTCACCACCAGAGCCTTGGGCAGGCGAAGACTACTTTTGTTATGATAACTTGTACTAGCTGTTCCCCTTCAAATTTGGCCGTTGTGGGATCCCTTCCCGCCGGTATTTGGGAAGAGGACGAAGGCCACAATAAATAGGACCTAGCCACCAACATAAAGGAGGATCGGATCCATTCCACCCTACTCAGACCACAAGCTCATCCGAGCCCAAGAACACCTCTCCTCCGGAGGTTGTTCATCCCTTGTACTAGTTCATCCTCACCCATAAAAAGACAATCCACCACACACACTGGAGTAGGGTATTACACCACACGGTGGCCCGAACCAGAATAATTCTCTGTGCCCACTGTTCTTCGAGCATGACGAGCTAGGTCGCGGAATCGTAGGGTGAGCGCGCTAAGGAGTGAGTGTTCTTCGTGCGCACCCTAGATTTCGAACCTCTCAAGGGTTTGCGGAATCCGAAATCCGACAGAGCCTGCGGCTACCTCTTGAGCTTGCGTTGTTTTTCCTCAAAGAGGAAATGGTGATGCAACACAGTAGCGTAAGTATTTCCCTCAGTTTTTGAGAAACAAGGTATCAATCCAGTAGGAGACCACGCGCGAGTCCCTCATACCTACACAAACAAATAAGAACCTTGCAACCAACACGATAAAGGGGTTGTCAATCCGTCCACGACCACTTGCAAAAGTGAGATCTGATAGAGATGATAAGATAATATTTTTGGTATTTTTGGTATGTAGATTGAAAGTAAAGATTGCAAAACAAAAGTAAAGTAAAGATAAATAGTTGATGAAGATTGTTATGATAAAAGATAGACTCGGGGGCCATATGTTTCACTAGTGGCTTCTCTCAAGATAGCAGATTTCTGCGGTGGGTGAACAAATTACTGTCGACCAATTGATAGAAAAGTGCATAGTTATGAGAATATCTAGGCATGATCATTGTATATGGGCATCACATCCGTGACAAGTAGACCGAAACGATTCTGCATCTACTACTATTACTCCACACATCGACCGCTATCCAGCATGCATCTAGAGTATTAAGTTCATAAGAACAGAGTAACGCCTTAAACAAGATGACATGATGTAGAGGGATAAACTCATGCATTGTGATATAAACCCCATCTTTTTATCCTCGATGGCAACAATACAATATGTGCCTTGCTGCCCCTGCTGTCACTGGGAAATGATACCGCAAGATTGAACCCAAAGCCAAGCACTTCTCCCATTACAAGAACTACCAATCTAGTAGGCCAAACCAAACTGATAATTCGAAGAGACTTGCAAAGATATTTAAATCATGCATAAAAGATTTCAGAGAAGAATCAAATATTGTTCATAGATAATCTTGATCATAAACCCACAATTCATCGGATCTCGACAAACACACCGCAAAAGGAATTACATCGACTAGATCTCCAAGAGGATCGAGGAGAACTTTGTATTGAGATCCAAAGAGAGAGAAGAATCCATCTAGATAATAACTATGGACCCGAAGGTCTGTGGTAAACTACTCACAACTCATCGGAGAGGCTATTGTGTTGATGTAGAAGCCCTCCGTGATCGATTCCCCCTCCAGTGGAGCTCCAAAATAGGCCCCAAGATGTGATCTCACGGGTACAGAAGGTTGCGGCGGTGGAATTAGGGTTTCGTGGTGCTCTCAAATGTTTTCAGGGTACATAGGTATATATAGGAGGAAGAGGCACGTCAGGGGAGCCACAAGGGGCCCACGAGGGTGGGGGGCGCGCCTACCCCCCTGGGCGCACCCCTGCCCTCGTGGCCGCCTTGTTCGTTTCCTGGCGTGTAATCCAATGTTCTGTGTTGCATTTTTTTCCAAAAATGACTCTCACGAAGGTTTCATTCCGTTTGGACTCCGTTTGATATTCCTTTTCTGCGAAACACTGAAATAGGAAAAAACAACAATTTGCACTGGGCCTTGGGTTAGTAGGTTAGTCCCAAAAATAATATAGAAGTGTATAATAAAGCCCATTAAACATCCAAAACAGATAATATAATAGCATGGAACAATCAAAAATTATAGATACGCTGGAGAGGTATCACTTGCCATCAAACATATTGGAATTCCACACCACTAACATGCCACCCGATGCTCCAGATGAAGGCACATATACAAAGTGATCAAAGCGTCATGGGCAGCACTTACGGATAAAACGTTGATCAATAATCTCACATTTAGTTACTTATAAACAAACAATAGAACAAGCATGCGCCACCATGCTGCAGCGCCCTTTGGCGGATGCTGCCTCAGCCAGCGCCACGTCACGGGCAGCCGTGACCTCGCCAACCTCCTTCTTGCCCGCCGCAGAGGCAGCCTCGGCCTGGCCCCAGGCCGTCCTGATGGACGCATTGGCCTGGAGCCACCCCGAGATCAACCCCAGACGCCCCGTCACCACACACCTGTCGGCACCCCGTAGATCGGCCCGGAGTTGGTCCAGTGCAGCTTATGCCTCTTCTAGAGCGTTGGGTCTGGCAGAGGAGCCAGGATCCGCCAACGCGGGGCTTGGGGAGGAGGCAGCTCCAGCGCTTGGGCTGGCGCCGCCATAGCGGCAAGGACAGTCGGGGGCTCCAGGGCCCCCGACCCTCCTGTGGGTACAACGACGACGAACGGTCTCGGGAGCTGCTGGGCAACGCCGGCGGCCTCCTTCGAAGGTCCTGACGTTGGGACCCTAGGGGCTAGCTTCGTCACCAGGGGACTCGAGCCGGCCTCCTCTGCCCGCGTCGAGGTCACCACGGCCATGGCAGGCAACGTGACCTCGGGGGCCTCACCCTCCTTCCTCCTCTTCACCATGGACTTGAACCTAGTCGCCAAGAGAGGAGTGTCATGGGCGCGGCGTCAAGTATGGAAAACGAAAGCAAGGTACGACACTTACTCATCGGCGGTGACGTACGCCCTTTTCCTAGCCAGGACCGCGGCGCTTCCAGCCTTCTTGGGCGCGGGCTTCGTGCGCCTTGAAGATCAGTCGGGCGCACGACGACCAGCCTCGAGGCAACGACTACGGGCGGTGAGGCGGGGGTGTCGCCCTGGTGGAGCGATGCCGTCTCGCCCTTCTTCGGAGTCACCCGGCCGAGCCTCCGCAGGGGAGTGCCCCCAGACCTCGTGACAACACCGGTGGAGCACTCGGACCCCTTGACCAAGCACTCGGTGATGGCAGTGTCGTCGGCGAGATCGCGGAGGAGCTCGCTCTGTAACGGAGGAGAAGTCCCCTCCACATCGTCCATGGTCACCTCCGAGTCTCCCTCCCCCTCGCCTCGGAGTCTTCGCCAGAGGACACCTACACCGGGGAGTTGGGGAGACTCGGCGGTACGAGCCCCAGCTCGTTGAAGATGGGCATGGCGGCGGCCAACACCGCGCCGTCGCCGCGGCGATACAACGGGAAGTAGGCCTCCGAGAGGCGGCAGGGGTCTTTCTCGAGAAAGGTGTGCATGGCCTTGCTCAGCTCCTCGTCCCTCAAGCTCTCCGGGCGCAGCCAGAGGTCGTCCTTCGCGCCCCTGAGATCCCACATGGGGCACGAGTGCTCCTGGAGCGGAGCAAGACGCTGCATTAGGAAATCCTTGACGAGCATTGACCTCGTCAGCTTCTCATCCTCCAGATCTACCGTCATCTTCTTCAGGACTGGCACCGCCCGGGGGTTGGTGAGCTTCTCGTGAGGCCACCGGTCTAGCTTCGCCGTCATCGCTGTCTAAAGTTCCAGGCGAGCATGGAGGCGTTTGGCGTCCATGAAGATCCACTTGCGCCGGAAGTTCTCCACCTTCTTCCCAGCCCTCGAGAGCGCATTGCTTCCGTGGGACGCAACGAAGCAGATGCACCCGGAGCACTGGGTCGAATTGCGCATCCGGAGGTAGATGAAATGGCGGAGCAACGCAACGGAAGGCGCTACTCCCATGAACGCCTCATAGTATAATGCGAAGATCGACATGAGAAGGATGGAGTTGGGCTGGAGATGCAGAGCGTGGATTTGGTAGTGGTCGAGGATGGCGAGGAAGAAATTGGAGAAAGGCGGGATAAGCCCCACGAAGACGCTGTGAAGGAAGAAGGGGTAGAAGGTCTCCGCCAAGGTTCCCCGCTCGGTGGATCCGAGCCGAAGCGCCGTCTCACTACCTTCATTGTCGTTGCTCGCCGTCAGTGGGAGCACGGCGGAAAGATGCTTCGCCTCGGTGATGGAGGACGCGATGATGGTTAGCTCAAGCAAGGAGGCTAAGTGCGCGGCCGGAGCGGCGGGCTTCGCCTTGTTGGTTGCCATCAGTGGAGAGCTCGGGGGAAAGGTTCGGCAGATCTGGAGGCGCTTTCAGTAGGAAGGAAAGGGGATCCGGAGCAAGATGAAGACAAGGCGATGAAGGCTCGATAGCGGAAGCAGGTCCTTCTGTCATCCTGGGATGGTTGCCCAGGCCGCAAGGGGAAGTGGAGACGACCACGTCCCACCAAGCGCCACGCGTTGACCCGGTCATCAGGCGATTGGAGCCCGCGGTGCTTTGCCCTTGCCTCTTGCCTTCGCCTTGAAGCCAAGTCCGAGCGCGCCTTGGGCCCAGGGGCTATTGTCGGCGTTCTGGGAACCAGGGTACCCAGACTTGCTTGCCTGCGGCCCACCGTGTGGCTCCACCAGCGGCCTGGTATGGCCATCCTTCAGCATCGACAAGACAAGACCCTCACGAGGGGCCAAGCCTCGCGAGGGGGACGACGCCAAGATGTAGCGACCAGACCTCAAACAGTCTGATCTCTGTGCATCAGTGTCATCCCTGGATCAGTAATGCTAACACGCACAGTACTTGAAGGATTTATAACAGAGTAGCAATCACACACTTATTACATCGATAGTTCCAACGATGAACTTATTACAATAAAAAATGGCTTAAGGCCATCTAACATGATAACAACGGAAGGCTTGGAAGATAAGTGAGTCCATCAACTCCAACGGCATCACTGCGTATAGAACCACGACCTAATAGGCACCTTACTCGTCGTCTGAAAAGTCTGCAACATGAACGTTGCAGCCCGAAAACGGGTCAGCCCATGGAATATGCTGGCAAAGTAACACATAGAGAGTAACAAAAGTAAAGCTATACTATATGCAATATGGCTGGTGGAAAGCTCTATGGTTACAATTTTTTCGTAAAGCCAATTTTTCCCTACTGCAAAGGAATAGATTTTAATTAACTATCATGGTAGTTGAAACATCATTGAGAAGATAGACATCCTCTCAATCCCAATTAATCATCATCATTAAAACCCAACAATATTAATTAAAGTAACATGATGAGATACACATGATAATCCAAGTACTAGATACTCAAGATGTCCATAACCGGGGACACGGCTAATCATGATCAGTTTGTACACTCTGCAGAGGTTTGTGCACTTTTCCCCACAAGACTCGATCTCCTCTGTTGGGATTCTCGCACTACATGTTGTTTGAGAAAACGGATGACCGAGACATAGTCTTTCAGAAGCACTAGCACCTTACGAACGGGTGGACCGTACCAACCTACATCCCCTACATCTGCTAGTCCACCACTGTAAGAGTTCGCACAACTTAGTCAACTATGCTAGAGCCCATAATAGCTTGTGGCTGTACACGGAAGTTTCTAGTATGAATAATCTCATGATCCCTTTGAGCCTGGGTGGCGGTCCATAAAGAAAACAGGCAATCGCTGGAATACCCAGGGGCCTCAGTCCACCAAGATGTGTATTTAAGTTGCCACCTTAAGTTGAACCATTAATTACAATCTCACATCTGTCATGGATACACTCACCCAATCCATGTCTACGAGCATAGCATAACCTATTAGCAAACATAGAAGTAACTCCCAAGGGTTTGAAAATAATGCAGGTAATAGGTACTACCTCAATCTACTTCCCAGTCCCACATGTTATTAGATCCTACTCATGCAATGTGTGAGGGTTTGACTAATGCAATGAAAACTGGGTATTGGAAGTATGATCAAAGTGTTACTTGCCTTGCTGATGATCCGCAAAACCTAGAGATTCAAAGTAGCAAGCGGCGCACTCTGGGTACTCTATCGCAAACAAACAAACACACAATAAGTACTTAACTAATGCACGGGTAAAACACAAATAAGAGATCTAACCAGAAAGTTCAACTTAAGAACTCCGGTTTGCAAAAGGAACAAACCAAACGAAACAACGAAAGTCAAACGGCGAAAGAGAAACAACTACCATACCAATCTGGACCTAAGTCCAAATTTAACAGAGGCAAACGCTTGGGTGACTAGGTTAAACGGAAAGAGAATTTCGAGACGAAACTCTAGGCGCTTGAATCTTCTGATTCCGATAAACGAGCAAAAGATAAACTAAAACGAAGATCGGATCAGAAATCACGATGAGAAAATAACTACGAAAAAGAAAACTAAAAACAGCTTAACGAACGGGCGTTCGTCAGCTGAGACTAAACGACGAACGCGTTCGTTAAAACGAACGAACGAGTGAACGCTCACTAATTAACTAAACTGGAAAAAGAAAAAAAACCGATCTAACTAAAAAAACGAACTAGGGTTCTAAAAAAAACCGGCGGTTTACTACGGAGAACCGGCGGCGGCGCGGCTACCTCGTCATCGTCCGGCGGGAGGTCGTCGGCGGCGGCGGGCGGTGGCAGGCGGCGGCGGGGCTGCTACGGCGGCGGTGGTGTGCCGCGGCGGCGGCGTGGCTTGCGACGGCGGCGGTGTGCGTTTGCGACGGCAGCGGCGTGCTGCAGCGGCGGCGCGGGGTGCGGCAAGGGGCGGGGCGGCGACA
>LR738715.1:658597808-658607917 GCA_902687465.1 Secale cereale | reverse complement strand
GGGGGGATGTTGGAAATATGCCCTAGAGGCAATAATAAAAGAGTTATTATTATATTTCCTTGTTCATGATAATCGTTTATTATCCATGCTATAACTGTATTGATTGGAAACTCAAATACATGTGTGGATAAATAGACAAACTTTATGTCCCTAGTAAGCCTCTTCAGGACTAGCTCGTTGATCAAAGATGACCGTGGTTTCCAGGTCATAGACATGAGTTGTCATTTGATAACGGGATCACATCATTAGGAGAATGATGTGATGGACGAGACCCAAACGTTAAACATAGCTTTTGATCGTATCAGTTATCGCTATAGTTTTCTGCATGTCAAGTATAAGTTCCTATGACCATGAGATCATGTAACTCACTGACACTGTAGGAGTGCTTTGTGTGTGCCAAACGTCGCAACGTAACTGGGTGACTATAAAGGTACTCTACAGGTATCTCCGAAGGTGTCTGTTGAGTTGACATGGATCGAGACTGGGATTTGTCACTCCGTGTGACGGAGAGGTATCTCCGGGCCCACTCGGTAATACATCATCTCAATGAGCTCAAAGTGACTAAGTAGTTAGTCACGGGATTATGTATTACGGTAACGAGTAAAGAGACTTGCCGGTAACGAGATTGAACTAGGTATAGAGATACCGACGATCGAATCTCGGGCAAGTAACATACCGACGAGACAAAGGGAACTGTATACAGGATTGCCTGAATCCTTGACATCGTGGTTCATCCGATGAGATCATCGAGGAACGTGTGGGAACCAATATGGGTATCCAGATCCCGCTATTGGTTATTGACCTGGGAGTGTCTCGGTCATGTCTGCATAGTTTCCGAACCCGCAGGGTCTACACACTTAAGGTTCGGTGACGCTAGGGTTGTTAGTGAGAACAGTGCATGGTTACCGAAGGTTGTTCGGAGTCCCGGATGAGATCCCGGACGTGACGAGGGTCTCCGGAATGGTCCGGGGACGAAGATTGATATATAGGATGAGAGTGATCGGAGTCCGGAAGTGTTCCGTGGAGTATCGGGAAATCGGCGGATGACCGAAAGGGGTTTTCGGGGTCCCGGAAAGAGTTTCGGGCCTAATGGGCCACAAAGGGGGGACGCAACAGCCCTCATAGGGCTGTGCGCCCCCCCTAGGGCCCTCTCCTCATGCGCCAAGGGGGGTGGACCCCCCTAGGGCTGCCGCATCCCCTTAGGCTTGGGGGGCAAGGCACCTGGGGGGGGGGGAACCCTAGCCCCAGGGGGCGCCGCCCCCTCCCCATCTGCCCTGGCCGCCGGCCCCTAGGGGAAACCCTAGGGCGCCCCCTCCCCTCTCTCCCCCCTATATAAAGAGAGGCAGAGGGAGGGCAGCCACACACGTTCGTGCCTCGGCGCTGCCCTCCCTCTCCCACATCCATTTTCGCGAACTCCGCAGTGCTTGGCGAAGCCCTGCTGGAATCCTCCACCACCATCTCCACCACGCCGTCGTGCTGCCGGTGTCTCCATCAACCTCTCCTTCCCCCTTGCTGGATCAAGAAGGAGGAGACGTCCCCGAGCTGTACGTGTGAAGAACGCGGAGGCACCGTTGCTTCGGTGCTTGGATCTTCAGCGATCTGAATCGCGGCGAGTACGACTCCATCAACCGCGTTCTTGAACGCTTCCGCTTAGCGATCTACAAGGGTATGTGGATCCAACTCTCCCCTCGTAGATGCATCTCCTAGATTGATCTTGGTGAGCGTAGGAAATTTTTTTGTTTCCCATGCAACGTTCCCCAACAGGGGAAAATCCCTGCCCCGCCCTGTAGCCAAATCGATGATGCGAAGGAGCAGAAACAAATGTTTTGATTTATACATGTTTAAAAGGAAAACGCCTGCCGCGTTCGCATCGCACCCCCACACGCCCGGGAATCGGGAGTACTCCACCGTCCATCAGCAGACGCCACATAGCTAAGGAAGGCGTGTTGGCTAGCATTTTCACTTTCATGTG
Source organism: Secale cereale (assembly GCA_902687465.1). Classification (NCBI taxonomy): domain Eukaryota; kingdom Viridiplantae; phylum Streptophyta; class Magnoliopsida; order Poales; family Poaceae; genus Secale; species Secale cereale. The sequence goes on along the minus strand of LR738715.1, from coordinate 658,605,945 downwards.
GGTCCGCAGTTGAGCAAACCGACTATCGGCAAACCGCACCCCGCCGCCGCGTTGCAAAACATAAACGCGGAGGGGAAGATATAGCTAGAGCATGAAAGCCAAGAAATTAGTTATCGGATGGGACTCGTTGATAGAGTAGGAGCACTCCGTGCTATTACTACTACAACTATACATCTAGGTACGTGCATGACACAACATCGTAGGAACATAAAATGGGAAGATCTTTTTTCTAGTCAATGTAGTATGAATAATATGATGTGGGGAGCACCCATGAAGCCACGTGGCACGTCTGGAGGTCTTATTGAGAGCTTCTTGTGTGCATTGATCAGACTGTCGTGCTGCTCATTCGAGAAGAGCGTGTATGGGTACAATTAGGTTATAGTATATCCGAATCGCAGCCACCTGGACCATTGGATCAACATCAATCAACGGTTTATATTATGTACATCCAAATACATGCATTGGCTGCATAAAAATAAATGAATATAGAATATATAATACATACTACCGTATATTGGGGTTCTATAAAGTCAAAATATTGTATATTTTCAACAAGTTTGTAGGAAAATATATTAACATATACATCACCAAATATATATCATTTGATTCATCGTTGCTTTTATTTCCACATCATATAATTTTGTTCGTGTAAATGTTTGTATTGTTTTCACCAAATTTGGTCAAGCTTTATAAAATTTGGTTGCAGTCAAAGCTATGTGCGGAGTAAATTACAAATGGAGGAAGTGGAATAGATATAGATATAACTATACAAATAAAAAACATAGTAATATAGTCTATAAATATAGATAAGGCTACCACATTTTTTCTAGGTTAGAACTCACGCATTGTTATGTACACATTGTTTTGCTTCGCTCTAATTTGCATTTGCGGGCTGTGTAGGACTACCGCCTTGTTCAGATCCTATATCAGCAACCCCGCCATTATCCATAATTAATTCATATTAGCAATTAAGATTGCATTATCTGAGTTCTAGCCGGTTCTTCAGTTGCTTGGAGGAACTCCATCTCATTATTCAAGTTGATTTTGTGCATACAACAAGATCATCAACAATCGAAGATTGGTTTAGTAATGATTGTTGATTTGTATCATCGGGTACAATATAGTTGGATCGTCAATGTCAAAATCCACCAAATAGATACTTATCCCCACTTTCATTCAAATATTGGGTCGCCATCATAAGACTACCACCTAGACAATTCCTTTTCTATAACATACACATGAGCACCCTGATAACCCAGAAGTATAGGGGATCACAACAGTTCTTGAGGGTAGAGTATTCAACGCAAATTTATAGATTCGATACAAGGGGAGCCAAAGAATATTTTCAAGTATTAGCAACTGAGTTGTCAATTCAGCCACACCTGGAGATTAATTAACTACAACAAAGTGTTTAGTAGCACAGTAGTTTGATAGTTTTGATAGTAGGGGTGATAACAATAGTAACGGTAACAGTGATAGCAATGATTTTGTAGCATTTGTAACAGTTATAGTGGCAGTAGTAACTTAGCAAGATCAATATGTAGGAAAATCGTAGGTATTTGGATCGGCAATTTGTCGGATGATTTTCATCATACAACAGTCATAACCTAGGGTGATACAAAACTAGCTCCAGTTCATAAATATAATGTAGGCATGTATTTCGTAAATAGTCATACGTGCTTATGGAAATAACTTGTATGACATCATTTGTCCTACCCTCCCGTGGCATCGGGGTCCATAAGGAAACTAAGGGATATTAAGGCCTCCTTTTAATAGAGTACCGGAACAAATCATTAACACATAGTGAATACATGAACTCCTCAAACTAAGGTCATCACCAGAAAGTATCCCAAATACTGTCACTCCGGGGTTTGCAGATCACAAGACACAGCAGGTGAATATGACTTGCGGGATCAGATCTAGAACATAGATATAATGGTGATAACATAAACGGTTCAGATCATGGCATCCGGGCCCAAAGTGTCAAGCATTAAGCATAGAAAAGTCATAACAACATCAATCTCAGAACATGATGGATACTAGGGATCAAGCCCTAACAAAACTAACTCGATTACATGACGAATCTCATCCAAATCCTCGCCGACCAGCGAGCCTACAAAGAAATTACTCACTCCCGGTGGGGAGCATCATGAAATTGGCGATGGAGGAGGGTTGATGATGATGAAGACCGAAGATTCCCCTCTTCGGAGCCCAAACCGACTCCAGATCTGACCTGCCAATGAAGAACATGAGGTGACGGCAGCTCCGTATCGATAAATGAGATAATTCGTCCTCCCTGATTTTTTCTGGAAAAATAGGATATTATAGCGTTGGAGATAGGGTCAGCGGGGCCACTAGGTGGGCACAACCCACGTGGGCGCGCCTGGAGGGGGGCGCCCTGGTGGGTTGTGCTCACCTAGGGCCCCCTTCGGTGGTTCTTGGCTCCGGTATTTTTCTTTTATTATGAAATAATTCTCCGAAAAGTTTCGTTCCATACTGAGAACTTTTATTTCTGCACAAAAACAACACCATGGTAATTCTACTGAAAGCAGCGTCAGTCTGGGTTAGTTTCATTCAAATCATGCAAATTAGAGTCCAAAACAAGAGGAAAAGCGTTAGGAAAAGTAGTTTCGATGGAGACGTATCAACTCCCCCAAGCTTAAACCCTTGCTTGTCCTCAAGCAATTTAGTTGATAAACTGAAAGTGAAAAAGAAAAATGTCTACGAACTCTTTTGCTCTTGTTTACAGAAATAAACTTATGTAGCACCCAGGTTTTCAGAAAATATCATGACTAACCATGTCAACAATAACTCTTAGAAATTATATTAACTCATATCAATAGCATAAACAACTAGAGAGCAATAATTATATATCTCAAATGACATCATTTTATCAAAACAATCATGATATAGTATGACAATAGTGGTATATCACTAGCCCTTTCTGAGACCGCAAAACATAAATGCAGAGCACCTCCAAAGTTCAAGCAACGACTAAACATAGTAATTCATGGTAGAAAAGATCCAGTCATGCTAACACCCAGCATTAAATACACACAATGGATGGGGATGACAATAGTGCTCTCAGATCCGGCGCTTATTTGAGAAGGTGATGACTCAACATAAAAGTAAATAGATAGTCCCTTCGTAGAGGGAAGCATTGATTTGCAGATGTGCCAGAGCTCAGAATTTTAAAATGGAGATAAATGAAATTTTGAGAGATGCACCCTTCATATTTACTTCGCGACCATCAGTTATGAATATCTTCCATGCTAAACAGATTAGTAGCGGTTCCCAAGCGGAAAAGTAAAGATTTCACTCCGTAGGAGTTTTTGTTTGGTTATTTGTAAGCATTTTTTTCTTTTCGACCTAGGGACTGGGAATCCCTATTACAGCCCCACTTGTGCAAGGACAAGTGAATAAACACTCGTCATGAGAATAACCCGCTTAGCATGGAAGATATTGACTACCTCCCGTCACTCTATGAACAATCCAGACACACAAAAATGATTTATTTGAAGTTCTTAGAGGTGGTACATGCAAATTTACTTAGGACGGCAGGGTAATACCACATATAGGTAGGTATGGTGGACTCATTTGGAATAACTTTGGTTTTTGGATTTTGATGCACAAGCAGTATTTCCACTTAGTACAAGCGAAGGCTAGCAAATAGGTTGAGAAGCGGACAACTAGAGAGCAAAAACGATCATGAACATGCATTATGCATAATAGACATTGAACGCTAGCATGAGTAGGATATGGACACCATGAACATAAATATCGTAGAGGCTATGTTGGTTTTGATTCAACTACATGCGTGAACATGTGCCTATTCTAGCCACTTGAAACATTTAGAGGAGGATACCATATCATCATACTACATCACAATCATTTAAGGCATTGTTGACATCCAAGATAAATCATTATCCACTCCTAGCTACTTAAACATGGCATGAGAAACTATAATATCTAATTATAATTGCAACATGTTTGATCATAATAGACTGAATCATGGATATTAGGTTAAACATATTTACAAAAACAAAAACAAGTTGAGTTCATACCCGTTCCCCTCTACCACGGCCAGTTCATCAAATAGCGTCATTATTGCCTTTCACTTGCACGACCGAATGATATGAGAATAATATAGTGCAAGAGTGTCATGGACTAAGCGGGATTCTGCACACATTTTATTCTTAAAGGAGAAGACAAGGTAATTTGAGCTCTTTGTTAGATAAACGATAATGCATATGAGAGCCACTCAACATTTTCATCATGGTCTTCTCCCTAGTACGACTCAAAAACCAGAAAAGAAATTCAGAGAAACACACTAAAATATTTTTGGAGTTTTTGATTTTTTTTCTCAAAGAAGGCAAAATAAAGAAAGAAAACAAAAACGAGAAAACTATTTACACTGAGAGCTTCCAACAAACAAAGAAAATAAGCAAGGAATCTTTTTGGGTTTCTTAGTACCACGACTAATTAAACCAGAAAGAAAGGCCGGAAAAAAACATGAAATATTTTTGGGTTTTCTCAAGGTTTTTGAAACACACAAGAAGAAAGAAAATCTAGCATGGATAATACAATGAAAAAGTGTGAAAACCGACAACTGGAATGAAATGTGTGAACATGAATATAATGTCGGTGGAAACACGTACTCCCCCAAGCTTAGGCTTTTGGCCTAGCTTGGCAATCCTCATGGGCGGCCTGCATAGTGATCGGCATGGTAGCTCACGGAGGATCTTGGTGCAACCATCTTAGCCCGTCGGGCAGCCAGAACCTCCGCGTTGTGTGCATGAGCCTCGCTGTCATAAACATAATATCTTCCTTTGCTGTGTAAATCAAAGAGAGCAGGCGCGGCCCATATGAGGCCTTTTGTAACTCTTGGCCCATTAATGGTCCGTGGTGAAACTAGCCCATAATGAACAATATATCGCTTCATACCTATTAACGTCCTATTACTCCATTGGGCCGTTCCCAGCCCGTGTTATCTTTTAGCCTTTTAAGGGCCCATTTATTCTTGGGCTTATTTGCAGCATTCGGTTGCTTATGGTCTGTTACTGGCCTTTTCTGCTTGTGGGCCAAATTCAGCCCGAGGTTAAAGTCGGCCCGTTTGTGGCCCATTAATCCGTTGGGACGTTTGCATAAAGTCATCAAATATGGCCCATTAACGACCCGTTTATGCCTTTCGATAGAATTAAGCCTGTTATGCTTGTCGGCCTCTTAAAGGCCCGTTATGGTCGGGCTATGAACGGACGGCTACCACACTAGCCCGTTTACGGCCCATAATGCGGTCCGTTATTGACCCATGTTTGACCAATCGATCATACGGCCCATAGAAGGCCCATTGATTCTATGGCCCGTAGAAAGGCTCGTAGGAGGCACATGGTCACTACAACAGATAATGGTGACAACGGTCCGTATGTTGCCCATTGTTATTGTGGCCTAGTTTTAAAAAATAGGTTATTGCAACCACTAGCAAACCCCGGAAAAAAAAACTGCACTAACTACAAGCAAACAAATAAACAAGACAAGAAGGAAATAAATAAGCAAGCAACATACGCTACGCTATTACAGCTATTGCACATATTACAACCACTGGGCATCAAAGTTCGCCACCAGTGTAAATATGGGGAACAAAGTTGCATATTACATACACTGGTTGTCAAAGTTGGTGACCATTGAAATAAACGCCGCAACAAAACAAGTCCAGAACTGAAACCACTTCACAAGAGCTCAATAAACAATATCCTGGGTATCCAGCATGCTGGCAAGACGCTTAGCAAGCTTATTAGCTTTCTCTTGTTTGGTGCTTAAATCCTACGACACTTGTTGTTGCACCAGAAAGTATGCATCTGAATTCTGCAGGGCCTTCCTCAGTCCTTTGGCTTCCTGTCGCAGCACATCTAATCGATGTCTTTCAACTTGAAGTTGAGACTCAAGAAGCCGAACTGATCCAGGCAGCGAGTTCGAAGAGCTTATGCCAGCAGTAGTGGACAGTAACTTGAACACTACATCAAGACATGACTTTGGAGTTGTCTCACTATCTTCAAGATAGTTTTTATCAGCTTTCTTGGAGACCAACATATATATCTCACTATCTTGAAGCTCATATGCATTACTTCCTTTACCATTGCATAACGGGATGCTCTTCTCTAATATTTTCTCCACATTATAAAAGAGAAACAAGCAGACACATCACTGGTTTAGCATGTTGTATATGAAACTCATTTTGGTAAACCAGTTCAATTGTAAGGTGGACAAGATAACAACACAAAACAAACATATATCTATGTACTATGGTCATTGTATGGTCTATATCATTCTAGTTTATGTTGCCAAATCAGGACAGAGACAATTCAAATCATATCTATTTAAGACAAAACAACATAGACAAAATATAAGTGTGGAAAACTACACAACACTAACAACACTTGTAATGTGCATGGCATGAGAACATAACTGTTTATTCAATTGAAACTGAAATCAATATAGAGCAAGTTACAACAACAAACTAGTAAAAAACAGGTTTAAAACATACCTGTTGTGCCATTGGAGTTTCAATTGCATCCTTCAAATTTGAAATTAGTTGGTATGAGTAAATACAGTGACGGAAGAGCAAATGAGTATGAACCATAGCTACGGAACCTGACTTGAGAAAAATGCTTCTTCCGGTTTAAGCGTTGACTTGGGGTTCAGAGTGGTGGTCCTCGTGCTTTGGCCATTGCACTTGCCTTACTAACTGGTTGTGTTTGGGTGCTCTGTGGTGGAGACGGTGTTGTGTCTACTGGAACTGAGTCACTATCTGCTAGGGTTATGGTTAGAAGGGGTGTAGCTGGTTCTCTGTACAACTACGTAGGGGTACAATCTGCTTGAGTCTGGGTTATGTGTGGTGGGGCTGGTTCTTGGGCAAGTACAACCGTGCTTCTATCCGCATCGACGGGTATCACGATCTTTTCCGAAGACCGTGTTTTTACTCCCATAGATACTGCCATCATCCTCTCCAATTCAAATGGCTAATGAACAAGAAAAGTAATTGAATGTACAAACATTGTATGATAGACAGGTGCAATGGATAGTAGGGAAGAAAACAGGGCATGAAATAAGTCACATTTATGTTGTCTAACCAAACAGGATAGCATGACACAATTTCAAATATATGATAGCTAATTAAATAGGATAGCATGACACAAATTCACATATATGATGGCTAAATAAACAGGATAGAATGACATACTTCAAAAAATGATGACTATGTAAAAGGATGCCATGATATAAGTATACGATGTGTCTATTAAAGTGGTTAGCATGCCATAATTCACATAATGCCATCGATGGAAACATGATGGCATGATATAATTCACGGATATAATGGCATAATTCAAAATATGATGACTATGTAAATAGGATGAGATGATATAACTATATTATTTCTTTAGAAAATGGGTTGGCATGCCATAATTCAGATACATGATGTCTATGTAAACATCATGGCATGTTATAATTCAAATATATGATTTACATACTAAGCAAGTGAGTAGAGGGCAATCGCATATATGATGTGTCAACTAAGCAGATGGCATTCAATATTGTGTATATGATGTAAAAACTAAGCATTGCAAGACAACATATGCATGATGAGTAATATAATCCTGCCAAGTTTGAGCATACACCTCAGGGAAAAAATAGGACTGGTCATCTGTCTCTGAATCCTGCTTTGAGGAGCTATCTGTAACCAGCAAGATATCTGCTTCAGCAGGTAGCATTGTCTACTCTGAAGACCTTGTTTTCACTCCAGATTTTTACATCACCAATTCGAATGGCTGATGCACAGGAAGAGTAGTTCAATATACAAACATTGTCGGCAAATGGAGTATGTAATACAAAAAAGGATGGAATGATATAATTAACATATATGATGCTTGGCTAAAGATCATGGCATTGCATAATTCACATATATAATGCCTTGCAACAAGATATCATTGCATAATTCACATATATGGTAACTAGACACTTAACATGTGGCATTCACACAAAGCATGTCTAAACTAAGAAAATAACATGGCAATGCAAGACACCATATGCACGATATGAGCAATATAACCCTGCAAAGTTAGAGCATGCACCTCGGGGGGGG
>LR738715.1:658545957-658593539 GCA_902687465.1 Secale cereale | reverse complement strand
GCACACACATGAGATTTGATAACCAAATTATGAATAAATACCACATTATAGCATGCAAGCTTTGTTTCATATATATGCATGATGTAGATGTTCGTTTAATTCTTATAGTTCATCTCATTCAAAATCAATTAGTTTTTATAAAAAAGCTAATCTATTTTAAGATTCGTGGAATTGTGCATTGTAAATTATAAAGTAAAAATAAATAATGGCGATTCATCTAGAAAAAAATTGGGCAATTATGATACGAAAGATTCTAGAACAAAGGTGAAGTGCTTGTGTTTTGAGGTTTGTGCATTCTGCTTTAGTTCAACCATGTAGTCTTCTAGATTGTACATGTGGCGGAATCTGGTGGAATCTAGATGATATTCAATGGCCTGTACTGCTCAGATTTGCCATCTCTGCACCGTCGGATTGGTTTCATCCAACGGCCCAGACCTTCTTTTCAAAATCCTATGCATGAAAACTGGACTAAGTGCATCAGTGGCAGAATAACATACTAACTTTACACACTTTCCTTTGGTTTCACTTTAATTTGGCCATGTTTCTTTGCATTCCTCTGCTCTTCCAGTTCTGTGAACCAAACAACCAAGTTGACAGAATTCTTGTGTTTACGAATGCTCTATTTCACATGTGCATTCCTATCCTATTCTGGTGTTTTTCCTATCCCTGCGTTTTTAGAATCGTGCATGCCAAAAGAGCCCTTACATAATTACTTCAGTTATAGATAGGTGTCGAAGAAAACTTTGTGTGGTTCGTCCTGCTTGTGTCGTGAAGTCGTCCACCTCACCTGAGCTGCTCTATCGACAGAAGCATCCACCATACCAGACATCATGACTCCTGACCGTCTTTCGCCGCCTTAGATCTCCTTCCCTACTGTCGGCACCCACCACAACTACATCATCATCATCGACTCAGTAGATGAACCTAAGGAGTGCATGGGTCCGCAAGAGAGGTCACACTCTTTTGTTTCTGCTTATGTTATGCACTGCTTAATATTACCTGCTAGACTCCAAGTCAAGTCCAAATTAATGTTCAAACTTGATTTTTAAAATCTTGTGGGGCACATATCGAGGCAACAATGAATAGTATCTCTGTCTATTATCTGGTTCACCTAGGGTATGCTTATGTTGTTCATCTTGGGTGGGAAACAAACGGTAAAGCAATCATCATCTGTCTTTTATTAAATTAAAGCTGTCACGAGCCTGCTATCATTATTCTTGGATCCATCCACTGGTTGTTACCATCACTCTAGATTCTACATGCTCTCCTTACATAATCTCACTATATATTTTTTGTATGCATGTCAGATATTGTACACAGTCATGCTGAACATGTAGAGAAAAAGACAAGAGTTTTGCGCGACAATACAATGTCATGCGGACACCGCTCCATGGTGAGTGCAATGGCAACCCCCCCTCCAGATTGTAGTCCAGAGGAAGATATCTGTTCTGAGCTGGATTTAGATGGAGCTGACCACTCCTATTTACCCCCCGAGGTGTTTGCTCTAACTTGGCATGATGATGTTGGTCATATCATGCATATGTTGCCTTGCAGTGCCTACTTTCGACATCATGTATGTCATTTGCTTAGTTTAGACATGTTCTATAATGCCACCTATTTAGTTTCTATATCATATATGTGAATTATGCAATCTCATCTCTTTTAGCCAGCCATAATATATGTGAAATATGCAATGCCACCCTGTTTAACCAGGCATCATATATTTGAACGATATGTTGCCAATCCTTTTCTTCATTACATTTCCATTTGTCAATAATGTTTGTACATTCAACTACTCTTCCCGTGAATCAGTCATTTGAGTGGGTGATGGAAAAATATGGAGTGAAAACAAGGTCTTCAGAGCAGGCAATGCTACCAGTCGAAGCAGATCTCTTGTTGGGTCCTGATAGCTGCTCGGAGATGGATTGAGAGGCAGATGACTAGTTTTATTCCCCCACTGAGGTGTATGCTCTAACTTGGCATGGTTATACTGCTCATATCATGCATATGGTGTCTTGCATTGCATAGTTTAGCCATCGTATACACAATATTCAACACCATGTTCTTAGTTCAGACATCGTATATGCGAATGCCCTCTGCTTAGTATATAAATCACATCTGCGAATTATATAATGCGATCCTGATTACTTAGAAAACATGTATGTGAATTATGTCATGCGAACCTGTTTACTAAAGACATCATATAATTATCTCATGTCATCCTGTTTAGTTAGTCATCATATCTTCGAATTATGTCATACTATGCTATCCAGTTTTGATACACAACATATATGTGAAATTGTGTCATGCTATCCTTTTTAGTTAAACAATATACATGTGAACTATTTCATGCCCTCTTTTTTCCACACAATCTATCGCATCTGTCTCTCATACAGCGTCTGTACATTCAACTACATTTCTTGTTTATCAACCATTTGAACTGGAGCGGGTGATGGAAGTATCTAGCGGAGTAAAAACATGGTCTTCAAATAAAACAGTGCTACCTCTTGGTGGAGATAGCACCCCGGTTGTACATGCACGAGAACCATCCCTACCACACATAACCCAGACTCTCACAGATTGTACCCCTACTGTGATGGACAGAGAACCAGCTTCACCCAATCTAACCCCAACCCAAGCAGATTGTAACCCAGTTCTAGTTGACATAGCACCATCTCCACCACAGAGCTCCCAAACAAGAGCAGTTGGTAAGGCAGCTCCAGTACCCAAAGCGCCAGTACTACCACGGCGAACCCCAACTCCACCAGTTAGTGCACCTATTCCTATGGATGAAGCACAACCAACCATTCGTAGTTTAGCATCTATCACATTTGATGTTGTTAAATCCTATGTGCGTATTTTCCCATCATGAAAATATTATACTAAAGATGAAGGAAAATGCCAGTTGCAGGTGTTCGTCCAGGAGTTATGTGTAAGTAATGTTATTCATGGCAAGTACTTTGCTTTGTCCCATACATTCTGAAGGAAATATGCCCTAGAGGCAATAATAAAGATGTTACTTGTATTTCCTTATACCATGATAAATGTTTATTATTCATGCTAGAATTGTATTAACCGGAAACTTAGTACACGTGTGAATACATAGACAAAACAGAGTGTCCCTAGTATGCCTCTACTAGACTAGCTCATTGATCAAAGATGGTTGTGTTTCCTAGCCATAGACATGAGTTGTCATTTGATCAACCGGATCACATCATTAGGAGAATGATGTGATGGACAAGACCCATCCGTTAGCTTAGCACTATGATCGTTTAGTTTTTACTGCTATTGCTTTCTTCATGACTTATACATGTTCCTATGACTATGAGATTATGCAACTCCCGTATACCGGAGGAACACCTTGTGTGCTATCAAACGTCACAACGTAACTGGGTGATTATAAAGATGCTCTACAGGTGTCTCCAAAAGTATTCGTGGTGTTGGCATAGATCAAGAATATGATTTGTCACTCCGAGTGTCGGAGAGGTATCTCTGGGCCCTCTCGGTAATACACATCATAATAAGCCTTGCAAGCAAATGACTAATGAGTTAGTCACGAGATGATGTATTACAGCACGAGTAAAGAGACTTGCCGGTAACGAGATTGAACTAGGTATTGAGATACCGATGATCGAATCTCGGGCAAGTAACATACCGATGACAAAGGGAACAACATATGTAGGAGCCAATATGAGCATCCAGGTTCCGCTATTGGTTATTGACCGTAGATGAGTCTCGGTCATGTCTACATAGTTCTCGAACCCGTAGGGTTCGCACGCTTAACGTTTGATGACGATCGGTATTATGAGTTTATGAGTTTTGATGTACCGAAGGTAGTTCGGAGTCCCGGATGAGATCATGGACATGACGAGGAGTCTCGGAATGTCCGAGACATAAATATTAATATATTGGACGACTATATTCGGACACCGGAAGTGTTCCGGGTGTTATCGGGTATAACCGGAGTGTCAGAGGGGTTACCGGACCCCCCCCCCCGAGGGAGTATGGGCCATAGTGGGCCAATGAGGGAAAGAGAGGGGCAGCCCATAGGGCTGGTCGCACCCCCCTAGGGTTCCTAGTTGGACTAGGAAAAGGGGGGAGGCTCCCCCTCTCCTTTCCTTCTCCTCTTCCCCTTTCATTTCCTACTCCTAGTAGGAATAGGAAAAGGGGGTTCCTATTCCTACTAGGAGTAGGAATCCTACTCCTAGGCGCGCCATACATGGCCGGCCAGCCCTCCCCCCTTGATCCTTTATATACGGGGGCAGGGGGCACCCAAAGACACAAAAGAAACATTGTTCTAGCCATGTACGGTGCCCCCTCCACATAAACACACCTCGGTCATACCGTTGCAGTGCTTAGGCGAAGCCCTGCGCCGGTAGCTTCATCATCTCCGTCACCATGCCGTCGTGCTGACGAAACTCTCCCATGAAGCTCAACTGGATCAAGAGATCGCGGGACGTCATCAAGCTGAACGTGTGCTAAACGCGGAGGTGCCGTACGTTCGGTGCTTGATCGGTTGGATCACGAGGAAGTTCGACTACATCAACCGCGTCACTAGACGCTTACGCTTTCGGTCTACGAGGGTACGTAGACACACACTCCCCTCTCGTTGCTATGCATCCGGTAGATAGATCTTGCGTGATTGTAGGATTTTATTTTTGAAATACTACGTTACCCAACAGTGGCATCATGAGCCAGGTCTATGCGTAGATGATATGCACGAGTAGAACACAATGAGTTGTGGGCGATGATAGTCATACTGCTTACCAGCATGTCATACTTTGATTCGGCAGTATTGTGAGATGAAGGGGCCCAGACTGACATTACGCGTACGCTTACGCGAGACTAGTTTCATCGTTATGAGCACTCGTTATTTAAAGGTGCTGGCGGGTGTCTGTCTCTCTCACTTTAGTTGAATCAAGTGTGGCTACGCCCGGTCCTTGTGAAGGTTAAAACATCACATAGTTGACGAAAAATCGTTGTGGTTTTTGTATGCGTAGGTATGAACGGTTCTTGCTAAGCCCGTAGCAGCCACTTAAAACTTGCAACAACAAAGTAGAGGACGTCTAACTTGTTTTTGCAGGGCATGTTGTGATGTGATATGGTCAAGACGTGATGAGTTATACGTTATTGTATGAGATGATCATGTTTTGTAAAGTTATCGGCAATTGGCAGGAGCCATATGGTTTTCACTTTATTGTATGAAATACAATCGCCATGTAATTGCTTAATTTATCACTAAGCGGTAGCGATAGTCGTGGAAGCAATAGTTGGTGAGATGACAATAATACTACGATGGAGATCAAGGTGTCGCGCCGGTGACGATGGTGATCATGACGGTGCCTTGGAGATGGAGATCAAAAGCACAAGATGATGATGGCCATATCATGTCACATATTTTGATTGCATGTGATGTTTATCTTATTATGCTTCTTATTTTGCTTAGTACGGCGGTAGCATTATAAGATGATCCCTTACAAAATTTCAAGGTACAAGTGTTCTCACTGAGTATGCATCGTTGCGAAAGTTCGTCGTGCCGAGACACCACGTGATGATCGGGTGTGATAAGCTCTACGTTCAAATACAACGGGTGTAAGACAGTTTTGGAGATGCAGAATACTCGGGTTAAACTTGACGAGCCTAGCATGTACATACATGGCCTCGGAACACTGAAGACCGAAAGGTCGAGCGTGAATCATATAGTAGATATGATCAACATAAGATGTTCACCATTGAAAACTACTCCATCTCACGTGATGATCGGACATGGTTTAGTTGATTTGGATCACGTGATCATTTAGATGACTAGAGGGATGTCTATGTAAATGGGAGTTCTTTAGTAATATGATTAATTGAACTTTAATTTATCCTGAAATTAGTCCTGGTAGTATTAGCATATATATGTTGTAGATCAATAGCTCGCGATGTAGCTCCCCGTTTATTTTTATATGTTCCTAGAGAAATATAAGTTGAAAGACGTTAGTAGCAATGATGCGGACTAGGTCCGTGATATGAAGATTATCCTCATTGGTGCACATAAGTATTATGTCCTTGATGCACCACTAGGTGACAAACCCATTCCAGTAGCATATGCACACGTTATGAACGTTTGACAAGCTCGCTATGATGACTACTTGATAGTTTAGTGCGCCATGCTTTACAGATTATAACCGGGACTTCAAAAACCGTTTTGAATGCCATGGAGCATATGAGATGTTCCAAGAGTTGAAATTAGTATTTCATACTCATGCCCGTGTCGAGAGGTATAAGACCTCTCACAGTATTTTGCCTACAAGATGGAGGAGAATAGCTCAACCAGTGAGCATGTGCTCAGATTGTCTGGGTACTACAATTGCTTGAATCAAGTGAGAGTTGATCTTCTAGATAAGATAGTAATTGACAAAGTTCTCTAGTCGCTATCACCAAGTTAGTAGAACTTCGTGATGAACTATAATATAAAAGGGATGACGAAAGTCATTCCCGAGCTCTTCGCGATGCTGAAATCAGCGAAGGTAGAAATCAAGAAAGAGCATCAAGTGTTGATGGTTAACAAGACCACTTATTTCAAAGTAAAGGGCAAAGGGATAGAAGGGGAACTTCAATAAGAATGACAAGCAAGTTGTCACTCCCGTGAAGAAACCTGAAGCTAAACTCAAGCCTGAAACTAAGTGCTTCTACTGCAAAGGAAATGGTCACTAGAAGTGGAACTGCCCTAGATACTTGGCGGATAAGAAGGATGTCAAAGTGAACAAAGGTATATTTTATATACATATTATTGATGTGTACTTTACTAGTGTTCATAGCAACCCTTGGGTATTTGATACCGGTTCGGTTGCTAAAATTAGTAACTCGAAACGAGAGTTGCAGAATGAACAGCGACTAGTTAAAGGTGAAGTGACGATGTGTGTTGGAAGTGGTTCCAAGATTGATATGATTATCATCGCACACTCCCTATACTTTCGGGATTAGTGTAGAACCTAAATAAATGTTATTTGGCATTTACGTTGAGCATGAATATGATTTGATCATGTTTGTTGCAATGAGGTTATTCATTTAAAGTCATAGAATAATTCTTATTCTGTTTACATGAATAAAACCTTCGAAGGTCATACACCCAATGAAAATAGTTTGTTGGATCTCGATCATAGTAATACACATATTCATAATATTGAAGCCAAAAGATGCAAGGTTGATAATGATAGTGCAACTTCTTTGTGGCACTGCCGTTTAGGTCATATTGGTGTATAGCACATGAAGAAACTCCATGCTGATGAGCTTTTGGAATCACTTGATTACGAATCACTTGGTGCTTGCGAACCATGCCTCATGGGCAAGATGACTAAAACTCCGTTCTCCGGAACAATGGAGCGAGCAACTAACTTATTGGAAATAATACATACTTATGTATGTGGACCAATGAGTGTTGAGGCTCGCGGCAGGTATCATTATTTTCTGACCTTCACTGATGATTTAAGCAGATATGGGTATATCTACTTGATGAAGCACAAGTCTGAAACATTTCAAAAGTTCAAAGAATTTCAGAGTGAAGTAGAGAATCATCGTAACAAGAAAATAAAGTTTCTACGATCTGATCGTGGAGGTGAATATTTGAGTTACGAGTTTGGTCTTCATTTAAAACAATGTGGAATAGTTTCACAGCTCACGCCACCCGGAACACCACAGCGTAATGGTGTGTCCGAACGTCGTAACCGTACTTTATTAGATATGGTGCGGTCTATGAGGTCTCTTACCGATTTACCACTGTCGTTTTGGGTTATGCATTAGAGACAGCTGCATTCACGTTAAATAAGGGCACCATCTAAATCCGCTGAGACGACGCCTTATGAACTGTGGTTTGGCAAGAAACCAAAGTTGTTGTTTCTTAAAGTTTGGGGTTGTGATGCTTATGTGAAAAAGCTTCAACCTGATAAGATCGAACCCAAGTCGGAGAAATGTGTCTTCATAGGATACCCAAAGAGACTGTTGGGTACACCTTCTATCACAGATCCAAAGGCAAGATATTCGTTGCTAAGAATGGATCCTTTCTAGAGAAGGAGTTTGTCTAGAAAGAAGTGAGTGGGAGGAAAGTGGAACTTGATGAGGTAATTGTACCTTCTCCCGATTTGGAAAGTAGTACATCACAGAAACTAGTTCCAGTGATTCCTACACCAATTAGTGAGGAAGCTAATGATGATGATCATGAAACTTCAGATCAAGTTTCTGCTGAACTTCGTAGATCAACCAGAGTACGTTCCGCACCAGAGTGGTACGGAAACCCAGTTCTGGAAGTCATGTTACTAGACCATGATGAACCTACGAACTATGAGGAAGCGATGATGAGCCTAGATTCCGCAAAATGGCTTGAGGCCATGAAACCTAAGATGGGATACATATATGAGAACAAAGTGTGGATTTTGGTTGACCTGCCCGATGATTGGCAAGCCATTGAAAATAAATGGATATGTAAGAGGAAGACTGACGCCGATGGTAATGTTACTATCTACAAAGCTCAACTTGTTGCGAAAGGTTTTTCGACAATTTCAAGGTGTTGACTACGATGAGATTTTCTCACTCGTAGCAATGCTTAAGTCTGTCCGAATCATGTTAGCAATTGCCGCATTTTATGAAATCTGGAAAATGGATAACAAAATTGCATTCTTTAATGGATTTATTAAAGAAGAGTTGTATATGATACAGCCAGAAGGTTTTGCCAATGCTAAAGGTGCTAAAAATATATGCAAGCTCCAACGATCCATCTATGGACTGGTGCAAGCATCTCAGAGTTGGAATATATGCTTTGATAAGTTGATCACATCATATAGTTTTATACAGACTTGCGGTGAAGCCTGTATTTACAACAAAGTGAGTGGGAGCACTACAACCATTTTGATAAGTATATGTGAATGACATATTGTCGATCAGAAATGATGTAGAATTTTCTGGAAAGCATAAAGGAGTGTTTGAAAGGAGTTTTTCAAAGAAAAACCTCGGTAAAGCTGCTTACATATTGAGCATCAAGATCTGTAGAGATAGGTCAAGACGCTTGATAAGTTTTTTTTATGAGTACATACCTTGACAAGATTTTGAAGTAGTTCAAAATGGAACAGTCAAAGAAAAAGTTCTTGCCTGTGTTGCAAGGTGTGAAGTTGAGTAAGACTCAATGCTCGACCACTACAGAAGATAGAATGAAAGTCATTCCCTATGCCTCAGCCATAGGTTCTATAAAGTATGCCATGCTGTATACCATACCTATTGTATGCCCTGCCCTGAGTTTGGCAAGGGAGTACAATTTTTTTTATTTAGGAGTAGATCACTAGACAACGGTCAAAATTATCCTTAGAGGACTAAGGAAATATTTCTCGGTTATGGAGATGATAAAGAGTTCGTCGTAAAGAGTTACGTCGATGCAAGCTTTAACACCGATCTGGATGACTCTGAGTCTCGATCTGGATACATATTGAAAGTGGGAGCAATTAGCTAAAGTAGCTTCGTGCAGAGCATTGTAGACATAGAAATTTGCAAAATACATACAGAACTGAATGTAACAGACCCGCTGATTAAATTTCTCTCACAAAGCAATACATGATCATACCTTAGTACTCTTTGGGTGTTAATCACATGGCGATGTGAACTAGATTATTGACTCTAGTAAACCCTTTGGGTGTTGGTCCTATGGAGATGTGAACTATGGGTGTTAATTCACATAACGATGTGAACTATCGGTATTAAATCACATGGCCATATGAACTAGATTATTGACTCCAGTTCAAGTGGGAGACTGAAGGAAATATGCCCTAGAGGCAACAATAAAGATGTTATTTGTATTTCCTTATATGATGATAAATGTTTATTATTCATGCTAGAATTGTATTAACCGGAAACTTAGTACATGTGTGAATACATAGACAAAACAAAGTGTCCCTAGTATGCCTCTACTAGACTAGCTCATTGATCAAAGATGGTTATGTTTCCTAGCCATAGATATGAGTTGTCATTTGATCAACCGGATCACATCATTAGCAGAATGATGTGATGGACAAGACCCATCTGTTAGCTTAGTACTATGATCGTTTAGTTTTACTGCTATTGCTTTCTTCATGACTTATACATGTTCCTATGACTATGAGATTATGCAACTCTCGTATACCGAAGGAACACCTTATGTACTATCAAACGTCACAACATAACTGGGTGATTATAAATATGCTCTACAGGTGTCTCCGAAAGTATTTGTGGTGTTGGCATAGATCAAGAATAGGATTTGTCACTCCGAGTGTCGGAGAGGTATCTCTAGGCCTCTCGGTAATACACATCGTAATAAGCCTTGCAAGCAAATGACTAATGAGTTAGTCATGAGATGATGTATTATGGTACGAGTAAAGAGACTTTCCGGTAACGAGATTGAACTAGGTATTGAGATACCGATGATCGAATCTCGGGCAAGTAACATACCGATGACAAAGGGAACAACGTATGTTGTTATGCGGTTTGACCGATAAAGATCTTCGTAGAATATGTAGGAGCCAATATGAGCATCCAGGTTCCGCTATTGGTTATTGACCAGAGATGAGTCTCGGTCGTGTCTACATAGTTCTCGAACCCGTAGGGTCCGCACGCTTAACGTTTGATGACGATCGGTATTATGAGTTTATGAGTTTTGATGTACCGAAGGTAGTTCGGAGTCCCGGATGAGATCACGGACATGACGAGGAGTCTCGGAATGTCCGAAACATAAAGATTAATATATTGGGCGACTATATTCGCACACCGGAAGTGTTCCGGGTGTTATCGGGTATAACCGGAGTGCCGGAGGGGGTTACCGGAACCCCCCGAGGGAGTATGGGCCATAGTGGGCCAATGAGGGATAGAGAGGGGCAGCCCATAGGGCTGGCCGCACCCCCCTAGGGTTCCTAGTTGGACTAGGAAAAGGGCGGCACCCCCTCTCCTTTCCTTCTCTTCCCCTTTTCTTTCCTACTCCTAGTAGGAATAGGAAAAGGGGGTTCCTATTCCTACTAGGAGTAGGAATCCTACTCCTAGGCGCACCATACATGGCCGGCCGGCCCTCCCCCCTTGCTCCTTATAATACGGGGGCAGGGGGCACCCAAAGACACAAAAACATTGTTCTAGCCGTGTGCGGTGCTCCCCTCCACAGAAACACACCTCGGTCATACCGTTGCAGTGCTTAGGCAAAGCCCTGCGCTGGTAGCTTCATCATCTCCGTCACCACGCCGTCGTGCTGACGAAACTTTCCCGTGAAGCTCAACTGGATCAAGAGCTCGTGGGACGTCATCAAGCTGAATGTGTGCTGAACGCGAAGGTGATGTACGTTCGGTGCTTGATCGGTTGGATCGCGAAGAAGTTCGACTACATCAACCGCGTCACTAGACGCTTCCGCTTTCGGTGTACGAGGGCACATAGACACACTCTCCCCTCTCGTTTCTATGCATCTGGTAGATAGATCTTGCATGATCGTAGGGAAATTTTTGAAATACTACGTTACCCAGCACATTCTACCTCCATGCTGGTTATAATATAGCAAATGTTCCCATTTTTCTCTATGGAGAAGGACCGATTTGGAAACTCAGGATGGGGTAACCTGTGCTGATACCTCTGCTGTCTTCAAGTGTGCTTGGTGGAAGTATTGGAATGACCTGAAGAAAATGTACTTCACTGGCAAAGAAACTCATCAAATTCCCTTACGTTCTCCCGAGACACATTTATGGGACGATGACTAGGAACGTCTTGTTCGGTACTGGTCCCAAACCAAGAATGTGGTAAGGTCTATGAGCTCATTTTTTATTTTTAAGTACTATATCCTCTGTCTTACTGTATTCTATTCATGTAGAATAAGTGGTTAAAACTGAAGAACAAATGTTCCCATTTAAGATTCCATTGCTATGGTGCATACTGCTTTGCTCTTGTATCTCTATATTTACTCATACAAACTTATTTTAAATTGAAGAATCCAATCGAAACTCCAATAGCACAACATGTATGTTTAAGCATGTTTCTTTAACATGTTTTCTCTTCTAAATTGCTCTGTTGATTTCAATTTCAATTATGTATACAGTTGACTTCTCATATCATGCACATTACTAGCATCACAACAGAGCCAATAGTGTTGTTGTACATGTATACCCATG
This sequence comes from Secale cereale, assembly GCA_902687465.1. NCBI lineage: Eukaryota > Viridiplantae > Streptophyta > Magnoliopsida > Poales > Poaceae > Secale > Secale cereale. Next base: position 658,581,396 of record LR738715.1, on the reverse strand, counting down.
GTACACATCTAAAATCTTGTTGTGCCGTGTAGTTTCCCATACTTGTATTGTTTCAATGCTGCTTTGTCTTGAACTGATATGATTTGAACCATTTCTCTATACTGATTTGGCAAGACAATGGAGTGACCATAGGACATAGATATATGTTTGTTTGATGCTTTTATTATGTACTACTTGGCAATAGAAGACTTGGTAGTTTAATCCCGTCCACCATACTACTGAACTGGTTCACCGAAATGAGTTTCATATACTACATGCTAAACCTATTATGTGTCTGCTTGTTTCTTCTTTTAGAATGCTGACATAATATTGGGGGAAGAGTACCTTATTAATCAATGGTAAAGGAAGTAATGCAGATAAGGTTCACGATAGTAAGACATCCTTGTTGGTCTCCATAAAAAATGATAAACCAGCTAAGGAAAACTATCTTGAAGATAGTGACACAATCCCAAAGTCTTGTCTTGATGTAGTGTTCGAGTTACTAGCCTCTACCGCTAGCACAAGCTCCTCGAACTCACTGTGCGAATCAGTTCGGTTTCTTGAATCTCAACTACAAGCTGAAAGACATCGATCGGCTGTGCTGTGACAAGAAACCGAAGGACTGTGGAAGTCCCTAGAGAATTCAGATGCATACTTTCTGGTGCACAATAGCAAGCGCTGGAGTATTTAAGCGCCAAACAAGAGAAAGCTAATAAGCTTTCTAAGCATCTTGCCAGCATGGTGGATACCCAGGATATTGTTTCTTGAGCTTTTGTGAAGTGGTTTCAGTTCTGGACTTGTTTTGCTGCGACGTTATCTACACTGGTCGCCAACTTTGACAACCAGTGTATGTAATATGCTGCTTTGTTCCCCATATTTGCACTGGTGGCGAACTTTGATGCCCAGTGTTTGTAATATGTGTAATAGCCGTAATATCCTAGGGTATGTTGTTTGCTTATTTATTTCCTTGTTGTCTTGTTTATTTGTTTGCTTGTAGTCTATGCAGTTCTTTTTCCACGGTGTTCTAGTGGCCGCAGTAACCTAGTTTTTAAAACTAGGCCACAATAACCATAGGCAACCTACGGACCATTGTCACCATGGTCCTACTATCTGTTGTAATGACCATGGGCCTCCTATGGGCCATAAAATCAATGGGCCTTCTATGGGCCATATGAATGATTGCCAAACATGGGCCAATAACGGACCACATTATGGGCCGTAAATAGGCTAGAGTGGCAGCCGTCCATTCATGGGCCGACCATGACGGGCCTTTAAGAGGCCGATGAGTATAATGGGCTTAATTCTATCTATAGGCATAACGGGTCATTAATGGGCCATATTTGATGACGCTATGAAAATGGTCCAACGGATTAACGAGCCACAAACGAGCCGACTTTAACCACATGTTGAATTTGGCCCACAAGAGGAAAAGGCCAGTAACATACCGTAAGCAACCAAATGCTTCAAATCAGCCTAAGAATAAATGGGCCCTTAAAAGGCCGAATGATAACACGGGCTGTGTCATGGATTTTGCACGGCAGATGTCCTAGCAAAAGGACTTAGTCGTGAGGCCATCGCTACGGGTTAACTTAAAGGGGTTAAAGCAAACGAAGGACGCACGGATTTTATACTAGTTCGGCCCCTTCGATGAAGGTAAAGGCCTACGTCTAGTTTGGTGTGGTATTGCTAGGGCTTCGATGACCAGGGAGGAAATCCGCTTTGCCTGTGTCTCGAGCTGTTGTTGTCCGTCTTGAACCGTCGCCGAATCGTCCCCTTATATAGAGGCGACGCCCGGTCCGGTTTACAGAGTTCCCAGGCCGGCTCATAAACGTGTCTGCCTCGGTCTCTGTCCTTTCTATCTTACATCCCAAGTTACATAGTATGACGGTTTACAAATCATGGGCCCTAACACATGGGCTCTAAATCCCTTGGGCTATAATCTTGTACTTCATACTCCGCTGGGCTTTTGATAATACAGTCTTGATAACATAAACCAGACCCTCCTGGCCGGTTTATACCTGGTAGTAATATCCCCGACATTAGGCCCCAGATTGATTTGAACCTGTTCATGTCAATCTTCAAAGTCTTGTACAGATTTTTCCTTTCTGCAGCTTCAGTACGCTCTGTAAACCGGCATGACATCATCTCCTCGGGTCGCTTTAAACCGTTGTGACGCCATCCACGCATTTAATGCCTGTACCTATTTTTTACCTTTATTTATTAATGCTCCGAAGATCGAGGCGACAGCACAATCCATATCCAATCTTTGGTCTCCTCGATTCCCGTGCCTACCGTTTTATCTCTTCGGCTTATAAATAGGGCCGAGGGCCATCTCCTTTCCCCCCCTCGCTTTCTTCTTCCTCTGACCTCAAGCGCTCAAGCTCCGCCGCCGTCCATCAAGCTCGTCGTCTTCATCAAGCCCGGCTGCTGCATCAACCTAAGCGTGTCCAGAGATTCGCCGCCGTCCTTCCGCTTCCGTTGCCTTAGGTACGTTTACTCATTCCTCCCCGTAGATCTCAGTTCTAGGGTTTCATGGGAGCTCGTATATGAACCCTGTTCTTCACAGTTCGTCACCTTAGGTAGTTCCTAGCCGTAGATGTTAAACTTTTTAGGTCGATCCCCATATGCATGACTCCGAAGGAGGTTCTTCACTGGAGGGCCCCTGGAAAAGAGTGTCCCCCTAAGCCTAAGGAGGGAGAAATCATTGTCTTTGTTGATCACCTAGCCCGGGGCTTTAGCCCTCCAGGGTCAAAGTTTGTTCGCGACGTGTTGGCAGACTTTCAGCTCCATCCCCAAGATATAGGTCCCAACTCCATATCAAACATCTGCAACTTCCAAGTCTTCTCAGAAGCCTATCTGCAAGAGGAGCCATCTGTAGAGTTATTCTGGGACTTCTTCCATTTAAACCGCCAGACTGAATTTCATGATGGGCCAAACACGGAACTTGGCGGAATGAGTATCCAGAAGAGGAAAGACGCCAGCTTCCCTCACGCGACTCTCCACATCCATCCCAAAGAATGGAATCAGACTTGGTTCTATTGTGTTGATACTTCAGCAGAAGGGGAAAATCCCATGCTGGGCTATCGCTCTCACCGTCTGACAGTGGACCATCCTTTCCCTCAGCGCCTGAGCGCCCAAGACCGAGCTCGATATGCCCCCCAGCTTTCAAAGCTCAGGGCTTTTGTAGCCAACGGATTAACTGGGGTTGATTTTGTCCGCTGCTGGCTCTCTTGGAGCATTCTCCCATTAAGCCGGCGCTCCGTTTTAATGTGCGAGTATACTGGCAACCCCAAGGACCCTGTGCATCACACGGAGATGGTGCTTCCAGATAGTGAAGCTACCGAATCTGCCAAGAAGATGCTGGATATACCTCTGGAGGAGCGCAGTCGGACCGGATTAGCGTCCGTCTGTGTAAACAACAAATCGCCATCAGTAAGATTCTTCTGTCCCTTCTCTTTGTTTTAATCCGTCCATATTGCTTGTCTTAACATGCTTTTATTCCTTTACACATGCCAATGATTCCTTCTGGAAGCGGAAACCCCAGGACAAACCGGTGAAACCATCTCGCAAGAAGAGCCTAGCCGTGAGGAAGCATAAGAAGAGACCTGCCGCTGCTTCCGGTTCAAACGCGGAAGAAGATGATCCGGCCTCTGAGGTACCGCTTGGTTCTTATGCCTGTTAACTTTCCCTTTGTGTGTATCTCTATTAATAATGACTTTTCCCAGGATCCGGCGGAAGGTAGTAAAGCGGATGATGTTGAGGTAATCTCTCTTTCCTCTAATTCAGAACCATTGCCACCCAAAATTCGTCGGGTAGCCCGGAAATATCCGTTTTCTCATCCTTATGCTCTACTGGATCCCAATTTTCTTTTGAAGAAACAGCAACATGAGGCTCGTCGCACCACACGCCACAGTGGCCATGTGGTTGAGTCGACCGGATTGACTCATACTCCGGTTCGAAGACGTTGTTCAGAGGTTTTGCTTTCTCCAACTATTCTTCATCCCAAAGCGGGTCTTATTCGTAAACCTCTTAAACCGTCTGATCCAAATTATCAGGAAACTCCTCTATCATCCTCTGGCGAATCAACCGCCACCCAAGTTCCGATGCTCAAGACTGTTCATGGGTAAGCTGTCCTTCAGTCTATCCGGTTTATCTTTCCATTTTGACTTGTGATTGTGATTGTTCCTCTCATCTTTTCAGTTGCCCAAGCCTAGCAAAAAGGCAAAATTGAATAAACCGGCAGTTGAAAATACCACTCCCGGACCGGCAGACGATCCTGAAATTGCCAACCCCTTGGAGGAGAATATTGAAGTCCCACATGATGATCCTTCCCCTATGGATCGAGAAGATCTTGCCGCTCCGGAGGATAACCCCATAGAATATACTGCTGAACCGGCCAGCCCTGCCCGGGCTAGTCCGGCCCCTGCTAATCCGGTACACGCCAATCCCACTTCTGCTGATCCTTCCAGGCCAACTATTACTTCAACAGATGATGTTGAGATTATTGGGACTGGCTTTACCGCTCCAGCAGAGCCTGTCATCTTGGCCAGACATATTGCCAAGGAATAAATTCTTCAAAAAGATAAGGGCAACTGGAGCACCGACCTGTCCGGCTACGCCCAGCTTAGTGCCCAGGAGCTCCATTCTGGGTACTTAAACCGACTATTCACCAGCCGTGACCATGAGGCCGGCTTGGTGAACTTAATGAAAGAAAGATATGAGGTAATTCCTTTTCCCTTGTATTTTTTCTTGAGACTTGTAGCTGTATCTTCAGTCCATTGTAGCCCCCAAGTGCCGTTTTAATCTTTAGGGTGAAACGGGACTTCAGTATATCTAGTAGAATAAATTTGCTTTGCACTTGTAACCTCCAAGGGCCGGTTTATTCCGTTGAGGGTGAACTGGAACTTCTCCTGTGTTTGAGAATGATGTCACATTAGCCCCCAAGTGCCAAGTATATAACCTGTTATATGCTTGGGACTTTGTCTGAAAAAATGCCTGCTTTCACTGCAAATGTACATTAGCCCCCAAGTGTCAAGTGCATAACTTGTTATGTGCTTGGGACTTTTGATTGAATTGTCTTTATAAACATCTAATATTCTCTATCCTGTGCAGACTGCCTTGAACCGGAGGGCTTCTAAGATAACTGAGCTCCGGAATAGCCTGGCCTTCCAAGAGACTGCTTCAACTAAAGCTAAGGAGGAGCTTACCCTTGCTTTAGCTAATATGGAGAAGCTCAAGTTTTTTTTGAAGCGGAACGGTCCACTTGGGAGGTGGAAAAGGCTGCTTTGGAGAAAAGAGCCAGTGATGTAGAAGCAGCTCTTAACCCGGTGACGGAGGAGCTGTCCGGGTTAAAACAACATATAAATGATATGACATCTGCTATCTTTGGTAAGTTTTTGTTGACATAGGCTTATCCTTGCTATCTTGCGTTGCTCCGGTTTAACTCATCATTTGTACACAGGGAGACGCGTTGCTCATCTTGGGGACGATGTGCGGAAGAAGCTGAAGGCTGCTTACACCTTGGTAGAACAACTCTATGCCGACGCTCAGAGAGCCATCAGCGCTATTTCGCACAATAAACCGGCGCCAACCACCATTCAAGGTACCCTGGAGAAACTATCGATTTTGCCTGCTCGCATTGTTGAAGTGAAGAAATCCTCCACAAGAGATGGCTTTTTAATGGCTTTAACCCGGGCCAAGGCATGGGTTCCTGACTTTGATCCGGCGGAGGCCATGAATGGTTATCCAAGCATGAAAGAGGACGGATCAGCTTTCTCCGCTGAGGATCTTCGTGCCTTAACCAAAGATATGCGGCCTCTTGCTAGTAAGCTTGCTGATGAAGCGGACTTGTCAAGGTATCACTCGGGTTATGATCTGGAGAACGTGCGGGTGGTGCGTCCGTCCTATGACATTGAAAATCTCATTCCACCCGTACGTAAGCATACCTTTGCTCCTGACATTGAACCGTCAGAACTTATAAATGATGAAGTATATTTCCGCGCTCTTGCCAAGATTGACTGGAGCACCACTGATTTCCAGCAGCTGGTAGAAACTGCCGAAGACCCGAAGCAAGCTGACCGTCAATCTTCATAGCGTGCTGAAGCAGAATCATGAACCGGCTCCGGTTTACCGCTTACGTGTTTAGTATTTATGGGAAAACTGATATTCTTTTGGGCCTGGCAGTGCCTTGTAATAGAATAGTTGAGATACTGTCTTTGTCCCATACTATCTCTCGTGGCATTACTTTGTTTGGCATCTTCTGAGATATATCCTGTCTGCAATGCTTCGACGGTTTATGTTACCTGTTTCTGCATAAACAATGCTCAAAGTGTCCTGGCGGTTTATCGTCGGACGGGTTATATTGCCCAAACACATGATCTAAGTAAATAACTTGAACTGTGTATAAAATAGAAGCACGTACCATACCTGTGATTAAGTGTATCTGTAAACCTTAACCCGGTAGGAACAATCCAAGGTGTAAGTGCTGATGACTCCCTTGGCTCTTTGTCGGCTCATCATGAAGGCCGATCCGGGTTACAATGAATGCCGGTTTAACTGTAAACTAGTACGGTGTTTATAACCCAGACTATAACTCTGTAAATACAGATGTAGTGACAACTTTGTAGTTATCCAGTCTTGAATCAATGGACTTGGTTGAAAAACCAATGACCTTGAATATAAACATTTGGGAAAACATAAAAAATGAAAAATAAAGTTTTTTGGGCAAATAAGACCATGTAGTCGAGGCTTTTTACGAGCTACCATGCTCCAAATTCGAGGCTTTTTATGAGCTGCCAGGCTACTGTCATTAACCATTTTAGCAAAGCCTGTTAAGATGATCCGCAATCCTTAACCAAATCATCAATATCAAATGCTACCAATGTTCAAAATCTTATAAAGATTTGACTTGTGTAATCACTTGATGATCGTCAATTAAACGTTACCAAGTTTAGGGTCCTGAAGGATTGACTTGTGTGTACGTTCGATGGGTCATACCAGGTTTACCTGGACGGCGTGATTTACTTGATGCAGGCAGGTTAATCCGGGGTTTTAGGTGTATACACCAAGCTTCCAAGCCGTGTTCACTACAAGAGTTTTCAACTCGCTGATGAACTTGCATCAGGAGCCCCCATGTAGCGTTTGAGCATTGCTCGTCGGGGCCTATGTTTGAGTTGTGCTAGGCATCAACCTCTCTTTTGCCCCTCATCATCATGTGGAAATTGCCGAAGCAACCAGAGCTGTGCTCTTATGATGGTCTTGACGTGGCCACCAGTTTAACAGGCCATAGGAAACTTCCTTGCCCGCGGAAGCCCCCATGTGATTCTCTTTATGTACAGAAAAGACGGCTGATACCTTGATTTATCAAGGGCGCCGGTTTAAGAGGCCATAGAAAACTCCCTTGCCCACGGAAGCCCCCATGTGATACTCTTATGAAAAAGATGGCTGATACCCTGGTTTACCGGGGCGCCGGTTTATTATATTAATCATAATATATACATTGTACATAAAGCGGAGCCTATGGCTCAAGTATAGTAAGGTCGAAGAAGAGCGATGTTCCACGGCCGCCTGGTCTCCTCCTCCGCCGTGCGTGAGTCCTTATGTTCTCGAACGTCGACGAGGTAGTATGATCCGTTGTGCAGGTTCTTGCTGACCACAAAGGGTCCTTCCCAAGGTGGGGATAGCTTGTGCATGTCTGTCTAGTCCTGGATGAGCCGGAGCACCAGATCTCCTTCTTGAAACGTCCTGGTTTTAACCCGGCGACTGTGGTACCGGTGCAGGTCTTGCTGATAAATCACCGATCGGGCCGCTGCCGTGTCCCGTTCCTCGTCCAGGCGGTCCAAGGCGTCTTGTCTTGCTTGCTCATTCTCCGCTTCAACATAAGCCGCCACCCGCGGCGAGTCATGACGGATATCGCTTGGGAGGACCGCTTCAGCTCCATATATCATGAAGAAAGGCGTGTACCATGTGGATCTGTTAGGTGTAGTGTTGATGCTCCATAGTACAGAAGGCAACTCCTCCACCCAACAACCCGGTGTTCTCTGTAAAGGAACCATAAGCCGGGGTTTGATGCCTCTCAAGATCTCTTGATTAGCCCTTTCCGCTTGGCCAATAGATTGAGGGTGAGCTACTGATGATACATCAAGGCGGATGTGCTCTCGTTGACAGAACTCCTCCATAGCCCCCTTGGATAGATTGGTGCCAGTATCCGTTATAATGTTGTGTGGAAAGCCAAACCGGAAAATCACCTTTTTAATTAATTGAACCGCCGTTGCTGCATCACACTTACTGACAGGCTCCGCTTCAACCCATTTGGTAAACTTGTCTACTGCCACTAGCAGGTGGGTTTTCTTATCTTGGGGTCTCTTGAAGGGTCCAACCATATCAAGCCCCCAAGTCGCAAACGGCCAGGTAATTGGGATCATCCTCAGCTCCTGCGCCGGTATATGAGCATGCCGTGAGAATTTCTGGCAAGCATCACATTTTCTGACCAAGTCCTTTGTGTCGGCGTGAGCCGTCAACCAGTAGAACCCATGACGAAAAGCCTTAGCCACCAAAGATTTTGAACCGGCGTGATGACCGCAATCGCCTTCATGACTCTCTCTAAGGATATCACAGCCTTCTTTTGGTGACACACATCGCTGAAATGCTCCAGACATGTTGCGATGATGAAGTTCTCCATTGACAATAGTCATAGATTTAGACCTCTGGATTATCTGCCGAGCCTCGACTTCGTCCTCTGGTAACTCACCTCGGTTCATGTATGTCAGGTAGGGGAGCGTCCAATCCGGAATGACATGAAGTGTTGCAACCAACTGTGCTTCCGGATCAAGAACAGCCAAGTCCTCCTCTGAAGGTACCTGCACCGATGGACTATGCAACTCATCCAAGAAGGTATTAGGTGGAACCGGTTTATGCTGGGAACCCAGTCGGCTTAACGCATCGGCTGCTTCATTTTTCCGCCGGTCTATATGATCCACCTGATATCCTTTGAAGTGTCCAGCGACAGCGTCCACCTCTCGTCGATATGCTGCCATGAGTGGATCTTTGGAGTCCCACTTGCCAGATACTTGCTGTGCCACCAGATCTGAATCGCCAAAGCACTTAACCCGGCTCAAATTCATCTCCTTGGCCATCCGCAGACCATGGAGGAGAGCTTCATACTCAGCAACATTATTAGTACAAGGGAACATCAAACGGAGGACATAGCAGAACTTATCACCTCGTGGGGAAGTTAACACGACTCCAGCCCCCGAGCCCTCCAATTGCCTTAAACCGTCAAAGTGAATAGTCCAGTATGTATGATCCGGCTTCTCCTCAGGCGCTTGCAACTTTGTCCAATCGTTGATGAAATTCACCAGTGCTTGGGACTTTATCGCAGTACGGGGAACATACTTTAATCCGTGCGGGCTAAGCTCAATGGCCCACTTTGCAACACGACAGTAGCTTCTCTGTTCTGGATTATATCCCCTAACGGAGCTGAACTGACAACGGTGACTGGTGGCCCTGAAAATGATGCTTTAGTTTTCGGTTTGCCATGAAAACTCCATACACCAACTTTTGCCAATGTGGATATCTCTGCTTTGATTCGATGAGCACCTCACTGACGTAGTAAACCGGCCGCTCAACCAGATATTCTTTGCCTGCCTCCTTGTGCTCTACCACAATGGCAACGCTTACCGCACGGGCATTAGCGGGCAACTGGGGCAGCAAGGACTGGCGGCTCTGCCAATTACCTCTTCAGATCCTCAAACGCAGCATCAGCAGCATCACTCCAGATGAAGCGGTATGTCTTTTTCATCATCTGATAAAGCAGGATTGCCTTCTCCCCCAAACGGCTGATGAATCGGCTGAGTGCTGCAATACGGCCCACCACGCGTTGGACATCGTTGATGCACGCCGGTTTAGCCATGGACGTAATCGCCTTGATCTTCTCCGGGTTATCTTCAATTCCTCTGTTTGATACCGAGAACCCCAGGAGCTTTCCTGCCGGAACACCAAAAACGTACTTCTCCGGATTAAGCATCATTTTATAAACCCAGAGATTGTCAAAAGTTTCCTTCAAATCATCTATCAGTGTCTCCTCCTTCTTGGATTTCACCACAATGTCATCGACATATGCATGGACATTCCGCCCAATCTGCCCTTGTAGGCAGTTCTGCACACAACGGCGATAGGTCGCCTGGGCACTCTTAAGCCCAAATGGCATAGATACATAGCAGAAGGCTCCAAAGGGAGTTATAAAGGCTGTCTTCTCCTGGTCCTTAACTGCCATCTTGATCTGATGATAACCTGAATATGCATCCAAAAAACTTAGTCGCTCACATCCTGCCGTAGCATCAATGATTTGATCAATACGGGGAAGCGCAAAAGGATCAGTTGGGCAAGCCTTGTTCAGATGCGTATAATCAACACACATTCTCCAAGTGCCATTTTTCTTAAGTACTAGCACCGGATTAGCCAACCACTCTGGATGAAACACCTCAATTATAAAGCCTGCAGCCAAAAGCCTAGCCACTTCTTCTCCAATAGCCTTGCGCCTCTCCTCATTGAAGCGGCGCAGATACTGCTTGACCGGTTTAAACTTAGGATCGATATTAAGATTGTGCTCAGCGAGTTCCCTCGGTATACCTGGCATGTCAGAAGGCTTCCATGCAAAGATGTCCCGGTTCTCACGGATGAACTCGATGAGCGCGCCTTCCTATTTCGGATCCAGGTTAGCGCTGATAGTGAACTGCTTGGATGAATTGCCAGGAACGAAGTCCACCTCCTTGGTCTCTTCGGCTGACTTGAACTTCAGTGCCGGATCATGCTCTATGGTTGGTTTCTTCAGCGGAGACATATCTGCCGGATCAACATTGTCCTTATAAGACATCAGCTCCTCATTTGCGCAAACCGCTTCAGCATAAGCTGCATCTCCTTCCTCGCATTCTAATGCAATTTTGTGGCTCCCGTGAACCATAATAGTTCCCTTGTGGCCTGGCATCTTGAGCTGTAGATAAACATAACACGGCCTAGCCATGAACTTGGCGTAAACCGGACTCCCAAACAAAGCGTGGTATGGGCTCTTGATCTTTACCACCTCAAAGGTTACGGTCTCTGACCTGGAGTATGTTCATCTCCGAAGGTAACCTCTAAGTCAATCTTGCCAACTGGGTATGCCGATTTACCTGGCACCACCCCATGGAATACTGTGTTGGACTGTCCAAGCTTTTTATCTGTCAGCCCCATACGCCGAAAAGTCTCATAATACAGGATGTTGATGCTGCTGCCTCCATCCATAAGCACTTTGGTGAATTTGTAACCACCCACCTATGGTGCCACCACCAGAGCCAGCTGACCCGGATTATCAACAGAGTGCACCGCCCTCTTCAGAACTTTCTGGTCCCGTTTGCACAAGCTCGTGGTGAAGACGTGATACTGCCCGCTGCTCAGCTCCTTCGGATTATTCTGATATCCGGATTGCTGCTGTTGCTGATGCTGTTGATTCCCCTGGTTATTGTATCCGCCCTGACCATGCTGCTGGTTATGCTGATTCTGATTGTGCCCATTGTGGTTGCTGTTATTACCTTGATAACCCGGACCTTGGAAGCCAGGGCCTGACCCGCCGGGGCCCGTGATCATACCTATTCTGGTTCATGAACTCATGCATGATGAAACAATCCCTCCAGAGATGCGTAGCTGGGTTTTCCGGCGTACCTTGCTTTGGGCAAGGCATGTTCAACTGGCGCTCCAGATTAATAGGCGGCCTCCCATTACGCGGGGGCGGTCTACCCTTGCGGCGCTGCCCATCCTCCTGAGCGTTGGTGTTGGCCACAAAATCTGAGCTGCCATCTGCCTTACACTTACCATTGTATCATTGGTTCGCTGGATTGGTCTGCGGCGGTTTACCATTCTTGCTTGCCTTCCCTGACTTGTCTCCCTCAGCATCTGGGTGTTTTGTGTTATCAGAGTCTCCATACTTCACTAAAGCGCCCATGAGTGTCCCCATGTCATTACAATCGCGTTTAAGCCGTCCCAACTTCTGCCTCAAAGGCTCAAACCGGCAATTACCTTCCAAGGTTACCACTGCTGTACTGGGGTTTATACTATTTGGGGAGTGCAAGATTTCTGACACTTGACGCACACAACTGCTTGTAGACTCCTGCTCTCCTTGAACGCAGGCAGCTAAGTCGACGACAGACATCGGCTGCTTGCACGTGTCCTTGAAGTTGCTGATAAACCGGCGCCGCAATTCAGCCCATGACTCAATGGAATTAGGTGGTAAACTCTTCAGCCATGTTCGGGCCATGCCTTCGAGCATCATTGTGAAATATTTGGCGCATGCTGCCTCGTCTACATCAAGCATCTCCATCGCCATCTCATAACTCTCCACCCATGTCTCCGGAGCAAGATCCGCCGTGTAATTGGGCACCTTGCGCGGCCCCTTGAAATCCTTGGGTAGTTTTACGTTCCGTAAAGCGGGGATGAGACACGGCACGCCAGGGAACTGGACATGACCCCCGGTTCAACTGTGGTGGTGGGACGAACCGGCGTCGCCTGACGGGCTTCGTACTGTGTGCTATTACCTCGGCCTTCCGACGCTGCCTGGCCTGGTCTACCACCTCTTGAGCGTGCGCCTCCCCTCCTGCCGGATTATCCTGCCTCAGCCGATGACGTCTCCGTGCACTGCTTGATACGGACGGTTCATCCAAACGCCTTGTATAGCTCCGGCTCGGACGGGGGGTTGAATGAATCCTCTCCCGGCTATAGGAATAAGCTTGCTGTTGAGTTAGCACCGTGTCCAACAACTCCTTGGCTCGTCGTGCCTCCACCGCTATGGGGGACGTTCCTTCGATGGGAAGGGCGGCCGGCGGTGAAGCGGCAGCAACTATGTTGCCCAACGGATTAGAAAAATGACCAGGAGGGGTGGGCACATGTTGGGTTGGCACAACTTGACCGTTTGGCTCTACGGCCGGTGGCTGAACCGACGCGCCTGTTCCCGGTGCTCCTCCCCGGTTCACCTCTGGATGGTTACTGGTTCCTGCTCCTGGCATGCTAAAGAGATTTTTTGCCTCATAAACCGGCGGCAGGCGAGATCATTGCCTTCTCATCATTACCCCTTGTGAAGCGGTCTAATCCAACATGAGTCGATAGGCCTGAGCATCCAACTCCACCTGCTTTGTGGCCATCCTAGATTTCTCAGCAGCCAGGTCCAACTTGGCTTGTTCAATCCGGCTTTTCACCTGAGCGACCTCTGCAACATGCTGCTCCTTGTTGGCCTGGGTTACCTCTGTTGTTACTAGTGCTGTCAAGGTATCGACAAAGATGGATAAAGTGTCAGACGGCGATGGGGGAGGATCTCCAGCTCTAGCTCCCATTGCCTCTGATGTCAACGCCCCTGTTGTTGAGGACTGCTGCACGGGTTGTGATCCGGCCATGAAGACAGTGACCCTGTTTGGCGGATCGAGGGGGTCCGGAATACTGTCACCATCGGAACAGCCCTTAGACCGGCCATCCTGCACAGATACAAAGATTATGTCTCTCCGGAAGAAGATTCATCGCCGGAATAAACAACACTCTCGCCGCCGGAGTCCGGTCCGTCCTCGGCTTGCACTCCGTGCACTGCTCCATTGAAGACGTGTTTCATGGCGGGCTGAATCCGGGCAGGTCTCGCACGCTGAGTCGACTCGACGATGTTGGGGAAGATGTCCGGCTCAGGGCCCGGTTCGCCGATCCTGCCGATGAAGACGTGGATGCCGCTGAAGGGGACCCGGTATCCGTATTCGATTGAATCGGCCTCGGGGCCCCAGCTTGCATCGTCGATGTAGATCCGACCACGACGACTCTTAGTCATCTGGCCCACTGTGTAGCCCTTGAGTCCTTCAAAGATGCCCATCAAGAACTCGAAACCATCGTGCGATAGCCCCATGGTGGGCGCCAACTGTCGTGGATTTTGCACGGCAGATGTCCTAGCAAAAGGACTTAGTCGTGAGGCCATCGCTATGGGTTAACTTAAAGGGGTTAAAGCGGACGAAGGACGCAGGGATTTTATACTAGTTCGGCCCCTTCGATGAAGGTAAAGGCCCACGTCTAGTTTGGTGTGGTATTGCTAGGGCTTCGATGACCAGGGAGGGAATCCGCTTTGCCTGTGTCTCGAGCTGTTGTTGTCTATCTTGAACCATCGCCGGATCGTCCCCTTATATAGAGGCGACGCCCGGTCCGGTTTACAGAGTCCCCGGGACGGCTCATAAAAGTGTCCGCCTCGGTCTCTGTCCTTTCTATCTTACATCCCAAGTTACATAGTATGACGGTTTACAAATCATGGGCCCTAACACATGGGCTCTAAATCCCTTGGGCTATAGTCTTCTACTTCATACTCCGCTGGGCTTTTGATAATACAGTCTTGATAACGTAAAACGGACCCTCCTGGCCGGTTTATACCTGGTAGTAATATCCCTGACAGGCTGGGAACGGCCCACTAGAGTAATGGGCCGTTAATGGGTATGAAGAGATATACTATCCATTATGGGCCAGTTTCACTACGGGCCGTTAATGGGCCAAGAGTTACAAAGGGCCTCATATGGGCCGAAAGACGTCATGGGCCGTACATGGGCCGGAAGTTATAACGGGCTGGAATCATATTGGACGGCCTAGATGAAGCTAGTGGGCCAAATTCGGAAAGGCCATAATGGGCCATTAGTTATCGGGCCTGAATGGGCTGTATGCGAGTAGGCCGTTAGCAAACTTTCGATGGGCCGGCCCGTTAACCTTTGACCAAATCAAACATGCTGGCCTTTTGACCTGCATGGGCCACTATTGGGCCGTGCCACGCGTCGACGTATCATAGACGCCTCCTGTCCATTGGTTTGTTGACATCTGTCCGTACGTGGAGCTCACTCGTGGTTCCTTCGGCCAATGGTAATTTTACACATGGAAAATCCCCATTGGTCCTCGCTGTTAGCGGGTTATCGAATCTAAAACCGGACCCGATAGCTTAATGGCGACCCATTATGGTGGATGCCACGTGTTGGTTACGCTTGACGAAAGCACTTCCATGACGCGCCATTTATCGTCATGGAAGTGAACACTTCCGTGATGATAATTTTGGTACTATCATGGAACACTTCTACGACAGCACATGTATGACTATCTTGATTCTGTCATAAATCGTCATGGATGTACATGCATGACAGAAAACATGACCTACCACTAGTACAACGAAGTGCTATACAAACGATTTTTAACCCTTTCCGCGACGACATTTGGAACCGTCACCTAGTGAGTGTGGGTGATAGAGGGGTCCTTCTCACATGACCTAGAAACAGTCGAGGATATGCCCTCCTAGCACACAAGCTCAGCAAAATGAGGTCGTGTGCGACCGACGAGCAACCAAATATCGTTATACGTACAATAGTGCTAAAAAAATTATACAGGCGAAATCATTTCCGATCGTTATTATATCCCACACAGTGTGTTCCCGGTTAACATTTCCGTCCATATATACATCCCACATAGTCGCTCCAAGGAAAACGTTTGTATTCGTAGGTACATCACACATGATTTTCCCCATTAAATTGTTTGTGATAGCGTTTCCATTGCACATGGTATAACAATTTTATCGTTTGCGTTATTGAATCCATCACACACAATTTTTATGTGGTAAACGTCTGCGCTAGGTGGCCTAACACAAACGGTTTATTCCTATTAATGAATGCATCACACGCAGTTTTCTGTGTATAACCATTTGCAATAGAAAAACTCAATTAGCAGGCTAATTATCCTATTATTAATAATCCATTTATTAATCTAATTGACATTTCATATTAAGCACATAATATATTTTATTTTCATAATTGAAATACATCAGAGTACAACATCATATAGCTTCAGCACTCAGCTACCCCATTACACAACTGCACTAGCACCAAGTTTCACATGCAACATCTATAGCCTTTCGAAATTAGCAACATAGACAGTACATAGATAGATGTATCTCATCTGAAAACTACTAAAGCAGAAGGTGAATATTGAGCCTTCATTGATGTTGAAGGTCTTTGCAACTTTAGGCCAGTGCATGTGGACGATTGACCGTCCATCCTTCGTCCTCTTCAGGAACACTTCAATGTTGAACCGTAGGTGTTGTATGAATACCTTCCTCGCCTCCTGACCATACAGGTGGTTTGAGAGGTAATCATGAGTGAACTGCTTTGGAAAGGCCTGAAAACAAGGATGTGCATAAATATCTTCTCTATATTTGAAATGGGGCAAAGGAATAAAAAAGGCAAGGTATAATAGTTAGTACCATCCTGTAGTGAACTGATGTCTTCTTCATTGCGCAGACAAAGATCTTGTTGTTTTTGGTCACTAATTTCTTTATCCTAACAATCTTTCTGAGTTTCTTGACTTGACTGATATTCATGGACAACTCATTTTCCCATATGCAAAAAGGGTCGAACAGTGGGTCAAAACCTCCGATAGTAGGACCTACATGTGCAAGACCAAATTGTTATAAACCTAAATATTAGAATGGTTCCTGCAATTACATAATAATGTGCTATTAGACAAAGGACCATGCACGTGCTAACCTCGATTGTAAACCTCAGTGCTTCCCATTGTTTCCCTGCAACACATATAAGGTAGTGAGTCATCAGGTTAAGTAAGGGTTCACATGCTATCAGTATAGTATGTTGATGAAAAATAAGCACATTGTAGATTCATCAGATTAATTCAAGCCACATGGAAAACCCATTTATCCAAACCAAGAATGATTAAGAACTAGGAAATACATTTATTCCTCACATGCACAACAATACAAAATTCTACCCACGACAATTGGACATTGCATTGAAGAATTGAACTAAGCATTTAACTAAACACCACAACAAATGAACCAAACATTAACTGCGCACCACATTGCACAATATAACATACTCCTAATAGAAGATCAGACAGTTAACCAAACCAAGCATGCTTAACAACTTGGAAATATAAAAATTGTATTTGTTTCTCATGTATTTACTACATCCAAATTCAATTTATTCCTCACATGGTATACACTAACAGAATGCACCCACAGCTATTGAACATCGCATTGCAAAATTGAACCAAACAGTTAACTAAACACCACAACAAATGAACCAAACATTTACTGAGCACCACATTGCACAATATAACATACTCCTAATAGAAGATCAGACAGTTAACCAAACCGAGCATGCTTAACAACTTGGAAATATAGCAATTGTATTTGTTTCTCGTGTATTTAGTACAGCCAAATTCGATTTACTAATCACATGGTATACAATAACAGAATGCACCCATAGTTATTGAACATCACATTGCAGAATTGAACCAAACAGTTAACTAAACACCACAACACAAATGAACCAAACGCTAACTGAGCAACACATTGCACAATGTATAACCAAACCAAGCATGCTTGAAAACTTGAAAATATAACAATTGTATTCGTTTCTCATGTATTTTGTAAAGATAAATTCAATTTATTTCTCACATGGAAGACAATACAAAATTGATGCCTGAAGAATTGAACATCACATTTGCAGAATTGAACCAAACAGTTAACTGAAGACGACAACTAATTAACCAAACAACTAATAAGTGAGCACCACACTGCACGACATATAGAACATATACACTAGAGCAACAGATTGCATGGTAATATTAGATAGCACAATTCACTAGATTTTGTTAAGGAAAGGCAGGAGCAGACACACAACGGGTAAACCGAGCATGCTTAACCGGCGTAGCTAGCAAATGGCAAGGTGCTCCTCCAAGATCTGGGGGTCGACACAAATGGCAGCCATCGCGACCACATCCGTGCGTGCGGCTGCGATTTGCTTCTCCGCTGCCAAATGCTCCTTGAGATCTTGGTTATACTGCGTGCACCATGGCTGAGGGTGGCACTTATTTGGTGGAGGGTCGGTGATTTGGGTGGAAGGTGTCGCGCTCGCGCCGGCGGTCAGGGCATGTGGGATGTGGAAGGAGGAGGATGGGGGTTGGGTGTGGATTACCTGCTTGGATAAACGAGGCCGAGCAGCGTGAAGGAGAGGGTCGCCGGCGAGGAGGCGGCGCTGAAAGCAAGGAGTGAAGGTTTCAACTTGGAAAGGAAGGCGGAAAGAGGGGGGATGTGGCTTTTGGTAAGGGGGAGGGGCGGGGAGGTAGATATTACCACGGACGCCAAACATTTGGAATCGCTTCAGCGAAAAAATTGGCGCGCAAAGTGTCATCAGACACGGTCCCTTATTCAGAACTGTGTACGATATGTGAACATCACAAACGATTCAGATAGCTTAGCCATGTGTGATAAGTTTGAACGTCAAATTTTTTGGTCCATGTCCCCATCTTTCACTGGCGACAATTGAACAGTGAAATGATATTTGAGGAGCGGGCTAGTGTGCTTGACACTCCCACGCTACTCCAAAATATTTTGTGCTGCATCTCACACGGTTGGCGATAATAAACTATGTGCGATCTACTTCATTTTTCTTCTTGATTTGAATTACATAATGAGGTCACAGCTGCAAAGGATGGTGTTTGCATTGCTCGAACTTTTATCTGCAATGAACATGCAACAATAGGTGCGTCGTCAAAAAAATTAGAATGATTAAAGGTTCATTTGGACGTTTTTATATATTAACTGGGTTTTGTAGGCATTTCGGGTGCATAATTCAAATTTGTACTACATGCACATGCTCCAGTGCATATAAACAGGTTGAAAAATCAAAGCTATGTCCTTGCCTCCTTTGTTGAATGCTTAGGTCCCATGCAAGAAATGGGAATGAATTTCAAACACCCTGCCACCGTCACTCGGCCGGAAACATTGAGATACCTGTTTTTAAATTCTAGTAAATGCAAAACTCGTCTAACATTCATGGAACTTGGCATGCTATCATGGAGGGGCATCAACATGTTGTGGTAAAAAAATTGTCCCATTTGAGGCAGGTTTGGGTATAAGCATCTCACAAACCAGAGCTTCTCACAACAAGCGTGATGGTTTCAGTAGGGAACGTGCCACCTTTCGGGACGAAACGATATCTGTTGCCTCAAATTGCTTTCAAAAAAATTCTAGTGTTAACATAGAACAACAAGAGTGTTGTGTCTAATTTTGGAATTTTTCAGGGTTCGTTTGGACATTTTTATACATTAACTGGGGTTTCAAGGCATTTTATGGGCATAATTCAAATTTGAACTACATGCACGCTCTAGTGGATATAAAAGGGTTAAAAAATCAAATATGTGTCCTTCGGTGCATGCTTAGGTCCCATGCATGAAATGGGAATGAATTTCAAACACCTTGCCATTGTCACTCGGGCAGAAACATTGAGATACCTGGTTTTTAAATTCTAGTAAATCCAAAACTCGTGTGAAATTCATGGAACTTGGCATGCTATCATGGAGCGGCATCAACATGCCGTGGTAAAATTCTTGTCCCATTTGGGGCAGGTTTGGGTATATATAAGCTTCTCACAAACCAGAGCTTATCACAACAAGCGTAATGGTTTCGGTAGGGAATGTGCCACCTTTGGGGACGAAACGATATCCGTTGCCTCTTATTGTTTTCAAAAAAGTTCTAGTGTCTACATAGAACAACATGAGTGTTGTGTCTAATTTTGGAATTTTTCGGGGTTCGTTTGGACATTTTTATACATTAACTAGGTTTTCTAGGCATTTTATGCACATAATTCAAATTTGAACTACATGCACTTGCACTAGTGCATATAAACGGGTCGAAAAAATAAAGATGTGTCCTTCGGTGCATGCTTAGGTCCCATGCAAGAAATAGGAATGAATTTCAAACACCGTGCCACCGTCACTAGGCCGGAAACATTGAGATACCTGGTTTTTAAATTCTAGTAAATCCAAAACTTGTCTGAAATTTATGGAACTTGGCAAGCTATCATAGAGGGGCATCAACATGTCGTGGTAAAAAATTTGTCCCATTTGGGGCAGGTTTGGGTATAAGCATCTCACAAACTAGAGCTTCTCACAACAAGCGTGATGGTTTCGGTAGGGAACGTGCCAGCTTTGGGGACGAAACGATATATGTTGCCTCTTATTGCTTTCAAAAAATTATAGTGTCAACATAGAACAACAAGAGTGTTGTGTCTAATTTTGGAATTTTTTGGGGTTTGTTTGGACATTTTTATACATTAACTGGGGTTTCTAGGCATTTTATGCGCATAATTCAAATTTGAACTACATGCACTTGCTCCAGTGCATATAAAAGGGTTGAAAAAACAAATATTTGTCCTTCGGTGCATGCTTAGGTCCCATGCAAGAAATGGGAATGAATTTCAAACAATTGCCATCGTCACTTGGCCAGAAACATTGAGTTACCTGGTTTTTAAATTCTAGTAAATCCAAAACTCGTCTGAAATTCATGGAACTTGGCATGCTATCATGGAGTGGCATAAACATGTCGTCGTAAAATTCGTGTCCCATCTGGGGCAGGTTTGGGTATATCTAAGCTTCTCACAAACCCGAGCTTTTGGCGCACCACTTTTGCCTACTAATAGCGCACTAGTGGTGCGCCACTAGCACCACGCCATTATTATTATTTTTACTAATGGCGCATCCCTGGTGCACCATTAGTATCTGGTGCACTAATGGCGCACCAGGTAGTGCGCCATTAGTATGTCCCTCTGTGCGCCATTAGTATGCCTCCCAGGGGGCCATATGTACCCATGTGCTTTGGCTTACTAATGGCACACTGATGGGTGATGTGCCATTAGTTTCATCTAGACAGTGCGCCATTAGTATCTTGAGTGGTGCACCACTATTATGAATATTAGGGATTTTTTTTCTTTTTTGATATTTTCTTAGGATACAAAATATATTATTGGACAGAATTTAGACAACACCAGACAGCAACACCAGATTCATCGAATACAATAGAAGGTTAGTCTCCGAATACAATTCATCATATTAGTCTCCGAATACAATTCATCATATTAGTCTCCGAATTCAAAAGACCGAACAAAGATAGAACATTATATTACAAGTCTCGAGACCGCGAGTAGCGAGTTTGTCTTCACATTACAAGTCAATATCGATCATCTAAACTACCATCACATAGAAGAGAGATGCGGTCATCACGATGAGCATCATCGCGATGAAACTCGTCTTCATCTGGTTCCTCCAACGCTCCCTCCTCTCTCCCGCTAGATAGTGCGCGTATCTAGATTCCGCCTCCGCCCTAGTGGTGTACCCGTTCTAACTGTTATCGCTGAAACGGTGAACCTGTCTTCGACAGTCCTCCCAGTCGTCGTAGACTTTGGGAACCTTACCCTTGTACACGACATACGACGGCATCGCTATGCACTAGCCAAATGAAACTTTAGTACCAATTC
Source organism: Secale cereale (assembly GCA_902687465.1). Taxonomy (NCBI): domain Eukaryota; kingdom Viridiplantae; phylum Streptophyta; class Magnoliopsida; order Poales; family Poaceae; genus Secale; species Secale cereale. The sequence goes on along the minus strand of LR738715.1, from coordinate 658,560,064 downwards.
ACAGACAATACATAAGCAATATATAAGTATGCAACAAAAGGATCAGAAGAGAAAAGCAAGACATTAATAGCATCGATTACATCTAAGTTGAACGACTGTCCAAACCAAAGAGACATACAAGTTCATTAAAGTTTAATTACAACATGAGCCAATCGATGTTTCAGAACTAGACATAGCATCACTACTTTCAACTCGACTCAAGGGACTGGAGGGTGGATGAAGCCGCCGTCTATCGTGGGAGTCATGAAATCACGGGCATTGTCAGCCTGCATTTGTAGCATTGTGTCTATGTCACTGTTGGATGGTTCATTTCTGAGGTAGAACTGCCCCGAGGTACGAAGGACATCTTGATGGATGATTTCCACAAACTCCGATTGGATGCAAAAGAATTCTTTTCTGATGTCCGCGTCCTGGATTGCCGACAAGCTCGCGGCCCAATCTTTGAGTTTATCTGGTAGTAGAAGGTGATGATGGTCCTGTACGATCTCCCGCATGTGATGGATGGCGTAGTAGGCACCCTTTTGACCGCCAGGCGGCTGCTTAACGCAGCAGAACGTCGTATTGTGGGCGAACACATGCTTGCCGTACTTACGAACTATCCTGGTGAAGGTGCCTCCAGATTTGGCGTAGCCGGGGAGAGCATCATCAAGAACTTTCTTGACATTTGTGTAGTCTACCTTCGACTGACGGTCTGAGTCGAAATACGTGGCCATGGAATATTTCGGCTTAGGAGGATGAGTGTGCAATGTGTGTCACTGCACAAAATACGGAATGTTAAAAGAAAAACGATCGAAATCTAAGAAATCATATGTTACGAGGCGGTTGAGGGGACGACTTACTCGGGAAAGTTAGGCACGAGGAAGTTATCCTTATCTCGGTTTGCCAGAATGACGCCTTCGAGGTAAGAACTCGCGACTTGCCGGTCCCCAGCGCTGCCCAAGATCTTGGCATGCATGTAGAAGGGATCGACTATCACGATGTTCGGGGTCTTGTCTCTAATGATCTGCATCTCCATACTCAACGAAAATCGCCGAACGAAGGTGTAGTGCAGCGGATGAAGGTTAAACATAGCGAAGATGTCATCAAACCGCAGGACGATCGTACCCCCGATGGAGTTATCCAAAAAAACCCTTGCCCTCTGGCACCTTGGTCGCGAAAACCGGGTATGCCACAACCTTCTCTCTGAGACACCGCTTCTCCAAAGAAAGAACACTGTCATGCAGACTCCGCATAGCACAGGTTGCAGCATTGAGCATATTAGTCGGTAGCATCGGCCTACACGCCACATGCACCCTCCTCATTATATCCTTAGGTGAAGGTGGCCCGTCCTGAGCACGGATCGTACTCGGTGTCGGCTGGCTCGCACCCTTGTTACTCTTTTTTTTCGTGCCTTCTTCTTCTCCTGTAATGGGACCGAGTTCTGCTCACAAACCGCCTTCTTGAGTGTGTTGGGGCTGATAATATTTCGCACCTCAGCTATCTGAGGCTCGGTGAAGTCGGCAGCTGGAGGCGTCTCCTGAGAACCGACTGCCAGACAACGCCTGTTGCAACTTGGTTTCTTCGCGGTAGCAGCTAGATCGCGATCGTCTTTTGCAGGGTTGGGTTCTTGAGAAGGAAGCCCCATGAATTCGCCATCGTACCCATGATCGGCAAAGTACTTATCGACGTTGGCAAATGTACCGTCGTCGTTGTCGTCGTCGTCTTCATCCGGATCCTGTGCCATATGCATGTTCGGATCTTGTGCCATAGGGATGTCCGGCAGCGTTGCGGCGGTCTTGCCATGGCTTGGCGCCGGCAAGACTGGCGGTGTTGTCTTTGGGGTGGTGTCCCCCGCCCCCAAACAAATCTGGCTCTTCGGCCAAAGCAGGGGCCAACTTAGGCAGGCGCTGAGGGTCATCACATCATCTTCGTCGGCCCCGGCGGGTCGAATCGGAGGTAACAACTCGTCGCAGCCTGGCAGGACCCGAACCAGTTGAACCCTATACACGGTGGGTGGCATCGGATTACCGTGGAACATGGGGTTGCCCGGTTGAACGATTCTTCCCTTGGTGACATCGACCAACTCATCGTTCACAAAGTGCAGGAGAGTGCACGGAACGTCGGCGGCGCCCTGCGAAAACATGTAGGGCGTCAGGGATTCCCAGTCAAAGGCAAGGAGATGAAGTCCTCGGCGGAGAGGCTTAAATATTTACCGTGATGATGGCGTCGAGCTCAGCTAATGTCGAGGCACCGCCAACGGCAGGCGTGCAATTGACGGAGGGGCCGCTTGCTGCAGAGGTACCGGCCGGAGTACACCCGGGTGCATTAAGGTCCAATGCCCGTGCTGGCGTCGGAGACACCAATGCCGCGTCCGCCGGAGAAACTAATGGCCCCGCCTGCGCGTTCTGCGAGTTGCTGGCCGTGAAGCTGGGAATCGGGGGCGGCCCCTGTTGGCCGCCCGCAATCCACGTCGTCAGCCCCTGAATCAAGGTAGGCATAATGCCGGTGAGCGTCGATCCCAGTTGTTGTTGCACTTGCTCTTGGACAATCTCCGGAATCTGCGCCACTTGTGCCTTGAGTTCTTGAACCTCGTGCGCCTGGCTTTCTGAGCTAGTCTTTTTCTCTTTTCGCCCACCAGCGTTATAGTATGACGACCATTTTGTGGACAAGCCTTTGCCGGCCACACGACCAGCTGACGACGGCTTACTGAGCTTATCCTTTTTTTCATTACATTCAACGCCCTATTTAGAGTGGTGTCACAAGGGGTGCTCTGAGTTGACCCCGCGCTACTGCTTTCAGTCGCCTGCGGAAGGAATGTGAACCATTTAGAAATTTGGCTTCATTAAATAGAATGCAACCATATGGAGCTAATTACGCAGGGGTGTATTCCTTACCAGAACAAGCTCAAGGGCCCTGGTCTTCGGATCCGTGGTGAGCTCCTTTGTTACCGGGTCCTCCTTGTACCGGGCCCTGACAAAGTTCCTGGTCTCCTTGTCACCGTATTTATCGAAGAGGGTAAGTAGGCCTTGCTTGGCACGCTCCGCGTCCTCCTTGTCCCATATAGGCTCCGCCACTCTGTAACCGTCGGGACCGAGTGTGTGTTCCCCTAAGTTCAACTGCCGCATTTCTTTCCCCCACTGACTTGATTCGGAGGTTGCGGTGCTCTCGCACTTGATCTTGAACTCCTTGTAGTCATCTTCGGTGATCGAAGGATTTTTCTCCTTGATCTTCTCATAACTAAAACCTTTGTCAATCATTCTCTTTACCGTGCTTTTCCAAGTAGATAGGGTCGTGCTCATCCTCGTGAGGGCGGCATTGTTCACTTTATTCCCTTTGAGGCTTGTGTTTTCAAATTCAGCGGGGAACTTGTATCATTTGTGCAGCTTCGTGAAGAGGAGGTTGCGCAAATTCCCTCGATCCTTATGCCTTAGGTTCTCGGTGTTGATCGAGATGGTGCTCCGGAGAATGCACCCGAGATGAACCGAGTACCCCTTGACTATTTGTTTGGGCGCCGTTGGATTCCCGTCGGAGTCCACTTCAGTAAATTCCTCCTTGACGGTGTGGATCACGGTCAGGCGCCGTTCCTTCCGTTGCCTCTTCGGTTGGCTGCCATCTGTGCGTGCGCCGCCATCATCAGTGGTGGCATCCTCGACGGCACCATCAGTGGTGTCATCCCCGACGGCACCATCAGTGGGGTCATCCTCGGCGGCACCATCAGTGGTGTCAGGATCGGTGTCTTTCGCGGCGTCCTCATAGAAGTGAGGTTGTTCCTCCATCTCCTGGGATAGCTCCCAGAATGCCTTGCCGCCCGAACCGCCTGCCTCATTGTTGTGGGCCATGTTTCTCTCTAAATAGGAAAAAAGTTTGGTCAAAAAGTTGGTTATTGTCAAGGAACAAGATCATGGTCTCATCATTTAGGGTTTGTCGACACCGAGGCATCCTAAAAGCTAAGCTTTTATCATTTAGGGTTTTTCGACGCCGAGCACCCTAAAAACCTAAGCTTTCATCATTTCGGTTTTTATCGACAGCGAGGCACCCTAAAAGCCAAGGTTTTATAATTTATGGTTTGTCGACACCGAGGCATCCTAAAAGCTAAGCTGGGAAGGAGAATTCTAAGTTGGGCCTAATCACTTGGCTCTATTGCTGCCTATGGTTTAATGCAGCAAAAATAAAGGGGCAGTTGATCCTACTTAATTAAGTACTAAGATACCCCGGCCCTTGCATTAGTCACAAGTACCCCATATGTCCTATTTTTAGCAAAGTCATGCTAAAATTCACGGAAAATTTCAGCATGACCTTTGCTGAAAATAGGACATATGGAGTACCCAAATTTGCCGGAACGGAAGTTAATCGACATTCCAACAAACTCAAGGGCCTCTTGGGGTACCTAAAAATCATCACGACACGATGGTCGGAGACAACTAGGAGGATGTAGTACAATATAAATCTTCAGGAGACAATTAGGATATAAGTGGCAAAAAATCTTTTAGATGCAAGTACAACTGTACAAGTGTGAAACTTATACAGAGTTGCTCCAGCTTTGCCATCTTAGCAAGTACTGTATATGGTTGTGCTTTCACCTCCTCCAGTGCAAAAAAACATTTCTGAGTTATACATTTATGATAGAAGAAATGCACTGTGAGCAAATCTGCAATAAATAAATGCATAGAGAGCTAAATATCCTTTTCAGGTGATACACTCTTTCAGACAGTTGCACCATACTGCTAAAAAAATCCTTTTTGTTGCAAAACTAGGGGCGCAAAGTTTTTTTGTATGCTTTTCAATCAAGAGAATATATTTGGAAATGTGCTAAACTGTAACTGTCACAAAGAAACTTGACAAGATTTTAACAAGCAAATATATTAATATACAAAACTCACAGAAGATCATTAACACCTTGAACAACAATTTCTTCTTTCTTGTCATGTTTAGTTGCCACCCGATGACACTGTGTCAAACTAAAGTTCTTTTTTTAGATGCAACTAAAGATTAATTGATCATCTAATAAAACAAAACAAAACCCAGCGCATTGACAATTATGACTATTCTTTTTTTATTGACCAAAATCTTCTTCATATAAGCAACCACGTTTTAAATCATGTAATGCGGAGTTGCACACACAATCTGTACAATTTTCTTTCTAGAACTCCATAAATGAACTGGTGATATATTGTGACGCCCGAAGACCGACGCTCCAGAAGATTCCAGATGTTCCGGGTTTTCCCGTGTGTTTCTTTTGTTTGCCCTATTTATTTATTTTTGCATTGCATCATGTCATCATGCCATCAAGTCTTTTAATTTTAAAAACCCAACTAAATAAACCGTATGGATCTTCGATCCATTTAAATAGAGGGAAGGATGCCTTCTCTTTATAACATATCCTCCTAATATTTATGGAGCTATTATGATAAATATTCTATTGCCTTGGAATCACAGTAACTCACTTGCAAATATTCCTCATATTCTTTTCTACTTCAATTTTGACTCTGTAACCTTCCTCGAAACTCTTATCTCTTTTATCGAGCCTCCTCAAAAATCCGAACATTTTTTTGGACTCTTCAAAGCCTAGCCCTTGTTCAAACCATTTGAATTAAATTCAAATGAATTTGAATTTAAACCTTGCAAGATGGCCATTCCTATTTTTCTCGGACCGTGCTCATTTTTGCGAGCCTGAGAAAAATAACCTCATGCCCTAATTCTTCCCCTAACCTCCCCTTCTTTTCTTTCTCTTCTTTGTTTTGTTTTTTTATATAGTTAGAGAGAGAGTAGAGCCCTCTTATCTGCAGGAGGCCCTTTTGCCTCGAGGCTCAGCCACAGTGGGCAGCCCAGCTCGGCCAGCCGCTCCTCCATGGCCCAAGGCCCAGCCGGCAGCCTAGCCAGGCCCAACCGCCCCACCAGCGCTAACCCTAGCCGGCCCCTTTGCTTACCCCCTCGCTCGCCTCCCGATCCCCATCTCCCCCCTGTGCAGCGTCGCCAGCCACCCCGCTCCCGATCCCCACTCGCCCGCTCCCTCGATCTCCCACTCTCCCTCTCGTCTACTCGTCGCCCGCCGAGCCGCCGCACCACTTCCCCGCATCCATTCTCCCTTCAGCGCCACGCACCAAGCCCTCACCGCCGGCAGGCCTCGCGCGCTGGCTCCGCGCCGGGTCGTCTATCGCGCCCCGCCGTCGGGCCTCGTTCCTCCGCCTCGCCATGGCTCCCCGCTGCCCGTGCCTCCGCGCCGCAGTGCACGGCCCTACTCCGCCGGGTCGTCCGTCGCGCCCTCAAGGCCAGCGCCGCCGGTGTCCTCGATGCCCATCGACGCCGTCGCACCTCGCCATCCCAACCGCCGTCCTCCTCGACGTCGGCCCGGCCGCTGAGTGAAGCCCCATCTCCTTTCGCGTAGAGCACGTGCGTGCCATGACCGTCGTCGCCGACGAGCTCCAGGAGCTCGCGTCCCCTGCTCCGCCGATCCTCCTGGCTTGTGGCACCCCAAGACCCCGCCGGCCACTTGCACCTCCTCTGCTCCTCGAGCGAGCGCTGAGCCGTGCACGCATCAGTTGCGTGGGATTCATCCCCCCTAGACCGGTCAGATATGGTACAAAAACTCCAAGTTGGAACTGCTATGTACGTGTTCCTGGTGCCATTGGGATTCATCACGACCGCGAGTACCCATTCAGATTCGTCAAGTCCCTCCCCGACGACGGTGTACGACTACCATCGCCGAGACCCGAGAACATCAAGTACCCCGTTGGGTTCGTCGAGACCGGCAAGCTCGAAGACCCCAGGTACCACGACATCGACAACCCGTCAAGTTCGACTATGCCAAGTTCAATGATGCGCCAAGTACCTCGACGCCCGAGTGACTAATTCCTCTCCGATGATGTGTACCACTACTTCTGTGATGAGATGAATACGACTACAAAACGAGAACAACTACTTCCCACTATGTGCATGTACCACTACCGTCGCCCAGGATGTTTGATTTGTCAAGTACCTCTCCGAAACGATACGTGAACACCTACTTCCACTCCGAACCCGAACCGCTCCAAAGGTATACCGCGAGACGACACCCGAGAACGTTTGCTTGTGATGTATGAGATGCACCCTTGGTTGCACCGTGTTCGAAGTACCCCTCATTGCCTTGTCGCCAAACCATGGGAACCCGGCAACGGTATCACCCCACCGTCTTTGCATGACACGCTGACGCTCTCCGTCATCTTTTGCATCGGACTCTCAACGAGTTGCCGGAACCGATATGTTGCATGGCATCTTTTTCGGATTCGTTGCCGTGGCCCCTTTCTTTCCACCACGGTGACAAATACTTCATATCTCTGCATGTTAACTTTTACTAAAAAATTACATAAAACTTGATCATGTCATCCGCATCATGATAACAACCTTTGAATGTTAAATTGTTGTTGCTTTAATAATTGCTTAATTGGTCATGGGGATTTTTCGGAATTGTTGTTGTTATTTCCGGCCTCATTTAAGATGACTAGATAGTGTAGTTTTACTTATGCTTCACCTCTTGCCATGTTTAATAAAAACATTTAATCTTGTCTTGTAATAAACGAGAGTCAACTAAATAATCTAATGTGGTGTTTCGTCAATATGCAACTCGTTGCATATTGAGCTCCACTTAACTTGTAGTTTTATTTGTGCACTCTGCCATGCCATGCATATCTAAACCGGACATGCATCATACTTGTTTGAGCATTATGCCATGGTTATGATATGTTTGTTCACCGTATTGTTTGCTTCTTTCCGGTATGCTTCTTCTCGTTAGCTTCGGTTTCGCTTCGGAGTTGTGAGGTTTTGTTCGACTACTTCATGGACTTGTTCTTCTTCCTTGCGGAATCCCAGGCAAGATGACCATCACCTTGGATACCTTTACTATCATTGCCATGCTTAGTGTCTCGATGCTATTGTTATATGTCGCGCTACCCATCATTTATTGTCAGCCCCTCTCCTTGTTGCCATGAAACATCTAACCTTTGACACCTTCCTAGCAAACCATTGTTTGGCTATGTTACCCGCTTGCTCAGCCCCTCTTATAGCGTTGTTAGTTGCAGGTGAAGATGAAGATTGATCCATGTCGGATCTTGATGCTTTGGGAATATCACAATATGTCTTATATATAGTAACACACCTATATACTGGGCGTGGGTGGAAGGCTTGGCCTTTTGCTCGGTGTTTTGTTCCACTCATGCCACCTTAGGAGCCGATAAACCGGTATTATGTTCCTTGATTTTGTGTTCCTTACACGGTTGGGTACATGGGGACCCCTTGACAGTTTGTCTTTGAATAAAACTCCTCCAGCAAGGCCCAACATTGGTTTTAATTTGCAACATAATAATAACTTAATTAATTAATTAAATTTGCATAGGGGGTCGCACCCTCGTGGTTTCTTCTACATAGCAGGGGGGCCAGTGCTGATGGTGTTGATCCCAAACTAGAGCCACTTGCGGTGCCACCCAGTTATTTGGGGTCTTCGGTTGCTGTACATAGTGCTCATCCGGACGTGGCCTGAGACGAGATACGCGCAGCTACTATCAGGGTGTCGGCACGCCGGGAGGTCTTGCTGGACTTGTTTTACCATTGTCGAAATGTCTTGTGCACCGGGAATTCCGAGTCTGATCGGGCCTTCCCTAAGATAAGGGGTAATATTATTATTACTTCTGCTGATCGTGAGAGCTTGTGATGGGCTAAGTTGGGACACCCCTGCAGGGTTACGCTCTTTCGAAAGCCGTGCCCGCGGTTATGTGGCAGATTGGAATTTGTTAATGTCCGGTTGTAGAAAACTTGACAGGATCCGAAATAAAACACACAACTGTGTGAGTAACCGTGACTGTCTCTTTTCACTTTGAGAAGAGAACACGGTGGGGTTATGTTTGACTCGTAGGTAGTTCAGGATCTTTAGCGATCATTACTAGTTTGCGACCATTTGCGTAGATGCTCATCTTATTCTTGTACTCGTAAGTTAGCCACCATATATATTGCTTAGTCGCTGCTGCAACCTCACCACTCAACCTCTTCCTACCCTTTGAGCTTTGCTAGTCTTGATACCCATGGTTATGGGATTGCTGAGTCCTCGTGGCTCACAGATACTACAACACCAGATGCAGGTACCGCTGAGAACAGCGTAGGAATTGGTCCAAGAACTTCACTGGGATCTCGATGAAGAGAGTGGCCGTATGTATGTGCTGTTGTTCGACGATCAGTAGTGGTTCCTACTAGGGGCGATCCGGGCTTGTGTTATTTATGGTATCTTTCATTTGGATCTTCGTCCGTAGTCGGACTGTGATGTTATTTGAATGATGATTGCTTATGTAATGTATTGTGTGATGTGGCGAGTGTAAGCCAACTACTCTTTTGCAATTTCATCCCTCTTTTACATGAGTCGTGCAAAGATACCATACTTGAGATCATTCTAGTATGAGCTTATACCTTTAAGTCGTGCCTCGACACGTAGGAGGTATAATCTCATACTGGGCATTATAAGTTGGTAATCAGAGCCTTCTCCGACCTAGGAGCCCCCACTGATTGATCGAATCGTTGACGGTTGAGTCTAGGCACACACTTGAAAATGTATATATGATTTCTTTTTACTCCTCATCCCTTTTCACTCTGGTCAGGACTCCTGACGATGTTCTATCTCTTCTACTCTCAAAAGTTCACTAATTTTTTTTAGGATCACGCGACTATTGTTAGGATTGTTCTGATGTCTTTGTGATGAGAACATTGTTCTCGATGCCTCCTGTCATTTAGGGGTTGTGGCGGTGTCCCGGGGAGTTGAGCTCCGAGGTGTTGTCGTCACAAATCTATTGCAGCAGTTCTGGAATACTTAAGACGGCCGACATCGAAAACTCTTCTATGCGGTTAGTGGTAAGATAACCCCGACATCACCCAATACTGGGGAGGTAGTTCGGGAGTATTGCCATAGCTTGTATAGCAGATGCGTTTCGAAGGTCTGAGGTAAACAGTTTCCGAAAATAACTGGTTATGTGTTGAAGGATGGATACAGCTGGATGTAGGATTAGAGTTGAGTGCGCGGTGCTTCCCCTATATCCCCAACACCTGATTGCATAACTGGAAACTTTCGGAAATTAATAAGTGGGTTGTTCTAGTAGATCGTAGGCATTCTTCCAACGAATGCATGATATGAAGTTTGGGGTTCAACATTGAGTGAAGTGGTTTTATGGGCGTTGTTCCAATCGGGAGTTGCATCTTAAAGGGTCCTTGGCTATGCTGATCCGGGGATTGCAACACCCTTTTGTAACACGTTCCATGAGCTTTCAGCACGAACATGTGGAACGAAACTTCTATCTTGTATTTGTTCTATCTGCTCCTTATTGTTTTTATTTATCTTTTGTTCTCCCAAGTGGCTTCTCGACAAGTTGATGTACCATTAAGCTATGGAATTCATTCGTTCAATTCTCTGTTCGAATGATATTGTGAAGATTATGCTGCAACATATCTATCCTTTGTTTTTGTTTTGATTCTGGTATTCGAGTTGCTTCGATGTCAAATGTTGATTCCATACCTTCCTAATCGGTGTTCTCATATTTCTATGGGAGTGCTAATTCTTCTTGACCATTGAGATTTTCATGTTAATCCTTTTCAACTGGTGTGCCTTCTCTTCAAGTTATTCCATACGGATGTCGTTGAGAAATCTGATGATTTGTCTGTTTCATTCATCCCAAGTTGTCTTTGTTTCCCCGCCCTCCCTACCTTCTTCTTCTCGGAGCCAGAGATCTCAAATCAAGTATCCATTTTATTCATGTGAGGTTTCTTCATTCTTTTCCTTCAATGTTCTTATCCGGCGATTTATCGTGAAGATGCTCAAGAGTTTCAAGTTCATCATCCTCCATTCGCGTTTCTTCTCTGGTGGATTTAATTCAAGCCTTGGTGTTGATCATATCCTTCCTCTTGTTTCACATGTTTTTTCCCATGTTGAATTTCTTATTCGAAGTCTCTCTTGTTTATTCAACTCTCTCTAACTCTTCTCCGGAGTGTATAAGGTATCTCAGAAGATTCGTGTTTCAATTCTTAATCCGTTCAAGCTATTTTGAGGATCGTCATCTTATTCAAGCCATTTAATTCAACCGGTGCAATATCTCTTAAGCAATCTTTTTCAACGGTGATTTCTTTTGAGTGGGCCTAACCCTCAGGTCTTTTCCAGGATCTTACCTGACTCTTCTAATTTTCCTAGAGTTATACTCAAATTCTTTTCAAAGTGTGACGTAAGAATGATTTCCATCAGTCACATGCCTTCTCCAAGTTTGCTTTCAATTATTTTCATCTTTAGATCCAGCTTCCCTCTTGTCATTTGTCCGGAGTATCTCGAAATTCTTCATGGCATTTCTCGTCTTCATTCTCAACATTTGAAGACCGGAGAAGAGTTTCTCTCAAATCCTACCCGTTCTTCTAAAGGTCCGTGGTTCTAGCTTCATGTCATCCTCATAATTGTTTTCGATTGTGGGAATTGTTTTCATGCCCCTTCAGAGCTATTAATGAATTCTTTCCATTGTGATCCTCCGAAGGCCATCATTTCAGAAGATTACTTTGTTCTCACTTTTCAACTTTGTGCTCCAACTATTCTTAATTGATGCCTCTTCGTTCGTCTCCATATTCTTCCCGGTGATTCATTCTTTTATATTCACTCAATTTCAATTCCTTACGGTGGATTATTCTTTGTCATCACTCCATTTCAATTTGTACGGTGGTTCGTTAAACATTCTTACTGTGTTATCATGTCATTTCACTCGTTCTTTCCAAAATCCTATCGGTGAGCCGTTCAAGACTTTTCTCAAGTTTGTGCGAGATCTCTCTTGAATTCTTTGTAACAAGAATAAGTAATATGCCAAATCCATTGTTAGTCACCAATTTAAATTGGTGAAGGATAAGCATGACATAATTCTTATTCTTATCCCTTCTAGGTGATTTAATTCATTGTCTGGAGTTCGTTCATGATATCAAATTATTGGTTGTTTATCTTTTCTTTCCGGGTTCCAAACTCTCTCAATTATCTTGTCAAGAAGCAACATCTAAATCATTGCAAGGCTTAAATCTTAATCTTTTCATCCTTCACTTCTCATCCTTTTGTTTACCGGAGTTCTTTTGGTGGTTCAACATGATTTAATTCATCCTCGAAGTGTTCTTCAAGATTCTGGTTGGACCTCAAGTATTCTTCTTCTTGCATCCAGAAGTGCAATTCTTGCTCCCTTGTCTTTTGAGGTGGTGTTATGTCATTCTTGAAAATTTTCCCGTCATGTTTCATGATTCACAAGTTGTCAGGAAGGAGATATTTTAAACCATCATTTTCCTTTGTTCAGGAGATCTTTCCAACCCTTCAATTTATTCATTGGAGTTATCTTTGGTTGTACTTCACCTAAAAGCTTTCCCTAGGAATTGTTGCTGTTATGGTGCTTATAAATGACCCAAGTTCTTCACTTATCATTCCGGTGAAATAAGTTTTTCGTCTCCTTGTTGACCTCAATCCAACCAATTGTTTTCTGCTAGTGGACGGATGTCACCTCATAATTTTGAGATGTTTTCCATAAGCCCACAACAAGCTTATTCTTTTGTTGTTGATTATTTTCAACAACTCCGTTCAACCCTTCTTCGTAGAGATGTTTTCTAAATTCATTGGTGGTAGAAGTTATCATTTGCTTCTACTTTATTTCTTCCTAACAATCTAGCTTTTATTCTTTCATTCTGGAGGCATTGTGATATTGCTCTCTTCGTCCCATAATCTTGCTTTGTCAAGATCATGTTTTTTTCCTTGTTTATCTATTTATCCGGAGTGCTGTATTCTCCATTCAATTTCTCTCATCTTATCAAGTTTTGCGTCCCTTTTCAACCGGAGTGCTATATGAAATCTTTCTTAACCTTGTGTCATTCGTTCAATGTTGCGGAGGCAGTGTGTTGTTGATTTCATCAAGTATCATCCCATATCCTCAAGTTCATGTTAATTCCTTCCATTTTACCGGAGTGCTGTCCAAATTATGTCATTCTAATTCCTTGGCTATACGGTTGCAGTTTCATATTCTTTTGGTTCGTAAGCTCTTGTTTCATGTCTTTCAACCTACAAGGTTCTCGTAATTTTCCTTGTTCCTCATTTTACCGCAGTGCTCTTAACTTCGTTCATCTCTGTTGTATTCTTTCTTTCAAGATTGTTCAACCTCTCAAGGTTCGTGGTTTCACTCGTTTGTCGAAGAAGCAACTTTGTTTTACCTCTTCCTTTATCCTCTTTTATCCGGTGCCATCTCTAGGATCTCGGGTCGAGATCCTCTGTTAGTGTGGGAGAGTTGTGACGCCCGAAGACCGACGCTTCAGAAGATTCCAGATGTTCCGGGTTTTCCCGTGTGTTTCTTTTGTTTGCCCTATTTATTTATTTTTGCACTGCATCATGTCGTCATGCCATCAGGTCTTTTAATTTTAAAAACCCAACTAAATAAACCGTATGGATCTTCGATCCATTTAAATCGAGGGAAGGATGACTTCTCTTTATAACATATCCTCCTAATATTTATGGAGCTATTATGATAAATATTCCATTGCCTTGAAATCACAGTAACTCACTTGCAAATATTCCTCATATTCTTTTCTACTTCAATTTTGACTCTGTAACCTTCCTCGAAACTCTTATCTCTTTTATCGAGCCTCCTCAAAAATCCGAACATTTTTTTGGACTCTTCAAAGCCTAGCCCTTGTTCAAACCATTTGAATTGACTTCAAATGAATTTGAATTTAAACCTTGCAAGATGGACATTCCTATTTTTCTCGGACCATGCTCATTTTTGCGAGCCCGAGAAAAATAACCTGATGTCCTAATTATTCCCCTAACCTCCCCTTCTTTTCTTTCTCTTCTTTGTTTTGTTTTTTTATATAGTTAGAGAGAGAGTAGAGCCCTCTTATCTGCATGAGGCCCTTTTGCCTCGAGGCTAAGCCACAGTGGGCAGCCCAGCTCGGCCAGCCGCTCCTCCATGGCCCCAGGCCCAGCCGACAGCCTAGCCAGGCCCAACCGCCCCTCCAGCGCTAACCCTAGCCGGCCCCTCTACTTACCCCCTCGCTCTCCTCCCGATCCCCATCTCCCCCCTGTACAGCGCCGCCAGCCACCCCGCTCCCGATCCCCACTCGCCCG
>LR738715.1:658511438-658525765 GCA_902687465.1 Secale cereale | reverse complement strand
GATGGTGGCGCGACAGATGGTGGAGGGGAGGTGGGGATTTAGAACGGGGGGAGGAAGTGGGGGCGTTGTGCGGGAGGTGGGGGTGGGGGTGGGTTTTTTGATGCGGTTTGTTTTGTCGGGCTAGGTGGTTCAGTTCGCAGGCCTGAGACGGTACCGAGGTATTAGCAGAATAAGAAAGTGTTATGAGAATAAGACTCTTAAGGGGTGTTATCAGAATTGCATCCCCCTATCACCCACGGACTAGTGGTCAAGTAGAACTAAGTAATAGGGAGTTGAAATTAACTTTGCAAAAGACAGTTAATAGGTCTAGGAAGAATTGGTCCAAGAAACTAGATGATGCATTATGGGCCTATAGAACTGCATACAAAAACCCTATGGGTATGTCCCCATATAAGATGGTATATGGAAAAGCTTGTCACTTACCTCTTGAGCTAGAACATAAGGCATATTGGGCTATTAAAGAGCTCAATTATGATTTCAAACTTGCCGGTGAGAAGAGGTTATTTGACATTAGCTGTCTCGATGAATGGAGAACCCAGGCCTATGAGAATGCCAAACTGTTTAAAGAAAAAGTTAAAAGATGGCATGACAAAAGGATACAAAAGCGTGAGTTTAACGTAGGTGATTATGTCTTGCTATTCAACTCTCGCTTAAGATTTTTTGCAGGAAAACTTCACTCCAAGTGGGAAGGACTTTACGTTATCAAGGAGGTCTATCATTCCGGTGCCATAAAAATCAACAACTTCGAAGGCACAAACCCGAAGGTGGTGAATGGTCAAAGAATCAAACATCATATCTCAGGTAATCCTATAAATGTTGAAGCCAATATTTTTGAAACCGTAACCCCGGAGGAATACATAAGGGACACTTTCCAGAATGATTCAGCCTCCGAAAAGGAAGAGGTATGTGACACAGTAAGTAAACCGACTCCAAAACAGTTCTAAAGGCAATTTTTCTCCGTTTTGGAATATTTAGAAAAATAGAAAAATAAACCGCAATCCGGAAGAGACACGAGGCGTCCACGAGGGTGGAGGGCACGCCCCCCTTCCCACGGCGCGCCCCCTGCCTCGTGGGCACCCCGTGTGTCCCCTGGACTCCGTTTTCTTGTGGGTTACTCATTTTTTTCAGTAAAAATTCATTATATATACTCCCGAAGGTTTTGACCTCTGTACCACGCAAAAATCCTATGTTCTTGTTTAGAGCTGTTTTCTGTCAGGGTTTGCGGAGTCAGGCATCATGTCGTCTCCCTCCTCCAATAACAAAGGCAACGAAGCTTGGCTAATGAAGATAGATCTGAACAGGGAAGGACCCGAGGAGATCCACAAGGAGAAGAAGATCAAGATGGAGGTGGAAGATCCGGCTCCGGCGGTGGGAGAAGACGACACCTCTAAATCTCTTCCTAATCTCTTTACCTCAACTGAGCTAGAAGCTTTCTGGATGATTGAGTTAGCTCAGATTCGAAACAAGCATCTCACAAGTGAAAATATTTTGTTGAAGGATTACATAGCTGCACTCAAAGGTATTATCCGCAAGCTGGAGGATCTCCTACGCTCGATATATGAGGATCCGCCGTCACTACTTTCAACAACTCCATCATCACTACCCCCGAAGGAGACATAATCATATGGGTATAGGCACTCCCCTTGGCAGCTGCCAAGCTTGGGGGAGTGACCCCGGTATCGTATCACCATCACTCCTATCTTTACCATTTTACTTAGTTCGATCCTTTTGGTAGTATCTTAATCTAGTAGAATAAAGTCAGCATGATCTAGTTGTGAGCTTTTGCTTTGTGAGCTTTATCCCTTGTAATCGAGTCCGTGAGCTATATAATAAAGATTAGTGTTGAGTCAAGGGCTTGATTTCCTCACTTGGGTCATGATAAAAACAAAGAAAACATAAAGAGTATCGAAGAGATCATATCGATCTTATGGGAAGTAATGACTTCACATATAAGAGTATGCTAAACAAAAGTTGTTGGGAGTTGACAAACATAGTTTTGGTCATCGTTGCAATTAATAGGAAGTAATAAAAGAAGAGAGGCTTCACATACAAATATACTATCTTGGACATCTTTTATGATCGTGAGCACTCATTAAAATATGACATGCTAAAGAGTTGATGTTGGACAAGGAAGACAACATAATGGGTTAGGTCTTCTTATATCTGAAATAAAGTATATTGTCATGGATCATCCAACATGTTGAGCTTGCCTTTCCCCCTCATGCTAGCCAAAACTCCTAGCACTAAGTAGAGATACTACTTGTGCCTCCATATATCCTTAAACTCAGTTTTGCCATGAGAGTCCACCATACCTACCCATGGATTAAGAAAGATCCTTCCAAGTAAGTTGTCATGTTGCAAATTCAGTAAAATATGTATGATTTATTAGTGTGGGAGAAATTAGCTTTATACGATCTTGTGATATGGAAGTAATAAAAGCGACGGACTGCATAATAAAGGTCCTTATCACAAGTGGCAATATAAAGTGAAGTTCTTCTATGCTAAGACTTTGTGCATCCAACCATAAAAACACATGACAACCTCTACTTTCCTCTGCGAAGGGCCTATCTATTACTCATGTCTTATAAGTGTCAAGGTGAAATCCACCTTTCCTTTTTACATTTTATCCTTTGGCAAGCACATTGTGTTGGAAAGATCCTGACATATATACCCACTTGGATGTAAGTTTTCATGATTTATTACTGTTGACATTACCCTTGAGGTAAAAAGTTGGGAGGCAACACCATAAGCCCCTATCTTTATCTGTGTCCGATTAAAACTCCATAAAAGTATTGCGCGAGTGTGAGCAATTGTGAAAGACTATATGATGGTTGAGTATGTAGGCTTGCTAAAAAGCTCTTATATTGACTCTTTCCGATGTTACGATAAATTGCAATTGCTTCAATGACCGAGATCAAAGTTTGTTAGTTTCCAATGAAGTTTATGATTCATACATGATATTGTGGATGAATTGTTACTTTAGCATAAGAATCATATGACTATATTTATATAAGTTGTTGTTATGAGAATAATCATGATGCCCTCATGTCCGTATTTTGTTTTTATCGACACCTCTATCTCTAAACATGTGGACATATTTTTCGTTATCGGCTTTCGCTTGAGGACAAGCGAGGTCTAAGCTTGGGGGAGTTGATACGTCCATTTTGCATCATGCTTATATGTTGATATTTATCGCATTATGGGCTGTTCTTACATGTTTTGTCACAATACTTATGCCTTTTCTCTCTTAGTTTATAAGGTTTACATGAAGAGGGAGAATGCCGGCAGCTGGAATTCTGGGCTGGAAAAGGAGCAAACTCTGGAAACCTATTCTGCACAACTCCAACAGCCCTGAAACTCAACAAAACGTCATTTCAGAAAATATAAAAAGTATCTGGCGAAAGAAGTCCACTAGGGGGCCACCGGCTGCCCACGAGGGTGGGGGGCACGCCCCCCTTCCCAGGGCGCGCCACCCTGCCTCATGGGCCAGCCGGAAGGCCCCCGATGCCCATATTCTCCTATATGAGGTGTTTTGACCTGGAAAAAAAAATCATAAGAAGGCTTTCGGGACCAGACGCCGCCTTCTCGAGGCGAACCGAGGCGGAAACCAATCTAGGGCTCCGGCAGAGCTGTTCTGCCGGGGATACTTCCCACCGGGAGGGGGAAATCGTCGCCGCCATCATCACCAACAACTCTCCCATCTTGGGGAGGGCTATCTTCATCAACATCTTCACCAGCACCATCTCCTCTCAAACCCTAGTTCATCTCTTGTATCCAATCTTTGTACCCAAACCTCAGATTGGTACATGTGGGTTGCTAGTAGTGTTGATTACTCCTTGTAGTTGATGCTAGTTGGTTTATTTGGTGGAAGATTATATGTTCAGATCCATTATGCATATTATACCCCTCTGATCATGAACAATATTATGTCTTGTGAGTAGTTACTTTTGTTCCTGAGGACATGGGAGAAGTCTTGCTATTAGTAGTCATGTGAATTTGGTCTTTGTTCGATATTTTGATGAGATGTATGTTGTGTCTCCTCTAGTGGTGTCATGTGAACGTCGACTACATGACACTTCACCATTATTTGGGCCTAGAGGAAGGCATTGGGAAGTAATAAGTAGATGATGGGTTGCTAGAGTGACAGAAGCTTAAACCCTAGTTTATGCGTTGCTTCGTAAGGGGCTGATTTGGATCCATATGTTTCAGGCTATGGTTAGGTTTACTTAATACTTCTTTTGTAGTTGTGGATGCTTGCATTAGAGGTTAATCATAAGTGGGAGGATTGTCCAAGTAAGGGCAGCACCCAAGCACCGGTCCACCGACATACCAAATTATCAAAGTACCGAACGCGAATCAGATGATCGTGATGAAAACTAGCTTGACGATAATTCCCATGTGTCCTCGGGAGCGCTTTCCTTTATATAAGAGTTTGTCCAGGATTGTCCTTTGCTACAAAAAGGATTGGGCCACCTTGCTGCACCTTATTTACTTTTACCTTTTGTCACTTGCTACCAATTATCTTATCACAAAACTATGTGTTACCTATAATTTCAGTGCTTCCAGAAAATACCTTACTGAAAACTGCCTATCATTTCCTTCTTCTCCTCGTTGGGTTCGACACACTTACTTATCGAAAGGACTACGATAGATCCCCTACACTTGTGGGTCATCAACTCGCACGACCGAACGGTGTGGATAATAATAATAGTGCACGTGCATTGGACTAAGCTGGAATATGCAGGCATTTAATACAAGAGAGAAGACAAGGTAATCAATGTTGGGGGTATCGCTTATCGGGAACTTATCGGTCGACCCATGATAAGGGGTAAATCGGCCAGTTTATCGGCATATCGGCCGATTTATCACCATATCGGCTGAATTATCGGCCGATTAATCTTATCGGCCAGACAGTGGTAAGCGATAAATCGGCCGATTTATCGGCATATCGGAAGATATCTTGAACAGTGAAGGTAATATGGCTCAAGGTTAAATCAACAAGAAAGCATATGAGAGACACTAAGCATTTTCAATCATGGTCTTCTACACTTAACCCCCAAAGAAAATAAAAGAAACTATTTACACGGGAAAGCTCCCAACAAGCAAAAGAAGAATGAGAAATCTTTTTGGGTTTTCATTTTAATTACTACTACAAGCAAAGAAAGTAAACTAGCTAGAAGCTATGACTAATATTTTTTTTGTTTTTCTGGGTTTTTCTAGCACACAAGAAAAAGACTAAGAAAAAGAAATGAAACTAAACATGGATGGTACAGTGAAAGAGTGTGAGCATCGACAACTAGAATAAGTGTGTGAACATGACTGTAAAGTCGGTGAGAAACACGTACTCCCCCAAGCTTAGGCTTTTGGCCTAAGTTGGTCTATGGCCACGGATCGAAGCTACTCCCTCCAGTGTACTAAGATGTGTCCTCTGGGTGCCACTGGTTGGCGAGCTCATCCAACTCCCACCCATAAACAGACTGACGGTAAGGATCAAGTGGTGGCTCAGGCTCAGGCTCTGAAGCTTGTCCCTGGCCTTGGTACTTATAGAAGGCATCTGATGTGATGAGGTATATGCTTGTAGACAGATCAAACAAAGATGGTGCAGGCAAGGTAACAATTTCACAATATATTTCATCAAACCTTAATTTATAATTAAGCTGCCTATTCTTATCTTTAACAATAAAGTCATGAGCTACCATGCTCTTGTAGTCTAGATAAATAGGGGCAAGCAATTTTTCTTCCTTCTCATGATGCCTAATAGGTATTCTAAAATGTTCAGCAAGGCGAGAAGCAAAGATGCCTCCAAAGACGGGCCCCCTTAAGTGGTTCAGACTCAGTCGTTTAGCAACGATGGCACCCAAGCTAAAAGTTGTGTCTTGAAACAAAGCATGACGTAAAATGACAATGTCAGGGGCACTAAGATTCCCGCTGTTCCCGCGACCAATTAAACATCTACTAGCAAATAAAGCAAAGTAGCGCAGAACAGGGAAGTGTATACTAGTGATTCTTGCCCCTGAAACTTTTCTAGTTTCCCCTACAGCTATCATGTCAATAAACCCTTCAACGTCTTCACGACGTGGTTCATCAAGTCTACCTCCTAAGGGTACTTTGCATATCTCACAAAAATCTAAGAGTGATATCTCCTTAATCACATCATATAAACGAAACTCCACCGTAGGTGGTGTTTTCTTAGCATGAAAATGAAAACTTTGCGTGAAAATATTGGTGACTAAGAGATATTGTTTTTTCTGGTTGTGGAGGAAGTCGGTGAGGCCTGCATTATTTGCCAACCAATAAAAGTCTTCGTAAATCCCGGTGGACATCATGAAATCATTACAAGGCCATTCGCACGGTCGAACTTCCGCCATGCGAGGAAGATTATACTTGGGCTTCTTATTTTCCTCTTTCTTCTTCTCCTCTGAGCTCTTGCTGGAGGAGCCCCTCAACAATCTTTTTTATCATTTTTCTTTTCTAAAAAATTATGAAACTTTTAGTAACTCACAATAAAAGTTAACCAAACTCAATAAGATTGATAGCAACAACTCCTATAAGTGCCTAGAGACTATATCATGCATTAGAACTACTTGGAACCAAGAAAATTTGACATGCAAGCTCAAGAACAAGGTCACCACAGCAGTATAAATTTGCAATAAATAGAGCACTAGAACAAAAACTAATTGGACCAATGGAGGAGTCACATACCAAGGAACAATCTCCCCAAACAGTTTGGTGAATCGTGCTTAGAGTAAGGAGATCAAAAATGGCAGCAAGATGAGCTAGAACTCAGGTTTGAGCTGGTTGGTGATTTTTTTGGGAGGAAGAAGAAGCGCATGGGTGCAGGAATAAGTGGAGGGGGGCCACGTGGGGTCCACGAGGCAGGGGCGCGCCCGGGACCCTCGTGGCCAGGTGCTGGCTCCCCTCGTTGTGTGTTTCATGCCATATTTCCTCAAATATTCTAGAAAAAATCATATTTCATTTTCATGGCATTTGGAGAACTTTTATTTTCGGGATATTTTTTTATTGCACGGATAAGTCTGGAAACAGACAGAAAATATTATTTTTGTTTTATTTATCCTAATTAACAGAAAGTAAAAAAGAGGGTACAGAATGTTGTTCTATCTAGATTCACCTATCCCATGCTCATCAAAAGGAATCCATTAACAAGGTTGATCAGGTCTTGTTAATAAACTCTTTCCGAGTAACATGAAACCGGAGAATTTTTGAATAACACTAGGTTACCTCAATGGGGATATGTATGTCCCCAAACAATAAGGATGTCATATGTCTTCTTGATAGTAGGAAGAGGAAATTCAAAACCTCCAATAGTAATATTTGAAAAAATTCTAATATGATTGATACTGTGGACCTGAGGTTGTTTCCTCAGAAAGTGTACCGTATGCTCATTACCATTGACATGAAAAGTGACATTGCCTTTGTTGCAATCAATAACAGCCCCTGTAGTATTCAAAAAGGATCTTCCGAGAATAATAGACATACTATTGTCCTCGGGAATATCAAGTATAACAAAGTCCGTTAGAATAGTAACATTTGGAACTACAACAGGCACATCCTCACAAATACCGACAGGTATAGCAGTTGATTTATCAGCCATTTGCAAAGATATTTTAGTGGGTGTCAGCTTACTCAAGTCAAGTCTACGATATAAAGAGAGAGGCATAACACTAACACCGGCTCCAAGATCACACAAAGCAGTTTTAACATAGTTTTTCTTAATGGAGCAAGGTATAGTAGGTACTCCTGGATCTCCTAATTTCTTAGGCATTCCACCCTTAAAAGTGTAATTGGCAAGCATGGTGGAAATTTCTACTTCAGGTTTCTTTCTTTTGTTGGTAATAATATCTTTCATATACTTAGTATAAGGATTTGTTTTAAGCACATCCGTCAAACGCATACGCAAAAAGATAGGTCTAATCATTTCAGCAAAGCGCTCAAAATCCTCATCATCCTTTTTCTTGGATGGTTTCGGAGGAAAAGGCATGGGTTTCTGAACCCATGGTTCTCTTTTCCTACCGTGCTTCCTAGCAACAAAGTCTCTCTTACCATAACGTTGATTCTTTGATTGTGGGTTATCAAGATCAACAGCCGGTTCAATCTCTACATCATTATCATTGCTAGGTTGAGCATCATCATGAACATCATCATTAATACTATCACTAGGTTCATGTTCATTACCAGATTGTGTCTCAGCATCAAAAATAGATATATCATTAGGATTCTCAGGTGTGTCAGCTACAGGTTCACTAGAAGCATGCAAAGTCCTATTATTTTTCTTTTTCTTCTTCTTAGAAGAACTAGGTGCATCTAAATTAGCTCTCTGGGAATCTTGCTCAATTCTCTTAGGGTGGCCTTCAGGATACAAAGGTTCCTGGGTCATTTTACCACCTCTAGTAGCAACTCTAACAGCATAGTCATTATTATTACTATTTAATTCATTGAGCAAATCATTCTGAGCCTTAAGTACTTGTTCTACTTGAGTGGTGACCATAGAAGCATGTATACTAATGAGTTTCAGTTCACCTTTAGCTCTAGACAGATAATCGCTCAAGCATTCAATCATATAAGCATTGTGTTGTAATTGTCTATCAACATAAACATTGAAGTTTTCTTGTTTCACAATAAAATTGCCAAACTCATCTAAGCATTGGCTAGCAGACTTATAGCGAGGAATAACACCTTCATCAAATCTATAAAGAAAATTTACCTTTACTACCTATGTCGGGTTATCAAGACCATGTATTTCTTCAATAGGTGGTAAGTTCTTAACATCTCCAACTTTAATACCTTTTTTCATAGATTTCTTTGCCTCTTGCATATCTTCAGGACTGAGAAATAGGACACCTCTTTTCTTTGGAGTTGGCTTAGGGGCTGGTTCAGGAAGTGTCCAATTATTTTCATTGGCCAGCATATTATTCAATAGTAGTTCAGCTTGTTCAACTGTTCTTTCCCTGAAAACACAACCATCACAACTATCTAGGTGGTCTATGGAAGCATCGGTTAGTCCATTATAAAATACATCAAGTATATCATGCATCTCAAGAGGGTGATCGGGCAAAGCATTAAGTAACTGAAGAAGCTTCCCCCAAGCTTGTGGGAGACTCTCTTCTTCAATTTGCACAAAGTTATATATTTCCCGTAAGGCAGCTTGTTTCTTATGAGCGGGAAAATATTTAGCAGAGAAGTAATACATCATATCCTGGGGACTACGCACACAACCAGGATCAAGGGAATTAACCAGGTCTTAGCATCACCCTTTAACGAGAAAGGAAACAACTTAAGGATATAGTAGTAACGAATATTTTCATCGTTGGTAAACAAGGTGGCTATATCATTCAACTTAGTAAGATGTGCCACAACAGTTTCAGACTCATAGCCATGGAAAGGATCAGATTCAACCAAAGTAATTAACTCAGGATCAACAGAGAATTCATAATCCTTATGAGTAACACAGATAGGTGAAGTAGCAAAAGCAGGGTCATGTTTCATTCTAGCATTCAAGGACTTTTCTTTCAGCTTAGCTAATAACCTCTTAAGATCATATCTATCATTGCAAGCAAGAAAGTCTCTAGCAGTTTCTTCATCCATAACTTAACCCTCAGGCACAACAGGCAATTCATATCTACTCTGAGTAGCTTCATCATCACTTCCATAAATATCATCAGTTTCAATATTTGCATTCTCCCTAACCTTAGCAATGTGTTCATCTAGACATTCACCTAGTGGCACAGTATCAGGCATAGAGGTGGTTTCATCATACACAGCAGAAGTAGCATCATCAAGAACATACGACATATCAGATTCAATAGCAGTAGTAGGTGTCACAAGTTTACTCATAACAGAAGGAGAATCAAGTGCAGAGCTAGATGGCAGTTCATTACCTCCCCTCGTAGTTGAGGGTAAGATCTTGGTTTTTGAGTCCTTCAAATTCTTCATAGTGATCAACAGATATAAATCCCAAGTGACCTAAAGAATAGAGCTACGCTCCCCGACAACGGCGCCAGAAAATAGTCTTGATAACCCACAAGTGTAGGGGATCGCAACAGTTTTCGAGGGTAAAGTATTCAACCCAAATTTGTTGATTTGACACAAGGGGAGCCAAAGAATACTCTTAAGTATTAGCAGTTGAGTTGTCATTTAACCACACCTGGAAACTTAGTATCTGCAGCAAGATAGTTTAGTAACAAAGTAATATGATAGTGGCGGTAGCAGCAATAAAAGTAACGGTAGTGTTTTTGTATTTTTTGTAATAGTAGCAACGGAAAAGTAAGTAAGCAACAAGCAATATAGGAAACGCTCGTAGGCATTGGATCGGTGATGGGAAATTATGTCGGATGCAATTCATCATGTAGAAGTTATAACCTAGGGTGACACAGAACTAGCTCCAGTTCATCAATGCAATGTAGGCATGTATTCCGAATATAGTCATACGTTCTTATGGAAAAGAACTTGCATGACATCTTTTGTCCTACCCTCCCGTGGCAGCGGGGTCCTATTGGAAACTAAGGGATAGTAAAGCCTCCTTTTAATAGAGTACCGGATCAAATCATTAACACATAGTGAATACATGAACTCCTCAAACTATGGTCATCACCGGGAGTTGTCCCGATTATTGTCACTTCGGGGTTGCCGGATCATAACACATAGTAGGTGACTATAGACTTGCAAGATAGGATCAAGAACACACATATATTCATGAAAACATAATAGGTTCAGATCTGAAATCATGGCACTCGGGCCCTAGTGACAAGCATTAAGCATAGCAAAGTCATAGCAACATCAATCTCAGAACATAGTGGATACTAGGGATCAAACCCTAACAAAACTAACTCGATTACATGATAGATCCCATCCAACCCATCACCGTCCAGCAAGCCTACGATGGAATTACTCATGCATGGCGGTGAGCATCATGGAATTGGTGATGGAGGAAGGTTGATGATGACGATGGCGACGATATCCACTCTCTAGAGCCCCGAACGGACTCCGGATCAGCCCTCCCGAGAGAGATTAGGGCTTGGCGGCGTCTCCGTCTCGTGAAACGCGATAATTCTTTCTCCCTGATTTTTTCCTCCCCGAAAGTGAACTTATAGGATCTGGGGATACGTCGGTGGAGCACCAGGGGGGCCACGAGGCAGTGGGGCGCGCCCTGGGCAGGGGGTGCGCCCCCACCCTCATGGACAGGGTGTGGGCCCCCTGGTATGGATCTTCTTGCAGATATTTTTTATATTTTCCAAAATAAATCTCCGTTGAGTTTCAGGTCATTCCGAAGACTTTTTAATTCTGTACAAAAACAACATCATGGCAATTCTGCTGAGAACATCGTCAGTCCGGGTTAGTTCCATTCATATCATGCAAGTTAGAGTCCATAACAAGGGCAAAAGTGTTTGGAAAAGTAGATACGTTGGAGACGTATCACTGCGCACTTCGCGGGCAGTGCCGGCGGCACGGCGCTGCCCTTCCTGTGCGGCCGGGTCGCCGCCGGCACCGCCCGAGATGACCCGGCTCCAGCCGCGCCGCCACCTCGTCCTCCCGCCGCCGTCGACACCGCCCGGGACAACCCGACTCCGGCCGCGCCGCCGCCTCGTCCACCAGGCACGGCTACACCAACGACCTGCGTCAGCACCTCCAGCGTCGTCTCGTAACTGACAACACAAGAAAGGAAAGATTGGCGCACCTGCTCGGCGCCCCGTGCCTGCCTCGGCAGCCGCTCCCTCCCCTCCGCCTTGGGCCTCGGGCTCCTCCGAGACGGCGCGCACCACCTGCGTCCCCGTCCGGCCGTAAGGGTGCCAAATGGCATTCAGAAGCACCTCCCATGTCGCGTCCGGACGGATAAGGAGATGTGCGGCAGCAAAATATGGAGACCAGGGACTCACCATCGGTGCCAGGTTCGCGCGGTTGTACGGGACCTTCTCGTATTGCTAGTCGTCCGACATGTTGGCCTTGGAGATGTCGTTGACCCGGCGCGCGACCTGGTCCGCCCTCAGCCGCAGATTCGACATGCGGTCGGGGTCCTCGAGGCCGGTCATCTCGCCGATGAGATGGATGCGCCGCTGCAGCGGCAGCACCCGCCGGGCGATGAAGGCCGTGATGAGATCGTTGCCATCGATCCTTCCCGCTCCTTCATCACCACCACCCGCTCACATAGGTTGAGCACCGCCTGCGACGGCCGCTTGGGGTAGTACGACCAATTTTTCTGTTTTGCCCGCGGCGGCGAGTTGACGAACGGCGGCATATTGATTTGGTCGGCGCCCAGATTGTGGATGTAGAAGAAGGAGTGCTACCACTTCTTGGTGGAGTCCTCCAGCGGCACCTTGGGGCGCTTGTCCCCTGGCCGCCTGCAGATGATGGCGGCCCCGCACTCCGACATCTCCCCAGCCTTCTGCCCCTGCTGCTTCAGGGTGAAGAGGCGCGCGAAGAGGTCGAGGGAGGGCTTGACACCGAGATACGCCTCGTAGAGCATGAAGAAGCCCGAGAGCTGCACAATAGCGCCGGCTCCAAGATGATGGGGTTGGAGCCCGAAGAACTTCAGAAACTCGCGAAAGAAGTCGCTCGCGGGTAGCCCGAACCCACGCTTCAAATGCGTGAAGAGCACCACGTGCTCCGCGCCCTCGGGGCACGGCTCCCGCTCGTCCCTCGGCAAGCGCACAGCGACCTCCGTCTCCGGCGGCAGGCGCTTGGTGGTACGGAGGTAGGAGATATCATCCTCGGTGACGGTCGAGCCCATCCATGAACCCAACGGCAACACCATCGACAAGAAGCTGGAAAGAGACAGGAGAAGTGGCTGGCCTCTGCTCGGAACGACGGGCGTCACGGTGCGCGGTGGTCGCAAGAAGCAGAGGAGATGAGAAAAGGCAAGAGGGCGCGAGCAAGAACAATTTCCGTCGCCCCCTCAACCCAATTTATAGCCACGGTTCGAACATGAGGGAGTGGGATCGATTGCGCCCGCCTCTCCCACTTCCCCACAATAAATGCGCAGGTACATGCGTGATAACTGGCCCCAAAAGGGCAACTGGTTCACGGACACCGCAATAAATCCGCGTGCGTGGGCCGAGGCCACCTGGCCGCACGACCACGGGCCCTAGCGCATCGCCCCATCCCATCGTGCGCGTGGCCTGCCAGGCCTCTCCGGCTTCCGGGCTCCACACGGCGCCCGCGCGGAACCCTAAAGATCGCTCATGATTTGGCGGACTCCTCGGTTTCCCACCGTTACCAAAACGCCACAATCCGGCTTCCGGAAGCCGGCACACAGCGGGTGTTGCCGGGTCCGGCGACCCTCAAGTTCGCCTCCAAGGAAAGGAAACTGCGAAGGCCCTTTTATCCGAAGACGGAAGACCTTCACAGCTTCGGGGACTACTATCGGGGGGATGAACCCCAGGCAGGCAACGAAAGCCAGATCCTTTTCAAAAACAATGGGGCCAACATCGCCCCGCAATCCAGCTCTCACTTGGTCGGGTCGCTCGACCTTGCGAGGACCCACGATCCTACAAGATGCTCCAGTCCGGCCAGGACCCACGATCCAGCAAGACTCTCCAGTCCGTCCGGCTCCCACGATCCGGCCCCAATGGCCTGCTCGAGGGATCCGGACCCGGCGCGCCAAGGCTTCTCCGATAAGCCAGACCGACCCATGGCGTGCTCCTCAATCCGGCCGCGGGTCAGCTCCCGTCCCATCTCGGCCGTACGATGGGACGAGACACACCTACTGATGCCCAAGGCAACAGTGCCCCACCCATGCCCCTAGTCAGCTGGGGCGTGGCAACAGTGTAATCATCACAACCCATGACGCCGACAGACGGTGACATGATGGAGCACGATGTACCCGACTCAACCCGGCAAGACGGCACACAGTGCCCCCGTACCTAGCGGGCCCCCCATCCGAAGAACCCGGCAAGCCCTGTACCTAGCGGGTCCCAGCGCCGTCTTCCCAGACGATGACAATCCGGCCCCACGGCCGTGTAACGTTACCATTGTACCCCTGGGGGGTTGGCCTATAAAACCCCCCAGAGCCCTCATGCATACGGGCGACCCTTAGTAGAGAACATGATAGACACACCTCGGGAGAAGTAGCCTAATCCCTGGCTCGTCTTCCTCCTTCCTCCATACAGCACAAGGAGCAACTCAATACTGGTAAACATCAACCATGCTCGGCAGGATTAGGGGTGTTATCTCTCCGGAGAGCCCCGAACCTGGGTATGTCTTGCGTCCCGCGCTCGCTAATACCAACCCCGCTTATGGAGCCCACCAGTGCCCTTGAGCCGCCTCCTATCTTTAGCCATCCCTTGGCATCTGTCGTGCGCCCACCACGACACCCC
>LR738715.1:658461057-658496775 GCA_902687465.1 Secale cereale | reverse complement strand
CATAGAATGTTTGGTGTCACTTGGACTTTGGTTGAACTCTGGAGCTGAACCGTGCAACTGATCCTCATTGTTTGAGCTTGGATATTGTCTTTCTTTCTGCCTCCTATTTCACTTTTACTTAGTTCTTCTTCCTTCCACTACTCTTTTGCAGTTTTGTTATGGTATTTGTACAAACCTTTGTTTCTTCTGTTTATGCGATCAAGCTCTACATCTATCTCAGTTAACATTTATCTTCGTTTGAAGATGAAGTCAACCAGTCCATTATTATTCCTTTGATTGTTCTATTGTTTTATGCTAAGATCTTGCCCCGTTCCCTCCGCTTATTGATTTTGTTGGCTCCTTATGAATGATGCTGGTCATTCAGTTCTGCAATCCACCATAATTCATGCAACTACTTTTTAGAGCATTATCTAGCATAATATCACATCGTGGACGTGAAATTATCATAGTGTCATCCTCTTCTGCTTTCTATGTAACTCTTCTTAATTCTTGTTTGCAACATGAATGACAGCATTGCTGAAGAGCTTACAGTTATGTCCCCAACTTCTACCGAGGACCCGACCCCTGCTAAGAAATCATGAGTAAACCCTCCTTTAGTTATGTGCATTCTAATTTGTCTCATGAACTGACATACTTTAATTTGTTCTTACATTATGCAGCAAGTTGGACACCAATGTTGTTTCTACTTCTGATGGTGGAAAGGATCGCAGGAAGGGAGCGAGTATCTCCAAAACAAAGTAGGAAAGACTGAATAAAACTAATAGCAACAACCTCTCTTACATTACCTGCGGTTCAGTAGACCGTAGTGCTGTTTACTAAACTCTATTATGTGTCTTATAATGCAGGTGATGTCCTTGGCTCCTTGCGTTTGGATGGTGGCATGAGACCATGATGCTTGTTATGTAAGCTTATTCGACGCTGCATGTTAACCATATCTGCCAATGGAACTCCCATACACACTTAAAGGGTCGCTCACGAGCTGTCACCGCCTAGCTCCCCCTGAGGAGGCGTGCCATGGGCGCGCCCCAACCCCAGCAATGCTTAAAGGGTGAGCTCTCGCTATAGCCACGTCAGATTTCTATAACGACTGAGCTAAGATATGATTGGTTGGTCTTTGTGGCCTCCCATTGGTCCTCGTCTTACGCATCGTGGGTGGGTCCAACTGCCTCTCGCATTCTCCCCTCGCACGCAAACCTTCTCTCTTTCCACACGCCAACACAACCCACTTCCACTACTTGTTTCGTTTGGCGTCGCCAGTTCTGGTGAGCCACCGGTAGGAGAAGAACGAGCATGAGAGGCGACGACTGCGGGAGAAGTGCCATCGTTGACCTGATATGTCGCTCGTCCATTGGAAAGGCAGGAACATAGTGGTGGCGGCTGGTTCGGTACGCAACCCCGCCGCCGAGCCTTGCATCGGCGTCCGCCACCTCTTCCTCTCGCGCGCCACCGCCTTCAAGATATACCGGCGCACCGCTCCTCGCCCTCATGTCACAGGTCAGTTTCTTCAGGAGAAACCCTCAAAGAATATGTTGTCTCATTGTTGCTCCCTCCCTCCCCTCCATCCACCCTTCGTCTTGTGTTGCATCCAGTGATATTGATTGGTTGCTTTTCATTGTGCCATGCGCCTATAGGTTCCAGCTCGATCTATTGATGTGGCAGCCACTGGATTTGATGTCATTGAAGCGGACACCATCGCCGTCCCTTGGATTCCCTCCTCTGCCGCAGATCGACTCCAGCTGCGTGCAACCCCCGACTCCAGCCGTCGTACCTTGACTCCAACCATGTGCAGCCGTCGGGGTATTCTCCACCAAGATGGCACCACCATAGCTGCCGCCGCTAGTATTTCCCTGCTCCTCTCTCCGTGTGCTAAACTGTAAAAATAGTATTATTTTCATGGGCAAACTTATAGAAGTAGGATGGTCCTTTTTTCCTTGGAGACATTGTATTGTAGTTGAGGTTGGAGATGCAGAGCTTGGTGTAGCATATGGATAAGACACGCCCAGTTTGACTTGTAGGTGTTGTTGATTTTATCATGCGCTTTCATACAGAGATTAGAAGTATAAGGTGTTCTGCTCTTCTGCTTACATTTTCCATGCAAATCTACAGACATGTTTATCCATTTTGTTAGTTATGAGCTTCAATGATTAGGATATGGCCGAGGCTATAAATTCTCTTGGTTTTTAGTGCTGAATTTCAGCTAGATTCAGTTTTACTGCGTTTAGTACAATGCTATTTCAGCAGGCCAGCAAAAAATTGCTTTAGTGATTACTGAGGTGTGCTGTACTTTTTCTTCACGCGAAATAACCTCTTTGTTGAGCGTTTTTTCCCCGTTTTCTTGGAGAGTGCTACCTTGTCAATGGTTTTTCATATGCTTTATTAGTACTATGTTCTCCACAATTGTATTGCTGCTCCAACTAAAGGTTTGCTCATAGTTTCAGTCTTTCAGATCTCCCTAAGTTATTCTAGAATCTATTATGCTCTTTTACATTGAATTCCTTGGGTTAAAACTGTGAGTTGTGCCTATTTCTAATTCTAAAATATATCCGCTCTGTCTAGAGAAGGTAGAACGACAAGGTTATTCAGATGTTTTACAGTATCTGAGATGCCCCTTAATTCGTAAGGTGCGCTCACAAGCGTGTGTCCTAAGCCACAAGAACTCGAGAAAGGCATCATACATTCCTTTTTTGCAAGACACCGACAACTTCAGATACGATTGCCCATGGTGGATTCTCCATTCTTAGGAGACATGCTGGAAAGTGTGTTCCTCTGCCAACTAGCATTGGGAACATGTTTTTTACTCCAGTTAATGTCTACACAATTTCTGGCTTATTGAATTGTATGGTTTCTTTGCAGGACATGTCTCAGAATCCCTTATGTCAACAACTGGTAGGGAAAGATCTTCATGGAACTGAGTGGCATTTTCGTCACATTTTTTGGTGATTTTACAATTTGAGTATTCAGCTTGAATATCCTTTAAACTTTTCGTCTTCTGTTCTTATCGTTTTCATATAGCAGTAAATGTCACAATTGAATGTTGAATTCTTATCATTGCAGAAACTTGCAGCATATAGTGATTCATTACTTCTTGAGTATGTTGAACTGTATCCCTGTCTGGTTCTATCTCATACCTTCCGGTGTTTTGTGTTTCAGATGCTATCTTTGTATTTAAGTGTCATTTATTTAGTTCTTTCAAAATTTGTTGTTGCAACTTCTTACATGCCATGTCCATGTGTTATAAGATAGCAACAAAGCAAATGGAATGAGCGCTTGCCTACCTGGCGCCGCCCAACTTCCTTTGATAACGGGATCACATCATTAGGAGAACGATGTGATGGACAAGACCCACTCGTTAGCTTAGCATAATGATCGTTCAATTTTATTGCTATTGCTTTCTTCATGTTAAATACATATTCCTTCGACTATGAGATTATGCAACTCCCGGATACCGGAGGAATGCCTTGTGAGCTATGAAACGTCACAACATAACTGGGTCATTATAAAGATGCTCTACAGATATCTCTGAAGGTGTTTGTTGAGTTTGCATAGATCAAGATTAGGATTTGTCACTCCGAGTATCGGAGAGGTATCTCTGGGCCCTTTCGGTAATACACATGATAATAAGCCTTGCAAGCAAATGACTAATGAGTTAGTCTCGGAATGATGTATTACGGAACGAGTAAAGAGACTTGTTGGTAACGAGATTGAACTAGGTATGAAGATACCGATGCTCGAATCTTGGGCAAGTAACATACCGATGGACAAAAGGAATAACGTATGTTGTCATAACGGTTCGACCGATAAAGATCTTCGTAGAATATGTAGGAGCCAATATGAGCATCCAGGTTTTTCTATTGGTTATTGACTGGAGAAATGTCTCGGTCATGTCTACATAGCTCTCGAACCCGTAGGGTCCGCACGCTTAACATTCGATGACAATATTGTCTTATATGAGTTATGTGATTTGGTGACTGAATGTTGTTCAGAGTCCTGGATGAGATCACC
This sequence comes from Secale cereale, assembly GCA_902687465.1. Classification (NCBI taxonomy): domain Eukaryota; kingdom Viridiplantae; phylum Streptophyta; class Magnoliopsida; order Poales; family Poaceae; genus Secale; species Secale cereale. Next base: position 658,492,773 of record LR738715.1, on the reverse strand, counting down.
GAAATGACGAGGAGTCTCGAAATGGTATAGAGGTAAAGATTGATATATTGGAAGATAGTATTCGGACACCTGAAGTGTTTCGAAGTGTATCGGGTAATTATCGGAGTACCGGGGGCTTACCGGAACCCCCGGGGGAAATATATGGGCCATATGGGCCATGAGAGGGGATCACACCAGCCCACAAGGGGTGGCGCGCCCCCCTAAGGCAGGAGACCGAATAGGAGAAGGAGAAGAGGGGGTTCGCCCCCCTCCTTCCCACTTCCCTTTTTCCCTCCGATGATTTATGGAAGGAGGGGCGCCACTTGGGAAACCCCAAGTAGGATTGGGATTCTACTTGCGGCGCACCCTAGCTGCCTCCCTCTCCCTCCCACCTATATATATGTGGGGGCGCCCTAGAACACACAACATCAATTGTTAGCCGTGTGCGGCGCCCCCTCCACAGATTACACCCCCGATCATATTCTCGCGGTGCTTAGGTGAAGCCCTGCACGGAACACTTTACCATCACCGTCATCGCACCGTCGTGCTGACGGAACTCATCTACTTCCTCGACATCTTGCTGGATCAAGAGGATTAGGGACATCATCGAGTTGAACGTGTGCAGAACTCAGAGGTGTCATACGTTCAGTGCTTGATCGGTCGGTGTAGGATGGAAAGTATGTCTATAGGGGGCTGATTAGACTACCTGACCAAATAAAAATCTAGCCTTTTCCCAATTTTAAGTCTTGGCAGATTTTAGCAACTTATCACAAGTCAAGCAATCTTCATACACATGCAATTCCAGAGTTGTGGCAGCGGAAAGTAAAACATTGCATATGAAGGTAAAGGGAGGGGTTTGAGAGTGGAAACGCAATGGAGACACAGATGTTTTTGGCATGGTTCCGATAGGTGGTGCTATCGTACATCCACGTTGATGGAGACTTCAACCCACGAAGGGTAACGGCTATGCGAGTCCACGGAGGGCTCCAGCCACGAAGGGTCCACGAAGAAGCAACCTTGTCTATCCCACCATGGCCATCACCACAAGGACTTGCCTCACTAGGGTAGATTTCACGAAGTAGGCGATCTCCTTGCACTTACAAACTCCTTGGTTCAACTCCACAATCTTGACGGAGGCTCCCAAGTGACACCTAATTAATCTAGGAGACACCATTCTCCAAAAGGTAATAAATGGTGTGTTGATGATGAACTCCTTGCTCTTGTGCTTCAAATGATAGTCTCCCCAACACTCAACTTTCTATCATAGATTTGGATATGGTGGAAAGATCATTTGAGTGGAAAGCAACTTGGGGAAGGCTAGAGATCAAGATTCTTGTGGTAGGATTGGAATATCTTGGTCTCAACACATGAGTAGGTGGTTCTCTCTCAGAAAATGAGTAGTGTAAGTGTAGGCACGTGCTCCCTTTGATGGAGAATGGGTGGAGGGGTATATATAGCCTCCACAGCAAATCTAACCGTTACACACAATTTACCAAACTCGGTGGGACCAAATAGTGAAACTCGGTGAGACCGACCTGGTTCAAAATGTGAATGTTAGGCTTTTCGGTGGGACCGACATGATCAACTTGGTGAGGCCGATGCGCTAGGGTTAGGGCGAAACCTCATCTCGGTGAGACCGATCACATGAACTCGGTGAGACCGATTTCAGTAATAAGCAAACAGAGACTTGGTCAAGCAAACTCGATGGGACCGATCGCTCATTTTGGTGAGACCGAAACATTACGAAAAGGAAACAGAGAGTTTGCATTCCCAACTCGTTGGGACCGATCGTTCATCTTGGTTAGACCGAAACGTTACGAAGGGAAACAAGGAGTTTGCAATCCCATGTCGGTGAGACCGAGATCCCTATCGGTGAGACCAAACTGATTAGGATTTTTGGCATAGGCTATGTGGAGTGAACTTGGTGGCGCCGGATAGATCAAATCGGTGGGGCCGAGTTTGACTTTAGGTCTAGGACATATGAGGAAATTAGAAAGTGGTTGAGGGTTTTGGAGCATATCACTAAGCATTTTGATCAAGTTAGCCATTAAGCAACACCTCATCCCCTTTTAATAGTATTGGCTTTTCCTATGGACTCAATGTGATCTTGGATCACTAAAATGAAAATGTAGAGTCTTGGGTCTTTGCCAATATATGTCCTTTGCATTTTGAGGGGTCCACATCTCTAGTCCATGCCATGCCAATCATAGAACTTTCTGAAATATTAATCTTGAATGGATATCAGTTTAATGAGCTATATGTTGTTATGAATTACCAAAACCACCAAGGGATTAGTTGCACTTTCAATCTCCCCCTTTTTGGTAATTGATGACAACATATAGATCAAAGCTTCGACAATTGGTAAAATAAATGAAGTACATCGTCGCTTTGAGATGTATGTGATAAGCAAGAGCTCCCCTTAAATTTGTGCATTATTTAAAATTTGCCTTTGAATACAAATGCACAATCGATTAGGATCATGGGTTACTCTTCCATGTCACATACATCTTGGTGGGGCGCTCAAAATGATAGAATATGAAATATGCACTCATTACCAAGATAAGATGTGACTGATCATACATGAGAGATAGAGTATCATCACTCAAGCACAAGCATTCAAGTATGATATGATCAAGCACATGAACATATAAGTATCACACACACACACATAAGTAGAGTATCAACCAAACAAGCAAGGAAATAAAGTAGCAAGAGAGGAAAATAAAGCAAAACACACACTCTCTCAAAGCCTATGATATATACACTCCCCCCCTTCGCCAACAAGTTACCAAAAAGCTCGAAAATGCATAGTGCTATATGGCACTCTAAGCATGATCTCCGGGAGCTCCGGAGTGCGAAGATGGCGTTGAGAGAACATCATCTGCAAAGACTTCGGCTGACGTTTGAGGAGCTGGAGGGGTTTACACTAGAGGGGCAGCTGAGGCTGTGGCTGCACGAGCTAAGGTTGTGGCTCTAGTGTCAATCACTGGTACTGATGCAGACCTCTATCTTCTAGGCACCCTCTGATAAGCATCTGTGGTAGTCATGTCGCTCATGTCCTCAATCTCTTCTTGTATCTTGTCCACTGAAGTCTGAATCTCAGTGACTTTGACATCCAAGTCATGTAGCTTTGTCTCAAAGATCCTCTCAAGGGTCTCTTGATTTCGAGTAAGGATAGCTAGTCCTTTCTCTATTCTCACAGTGGCCTCAAGCAGATAGCTGAGCTGGTCCTGCTTGGTCTTCAGATTGACTGCATAAGGGCCTGGAATCTTGGAAGCTTTCTCAGCCTGTGCCTTCTCTCTCTTCTCTTGAGCCTCTACTGAAGTAGGATGTGTAGCATCCATGACAACTTCATTGTTCTCAAAATCAGGCAACAAGGGAAGGTGCTCTCTGTCCAACAAATATGTGCATGTTCCCATCTTGGAATTTACGAGCATATGAATGTGTGGAGCACAGCCACATGATCTCTTCTGATCTGCTGCAGTTCTCTTGATAGTTTCAACAATCATTGTCATCACTTTGAACTTCTCTGGTATGTCAAACATGTGAAGCAAATTGATGGAATGTCCTCTTATCATCCTATCATCTCTAGACTTGGGCAACAATGTGTACTTGGGATAGTGTTGATTGTGGGCAAACCAAACATCAGATAGTACACAAAGCCAAACTTGTGAGTCTCCAGGGCAGCATCAGGAATCTCCTTGTACATGTGTGCCATGGAGTTGTGATATTTACTTGGCTTGGCATACACATCTGTGTCATCTTCTTGTTCTTCAGGGGCATTGATAAGCCGAGCCCACTCAGCAATAGTAGATTGGTACCTAGTACCCTCAGTCATCCAAACAATTTTACCATCTGGGTAAAAATGTGTTGTGGAGTAGAACTGCATCACCATCTCATCATTCCACTTGGTAAGTTTCTGGCCAAAAATTTGTCAACTCCATTGAGTCTGAAGCTCTCATGAACTCTAGGAAAGTGATCTTCATTGTTGTCAATGTATTCCCAGTCAATCCATCTCATATCACTGACTATGGGCTTCTTGTCCAGGAGCATAGTCTCATAGAAATCATGTTGTTCCTTTGTGTGAAACCTGTAGTCCACATCGGTCCTCCTTTTGGTGGCATATGGGTCTGTCTGCCTCCATAGCCTGAGACCTGCATCCTTCCTTAGCTTAATGTTCTCAGCTACAAGCTGATTGTCATCATGATCAGGAATCTTTGGCCTGAGCTTTCTGAGCACTTGGGCTTCTTATTCTTCTTCCACTTCAGGCACTGGGGCCTTGTTCTTCTCAGTAGCTGGTATGTTCCTAGTTGATCTCTTGGGTGATGCAGGCTTAGAAGCTTGAGCAGCAACACCAGCCTTGGGGGAGTCTTGGGCTTTGATGGAGCAGCCCTGGATTTGATGGCATCCCCATCAACTTCTGAGTCTTGGGAGCTGGTGCGGCATGCTCATCTGCATCATCTCTCATAGATGACCTTCCAATCACCTTGGCAGTAGTCTTTCTAGCTCTCTTCTTTGTTCCAGCAGGCTCATCATCTCTTGTTTCAAGAGTAAATACCATGATTTCTTGTGTGGAAGTTTTGGCTTTGGACATTTGCAGGAACTTTCTTACGCAACCTAGGCTTGGTTGCAGTAGTGGTGCCATACTCTTTGTTGACAACCTTTTTCCTTGAAGTGACTTCCTCATTAGCCACAAAATCTTCATCTTCTGAATCTGAATTCCTTTTCCTCCTGTGCCTAGTAGCAGCCTTAGGCAGGTTGCTTGGAATACTTCTACTTCCATCATCATGGCTGTCAGAGGAACTAGTGCCCTCACTTAAGTTAACCTAATCCTCAAACCTGTTTTGACTCTCACTGTTGTGTGACATGGCTGAAACTACAAGCTGACCCTGAAAGCTGACCCTATGAATAGATATAGTTGAGATACAGTGGATGAGCATCAGAAAGTGCAAAGGTTTGCAAAACAATTTGAGTCAAAAGCTTAGTTTTAGTTTTCTACAGAAAGCATTTCGGAGCTATCGATTTGTTGAACTCGGTGACACCGAAGCAATAATAGAGTCTAAACTAGTGGAATCGGTCAGACCGAGACACAGTTCGGTGACTCCGAGATTGCTAGGGTTTCATTGAGAATTGAACTCGGTTACAACGATTTGTAAGTTTCGGTCAGACCGAAAATCACACGTGCAATGGCCTAAGCCAAATCGGTGAGACCGATTTCAATAACTCGGTCGGTCCGAGATGAATTAGGCGGAAACCTAATCCTAAGTTTTCGAATCAAAACTAATCTAAAGGAGTTTTTGATTGGATAGAAGTATCTCAAACGTGGTAAGATTCATGGCATTGACCTAAGTGCAGGAATCAGCGGTAATGATTGCACAAAGGGGTCGAACTCATACCCTAACTTCGCGATGAGCTCGCTATGGCGACAATGACGGTGAAGATTTCCGTTGACGGCAGCTAAGACCAGCGGCAGGGGGTTGCTGGCGATGAGGAGACGATCCGGAGACCTCAAGTCGGCAGAGCTGGACAGGCATGGCGAAGGGTTTCAGAGAAATTTCCAAAATCCGACCCGTGGGTATATATATCCAAACCCTGTCGGTGTGAACGAGTGGAACGGCTCGGTGGCACCGAGATGCAGAATCGCAAGTAGTTACTGCACCTCGGTGAGACCGAACTGTTCAAATCGGTTGCACCGAGATTGAAACCTAGATCAACTTAATGAACTTGGTATGACCGAAAAGAATGAATCAGTCAGACCGAATACACTAAGAGGTTTTGGAAGTTTAAGTCTATGACGAATCGGTGGCTCCGAGTGCTCCTCACCCAGAGGGTTCGAATCTAACTTGATCAAACTTTGTGATGTAGCATGAATATAGTTTGAGACTGGAAAAACATAGATAGCTAGAGGGGGGTTCTAGGCATTCTTGTCCATTCATTTGGTGAAAGAAAAAACCAAACAATCAAATCAACAAATGGATGTCCTCGAATGAGAAAAATATGCACTCAACATGCTCATACAATAAGATGGCAAACGAAATATGTGGCGAGGCATGCACAAACACTCTAGCATCTATCAAGCAATTAGCGATGACTATGTCATCTATATATGAGTATATTGACTTAGGGGTCAAATGAGAACATTTGATCATAGGTCATACTCATCGTTAAGCACAAGTGGGGTTACCACTTTTACATAAAGCATTGTTGTGTTCACACCATTAGAGTTGCTTTAGCTCAAATCTTAGAGTAAAGCTCCCCCTAGAAGTGATATCCCCCTAAGAGGGATGAACTAACCTTGGGTTTTGTCGATGATGACTTCATGTAGGTGTTGAAGATGTAGATGCTCAATGTTTATGTAGATCATTTGGATCAATCCATTGGAGTGTGTTGCACTTTCAATACCTACATGGGTTAGACCCACAAGGAACAAACAAGGATATCCATGGACATAGAGTGAAGTACACACAAGACGATGTCCATGAAAGCATTAGGTCACCTTGTCCCTTTACTCCAACAAGAGGGTTTGTGACTCCTTGAACTAGTGCAAGATGTGGAAGTTGATTGCACTTGTCCTTGCCAATATGAATATGAGTGAAGTATGTTGGCGAAGTCACCCTGAAGCAATGTTGAGGATATCGCTTATCGTTATCGTCTCGGACATCTGCGGATTAGAGATTAATCGGAAATCGGCCCATTAATCGATTTTATTGGTCGACTATTAATCGACCATTTTTTGCAAATCTCAGGTTCCCAACACTAAAATATGCTATGTTCAACACCAAAACAATATTGGATAGACGTGTTACCTTGATTCCTAGCCTTTGAATCCTTGTATAATGACGAACAAAATATGACAATAGTACATATTATGTAACAAGGTCCACAAAACGCAAATAAACATAGTTTTTGCAAACATGGTGCTATGAATAGGCCTGATTTATCGGTAGATTCCTGATAATCACTTGTCATAGCGATAAATCGGCTCAAACGATAAATGATGAAGATAAGGCATAATCTTATCGGTCATCACAAGAGTAGCGATAAATCGGATGATAAATCGCTGAATCGGAAGATTTCTTGAACAGTGCCCTGAAGAACTCTCTAGTTCTTTTTCTTCGGGATCCACATCATCTTGATGGGAATCCTAGGGGTTGTAGATGTACTTGATGAAGTAGAACTTGACGTAGTCTTTGGAACCCACTTGACCAAGGCCTTAGGAGCTTCTTCAAATGCATCAATCTCCTCTTGAAGCTTGTCCTTGCCTTTTAGCTTGTGGTCTTGTGGTGGAAGATCATCTTGAGCTTGTATCCCCTTGAAGGAAGTAGGATCATACTTCTCTTGTTGAGGAACAAAGTTCGTCTTGGGGTATTGATCTTCTTCCCACTCAACTCCATTGGCATTGAACTTTCGTTCAAAACCAACACCTTTATTCATCTGGTGCCTTCCTTACTTGCGTACAATTTCCTTGAATTACTTACTCACAGCAAGGCTCTTATAAACACCTTTCTCTATAATTCCCTTCAATAAGCTATTTTCTTGCTCAAGTGTAACTTGGCTAAGAGAATCATTAGTGGAATCAAGAGAACTACTAGAAGCAACAATATTGGATTTAGCATGATCATTGTTACTACTAGAAGAAGAATATTTCTTACTCTTGTTGCTAGATTTTACTTGTGGCATGTAAGTAGACAAGAGTAAATGCTTGGTAATGTAAGAAGAACTTTTCTTACGAAGATCATCGTTGATAGCTTTTAAGAACCCATGTTCTTGCTCTAGGTTGAGCTTTTCAAAGCGTAGCTTATCATGAGTTTTTAAAAGCTCTGGATGATCCTCTAAGGTAGTTTCATGAGCTAACTTAAGAGTGTTTAGTTATTTAGTTAGACGCTCAATTTCCTTCTTATCATTATCATTCAGTTCATCTTGATTAGCATGATTAATAGCAACTTCATCATAGTTTTTGTCACTAGTGCTACCAACAAGTAAATCATCATCCCCTAGCATATCATCTTCGTCACTATTGAAATCAAGATATTCGGGGTGTGATACCTTAGGGCCTTTAGCCATGAAGCATCTTCCAATTCCTTCATTAGGTGAGTCAAATATATTGTAGGAGTTGGATGACACAAGAGCAATTCCGGCAACACCTTCATCTTGAGTATCTTTGGAGTCGGAGTAATAGCTTCTCTCGGAGTGGTCATCAGAGTCAAAACCGGATACCCATTCACCAACATGAGCTTGATGTCTTCGTCTTGTATAGCTCCTTGATGATTTGTCCTTCCTTTCCGAATCCTTGCTTCTACGAGAGGGTCTTCGTTCATAACGATCATCTCTACTCCTTCTCTCTCTTGGTGGTGATTCATCTCTTTTACTTCTTCTTTTGGGTGAATCTTCTCTTCTATTGTGTGGAGCCGTATACTCATTTGAGTATTGTCCGGGTCTCCCACAATTGTAGAAATTGCGATCACGACTAGAAGACCTTTTTTCATTGTAGGACCTTGACTTGGAACTTCTCTCTTTGCATCTATTCTTGTAGAATTTCTTGAAGTTCTTCCCCATTAAGCTCCATTCTTCATTGAAGACTTGTTTCTCACTTGATGATGTAGGAGCATCACTTGAAGCTTTGTAAGCGCCACTAGACTTGTTGTGAAGCTCTTTTTTATCCTTAAGTGACATCTCATGAGCAACAATTCTACCAATGACTTCCGTTGGCTTGAGATCTTTATAATTGGACATCATTTGGATCAATGTGCACATGGTATCATATTTTCCATCCAAGGCACTTAGGATCTTCTTGATGATGAATCTATCGGTCATCTCTTCACTTCCTAAGACGGCAATCTCATTTGTGATGAGAGCAAGCCTAGAGTACATTTCAGCGACACCTTCACCATCCTTCATTTTGAACTTGTCAAGTTGACTTTGAAGCACATCCAATTTGGATTCCTTGACGGAGTCAGTACCTTCGTGCATATCAATCAAGTATCCCACATTTCCTTTTCATTCTCAAGATGGCTGATTTTGTTGAATTATTCGGGGCACAATCCATTTAAGAGGATATCACAAGCTTGAGCACTGTAGTGCAACATCTTCAATTCTTCAGCAGTAGCTTCATGATTTGACTCTTTCCCATCAAAGAATTCACCTTGCAAACCAATACAAACAATAGCCCAAATGGCGGGGTTATGTCCAAGAATATGCATTTTCATCTTATGCTTCCAACTAGCAAAATTAGTACCATCAAAGTAAGGACCTCTACGGTGGTAACTTCCCTTGCTAGACGCCATACTCTCCTAGGTTGTGAAACCAAGGCTATGATCACCAAAGCTATGGAAATCAAGGCAAATGGAGACCAAAGCTCCGATAACACTTGTAGGATCGAAAGTATGTCAAGAGAGGGGGTGATTAGACTACTTGACCAAATAAAAATCTAGCCTTTTCCCAATTTTAAGTCTTGGCAGATTTTAGCAACTTAGCACAAGTCAAGAAATATTCCTACACATGCAATTCTGTGGTAGCGGAAAGTAAATCATTGCATATGAAGGTAAAGGGAGGGGTTTGAGAGTGCAAATGCAATGGAGACACGGATGTTTTTTTCGTGGTTCCGATAGGTGGTGCTATCGTACATCCACGTTCATGGAGACTTCAACCCACGAAGGGTAATGGCTACGCGAGTCCACGGAGGGCTCCACCCATGAAGGGTCCACGAAGAAGCAACATTGTCTATCCCACCATGGCCATCGCCCACGAAGGACTTGCCTCACTAGGGTAGATCTTCACGAAGTAGGCAATCTCCTTGCCCTTACAAACTCCTTGGTTCAACTCCACAATCTTGACGGAGGCTCCCAAGTGACACCTAACCAATCTAGGAGACACCACTCTCCAAAAGGTAATAAATGGTGTGTTGATGATGAACTCCTTGCTCTTGTGCTTCAAATGATAGTCTCCCCAACACTCAACTCTCTCACACAAATTTGGATATGGTGGAAAGATCATTTGAGTGGAAAGCAACTTGGGGAAGGCTAGAGATCAAGATTCTTGTGGTAGGATTGGAATATCTTGGTCTCAACACATGAGTAGGTGGTTCTCTCTCAGAAAATGAGTAGTGGAAGTGTAGGCACGTTCTGATGGCTCTCCCTTTGATGGAGAATGGGTGGAGGGGTATATATAGCCTCCACACAAAATCTAACCGTTACACACAATTTACCAAACTCAATGGGACCGAATAGTGAAACTTGGTGAGACCGACCTGGTTCAAAATGTGAAAGTTAGGATTTTCGATGGGACCGACATGATCAACTCAGTGAAACCGATGCGCTAGGGTTAGGGCGAAACCTCATCTTGGTGAGACCGGTCACATGAACTTGGTGAGACCGATTTCGGTAATAAGCAAACACAGACTTGGTCATGCAAACTCGATGGGACCGATCACTCATTTCGGTGAGACCAAAACGTTACGAAAAGGAAACACGGAGTTTGCATTGCCAACTCGGTGGGATCGATCGCTCATCTCGGTTAGGCCGAAACATTGCGAAGGGAAACAGAGAGTTTGCAATCCCATCTCGATGAGACCGCGATCCCTATCAGTGAGACCGAACTTATTAGGGTTTCTCGCATTGGCTATGTCAAGTGAACTCGGTGGCGCCTGATAGGTCAAATCGGTGGGGCCAAGTTTGACTTTAGGTTTAGGACATATGTGGAAATGAGAAAGTGGTTGAGGGTTTGGGAGCATATCACTAAGCATTTTGAGCAAGTAAGCAATTAAGCAACACCGCATCCCCTTTTAATAGTATTGGCTTTTCCTATGGACTCAATGTGATCTTGGATCACTAAAATGAAAATGTAGAGTCTTGAGTCTTTGCCAACATGTGTCCTTATCATCTTGAGGGGTCCATATCTCTAGTCCATGCCATGCCAATCATTGAACTTTCTGAAACATTAATCATGAATGGATATTAGTTCAATGAGCTATATGTTGTTATGAATTACCAAAACCACCTGGGGATTAGTTGCACTTTCAGTCGGAGCTAGAAGAAGTCGACTACATCAACCGCGTTGGCAAACACTTCCTCTTTCGGTCTACGAGGGTACGTAGACACACTCTCCCCTCTCGTTGCTATGCATCTCGTAGATAGATCTTGTGTGAGCGTAGGATTTTTTTTTTTGAAATTGCTTGCTACGTTTCCCAACAGTGGCATCATGAGCCAGGTCTATGCGTAGATGATATGCACTAGTAGAGCACAAAGAGTTGTGGGCGGTGATAGTCATACTGCTTACCACCAACGTCTTATTTTGATTCGGTGGTATTGTGGGATGAAGCATCCTAGACCAACCTTACATGACTGTGTTCATGAGACCGGTTCCACCGACAGACATGCAACTAGTTTTGCATAAAGGTGGCTGGCGGGTGTTTGTTTCTCGTACTTTAGTTGAATCAAATTTGACTGCGTCCGGTCCTTGGAGAAGGTTAAAACAACAAACTCGATGAAACACCATTGTGGTTTTGCGTTGTAGGTAAGAACGGTTCTTGCTAGAAGCCCGTAGCAGCCACGTAAAACTTGCAACAACAAAGTAGAGGACGTCTAACTTGTTTTTGCAGGGCATGTTGTGATGTGATATGGTCAAGATGTGATGTGATAAAATGTTATTATATGAGATGATCATGATTTGTAAGATATCTGACAACCGGCAGGAGCCTTATGGTTGTCTCTTTATTGTATGAAATGCAAACGCCATGTAATTGCTTTACTTTATCACTATGAATTAGCAATAGTTGTAGAAGCAATAGTTGGCGAGACGACCGCGATGCTATGATGGAGATCAAGTTGTCTAGCCGGTGATGATGGAGATCATGACGATGCTTTGGAGATGGAGATCAAAAGCACAAGATGATGATGGCCATATCATGTCACATATTTTGATTGCATGTGATGTTTATCTTTTATGCATCTTATTTTGCATAGTACAAAGGTAGCATTACAAGATGAACCCTTAACTAAATTTCAAGGTAAAATTGTTCTCCCTGAGTATGCACCGTTGCTACAGTTCGTCGTGTTGAGACACCACGTGATGATCGGGTGTGATAGGCTCTATGTTCACATACGACGGGTGCAAGATAGTTTTGCACATGCGGAATACTTGAGTTAAACTTGACGAGCCTAGCATGTACGGACATGGCCTCGGAACACTTGAGATCGAAAGGTCGAACGTGAATCATACAGTAGATATGATGAACATAGAGATGTTCACCATTGATGACTACTCCATCTCACGTGATGATCAGACATGGTTTAGTTGATTTGGATCACGTATCATTTAGATGACCTGAGGGGTGTTTATCTAAGTGGGAGTTCTTAAGTAATTTGATTAATTGAACTTAATTTATCATGAACTTGGTCCTGATAGTATTCGCATATCTATGTTGTAGATCAATGGCCCGTGTTACCGTTCCCCTGAATTTTAATGCATTCCTAGAGAAAGCTAAGTTGAAAGATTATGGTAGAAACTACACGGACTGGGTGCGTAACTTGAGGATTATCATCATTGCTGCACAGAAGAATTATGTCCTTGATGCACCGCTAGGTGACAAGCCCCCTCCCGCTAACCTAGACGCTGTGAGCGTCTGGCAGACACGGTCAGATGACTACTCTATAGTTCAGTGTGCCAAGCTTTGCGGCATATTATAATCGGGACTTCAAAGACGCTTTGAACGTCATGGAGCATATGAGATGTTCCAGGAATTGAAGTTAATATTTCAAGCAAATGCCCGAGTTGAGAGATATGAAGTCTCCAACAAGTTCTATGACTGCAAGATGGAGGAGAATGGTTATGTCAGTGAACACATACTCAGAATGTCTGGATATCGTAATCACTTGACTCGGCTGGGAGTTAATCTTCTAGATGGTAGTTTTATTGGCAGAGTTCATCAATCACTGCCACCAAGCTACAAAGGCTTCGTGATGAACTACAATATGCAAGGGATGGAGAAGACAATGAGCTCTTCGCAATGATCAAAGCTGCGGAGGTAGAAATCAAGAAGGAGCATCAAGTGTTGATGGTTAACAAGACCACAAGTTTCAAGAAAAAGGGCAAGGGAAAGAAAGGGAACTTCAAAAAGAATGGCAAGCAAGTTACCACTTCCGAGAAGAAGCCCAAAGCTGGACCCAAGCCTGAAACTGAGTGCTTCTACTGCAAAGGGACTGGTCACTGGAAGCGGAACCGCCCCAAGTATTTGGCACTAGAGAGGAAACTAATGATGACGATCATGAAAATTTAGATCAAGTTACTACCAAACCACGTAGGTCAACCAGAGCATGATCCGCACCAGAGTGGTATGGTAATCCTGTTCTGGAAGTCATGTTACTAGACCATGACGAATCTACGAACTATGAAGAAGCTATGAGGAGCCCAGATTCCGATAAATGGCTTGAGGCCATGAAATCTGAGATAGGATCCATGTATGAGAACAAAGTGTGGACTTTGGTGGACTTGCTCGATGATTGATGAGCCATAGAGAATAAATGGGTCTTCAAGAAGAAGACTGACGCTGATGGTAATGTTACTGTCTACAAAGCTCGACTTGTCGCGAAAGGATTATGACAAGTTCAAGGAGTTGACTACGATGAGACTTTCTCACCTGTAGCAATGCTGAAGTCTGTCTGAATCATTTTACCAATTGCCGCATTTTATGATTATGAAATCTGGTAAATGGATATCAAAACTGCATTCCTTAATGGATTTCCGAAATAAGAGTTGTATATGATGCAACCAGAAGGTTTTGTCGATCCTAAAGGTGCTAACAAAGTATGCAAGCTCCAGCGATCCATCTATGGACTGGTGCAAGCATCTCGAAGTTGGAATATACGCTTCCATGAAGTGATGAAAGCATATGGTTTTATACAGACTTTCGGAAAAGCCTGTATTTACAAGAAAGTGAGTGGGAGCTCTGTATCATTTCTGATATTATATGTGGATGACATATTATTGATCGGAAATGATGTAGAATTTCTGGATAGCATAAACGGATATTTGAATAAGATTTTTTCAATGAAAGACCTCGGTGAAGCTGCTTATATATTGGCATCAAGATCTATAGAGATAGATCAAGACACTTGATAGGACTTTCACAAAGCACATATCTTGATAAAGTTTTGAAGAAGTTCAAAATGGATCAGTCAAAGAAAGGGTTATTGCGTGTGTTACAAGGTGTGAAGTTGAGTCAGACTCAATGCCCGACCACTGCAGAAGATAGAGAGAAAATGAAAGTCATTCCCTATGCTCAGCCATAGGTTCTATCATGTATGCTATGCTGTGTACCAGACTTGATGTGTGCCTTGCCATAAGTCTGGCATGGAGGTACCAAAGTAATCCAGGAGTGGATCACTGGACAGCGGTCAAGAACATCCTGAAGTACCTGAAAAGGACCAAGGATATGTTTCTCGTTTATGGAGGTGACAAAGTATGTCGATGCTAGTTTTGACACTGATCTGGATGACTCTAAGTCACAAACCGGATACATATTTATTTTGAATGGTGGAGCTGTCAGTTGGTGCAGTTCCAAGCAGAGCGTCGTAGCGGGATCTACGTGTGAAGCGGAGTACATAGCTGCTTCGGAAGCAGCAAATGAAGGAGTCTGGTTGACGGAGTTCATATCTGATCGAGGTGTAATACCTAGTGCATAGGATCCAATGAAAATCTTTTGTGACAATATTGGAGCAATTGCCTTAGCGAAGGAATCCAGATTTCACAAAAGAACCAAACACATCAAGAGACGCTTCAACTCCATCTGTGATCAACTCAAGGAGGGCGACATAGAGATTTGAAAAATACATATGGATCTAAACGTAGCATACCTATTGACTAAGCCTCTTCCACGAGCAAAACATGATCAACACCAAGACTCCATGGGTGCTAGAATCATTACAATGTAATCTAGATTATTGACTCTAGTGCAAGTGGGACACTGAAGGAAATATGCCCTAGAGGCAATAATAAAGTTGTTATTTTATATTTCCTTATTCATGATAAATATTTGTTGTTCATGCTAGAATTGTATTGATCGGAAACCTTAATACATGTGTGAATACATAGAAAAACACTATGTCCCTAGTGAGCCTCTACTTGACTAGCTCGTTGATCAAAAGATGGTTAAAGTTTCCTAACCATGGACATGAGTTGTCATTTGATAACGGGATCACATCACTAGAAGAATGATGTGATGGACAAGACCCACCCGTTAGGTTAGCATAATGATCATTCAGTTTTATTGCTATTGCTTTCTTCATGTCAAATACATATTCCTTCGACTATGAGATTATGCAACTCCCGGATACCGGAGGAATACCTTGTGAGCTATGAAATGTCACACCGTAACTGAGTCATTATAAAGACACTACTAGGAAAATGCTTATAGACAGTAGCTATAGTAGTAGCGCTTTTTATAATAAAGCGCTGCTACTACTTATCAGTAGCGCTTTTTATAAAAGGCGGTACTACTATGCACTTAACAGTAGCGTTATTTTTGTAACAAACGCTACTACTACAATTGCCAGGCCGTTGCCGACAGGCCAGGCATAGTAGTAGCGCTATTATGCATGAAGCGCTATTGCTATTGGGTGTAGCAATAACGCTTTCTACGTATAAGCGCTACTACTACGGGTTCTTTATCCAGCCCAACGGCCCGCGCTCGGCCTCTCTCTCTCACTCCCCCACCCTCACACACTCACTCGCGTCTCTCCGTCGACGTCGCCGCCACCCTCCAAGCGCACCACCGTCTGCTACTTCTCGAGCTTGCGTTATTTTCCCTCAAAGAGGAAAGGGTGATGCAGCACAATAGAGTAAGTATTTCCCTCCATTTTTGAGAACCAAGGTATTAATCCAGTAGGAGACCACGCGCGAGTCCCTCGTACCTGCAGAAACAAATAAGAACCTTGCAGCCAACGCGATAAAAGGGGTTGTCAATCCCTTCTCGGTCACTTACAAAAGTGAGATATGATAGAGATGATAAGATAATATTTTTAGTATTTTTGGTATAGATTGAAGTTAATAATGCAAATAAACAATGGCGACAGAAATTGGCAAGTTGACGGGAAACTAATATGATGAAGATAGACCCCGTGGCCATAGGTTTCACTAGTGGCTTCTCTCATGATAGCATATTTCTACGGTGGGTGAACAAATTACTGTCGAGCAATCGATAGAAGAGCGCATAGTTATGAGAATATCTAGGCATGATCATTGTATATAGGCATCACATCTATGATAAGTAGACTGAAACGATTTTGCATCTACTACTATTACTCCACACATCGACCGCTATCCAGCATGCATCTAGAGTATTAAGTTCATAAGAACAGAATAACACCTTAAGTAAGATGACATGATGTAGAGGGATAAACTCATGCAACATGATATAAACCCCGTCTTTTTATCCTCGATGGCAACAATACAATACGTGCCTTGCTGCCCCTACTGTCATTGGGAAAGGACACCACAAGATTGAACCCAATGCAAAGCACTTCTCCCATTGCAAGAACTACCAATCTAGTAGGCCAAACCAAACCGATAATTCAAAGAGACTTGCAAGGATATTTAAATCATGCATAAAATATTTCAGAAAATAATCCAATATTGTTCATAGATAATCTTGATCATAAACCCACGATTCACCGGATCTCGATAAACACACCGCAAAAAGAATTACATCGAATAGATCTCCAAGAAGATCGAGGAGAACTTTGTATTAAGATCCAAAGAGAGAGAAGAAGCCATCTAGCTAATAACTATGGACCCGAAGGTCTCTGGTAAACTACTCACAACTCATCAGAGAGGCTATGGTGTTGATGTAGAAGCCCTCCGTGATCGATGCCCCCTCCGGTGGAGCTCCGAAATAGGCCCCAAGATGGGATCTCACGGGTACAGAAGGTTGTGGCGGTGGAATTAGGGTTTCGTGGTGCTCCCCGATGGTTTCGGGGTACGTAGGTATATATAGGAGGAAGAGGGACGTCAGGGGAGCAACAGGGGGCCCATGAGGGTGGGGGGCACGCCTACCCCCCCTTGGCGCGCCCCTACCCTCGTGGCCGCCTCTCTCGCTTCCTGACGTGTACTCCGAGTATTCTGTGTTGATATCGTTCCAAAAATGACTCTCCTGAAGGTTTCATTCCGTTTGGACTCCGTTTGATATTCCTTTTCTGCGAAACACTGAAATAGGCAAAAAAAAATAGCAATTCGCACTGGGCCTTGGGTTAGTAGGTTAGTCCCAGAAATAATATAAAAGTGTATAATAAAGCCCATTAAACATCCAAACAGACAATATATTAGCATGGAACAATAAAAAATTATAGATACGTTGGAGACGTATCAAGCATCCCCAAGCTTAATTCCTGCTCGTCCTCGAGTAGGTAAATGATAAAAGCGGAATTTTTGATGTGGAATGCTACCGAACATAATTCTCAATGTAATTTTCTTTATTGTGGCATGAATGTTCAGATCTGAAAGATTCAAGACAAAAGTCTAATATTGACGTAAGAATAGTAATACTTCAAGCATACTAACAAAGCACTCATGTCTTCTCAAAATAACATGACCAAAGAAAGTTATCCCTACAAAATCATATAGTCTGGCTATGCTCTATCTTCATCGCACAAAATATTTAAATCATGCACAACCCGTTTTCAGCCAAGCAATTGTTTCACACTTCAGTTTTTTCAAACTTTTCAACTTTCACGCAATACATGAGCGTGAGCCATGGATATAGCACTATAGGTGGAATGGAATGGTGGTTGTGGAGAAGACAAAAGAGGAAGGTAGTCTGACTTCAACTAGGCGTATCAATGGGCTATAGAGATGCCCATCAATAGATATCAATGTGAGTGAGTAGGGATTGCCATGCAACAGATGCACTAGATATATAAATGTATGAAAGCTCAACAAAAGAAACTAAGTGGGTGTGCATCCAACTTGCTTGCTCACGAAGACCTAGGGCGTTTTGAGGAAGCCCATCACTGGAAGATACAAGCCAAGTTCTATAATGAAAATTCCCACTAGTATATGAAAGTGACAAAACAAGAGACTCTCTATCATGAAGATCATGGTGCTACTTTGAAGCACAAGTGTGGAAAAAGATAGTAGCATTGTCCCTTTTTCCTTTTCTTTTCTTTTTTTTTTCTTTTTTTGGGCCTTTCCTTAATTTTTTTCTTTTTTCTTTTTTGGGACAATGCTCTAACAATGATGATCATCACACTTTTATTGGTTTACAACTCATTGATTACAACTCGATACTAGAACAAAGTATGACTCTATATGAATGCCTCCTGCGGTGTACTGGGAAGTCCAATTAAACAAGAGTGAAATGTATAAAAAATTATGCATGGTGGCCTAGCCACAAATACGATGTCAACTACATGATAATGCATGGCAATATGACAATGATGAAGCGTGTCATAATGAACATAATGGTGGAAAGTTGCATGGCAATATATCTCGAAATGGCTATGGAAATGCCATGATAGGTAGGTATGGTGGCTGTTTTGAGGAAGGTATATGGTGGGTGTATGGTACCGGCGAAAGTTGCGCGGTACAAGAGAGGCTAGCAATGGTGGAAGGGTGAGAGTGCATATAATCCATGGACTCAACATTAGTCATAAAGAACTCATATACTTATTGCGAAAATCTACGCGTTATCAAAAAAAAGTATTCAACGCATGCTCCTAGGGGAAGGGTTGGTAGGAGTTAACCATCGCGCGATCCCGACCTCCACACAAAGGATGACAATCAATGAATAAATCATGCTCCAACTTCATCGCATAATGGTTCACCATACGTGCATGCTATGGGAATCACAAACTTTAACACAAGTGTTTCTAAAATTCACAATTACTCCACTAGCATGACTCTAATATCACCATCCTTATATCTCAAAACAATCATCAAGTATCAAACTTCTCATAATATTCAATGAACTTTATGTGAAAGTTTTTACTATACCCGTCTTGGATGCCTATCATATAAGGACTGATTTATAACCAAAGCACATTACCATGCTGTTCTAAAAGACTCTCAAAATAATATAAGTGAAGCATGAGAGATCAATAATTTCTACAAAATAAAACCACCACCGTGCTCTAAAAAGATATAAGTGAAGCACTAGAGCAAAACTATCTAGCTCCAAAGATATAAGTGAAGCACATAGAGTATTTTAATAAATTCCGATTCATGTGTATCTCTGTCAAAAGGTGTGTCCATCAAGGATGGTGGTGGTAAACTACAAAGACTCAAATCATACATGAGGCTCCAAGCAAAACACATATCATGTGGTGAATAAAAATATAGTCTCAACTAAAGTTACCGATAGACGAAGACGAAAGAGGGGATGCCTTCCCGGGGCATCCCCAAGCTTAGGCTTTCGGTTGTCCTTGAATTTTACCTTGGGGTGCCTTGGGAATCCCCAAGCTTAGTCTCTTGCCACTCTTTGTAACATATGTTGGGGAACGTAGCATAATTCACAAAAATTCTACGCCTTCACCAAGATCCAACTATGGAGACATCTAGCAACGAGCAAGTAAGAGTACATCTACATACCGTTATGTAGATCGCGTGCGGAAGCTTTCAACGAAGTGTGGATGAAGTAGTCGTACTCTTCACGTTCTTCGTCACCGATGATCTAGCGCCGAACGGACGGCACCTCCGCGTTCAACACACGTACGGTGCAGCAACGTCACCTCCTTCTTGATCCAGCAAGGGGGGAGGAGAAGTCGTCAAAGATCCGGCAGCACGACGGCGTGATGACGGATGCAGTGGAGATCGCAGCAGGGCTTCGCCGGGCGCCCTGCGTGGGAGTATGGAGGTGTGACGGGAGGGGGAGAGGCACCAGGGCTTGGGTGCGGCTGCCCTCTCCCTCCCCACATATATATAGGGGCCAGGGGGGTGCGCCTGGGCCCCCTGCAGATCCAATCTGCAAGGGGACGGCGGCCAGGGGGGGTTCCTTGCCCCCCAAGGCAAGTGGAGCCCCCCTCCCCTTTAGGGTTTTAACCCTAGGCGCATGGGGAGGTGGGCCCCCTAGTGGTGCGCCAGCCCTGAGGGCTGGACACTTCCCCTTGCGGCCTAGGGGCCCCACCGGGATGGGTGGCCCCACCCGGTGGACCCCCGGGGCCCCTCCGGTGGTCCCGGGACGCTCCCGGTGACCCCCGGAGATCACCCGTTGGCCGAAACTGGACTTCCTATATATCAATCTTTACCTCCGGACCATTCCGGAACTCCTCGTGACGTCCGGGATCTCATCCAGTACTCCGAACAACCTTCGGGTTTCCACATCCATTTATCTCTACGACCCTAGCGTTATCGAACCTTAAGTGTGTAGACCCTACGGGTTCGGGAGACACGTAGACATGACCGAGACCACTCTCCGGTCAATAAACAACAGCGGGATCTGGATACCCATGTTGGTTCCCACGTGTTCCTCGATGATCTTCATCGGATGAACCACTGTGTCAAGGATTCACTCAATCCCGTATGTTATTCCCTTTGTCCATTGGTACGGTACTTGCCCGAGATTCGATCGTCGGTATTCCCGATACCTTGTCCAACCTCGTTATGGCAAGTCTCTTTACTCGATCCGTAATCCATCATCCCGTGACTAACTACTTAGTCACATTGAGCTCATTATGATGATGTCTTACCGAGTGGGCCCAGAGGTACCTCTCCGTCATACGGAGTGACAACATCCCAGTCTCGGTTCGTACCAACTCAACAGACACTTTCGGAGATACCCGATGCGTACCTTTATAGCCACCCAGTTACGTTCTGACGGTTGGCACACCCAAAGTACTCCTACAGTATCCGGGAGTTGTACAACCTCATGGTCTAAGGAATAAATACTTGACACCGAAAAGCTTATGCATTACGAACTATACGATCTCGTGTTATGCTCAAGTTTGGGTCTTGTCCATCACATCATTCTCCTAATGATGTGATCCCGTTATCACTGACATCTCATGTCCATGGTCAGGAAACCGTGACCATCTGTTGATCAACGAGCTGGTAACTAGAGGCCTACCAGGGACTCATTGTGGTCTGTGTATTCACACATGTATCGCTGTTACCGTACAATACAATTCAAGCATGAATAACAGACAATTATCATGAACAATGAGATATAATAATAATGCTTTTATTATTGCCTCTAGGGCATATCTCCAACAGTCTCCCACTTGCACTAGAGTCAATAATCTAGTTACATTGTGATGAATCGAACACCCATAGAGTTCTGGTGTTGATCATGTTTTGCTCGTGAAAGAGGTTTAGTCAACGGGTCTGCTACATTCAGATCCGTATGCACTTTACAAATATCTATGTCTCCATCCTGAACATAATTCCGGATGGAGTTGAAACGGCGCTTGATGTGCTTGGTCTTCTTGTGAAACCTGGGCTCCTTGGTAATAGCAATAGCACCAGTGTTGTCACAGAAGAGAGTCATCGGGCTTGACGCGCTTGGAATGACTCCTAGGTCGGTGATGAACTCCTTCATCCAGACTCCTTCCTGCGCTGCTTCAGAAGCAGCTATGTACTCTGCTTCACATGTAGATGCTGCCACCACGCTTTGCTTGCAACTGCACCAGCTGACTGCCCCTCCATTCAAAATATACACGTATCCGGTTTGTGACTTAGAGTCATCCAGATCTGTGTCGAAGCTAGCATCGACGTAACCCTTTACGACGAGCTCTTTGTCACCTCCATAAACGAGAAACATATCCTTAGTCCTTTTCAGGTACTTTAGGATGTTCTTGACCGCTGTCCAGTGTTCCGTACCGGGATCACTTTGGTACCTCCCTACCAAACTTATGGCAAGGTTCACATCAGGTCTGGTACACATCATGGCATACATGATAGAACCTATGGCCGAGGCATAGGGAATGACACTCATCTTTTCTCTATCTTCTGCCGTGGTCGGCGACTGAGCTTTGCTCAATCTCATACCTTGCAAAACAGGCAAGAATCCTTTCTTTGACTGATCCATATTGAACTTCTTCAATATTTTGTCAAGGTATGTACTTTGTGAAAGACCAATGAGGCGTCTCGATCTATCTCTATAGATTTTGATGCCTAATATGTTAGCAGCTTCTCCAAGGTTCTTCATTGAAAAACTTTTATTCAAGTAGGCCTTTACATTTTCCAAGAATTCTATATCATTTCCCATCAGCAATATGTCATCCACATATAATATGAGAAATGCTACAGAGCTCCCACTCACTTTCTTGTAAATACAGGCTTCTCCATAAGTCTGTATAAATCCAAACGCTTTGATCACTTCATCAAAGCGAATATTCCAACTCCGAGATGCTTGCACCAGCCCGTAAATCGAGCGCTGGAGCTTGCATACCTTGTTAGCGTTCTCTGGATCGACAAAACCTTCCGGTTGCATCATATACAACTCTTCCTTGAGGAAGCCGTTAAGGAATGCTGTTTTGACGTCCATTTGCCATATCTCATAATCATAGAATGCGGCAATAGCTAACATGATTCTGACTGACTTCAGCATCGCTACGGGAGAGAAAGTCTCGTCGTAGTCAATCCCTTGAACTTGTCGATAACCCTTAGCGACAAGCCGAGCCTTATAGATGGTCACATTACCATCCGCGTCTGTCTTCTTCTTAAATATCCATTTGTTTTCTATGGCGTGCCTATCATCAGGCAAGTCCACCAAAGTCCATACTTTGTTTTCATACATGGATTCTATCTCGGATTTCATGGCTCCAAGCCATTTATTGGAATCCGGGCCCGCCATCGCTTCTTCATAGTTCGAAGGTTCACCGTTGTCTAACAACATGATTTCCAGTACGGGGTTGCCGTACCACTCTGGTGCGGAACGTGCCCTTGTGGACCTTCGAAGTTCAGTAGTAAATTGATCTGTTTCTTCATGATCATTATCATCAACTTCCTCCCTTGTCGGTGCAGGCACCTCAGGAACAGTTTCCTGTGCTGCGCTACTTTCCGGTGCAGGAGGGGTGACTGTCACCTCATCAAGTTCTACTTTCCTCCCACTCACTTCTTTCGAGAGAAACTCTTTCTCCAGAAAGCATCCATTCTTGGCAACAAAGACTTTGCCTTCGGATCTATGGTAGAAGGTGTACCCAATTGTTTCCTTTGGGTATCCTATGAAGACGCATTTTTCCGATTTGGGTTCGAGCTTTTCAGGTTGAAGTTTCTTGACATAAGCATCGCAACCCCAAACTTTCAGAAACGACAGCTTCGGTTTCTTGCCAAACCAAAGTTCATACGGAGTCGTCTCAACGGATTTCGACGGAGCCCTATTTAAAGTGAATGCGGCAGTCTCTAAAGCATAACCCCAAAAAGATAGCGGTAAATCGGTGAGGGACATCATAGATCGCACCATGTCCAACAGAGTACGATTTCGACGTTCTGACACACCGTTACGTTGAGGTGTTCCGGGCGGTGTCAATTGTGAAACAATTCCACAGCTCCTAAGGTGTGTGCCAAATTCATGACTTAAATATTCACCCCCATGATCCGATCGCAAGAACTTTATTTTTCTATCACCTTGATTCTCAACCTCATTCTGAAATTCCTTGAACTTTTCAAAGGTCTCAGACTTGTGTTTCATCAAATAGATATACCCGTATCTACTCAAGTCATCCGTGAGGGTGAGAACATAACGGTAGCCTCCGCGAGCCTCAACACTCATTGGACCGCACACATCGGTATGTATGATTTCCAACAAGTTGGTTGCTCGCTCCATTGTTCCGGAGAACGGAGTCTTGGTCATCTTGCCCAAGAGGCATGGTTCGCACGTGTCAAATGATTCATAATCAAGAGACTCTAGAAGTCCATCTGAATGGAGCTTCTTCATACGTTTGACACCAATATGACCAAGTCGGCAATGCCACAAGTATGTGGGACTATCATTATCAACTTTACATCTTTTGGCATCTACACTATGAATATGTGTATCACTACGTTCGAGATTCATCAAAAATAAACCATTGACCAGCCGGGCATGACCATAAAACATATCTCTCAAATAAATAGAACAACCATTATTCTCTGATTTGAAAGAGTAGCCATCTCGCATAAGACGAGATCCAGAAACAATGTTCATGCTCAAAGCTGGTACTAAATAACAATTATTGAGGTTTAAAACTAATCCCGAGGGTAGATGTAGAGGTAGCGTGCCGACGGTGATCACATCGACCTTGGAACCATTCCCGATGCACATCGTCACCTCATCCTTCGCCAGTCTCCGTTTATTCCGCAGCTCCTGTTTTGAGTTACAAATGTGAGCAACTGCACCGGTATCGAATACCCAGGAGCTACTACGAGTGCTGGTAAGGTACACATCAATAACATGTATATCATATATACCTTTGACGTTGTCGGCCTTCTTGTCTGCTAAATATTTGGGGCAGTTTCGCTTCCAGTGACCCGTTCCCTTGCAATAAAAGCACTCTGTTTCAGGCTTGGGTCCATACTTTGGCTTCTTCCCGGCAACAGGCTTGCCAGGCGCGGCAACTCCCTTGCCGTCCTTCTTGAAGTTCTTCTTACCCTTGCCTTTCTTGAACTTAGTGGTTTTATTGACCATCAACACTTGATGTTCTTTCTTGATATCCACCTCCGCTGATTTCAGCATCGAATACACCTCGGGAATGGACTTCTCCATCCCCTGCATATTGAAGTTCAGCACGAAGCTCTTGAAGCTTGGTGGGAGCGACTGGAGGATTCTGTCAACGACCGCTTCATCTGGGAGATTCATTCCCAGCTGAGACAAGCGGTTGTGCAATCCTGAAATCTTGAGGATGTGCTCACTGACAGAACTGTTTTCCTCCATATTACAGGTGTAGAATGCGTCGGAGACATCATATCTCTCGACTCGGGCATGAGCTTGGAAAACCATTTTCAGCTCTTCGAACATCTCATATGCTCCATGGTGCTCAAAACGCTTTTGGAGCCCCGATTCTAAACTGTAAAGCATGCCGCACTGAACCAGGGAGTAATCATCACAACGCGACTGCCAGGCGTTCATAACGTCTTGAGTCGCTGGGAAAACGGGTGCATCACCTAGCGGTGCTTCTAGGACATAAGTTCTCTTGGCAGCTATGAGGATAATCCTCAGGTTACGGACCCAATCCGTATAGTTGCTACCATCGTCTTTCAGCTTGGTTTTCTCTAGGAACGCGTTGAAGTTGAGGGAAACTGGAGCGTGGGCCATTTGATCTACAAGAGATATTGTAAAGAATTTAGACTAAGTTCATGATAATTAAGTTCATCTTAATCAAATTTTAATGAACTCCCACTCAGTATGAAATCTCTCTAGTCATCTAAGTGATACACGATCCGAATCGAGTAGTCTGTGTCCGATCATCACGTGAGACGGACTAGTCATTAACGGTGAACATCTTCATGTTGATCGTATCTTCTATACGACTCGTGTTCGACCTTTCGGTCTTCCGTGTTCCGAGGCCATGTCTGTACATGCTAGGCTCGTCAAGTGAACCCTAAGTGTATCGCGTGTGTAAATCTGTCTTACACCCGTTGTATGCGAACGTTAGAACCTATCACACCCGATCATCACGTGGTGCTTCGGAGAAACGAGCTTTAGCAACGGTGCACAGTTAGGGGAAACACAATACTTGAAATTTTAGTGAGAGATCATCTTATTTACTACCGTCGTTCTAAGTAAACAAGATGCATAAACATGATAAACATCACATGCAATCAATTAAAGTGACATGATATGGCCAATATCATCTTGCTCCTTGGATCTCCATCTTCGGGGCACCATGATCATCTTGTCACCGGCTCGACACCATGATCTTCATCATCATGATCTCCATCATCGTGTCTTGAAGAAGTCGTCACACCAACCATTACTTCTACTACTATAGCTAACGTTTAGCAATGAAGTAAAGTAATTACATGGCGTTATTCAGTGACACGCAGGTCATACAATAATTAAGACAACTCCTATGGCTCCTGCCGGTTGTCAAGTTCATCGACATGCAAGTCGTGATTCCCTATTACAAAAACATGATCAATCTCATACATCACATATATCATTCATCACATCTTCGTTCTTGGCCATACCACGTCACATAGCGCATGCTGCAAAAACAAGTTAGACGTCCTCTAATTGTTGTTGCAAGTTTTACGTGGCTTCTATAGGATTTCTAGCAAGAACGTTTCTTACCTACGCCAAAACCACAACGTGATTTGTCAACTTCTATTTACCCTTCATAAGGACCCTTTTCATCGAATCCGATCCGACTAAAGTAGGAGAGACAGACACCCGCCAGCCACCTTATGCATCTAGTGCATGTCTGTCGGTGGAACCAGTCTCACGTAAGCGTACGTGTAAGGTCGGTCCGGGCCGCTTCATCCCACAATACCGCCGAATCAAGATTGACTAGTAACGGTAAGAAAGTTGAACAAGATCATACGCCCACAACTGCTTTGTGTTCTACTCGTGCAAGATGCTACGCATAAAACCTAGGCTCAGATGCCACTGTTGGGTTACGTAGCATAATTCAAAAAAATTCTACGCCTTCACCAAGATCCAACTATGGAGACATCTAGCAACGAGCAAGTAAGAGTACATCTACATACCGTTATGTAGATCGCGTGCGGAAGCTTTCAACGAAGTGTGGATGAAGTAGTCGTACTCTTCACGTTCTTCGTCACCGATGATCTAGCACCGAACGGACGGCACCTCCGCGTTCAACACACGTACGGTGCAGCAATGTCACCTCCTTCTTGATCCAGCAAGGGGGGAGGAGAAGTCGTTAGAGATCCGGCAGCACGACGGCGTGATGACGGATGCAGTGGAGATCGCAGCAGGGCTTCGCCGGGCGCCCTGCGTGGGAGTATGGAGGTGTGACGGGAGGGGGAGAGGCGCCAGGGCTTGGGTGCGGCTGCCCTCTCCCTCCCCACATATATATAGGGGCCAGGGGGGTGCGCCTGGGCCCCCTGCAGATCCAATCTGCAAGGGGGCGGCGGCCAGGGGGGTTCCTTGCCCCCCAAGGCAAGTGGAGCCCCCCTCCCCTTTAGGGTTTTAACCCTAGGCGCATGGGGAGGTGGGCCCCCTAGTGGTGCGCCAGCCCTGAGGGCTGGACACTTCCCCTTGCGGCCTAGGGGCCCCACCGGGATGGGTGGCCCCACCCGGTGGACCCCCGGGGCCCCTCCGATGGTCCCGGGACGCTCCCGGTGACCCCCGGAGATCACCCGTTGGCCGAAACTGGACTTCCTATATATCAATCTTTACCTCCGGACCATTCCGGAACTCCTCGTGACGTCCGGGATCTCATCCGGGACTCCGAATAACTTTCGGGTTTCCACGTGCATTTATCTCTACGACCCTAGCGTTACCGAACCTTAAGTGTGTAGACCCTACGGGTTCGGGAGACACGTAGACATGACCGAGACCACTCTCCGGTCAATAACCAACAGCGGGATCTAGATACCCATGTTGGTTCCCACGTGTTCCTCGATGATCTTCATCGGATGAACCACCGTGTCAAGGATTCACTCAATCCCGTATGTTATTCCCTTTGTCCATCGGTACGGTACTTGCCCGAGATTCGATCGTCGGTATTCCCGATACCTTGTTCAATCTCGTTATGGCAAGTCTCTTTACTCGATCCGCAATCCATCATCCCGTGACTAACTACTTAGTCACATTGAGCTCATTATGATGATGTCTTACCGAGTGGGCCCAGAGGTACCTCTCCGTCATACGGAGTGACAACATCCCAGTCTCGGTTCGTACCAACTCAACAGACACTTTCGGAGATACCCGATGCGTACCTTTATAGCCACCCAGTTACGTTGTGACGGTTGGCACACCCAAAGTACTCCTACGGTATCCGGGAGTTGTACAACCTCATGGTCTAAGGAATAAATACTTGACACCGAAAAGCTTATGCATTACGAACTATACGATCTCGTGTTATGCCCAAGTTTGGGTCTTGTCCATCACATCATTCTCCTAATGATGTGATCCCGTTATCACTGACATCTCATGTCCATGGTCAGGAAACCGTGACCATCTGTTGATCAACGAGCTGGTAACTAGAGGCCTACCAGGGACTCATTGTGGTATGTGTATTCACACATGTATCACTGTTTCCGTACAATACAATTCAAGCATGAATAACAGACAATTATCATGAACAAGGAGATATAATAATAATGCTTTTATTATTGCCTCTAGGGCATATCTCCAACACCATAGTCCATCAAATCCTTACCCAAAACCTTGAAAACTTCACAACACAAAACTTAGCAAAAATCTCGTGAGTTCCGTTAGTATAAGAAAACAAACCACCACTCAAAGGTACTGTAATGAACTCATTATTTGTTTATATTGGTGTTAAACCTACTGTATTCCAACTTCTCTATGATATACCCCCCGATACTACTCATAGATTCATCAAAATAAGCAAACAACACACAAAAAACAGAATCTGTCAAAAACAGAACAGTCTGTAGCAATATGTAACTTTAGAATACTTCTGTAACTCTAAATTTCTTTGAAATAAATTGGTGGACGTGAGGAATTTGTCTATTAATCATCTGCAAAAAGAATCAACTAAAAATCACTCTCAAGTAAAAAAAATGGTAGCTAATCTCGTGAGCGCTAAAGTTTCTGTTTTTTACAGCATGATTGCATAAACTTCACCCAAGTCTTCCCAAAGGTTCTACTTGGCACAAACACTAATTAAAACACAAAAACACATCTAAACAGAAGCTAGATGCATTATTTATTACTAAACATAAGTAAAAACAACGAAAATTAAATTGGGTTGTCTCCCAACAAGCGCTATCGTTTAACGCCCCTAGCTAGGCATGATACAAGAATAGATCTAGGTATTGCCATCTTTGGTGAGCAATCCATAAGTGGCTCTCATAATAGATTCATAAGGTGATTTGATTTTATTTATAGGAAAGTGTTCCATGCCTTTCCTTAACGGAAATTGGAATATAATATTTCCTTCCTTCATATCAATAATTGCCCCAATCGTTCTAAGGAAAGGTCTACTAAGAATAATAGGACATGTAGGATTGCAATCTATATCAAGAACGATGAAATATACGGGCACATAATTCCTATTTGCAACAATAATAACATCATTAATCCTTCCCATAGGTTTCTTAATGGTAGAATCCGCAAGATGCAAATTTAAAGAACAATCATTAAGTTCATGGAAACCTAACATATCACACAAAGTTTTTGGAATTGTGGAAACACTTGCACCCAACTCAAACAAAGCAAAGCATTCATGTTCTTTAATCTTAATTTTAATAGTAGGTTCCCACTCATCATAAATCTTTCTAGGGATAGAAACTTCTAATTCAAGTTTTTCTTCATAAGATTGCATTAAAGCATCAACTATGTGTTTAGTAAAAGCTTTATTTTGACTATAAGCATGAGGAGAATTTAGCACAGATTGCAACAAGGAAATACAATCTATTAAAGACAAATTATCATAATTAAATCCCTTGAAATCCAAAATAGTGGGTTCATTGCTATGTAAAGTTTTGACCTCTTCAATCCCACTATTAACACTTTTAGCATCAAGATCTAAAAATTCCGAATCGTTGGGATGCCTTTTAACTAAAGTGGACTCATCTCCAGACCCATCTTTATCAAAATTCATACTAGAAAACAAGGATTTAATAGGAGACACATCAATCACTTTTAGTTCTTCATCTTTATTATCATGAAAACTAGAAGAACACACTTTCATTCATCAATGGAAATTATCATGGCCTTGAGAGACTCATTGATATCATGCTTAGGTGTAATAGATCTAAGTTTCAAAGAAACAATATCAAGAGAAATTCTATCCATGTTCCTAGCCAACTCATCAATCTTAAGCAATTTTTCTTCAAGCAAAGCATTGAAATTCTTTTACGAATTCATAAATTCTTTAACACTAGTCTCAAAATCAGAGGGCGTCTTATTAAAATTTCCATAAGAGTTGTTGTAGGAATCACCATAATTATTAGAGTAATTACTAGGAAAAGGCCTAGAATTAAAGTTTCCTCTATAAGCATTGTTACCAAAATTATTCCTACCAACAAAATTCACATCCAAAGATTCATTATTATTCTCAATCAACTTGGACAAAGGCATATCATTAGGATCAGAAGAAGCACTCTTAGTAGCAAATAATATCATAAGTTCATCCATCTTTCCACTCAAAACACTAATCTCTTCAATAGCATGTACTTTTTTACTAGTAGATCTTTCGGTGTGCCATTGAGAGTAATTAACCATAATATTATCTAGGAGATTAGTAACTTATCCTAAAATAATTTTCATGAAAGTGCCCCCCACGGCCGAATCTAAAAGATTTCTAGAAGCAAAATTCAAGCCAGCATAAAAGTTTTGTATAATCATCCATAAGTTCAAACCATGTGTAGGGCAATTACGTATCATTAATTTCATTCTCTCCCAAGCTTGTGCAACATGCTCATAATCTAGTTGCATTAAATTCATGATATCGTTTCTAAGAGAGATAATCTTAGCAGGAGGAAAATACTTAGAGATAAAGGCATCTTTGCACTTATTCCATGAATCAATACTATTTCTAGGCAAAAAAGAGAACCAAGTGTTAGCACGATCTCTAAGCGAAAACAAAAATAGCTTTAATTTTACAATATCATTATCTGTATCCCTCTTCTTTTGCATATCGCACAAATCAACAAAGTTGATTAAATGGGTAGAGGCATCTTCACTAGGAAGCCCAGAAAATTGATCTTTCATGACAAGATTCAACAAAGCAACATTAATTTCACAAGATTCAGCATCGGTAATAGGAGCAATCGGAGTGCTAATAAAATCATTATTGTTAGTATTGGTAAAGTCACACAATTTGGTATTGTCTTGAGCCATAGTGACGAGCAAGCAATCGAACACACAAGCAAACAAAAAGCAAGCGAAAAGAGGCGAACGAAAAAAGAAGGGCGAATAAAACGGCAAAGGTGAAGTGGGAGAAAGAGGAAAACGAGAGGCAAATGGCAAATAATGTAATGCGAGGGATAAGAGTTTGTGATAGGTACTTGGTATATGACTTTTGCGTAGATATCCTCGGCAACGGCGCCAGAAAATCTTCTTGCTACTTCTCAAAATTGTGTTGTTTTCCCTCGAAGAGGAAAGGGTGATGCAGCACAGTAACGTACGTATTTCCCTCAGTTTTTGAGAACCAAGGTATCAATCCAGTAGGAGATCACGTGCGAGTCCCTCATACCTGCACAAACAAATAAGAACCTTGCAGCCAACGCGATAAAAGGGGTTGTCAATCCCTTCTCGGTCACTTACAAAAGTGAGATCTGATAGAGATGATAAGATAATATTTTTGGTATAGATTGAAAGTAAATAATGCAAATAAACAACGACGACAAAAATTCGCAAGTTGACGGGAAACAAATATGATGAAGATAGACCCGGGGGCCATAGGTTTCACTTGTGGCTTCTCTCATGATAGCAGATTTCTACGGTGGGTGAATGAATTACTGTCGAGCAATTGATAGAAGAGCGCATAGTTATGAGAATATCTAGGCATGATCATTGTATATAGGCATCACGTCCGTGATAAGTAGACTGAAATGATTCTGCATCTACTACTATTACCCCACACATCGACCGCTATCCAGCATGCATCTAGAGTATTAAGTTCATAAGAATAAAGTAACGCCTTAAGCAAGATGACATGATGTAGAGGGATAAAC
>LR738715.1:658412275-658422412 GCA_902687465.1 Secale cereale | reverse complement strand
CCAAAGTAGGCCTACGGGACGCCACAGACACGTGAGGGAGCTCCGGAACGCGAAACGGAAAACGTGAAGGAACGCGTGGAACCGGAAGCAAACAACAACACAAATGCAATGCGATGCACATGTCTACATGATATGAATGAATGCCACACATGCAACGCGAAAAAACGGCGAAAACCCAAAAAGACAAAGCATCCGGAATGGAAGTGATGAAGCCGGAGATATATTATATGCCCAAAAGGGAAAGTGTTACATCCGGGGCATTACAAACTCTCCTCTACTACAAAAAGATCTCGTCCCGAGATCTAGGACTGGAAAAAGGAAGGGTACTCGGAACGAAGATGATCTTCTCGTTCCCACGTAGCTTCTCGGTCGGTATGGTGTGACCACTTGACTTTCAAGAATTTGATGGACTTGTTGCGAGTCTTGCGCTCGGTTTCTTCGAGAATAGCAACGGGATGCTATCGGTAGGACAAGTCTTGTTGAAGATCAATCTCTTCAAACAGAATCATGCGTTCAGGTGCCTTGAAGCATTTGCGGAGTTGAGACACATGGAACACATCATGAACATTGGCGAAGTTGGAAGGGAGCTCAAGTTGATAGGCTAGATCGCCTCTTTTTCCAAGGATCTTGAAAGGCCCGACGTATCTAGGAGCAAGCTTTCCTTTGATACCGAATCTTTGGGTGCCTTTCATAGGAGAAACACGGAGATAGACATGATCACCAATGTTGAAGGCCAAATCACGATGCTTGCCGTCATAGTAGCTCTTCTGACGCGACTGAGCGGCCTTGAGATTCTCACGTATGACTTTGCACATTTTTTCGGCTTCTGAGATCAAGTCATTGCCAAGAAGTTGACGTTCACCAGTTTCAGACCAGTTGAGAGGGGTACGACACTTTCTGCCATAGAGGATTTCAAACGGAGCTTTGCCTGCACTTGCTTGAAAGCTATTGTTGTAAGAGAAATCGGCAAATGGAAGGCAATCTTCCCATTTCATGCTAAAAGATATGACACAGGCTCTGAGCATGTCTTCTAGAATCTGATTCACTCGCTCGACTTGACCACTAGTCTGAGGGTGGAAAGCAGTGTTGAACCTGATCTTAGTGCCCATGGCGGACTGAAAGGAGTCCCAGAACTTGGATGTGAACAAACTTCCACGGTCTGAGGAGATAACTTGAGGAATTCCATGTAAGGACACAATTCTGGAAGTGTACAACTCTGCTAATTGAGCTGCATTGATGGATTCTTTGACTGGAAGGAAGTGAGCGACTTTGGTAAGCTTCTCAATCACCACGAAGATAGAATCATTCCCTCTTTTGGACTTAGGAAAGCCAGTGATGAAATCCATTTCAATGTGGTCGAATTTCCACTCGGGAATAGGAAGAGGTTGGAGAAGACCGGCTGGACGTTGATGTTCTGCTTTCACTCTTCTGCAGACATCACATTCATTCACAAATTGGGCAATTTCCCTTTTCATGCGTGTCCACCAGTAAGATTGCTTGAGGTCTTGGTACATCTTGGAACTGCCAGGATGAATGGAAAGGAGATAATCATGTGCTTCTTCCATTATGAGCTTCCTGAGATCACCTTTGGGAACAACAAGTCTGTCCTCGAAGAACAAGGTATCTCTCTCATCAACACGATAGCACTTGTATCTAGGAGTGCCCTTTGCAATACCATGTTTCACCTTCTGCACCATGGCATCACTGAGTTGGGCCTCACGGACCTGATCTTCCAAGGTAGGAGCAATTTGAAGATTTGCAAGAAAACCCTGCGGAACAACTTGGAGGTTGAGTTTCCTGAATGCTTCACAAAGCTCAGGCTGGAACGGCTTGATAAGAAGGCTGTTCCAATATGCCTTTCTACTCAAAGCATCTGCAATCACATTTGCCTTGCCAGGAGTGTATTCAATGCTGGGATCATACTCTTGGATCATTTCAACCCAACGAGTCTCGCGGAGGTTCAGATTCGGCTGTGTGAAGATGTACTTCAAGCTCTTGTGATCAGTGAAGATGTCGACCTTTCTGCCCAACAACAGATGTCTCCACGTAATCAAAGCATGTACCACAGCTGCTAGCTCGAGATCATGTGTGGGATAGTTCTTCTCACTTGGCTTTAGCTGACGAGAGGTGTATGCCACAATTCTCTTATCTTGCATAAGCACACCACCAAGTCCTTGAAGAGAAGCATCACAGAATACTTCATAGGGCTTGGATTCATCTGGAGGAGTAAGAACTGGAGCAGAGACAAGCTTTTCTTTGAGAGTTTTGAATGCCACTTCACACTCTAGAGACCAAAAGTATTTGACATTCTTCTGCAGCAAGCTGGAACGAGGCTTGGCAATCTTGGAGAAGTTCTCAACGAACCTTCTGCAATAGCTGGCAAGACCCAGAAAACTTCGGAGTTGCTTGACGTTCTGAGGAGCTTCCCAGTTGACAATAGCTTCAACTTTCTCGGGGTTTACCGCAATACCGTCAGCGGAGATGATATGGCCCAGGTACAAAACCTTATCGAGCCAAAATTCGCACTTGGAGAACTTGGCATAGAACTTATGTTCACGGAGTTGGTCAAGAACCAGACGTAAGTGCTTTTCGTGATCTTCTTCATTCTTGGAAAACACCAGAATATCATCCAGATACACAAGCACAAACTCGCCGGTGTAGGGGTTGAAGATGTAGTGCATCATTCTCGAGAAGGTAGGAGGAGCATTGGCGAGACCAAAGGACATGACTGTATACTCATATGAGCCGTAACTCGTTCTGAAGGCAGTCTTGGGAATGTCTTGCTCGCGAATGCGAATTTGGTGATAGCCCATTCGGAGATCGAGCTTAGAGAACACTTTAGCTCCTTTGAGCTGCTCGAAGAGTTCGTTGATGTTGGGGAGCGGATACTTGTTCTTTATTGTCTTCTTGTTCAATGGCCGGTAATCGACGCAGAGGCGCTCCGTGCCATCCTTCTTCTTGACAAATAAGACAGCACAGCCCCAAGGAGACGTACTAGGCCTGATGAGACCCATACGCTCCTGTTCATCAAGCTGCTTCTTCAATTCCTTCAATTCTTTGGGAGAGAGCTTGTACGGACGCCGGCATGCTGGCTCAGTACCCGGCTCGAGTTCAATGACGAATTCCACCTGACGGTGTGGAGGCATGCCTGGAAGTTCTTCAGGAAAGACGTCTTGGTATTCGTTTACCACCGGAATTTGAGAGATGGCATTAATTTCTCCCTTATCATTGAGAGAGAAAATCCTGATAGTGTTATCCCTGGAGGCAAAGATAATCACGTCCTCATTAGGATGAGTCATCTTGACTTCTTTCTGTGCACAATAAATGTGAGCATCATGCTGAGAAAGCCAGTCCATCCCGAGGATGAGGTCAATGTCGGAATTACCAAGAACCACCGGTTTAGCCAGAAAGTGATAATCACCCATGCGAATAAAAACATCCGGAGCAAATATATTAGAAGTCATACGTCTCCCCGGAGAAATGACTTGCAACTTCTGAGGCAGACTTTGGACGTCAACATTATACTTGGATGCAAATGGTTGAGACAAGAAAGAACATGAAGCACCCGAATCAAACAACACTTTAGCAGGAAAAGAGTTAACTGAAAGGTTACCCAAAATCACATCAGAAGAATTCTCCGCTTGCGCTGCATTCATCAGATTGACCCTTGCTTGCTTGGGATTATGCTTGACAATAGCTGAACTCACAGGTGGAGGAGGTGGAAGGCGCTTCGGGTTGGGGCACTTGTTTGCATAGTGACCTTTCTGAGTGCACTTGTTGCAAGTCACTTCTGAGAGAGGACGGAAATGAGAACCACTTGACTTGGAACCTTGAGACTGAAACTGATTCCTCGACTGGTTGCTCTGGTTGGGTGGGTGGGAGAAACCACGACCACCGGAGTTCTTGTTGCTGTTGGAGTTGTTGTAAGGAGCTCGAATCACTGGAGGAGGAGGAAGCCAAAATTGCTGTTGTTTCGAGACCATCTGAGACGATGAGGAGGAGTGAACGGCATCTCAAATCCTCTTTTTAGAAGCCTCCATCTTGAGCTGAGCTGCCTCTTGTTTCAAAGCCATGTTATCAAATTTGTCGAACTCGTCAAGCTCGAACAAGGTGAGAGCAAGTTGGAGTTCATCTTTGAGACCTCTGCGGAACTGATAGATTTTGCTCTTCGCATCCGGAATGTCTTGCTTAGCATAACGGGCGAGGTTTTGGAACTTGACATTATACTGGTAGACTGTCATAGAGCCCTGCTTCAGGTTGCGGAACTGCTCACGCATACCCTCGATGACACTTGTTGGAATGTGGTGAGAGCGAAAGTCCTTGCAGAAATCCTCCCAAGAGATCACACGACCTAGCCTGGAGTCTTTGTACTGCTGCCACCAGTCAGCTGCTTGGTCTTTGAGTTGGAAGGCTGCAAACTTCACATAATCCTCTTCTCTTACATTACTGCACTCAAAATGCTTCTTTAATCGGTCAACCAATCTTCAGCATCAAGAGGGTCGACACAGTAACTGAAAGCTTTTGGATTATTGGCCAAGAACTGGTTGAGAGTAGCATGGTGCTGCTGGTTGAAGAAGTTGCCTTGATTCCCTGGAACACCCTAATTAGCTTGATTAGCTTGCATCTGCTCCATCATCTGCATCAACAACTGGGTGTTCTGATTTGTAGTCTGCATAATCGCTCTCCAAGCCTCAGACGGAGGAGGAGGGGAAGGAGGACGATCTGGAACCTCTTCACCCTCTGGGTTAGCGTTGGGAACCCGTTTCGGAGCCATCCTGAAAGAGATGACCACGAATCAGCAATTTCATTGGAAGAAGGTATAAGCTGAAACAACGGATTGAAATGCAACATAGTCTTCACAAGAATCATTCGAACAAGAGGAATGAATGAAATTCTCAGTTAAATGATAACATCAATCTTCACGAGAAGCCACATTGGGGACAAAAGGTAAAATAAGAAAAACAACAAGGTACAGATGGAAACAAGCACAAGATAGGAGCTTCGTTCTAACATCTTTGTGCTGTAAGCATATGAACGCGTTACGAAAGGGTTTTGCAATCTCCGGATCAACATAGCCAAGGACCCTTTAAGATGCAACTCCCGATCGGAACATCGGTCATAAAACCACTTCACTCAATGTAGAACCCTGAACTCGCTAACCTGCATTCGTTGGAAGAATGCCTACGATCTACTGGAATAACCCACCTATTAATTTCCGAAAGTTTCCAGTTATGCAATCAGGTGTTGGGGATACAGGGGAAGCACCGCGCAATCAACTCTAAACCAACATCCAGCTGTATCCATCCTTCAACACATAACCAGTCTTTCTCGGAAACTGTTTACCTCGGACCTTCGAAAAGCATCTACTATACCAAGCTATGGCAATACTCCCGAACTACCTCCCCAGTACTGGGTGATGTCGGGGTTATCTTGCCACTAACCGTATAGGAGAGATTTTCGATGTCGGCCGTCTTAAGTATTTAGTACTGCCGCGATATGCTTGTGACGACAATATCCCGAAGCTCAACTCCCCGGGACACTGCCACAACCCCTAATGTCAGGAGGCATCGAGAACAATATTCTCGTCACAAGAACATCGAAACAATCCCACAATACTCGCGAAATTCCTAAAAAAAATTTGGTGCAATTTTTGACGATAGAAGAGACAAGAGTAGTCGTCAGGAGTCCTCACCAGAGTGAAAGGGGATGAGAAGCAAAGAAATCCTACTCTCCGATATAATATATAGGATTCAAAATATTTCAGTGTGTGCCTAGACTCGACCGTCAACGATTCGATCAATCAGTGGGGGCTCCTAGGTCGGAGAAGGCTCTGAATACCAACTTGTAATGCCCAGGATGGGACTATATCTCCTACGTGTCGAGGCACGACTTAGAGACATAACCCCATGCTGGAATGATCGCAAGTTTGGTACCTTTGCACAACTCATGTAAAAGATGGGGATGGAAAACATAAAATAGTTGGCTTACACTCGCCACGTCACACAAATACATTACATGTTCAAATCATTATTCAAAAGAACATCACAGCCCATCTCAGGGTAAAATCCAAATGACAAGATACCAAACATAATTTAAATCCACAGGTCGGATCGAATCCTAGTAGAAGTTCCACTACTGATCATCAGGATAACGAACATAGTAACGGCTACACTCCTCGTCGTACTCCCAGTCTAGCTCGGTGCCATCACCTAGATAGCTCACCATCGGACCTGCATCTGGTGTGGTGAAGTAACTGTGAGCCACAGAGGACTCAACAATCCCGTTCCCGGGTAACATGACTATCTAAGCCTTGGGTGTGGATAAGGCTGAAGAAAAGGACAAGTGTTTG
This sequence comes from Secale cereale, assembly GCA_902687465.1. Lineage (NCBI taxonomy): Eukaryota > Viridiplantae > Streptophyta > Magnoliopsida > Poales > Poaceae > Secale > Secale cereale. The sequence goes on along the minus strand of LR738715.1, from coordinate 658,416,063 downwards.
CAGCAGCAACTAGCACTAGCTTACGTAAAAGAGAGCGAGAAGAGAAGGCGCCTCGGTCGAGAGATGACCACTAAGTGATTCTATACTAAAGCCAGTCAAACATAACCCCACCGTGTTCATCTCCCGAAACCCCTTTCAGAAAATGACAGTCACGATACACACGCTGGTAGTGTATTAGAACAATGTGTCAAGTTTTCTACAACCGGATATTAACAAGCTCCCATCTGCCACATAACCGCGGGCACGGCTTTCGAAAGTTCATAACCCTGCAGGGTGTTCCAACTTGGCCCATGATAAGCCCACGATCCGCGGAGTCGCAACTCCAAGGTGGGAAGGCCCGAGTATTCTCGGAATCCCGTGCTCAAGATACTCCGAACTAAGGTAAGGCTAATCCAGCAAATCCTCCCGGCGTGCCGACACCCTGATAGTAGCCGCACGTATCTCGTCTCAGGCCACGACCGGATGGGTGAAGCTACGGGTTTTTACCAAACCTCGAGTTCCCTCGTGGTGGCCCCGCAGGCTCCCCGTTTCGGACCAACACTCATGTGGAGCACTGGCCCGGGGTTGTTGATTAAGAAAGAGGGTTAATTACTCCCTATGCAAGTATATTAGTTATTAGGCAAATAGTACCAATGTTGGGACTTGCTGGAAAAGACTTAGCACTTAACGGTTTATCGAGGGGGTCCCATAAACCCCAACCGTGTGAGGAACGCATAATCAAGGAACATAACACCGGTTTATACGGTTCCTAGCGGCATGAGTGGAACAAATCACCAACCAAAAGGCTTAGCCTTCCACCCATTGCCAATATATAGATGATTTCATTTTAAGCATTATATAGTGTGATATAACCCAACAAACTTCAACATGAAGCAATCATCTTCAATATTCACCTGCAACTAACAATGCTATAAGAGGGGCTGAGCGAAGCGTACTTAGCCATTCAACGGTTTGCATAGGTAGGGTGGTTAAACATGGTCATGGTTACAAGTAGGAGGCTGACAGGAAAAACATGGGCATCGAGACAAAACTATAGAGCGATACTCTAGCAATAGGCAAAGATAGTAATGTTATCGAGGTTCGGCCATCTTGTCTGAAGAGTTGTCGTTCGGATCGTAAGAAGGGTCCTCGTTCTCAAGCTCAGTGGTAACCTCGTGCTCGTACTCGTACTCGGTCTCAGCTCCCGGCTCTAAACAACGCAAACACACAAGGCACGAATCAACAAGATGCAATGCGCACACAAAAATGATGGATGCATGACTTATGCACTAAGGGGGCACAATGAGCATGACAATATGCGATCAAGCAAAATGCTTCAAAACAAGATAACAATAGGATATTATGAATCTACACGAAAAAATCAATCAAGTTTCATATAAGACTCGCTCCAAACGGAGCTACGGGCTAAAAGTTATGCCCGAAACAAGAAATATGCACAAGCTGAAAATTACAGCAACATAGCAACTTCGGAGCACTAGATAAATAAGCTACAGCACTCAAACATCATGGCAAAGGGCATGAACATAAACTAGACATATCCTACAGCAAATAAGTCCATTGGTGCAACCCCAAAGGAGCCACGGATAAATAGCAACAAGCTTGGACATATTGAGCTTGACAACAAAATCCTGACAGCAGTAATTTATTGCAACTTTGGAGCAAAAGTTAAATATGCTACAGCCACTCAAATAAGCATGTGAGAGCATGAATGGATAGCCTACAATATATACTACAAGGAATCATCAAGAGTCACCCCAAAACTATCATGCATTGGCCTAAAACAACAAGCAAACATGGCATCTGGAAATTACAGATTCCAGACTTAGTGAAATTTCACTAAGTGTTAAAACAGCAGTTTCATCATGGCATCTTTGAGAGCAAGTTTAAGTCACCTCAAAACTAAACATGGCAAGTGGTAAGCATCACATCAAAGTACACATGATGGTGATTCCGAAACATACAAGCATGCATCATGGAGATAAACACAACGATAGCAATGAGCTCCACAAGATGGCATCTCATAACAAGTTAAACAACATAGCAGCCACATGGCACTTTGCAACGGAGATAAACATGGCAAGAATAAATCTATCATGCAACCTAGCTCAAACAACATGTAGAGCATGGCAAGACGAACACGTGGACATGTCATTTGCATCATTCGGATAAACGAGCTAAAAGATATCACTATGCAAAGATGGCATAAAAACAACACTAACAGTAGTTTATAACGGGATGCACTCTTGCAACAGATATTTAAGCATCTAGATGATCTCAAACACGCATGGCACAATGGAATGAAACGTAGAGCAAGTCACCACGAACGTCTGGACATGTCATTTGCGCAAAACGGAGCACCACACAAAAAGATATCATCATAACAAGATAGCATCAGCACACAAAAACATAGGGACTTAGAGGATTTTAGAGTCAACCTAGATCTGAAGATAACGGGCTCGGGCCCGCGGCGCACGAAGTGGCGCGGCCCGGCTGGGAGGGATCCGGCTGAGCGGGCCGGGATCTGCGGCGGCTTGGCCTGGAGTGATGCGGCAGCGGCGCGGCTGGAGACCCAGGCGGCGTGGCGGAGTGGGCTCAGCCTCGGGGCGGCTCGGCTTAGGAGAAGAGGCGGCGGAGCGGCCTGGCTCGCGGGCCGGGAGGCGGCTGGCCCAAGGGAGCAAATCGGCCCAGCCTGAGGGGCTCGACCGGATCGGCCGGCGTGGCCTCGGTCAACGCCCGAGCGGGGCGATGGAGGCGGGATCCAGGGTCGAAGGGAGGCGGCTCGGGCCTCAGGTGCGGCGGCCCAGCGCGGAAGGATCCGGCCTGGCGAGGAGGGAGAGGCCCAGGCTCTGCGGAGGAGAGGCCCTCGCGGCCTGGCGGAGCGATCGATCCAGATCGGGCGATGCCCGATCCGATTTGGCGTGGGGTTCCTTCGAGCGGCGGCGCGATGGCTAGCTGTGAGGCCCTGGGGCGGCGGAGGAAGAAGGGTCCGGCGCCTAGCCGGCAGGCGGCCTGAGGGGCGGCGGTGGTTGGTGGTAAGGAGAGAGGAAGCCGGCGGGAGAGGTGGTGGCGGCGCGGTGAGGATGAGGTGGAGGATTCCGGCGAGGTGGAGGAACTCCGGCGAAACTCCGGCGGGATTCCGGCAAACTCTCCGGCGAGGTGGTGGTGGCTGGAGGAAGGAGAAGGTGGGGACTAGGGTTTCCTTGAATTGGGGCAAAAATTGTGGGAGGTGGACAAATATATAGGCACAAGGAGCTAGGGTTGCCCAAATGGAGTGCGGTTTTCGGCCACACGATCAGGATTGGATGGCCTAGATGAAGGAAGTGGCTAGGAGTGGTTTGGTGGGCTGTTAGAGGGGTGTCTTGGGCCTCAAAGTGGAGGCACTTTGAGCCCACGAGAATAACTGTTGGGGTAGCAAACGGACTCCAAACACGACGAGATTTGACAGGCGGGTTACATACACCAAAACAACAACACACGACAAGTCTCGCGCCAAACCGGTAACGTTACACGGCCAAACACCAAAGTAGGCCTACGGGACGCCACGGACATGTGAGGGAGCTCCGAAACGCGAAACGGACAATTGGAAGGAACGCGTGGAACCGGATGCAAACAACAACACAAATGCAATGCGATGCACATGTCTACATGATATGAATGAATGCCACACACGCAACGCGACAAAACGGCGAAAACCCAAAAAGACAAAGCACCCGGAATGGAAGTGATGAAGCCGGAGATATATTATAGGCCCAAAAGGGAAAGTGTTACATCCGGGGCATTACACATTG
>LR738715.1:658386114-658400588 GCA_902687465.1 Secale cereale | reverse complement strand
AGAGCGACATCGACGACGAGGGCAGCCGGCGGGAGGATGACGGGTCCGACTAGGCGTCGGACACACCGTCCCTGGGCGATGCTAGCAGCACCATCATCTGCATCGCTAGCCCCTCGAACTTCTCGGGGTCGATGTCGGCGTCAAAACCGGTGGATCTCGGGTAGGGGGTCCCAAACTATGCGTCTGAGGATTGATGGTAACAGGAGACTGGGGACACGATGTTACCCAGGTTCAGGCCCTCTCGATCAAGGTAAAACCCTACTTCCTGCTATATTAATATGGATGAATATGAATACAAGAGTTGATCTACCTCGAGATCGTAGTGGCTAAACCCTAGAGTCCAGCCTATGAGGATTTGAAATTATCTGTTCTAGCCTCTACGGACTAAACCCTCTGGTTTATATATACACCAGAGGGGCCTAGGGTTTGTACATGTAATCTTGCAGAGGAAGGAAAATCTACACCTGAACCTAAAACTTGCCATTACATGAATACAGGAGTCCTATCCGGATACGAGAGATGATCTTCTCTTATAATCTTGACGGCCCACCAGTCTGGCCCACCAGGAGTTTGTCCGGCCACATGAGGACCCCCCGATCGAGGACTCCCTCAGTAGCCCCTGAACCTGTCTTCGACGATGATGAGTTCGGCTTCCGTATTGTCTTCGGCATTGCAAGCTGGGTTCCTTCTTCCGAATAGATCTTCTGCAAAAAGGTGTATTGTGTTCAGCTCTACAAGGTCAGTACAACCCTTAGCCTCGAAGGCAAGGCTCTTAAAAGAAAATCAATAGTGTGTCTCTACTGACAACTTTTGAGTGAATCGTCGCGTCCATCCCACTAACATATCGAACCATTTTATTTGGTCCTAGTTTCGCGTTTCGAGGTATATCCTCATTGACACGTCCCTTCAGAATAGAGATTGTGCCCGCTTATTGTGGGATCCTTATCAATATGACGTGAGCACCCACGCTGCGCATTACGCACGACCGCTTTGGGAACCGACGAGGTTTATGGCTAATGTGGGTGGACGTTCTGTATTCACAGCATTATAAAAGGATACCAATCCCTTTCATCAGCCCCATGCCTTCCTCAAGCTCAAGTTCTCCCATCTCCCTAGGCCCAACACTCTCATCTCCTGCGCCCACCGTTCCTCGTTCCTCAACCACTACTCCCCTTCCCAGCCATGGCTAGATCCAGTGCCAGGGGCAAGTGGGAAGCTTCCACGGTCACTGAAAAGACCGTGGAGGATCTGCGGAGCGCGGGCTATCTTGCCGCTAACATCGCGCACCGAGTCCCTATCAAGGGCCAGGTGATTCCCATCCCTAAGGCGGGTGAGAGGGTATTGTTTACTTCCCACTTTCTTAGGGGGCTAGTGTTTCCACTCCACCCCTTTGTTCGGGGTCTTTTGTTCTTTTATGGGCTAGATTTCAATGATCTAACCCCGAACTCAATCCTTCACATATCCGCTTTCATAGTGGTGTGTGAAGCTTACCTCCGCATCCTTCCACACTTCGGCCTATGGCTTAAGACCTTCAACGTAAAGCCGAAGGTGGTGGACGGGGAATACGCAGAGTGCGGGGGTGCCATGATCAGCAAGCTCCCGAATGCGGCTTGGCCCAAGGGCTCATTCGTGGAAACGAATAAGGTCTGGCAGCGGGAGTGGTTCTACATCACCGAACCCTGCGACACCAAATGGGTGGCGGAGCCTGCTTTCAGATCTGGACCCCCAGAGAGGTTGACCTCCTGTACTAAAAAGGGTCTAGACTGGGGGTCTCAAACTGAGGTGGTAGCACTTCAGGGCCGTTTGTCCGGCGTGATCTCCAAGGGGCACCTGCTCTCGTCCGTGGTCCAGGTAATGCTGACCCATCTCGTTCTCCCTTGTCAAAGCCGGGGCTCCTCCCAATGGGAGTTTGATCCGGCAAGAGAGAAGCCGCTGAAGCATCTCTTCGGCTCTACGCACAAAGAGATATGGAAGCATCTCTTTAAGAGCCAGAAGGAGTGGCCGACGGAAACTGAAGACACGGGTTCCAGTACTGATATGTCTCCAACGTATCTATAATTTTTTATTGTTCCATGCTATTATATTACCCTTCTAGGATGTTTTATGGGCTTTTATGTACACTTTTATATGATTTTTGGGTCTAACCTATTAACCCAGAGCCCAGTGTCAGTTTCTGTTTTTCTCCTGTTTTAGGGTTTCGCAGAAAAGGAATATCAAACGGAGCCCAATTGACCTGAAATTCAACACAGGTGATTTTTGGACCAGAAGAAGCCCACAGAGCACCGGAGGAGGACCAGATTGAGTCTTTAAGAATTTGAGAACACTTGATGTATGTCTTGCATGTGCTTATCTATGGTGACAATGGGATATCATGTGATGTACTTGATGTATGTTTTGGTGATCAACTTGCGGGTTTCGTGACCTTGGGAATCTATGCATAGGGGTTGGCACACATTTTTGTCTTGACTCTCCGGTAGAAACTTTGGGGCACTCTTTGAAGTTCTTTGTGTTGGTTGAATAGATGAATCTGAGATTGTGTGATGCATATCATATAATCATGCCCACGGATACTCGAGGTGACAATGGAGTATCTAGGTGACATTAGGGTTTTGGTTGATTTGTGTCTTAAGGTGTTATTCTAGTACAAACTCTATGATAGATCGAACAAAAAGAATAGCTTCGTGTTATTTTACTACGGACTCTTGAATAGATCGATCAGAAAGGATAACTTTGAGGTGGTTTCGTACCCTACCATAATCTCTTCGTTTGTTCTCTGCTATTAGTTACTTTGGAGTGACTCTTTGTTGCATGTTGATGGATAGTTATATGATCCAGTTATGTTATTATTGTTGAGAGAACTTCCACTAGTGAAAGTATGAACCCTAGGCCTTGTTTCCTATCATTGCACCACCGTTTATGCTCACTTTTACCACTTGCTACCTTGCTGTTTTTATATTTACTTATTACAAAGACATATATCTACCATCTATATTGCACTTGTATCACCATCTCTTCGCCGAACTAGTGCACCTATACAATTTACCATTGTATTGGGTGTGTATGGGACACAAGAGACTCTTTGTTATTTGGTTGCAGGGTTGTTTGAGAGAGACCATCTTCATCCTACGCCTCCCACGGATTGATAAACCTTAGGTCATCCACTTGAGGGAAATTTGCTACTGTCCTACAAACCTCTGCACTTGGAGGCCCAACAACGTCTACAAGAAGAAGGTTGTGTAGTAGACATCAAGTACCACGCTCTCCGCCCCAGAGGTAATAGAAAACTTCGCCGAACACATATTTCCTCCCTTATTTAATGATAATAGGAATTGGAATTTTTGCGTGAGATACATGGATGGACGAAGAAGGCGGCCCGGATTAAGAATCTGACGCCTTTGCCTGAAGACTCAGCATTGCCTCTACTGACGACGATGCTAGTCCTGGTGCCGTACAAGGCGCCAGCCAAAAAGCCCAAGAAGAAGAAGGGCAAGGGGGCCGGAGATAGCCCCCGCCCTGCGGACAAGAAGCCTGAGAACATCAACATCCTCTGCTCTAACGAGGTGGAGGAAGATGATGAGGAGGAAGAGGAGAAAAAGAAAGAGCCCCCTGCGCAGGGCAGGGGGAAGAAGATGGCGCCCCCTACAGACGCAGGCACGGACGCACCCATGAGGAAGATGACCCTTGCTACTAGTTCGGATTCATCCGAACATAGCTTCGTTGTGAAGCCCAGGGTGAACCCCTGCCCGAATCGTAAGTTAATCCGGTTTCACGCGCTGCACCTTTGTCTGTTTAGTATTTTTTGATACTTACTTAGTCTTTTTCTCCTGCTGACCTACAGCCCTCCCGGAGGACACCCCGACGCTTACTCATCGGAGGGGAACTCTCTAGCACCCGGAGAAACGGAAAGTGACCCGCCAGTACGGGCTCCATCGCCGGTGATCGGCGGGGACACCGAAGTGTCTTCCCAGCGGGTGCCCTCCGCTCTAGGAGAAGAGGGCGGGGTAGGCGACAAGGCAGCCGGGGATAATACCTCAGCGGCCGCCGACCATGGGGAGACAACCCCCAACGGAGACCGAAGCCGTGGGGCCCAAACAGTCCGGGGCCCCACCGAATACTATCCCGGAGCCTAGTGCGGCTCCCGGGTCCGAAGACCCGACTTCCCAAGTGGAGGAGGATACAGCGGCGCCCGGAGCTAATATGGAGGCACCATACTCTATGGAGGGGGCACTGCAAAGTGTTTCCATCGTGGAGGAGCACCACACCGTGATGGGTGCGGTGATGAAGAAGATTCAGTCCGTCAAGGGCAGACTGAGTGAAGCCTTCAATAGCCTGTTAACATGCTTTGAGGTAAGGAATGTAATGCTTTTTATAGAATTTTATTTTTAATGCACATACATAACCAGTAGCCCCTGATGCTTTGTGAGATTCTGAAAAGAATCGGACGAAGTATCCATAGTATAGCATACTTACAGAGCTGAACTGTTGTGCAGGCTTCATTAGTTGCGGCAACTGCGCGAGACACAGAGATTGCCGAACTAAATCGGAAGCTCCTGTTGGCCAACGCGGACCTCGACCACGTCAATCATCGTTTAGATGAAATGCATGGTATGCGGATGTCAAGAAGACTTCATTTAGTATTGATTGAGTATGTTTATAAACTCTGATGTGATATTCTGTATAAAACAGTTGGCACCGCCGAGCTCAAGGCCCTCAAGGGCGAGGTTGCCAAGGCCAAGAAGGAGGCCGAGGCGAACAAGGTAGCCGTTGACAAAGTGGCTGCCAATTTAGAGGCCGAAAAGGCGGAGTGCGAGAAGCACCGGGCTCGGGTGTCCGAAGTCGAGGTCGAGCTCAAAGATGCCATCCTTAAATGTGAGGCATTGGAGAAGAAGACTTCGGAACAAGCAACCGAGCTTTCTACGGCAGTGAAGACTGCCCAGGATGCACGGAGCGAGTCATGCAACGCTCGTCAGGAAATTGAGCAGGCACGATAGATAGCATCTGGTAAGACATTTCTCTTACATAGCACCTTCGGAGGGCAGAGGTACATTGGGCTGACACGATTATGGAGTTCTCCAGGCGTGTTTGCTGATCTTCTGAGGAGCAGTGCTGACGTCGCCCTGTACTTCTGAGCCCTGGAGGGGAACAACACGGAGAAATATTTTGTGAAGCGGCTCGTTGAGGCGAGTCCGTGGGTCGACGCATTGATGCGTTCGGCCTGCATAGAAGGTGCTCGGATGGCCTTCGCTCGTGTCAAAGTGCACTGGGCGAAGATGAATGCAGTGCATATAGCTACTGCTGAACCGCCCGCAGGCAAGGAGCACCGCAAGCCGGAGAAGTACTTCGAGGACGTCATCGAGGGTGCCCGCCTTGTAGAAGGACAGTGTTCGAAGGATGTTGTTTTCGACTAATTGTATCCGGATGTAAAGACTATGCCTATGAATCCGATGTATGTAACTTTTGCGCTATTACAATATCAGCGTCTTTTACCTCCTGTGTGACTGTTTATCTAAATCTGAAAGTTTCCAGTCGTCGGCTTCAGCCCCCATGTACATAGTACTGGGGTGTTTGGTCATATGCATGTACACTCTTTATCCAACGTCTTGGTCCATGTAGGAGGTGTATGCGGAGCGAACCAGGCAATCAGACTATGCGGCGTGATTGCTTTCACTTAGTCGTAGGAGTTTGACATGTGGGGCTAGGTACTAGCCCCTAGTGCGGATATAATATTCCTTACATAAGACATCCAATTGCACCTGGCTGGGCAAAGAACCAGCCCTTCGTATAACACGGGGTAGATCTCTATCGATCATAGTATAAAACTAAGTAACCGGATTGCAGACCAGGTTCTTGCTTATCATGATAGTCAGTTTTCGGCTTTCTCTACTAAGGTACTTGACCTGACTAGCCAAAAGTACAATCGTAGTAGTTCTCACTTTACACCCTAGCCGAACAATCGGGAACTTACGGGTAAGCACAGGAGCCGGGCAACCCAACTATTGACCCAAGACATGATTCAGAACTGATGCATATAAGGCAAACATCCAGGACACCGAATACTCCTATAGGTGTTCGGTCTTTTCAACATATATTGGGCTGAATACAACCCCTCGTAATAGACCCTTATTGACAAGGCACATATGGCAATCTTATGCGGGAAGAGAACATGTTAAGGTGAGTGAATAAAACTCCAAGCATCATGCGAATAAAGCTGTTCTATTAATATCCCTCTATAGTACGACGAGCCGTAATCTTACAGACAATGCCGAAAACCTTTTTTGGACATTTTACATGCCAAAAGGTATATTAACCAGAAAGAGAAAAAAAATGTTTACACAGGGTCTTAATCTAAAAAGAATCCTTAGTGCGGGTCCTTGCTGCACGCCTGCGCCGTTTCCTCCTCTGTAATGTGTCCTTGAAGGGGTGGGAGTATGATGGCCATCTGAAAGAAAAAAGAAAAGAAAATAAACCTGGAAAATAAGAAATCAATGAAGTTTGGCCATAGCAAGGTTGGTTCGTTTGATGAACCTAAAAAAGTTTAGAGTCCGAATATGGTCTAGCCGAACTATGGACTATGTGCAGATGGCCCCGGTCGTCGGCCAGGGAATTTTTAAGGCATAATTATGTACTCGAGGCACATATGCTACCACCTTATGGGGCAGTCGACAGGGGCGTAGCTGTCAATCTTGCTCAGGGTCATCTGAGCTGCCGCACTGAGGCGTGTGCCGAACACATTTCATTGTGTCCGCTATTGATAGATTATCCGTAGGGATGGCAACGGGGCCCCATACCCGCCAAACCCATGGGGATTTCATCTATTAGGGGGTGGGGATGGGCGAAAAATATCCCCATGGGGATATTTGCCAAACTAATTTATTCCCCATAGGGTACAATGGGGATGGGGACAATATCCTATTCCCCAGACCCAATACCCATCGGGGACCCGGTTAGTAACTGTGACACTGTGGTCAACCTTAAATATTAAAAAACAAACTTGCGAAAACAAAAAAAGTTCCAGAAAATAACCTTAACCCTATCTCACGTCCTCATCTCATATGCCACCATGACCAAGAAGTTAGTACGACCTAGATATCCATTAGCAGGACAAGGACAACAACATTTATGTAGGGTGTCATATTATGTATATGAGTATTTGTTTATGGGGATGGGGACCCTAATGGGGCCCCGTTCCCCAGTGGGGCATGGGTATGGGGAAATTTCATCCCCAGTCATGTAAACGGGGATGGGGATGGGATGATAGGGAATAGATGGGGATGGGGATGTTGTAGGTATCCCCATAGGGGATTGTCCCCATTGCCATCCCTAATTATCCGGCTTGAATATGCCGCATTGGACTTCGGCTGCTAAGGCCGCAGTGTCCTCCTCCGTACGGAGAAAGCGCTCCATATTTCCATTGACCGTGATAACGTCACGTGGTCCAGGCATTTTAAGCTTTAGATAGGTATAATGCGGGACTGCATTAAAGCGGGCAAAGGCCGTTCTTCCAAGTAGAGCGTGATAGCCACTTCGGAACGAAGCTATGTCGAAGATTAGTTCTTCGCTTCGAAATTTGTCTGGAGAACCGAATACAACTTCCAACGTTAAAGAGCCTGTGCAGCGGGCTTCAACGCCCGGTATCACTCCTTTAAAGGTCGTGCTGCTTGGCTTGATTCTTGGCGGGTCGATCCCCATTTTGTGGACAATATCCTCATATATCAGATTGAGACTGCTGCCGCCGTCCAAAAGGACTCGGGTTAGATGGTATCCATCGATTATCAGGTCGAGCACTACGGCAGCCGAACCCCCATGCCGAATACAGGTCGGATGATCCCTGCGATCAAAAGTAATCGGACAGGCTAACCCTGGGTTGAATTTGGGGGCGACGGGCTCAACGGCGTAGACATCTCAGAGTGCGCGCTTGCGCTCCCTCTTTGGGATATGAGTGGCATATATCATGTTCACTGTTTAGACCTCCGGTGGAAATTTCTTCTGCCCCCCTATATTTGGCTGGCGAGGTTCATCCTCATCTTCGCTCTGAGGCTCCTTCCCCTTGTGTTCGGTGTTTAGCTTGCCGGCCTGCTTGAAAACCCAACAGTTACGGTTGGTATGGTTGGCAGGTTTTTTTGGGGTGCCATAAATTTGGCAGGGCCTATCTAATATTCTGTCCAAACTTGATGGACCATCTTTGTTGCCTTTAAATGGCTTCTTCCGTTAACCGAGTTTGGAGCCACTGAATCCGGCGTTTACCGCTGTATCATCTGGGCTTCCAAAATTATTTTGACGTTTGTTTTTGTTACGTCGTGGCTTTCCATTGTCATCCCTAACTTCATATGTTCCAGGCTCACTGGTACTGCTACGAGCTAACCAACTATCCTCATCCGTGCAAAAGCGAGTCATGAGTGTAGTTAAGGCTGCCATTATCCTCGGCTTTTCCTGTCCAAGGTGTCTAGCTAGCCATTCGTCCCGGATACTGTGCTTAAATGCCGCTAAGGCTTTAGCGTCCGCACAGTGCATGATGTGGTTCTTCTTGGTAAGAAACCGATTCCAAAGCTTGCGGGCTGACTCCCCGGGTTGTTCGATGATGTGACTTAGATCGTAAACATCCGGGGGAGGGACATAAGTCCCTTGAAATTGGCCCTAAAAGCATCCTCAAGTTCTTCCCAACTCCCAATGGAGTTCTCTAGGAGGTTGTTGAGCCAGTGCCGAGCTGGTCCTTTTAGCTTGAGGGGTAAGTATTTGATGGCGTGGAGATCATCTCCTCGAGCCATGTGGATGTGGAGAATAAAGTCTTCTATCCAGACGGCGGGATCCATCGTATGCTTCGATGTTCACGGGTTTAAACCCTTCTTGGAAATCATGACCCAGCACCTCATCGGTGAAGCACAGAGGGTGTGCAGCTCCTCTGTATCTTGCTATATCGTGGCGTATGTCTGATGGTTGTGGTGTTCGGTATTGACCCCGAACTGGTATGTCACCGCCGCGATTGGCTTGATAGCCGCCGTCCCGTCCGGGAGCCCGGTCCCTAGGTCTGTATATAGACCTGGTCTTGCTAGCTTTTCTGTTCAGGTCCTCACGCAGATCGTGTTTTCGGACTTGAGCTGCACCCTCGTTTCCTTTACGGAGTGGTGGTGCGGGCTTGAGTACGCCATTGCTAGCGACTCTATCCCGTCCGCGAGGTGGTCGGTACGGCTTGTCGGCGGTGTTATTCTTCGGCAGGACGGGCGCGGCGGCCTCGTCGTCGAATTCGGGCAGCAGTTTATGCTTGGGATAGCCTTTGGTTTGGCCATTATAGCCATGTTTCTGTTCAGCGTCTAGCACCTCATTCCATCTATCATTAAGCGTGTCATGTGCGGCTCGAAGCCGTCTCTGCTGCTTTTTCAGGCTCCTTCGAGTGGCAATAAGCCTCCGGTGGAAGCGCTTTTGTTTTGAGGGTTCTTCTAGGATGATGAATTCATCGTCGCCCAGGCTATCCTCTTCTTCGGAGACCGGTTCGTAAGTACCGTCTTCGGCATCGCTGTCATCGGACTGCGGCTTCAGACTCTGTTCGTCGTCCTCTTGCTCCTCCTGCTCCATCGCTGGGTCTACGGGGTCTTCGGCTTGTTCCGGAATATCACCGTCATTAGTCACAGTGTTGCTATCCTTTCATTTACGAGATTTAGTTCGGCATTTTGGACGCCGACGTTTGGGAGGTTCTTCGGCGGCTTGTCCTCTACGGGATTGTTTTTGTCATCGCCCTCCACCTCTTTGGGTGTACCCACCATGTACACGTCGTACGACGACGTGGCTGTCCACCGCCCAGTTATGGGCCAGCCTTGATCTGGATCCGCTTCAGTTTCGAGGTCCACCCCTTCGAAGTCTTCGGAAGCATAGTCAAGTAGATCGGTTAGATCTTCGATCGTGGCTATCAAGTCAGTGGTGGGTGGGGAACAAAATTCTCCATCAGCCTCCAGTTCGAAATGGATACAATGCGGCTGGGTGTCCTTTTCTAGGGAGAGGTATTTTAACGACTTTAACATGTCGCCAAAGGGTGGGTGCTGGAAGATGTCCGCAACACTGAATTCGGTGATAGACGCCGGATCGGGTTTGAAGGGCGTGGATGCGCGTGATTCAGAATCTAAGGCCGGAGTTGAGTCTGGGGTTCCGGTAACACAGACCCCGCTCGTAGTTGGGTCCGTGTGCAGCTCCAACGCCATAGGGTATGCGGCTCCCGTGGTGGGGTTGAGCTTCCCGTCCTCGGGTGACGCGATCTGTTCTGGATCTAGGGCCAGAATTGTTGCAGGTGCTATTTCCTGATCCGATGACAGAGTTAGGTCATGCTCATCGTGGTGGCAGAGAGAGGTTGCTGTTGGCTCAAATCCGACGAAGATCAAGTCTCCGCTGATATCAGCAACATAGTTCAAGCTTCCGAATCTGACTTGATGGCCAGGGGCATAGCTCTCGATCTGCTCGAGGTGGCCTTCGGTGTTAGCATGGAGCGCGAAGCCGCCGAACATGAAAAGTTGTCCTAGAGGGAAAATTCCCTCGATGTCGCCGTTGCGGTTGATGACGCGATCCATCGGTCCTTCCGTCGACGACATAGTGGAACTCTCAATGAAAGTACCAATGTCGGTGTCAAAACCGGCGGATCTTGGGTAGGGGGTCCCGAACTATGCGTCTGAGGATTGATGGTAACAGAAGACTCGGGACATGATGTTTACCCAGGTTCACGCCCTCTCGATCGAGGTAAAACCCTACTTCCTGCTATATTAATATGGATGAATATGAATACAAGAGTTGATCTACCTCGAGATCGTAGTGGCTAAACCCTAGAGTCTAGCCTATGAGGATTTGAGATTCTCTGTTCTAGCCTCTACGGACTAAACCCTCCGGTTTATATATACACTAGAGGGGCCTAGGGTTTGTAAATGTCATCTTGCAGAGGAAGAAAAATCTACAGCCGAACCTAAAACTTGCCATTACATGAATACATGAGTCCTATCCGGATGCGAGAGATGATCTTCTATTATAATCTTGACGGCCCACCAGTCCGGCCCACCAGGAGTTTGCCCGGCCACATGAGGACCCCCCGATCCAGGAGTCCCTCAGTCGCCTCCTTAGGTCGCTGGCGTTGGGAGGCCGGAGAAGACGAAGAAGGTGGGCGGCGGCCATCATGTCAGAGTACGCGGGCATCAACTCGCGTGTTGTAGGCCCGCTGCCTCATCTTTTGGCTCTTCTCCCGGTGCCATCATCACCAGCCTTCTTCGGGACGACCACCGAGATGTTCTCTTAGTGCTTTCTGCCTCTCGCGCTTCGCCTAGGCGCTCCCTTTGCCCTTTTCCCATCTCGTTCCATTTCCTGAGGAGAGGGACAAGAAAGGGATTACGGGCAACTTATCTCTGTTTATTTTGTAAGCCTATGGGCCATTGTAAGATTTAAATCTTGTAATCCCCTTGTCCATGTATGCATTCCGTACGGATCGTACTTGAGCCACACCAAGGAACATATCCTAGTTATCTTAAGATAAACATCGTACCCCGGCAACATGCCTTGCCGGCTCCCTGCTCTATAGCTCGACGACGTTCACGCCCTTGGCGGAAGTAGGAGCAGAGTAGGATTAGGCCCTTCGTCTGCTCCTTTCCCATCACACTACTACCGAGTTCCGATCCAAAACAAAGTTTGTTGGATGCAGGAAAAAGGGGAGCATGATGGCATAAGAGCGAGCGAAGTCTCATACGTTCAAGTTTCATACGGAAGTAAGGAGTGGGGGATGAAAGCCTTATCTCGTCTTATAGCCCCCGGCAACCTCGTCTTGATGTGGTCGGACCCTTGGATCCGCAGCCCCCGGCAACCTTGGTTCGCCGGGGTCGGAGCGTCGGCCCGTCCTCTTTCTTTCAAACAGCTCAGCAGAAATGTCCATGCATCATGTGAACAAGAGGATGGAAAGGAAACAGAGAGACGCATACTCAACCTTGATGTCTACTACACAACCTTCTTCTTGTAGACGTTGTTGGGCCTCCAAGTGCAGAGGTTTGTAGGACAGTAGCAAATTTCCCTCAAGTGGATGACCTAAGGTTTATCAATCCATGGGAGGCGTAGGATGAAGATGGTCTCTCTCAAGCAAGCCTGCAACCAAATAACAAAGAGTCTCTTGTGTCCCCAACACACCCAATACAATGGTAAATTGTATAGGTGCACTAGTTCAGCGAAGAAATGGTGATACCAGTGCAATATGGATGGTTGATATAGGTTTTTGTAATCTGAAAATATAAAAACAGCAAGGTAACTAAAGGTAAAAGTGAGCATAAATGGTGTTGCAATGATAGGAAACAAGGCCTAGGGTTCATACTTTCACTAGTGCAAGTTCTCTCAACAATAATAACATAACTGGATCATATAACTATCCCTCAACATGCAACAAAGAGTCACTCCAAAGTAACTAATAGCGGAGAACAAACGAAGAGATTATGGTAGGGTACGAAACCACCTCAAAGTTATCCTTTCTGATCGATCTATTCAAGAGTCCGTAGTAAAATAACACGAAGCCATTCTTTCCGTTCGATCTATCATACAATTCGTACTAGAATAACACCTTAAGATACAAATCAACCAAAACCCTAATGTCACCTAGATACTCCATTGTCACCTCAAGTATCCGTGGGCATGATTATACGATATGCATCACACAATCTCAGATTCATCTATTCAACCAACACAAAGAACTTCGAAGAGTGCCCCAAAGTTTCTACCGAAGAGTCAAGACGAAAACGTGTGCCAACCCCTATGCATAGATTCCCAAGGTCACAGAACCCGCAAGTTGATCACCAAAACATACATCAAGTAGATCACATGATATCCCAATGTCACCACAAATAAGTACGTGCAAGACATACATCAAGTGTTCTCAAATCCTTAAAGACTCAATCCGATAAGATAACTTCAAAGGGAAAACTCAATCCATTACAAGAAGGTAGAGGGGGAGAAACATCATAAGATCCAACTATAATAGCAAAGCTCGCGATACATCAAGATCATGCCATCTCAAGAACACGAGAGAGAGATAGAGATCAAACACATAGCTACTGGTACATACCCTCAGCCCCGAGGGTGGACTACTCCCTCCTCATCATGGAGATCGCCGGGATGATGAAGATGGCCACCGAAGAGGGATTCCCCCCCTCCGACAGGGTGCCAAAACGGGTCAAGATTGGTTTTCGGTGGCAATAGAGGCTTTCGGCGGCGGAACTCCTGATATATGTTAATTTCCAGATTTTCAGTATATATAGGAGGTGTTGGAGTCGGGGCCAAGTAAAGGGGGTTTCCGGGCTGTTCACGAGGTAGGGGGCGCGCCCAGTAGGGGGGCGCCCCCTACCCTTGTGGGTAGCCCGTGGACCTTCTAGCCCCCCTCCGGCACTTTCTGGGCTTCTTCTGGTCCAAAAATGACCTTCGTTGAGTTTCAGATCAATTGGGCTCCGTTTGATATTCATTTTCTGCGATACTCTAAAACAGGAGAAAAACAAAAACTGGCACTGGTCTCTGGGTTAATAGGTTAGTCCCAAAAATCATATAAAAGTGTATATAAAAGCCCGTAAAACACTAATATAATAGCATGGAACAATAAAAAATAATAGATACGTTGGAGACATATCAAGCATCCCCAAGCTTAATTCTTGCTCGTCCTCGAGTAGGTAAATGATAAAAACAGAATTTTTGATGTGGAATGCTAACCAACATAATTTTCAATGTAATTCTCTTTATTGTGGCATGAATGTTCAGATCCGAAAGATTCAAGACAAAAGTCTATATTGGCATATGAATAATAATACTTCAAGCATACTAACAAAGCAATCAAGTCTTCTCAAAATAACATGGCCAAAGAAAGTTATCCCTACAAAATCATATAGTCTGGCTATGCTCCCTCTTCATCACACAAAATATTCATATCATGCACAACCCCGGTTTCAGCCAAGCAATTGTTTTCATACTCAAATTTTTTCAAACCTTTCAACTTTCACGCAATACATGAGCGTGAGCCATGGATATATCATAATATGCGGAATACAGTGGTGGTTGTGGAGAAGACAAAAGAGGAAGATAGTCTCACATCAACTAGGCGTATCAATGGGCTATGGAGATGCCCATCAATAGATATCAATGTGAGTGAGTAGGGATTGCCATACAACGGATGTACTAGAGCTATAAGTGTAAGAAAGCTCATCAAAAGAAACTAAGTGGGTGTGCATCCAACTTGCTTGCTTATGAAGACCTAGGGCATTTGAGGAAGCCCATCGTTGGAATATACAAGCCAAGTTATATAATGAAAATTCCCACTAGTATATGAAAGTGACAAAACAAGAGACTCTCTGTCATGAAGGTCATGGTGCTACTTTGTAGCACAAGTGTGGAAAAGGATAGTAGCATTCTCCCTTTCTTTTCTTTTTTTTTCTTTTTTTGGGCCTTTCTTTTCTCGTTGGCCTTTCCTTATTTTTTTTTCTTTTTTT
>LR738715.1:658360800-658385911 GCA_902687465.1 Secale cereale | reverse complement strand
TCCTTTTTTGGGACAATGCTCTAATAATGATGATCATCACACTTATATTGATTTACAACTCGATACTAGAACAAAGTATGACTATATGAATGCCTCCGGCGGTGTACCGGGATGTGCAATGAATCAAGAGTGACATGTATGAAAAATATGCATGGTGGCCTAGCCACGTACGATGTCAACTACATGATCATGCATGAAAATATGACAATATGAAGCGTGTCATAATAACAGAACAGTGGAAAGTTGCATGGCAATATATCTCGGAATGGATATGGAAATGCCATGATAGGTAGGTATGGTGGCTGTTTTGAGGAAGGTATATGGTGGGTGTATGGTACCGGCGAGAGTTGCGCGGTACAAGAGAGGCTAGCAATGGTGGAAGGGTGAGAGTGCGTATAATCCATGGACTCAACATTAGTCATAAAGAACTCATATACTTATTGTAAAAATTTACGAGTCATCAAAACAAATTAATCAATGCATACTCCTAGGGGGGAGGTTAGTAGGAGTTAACCATCGCGCGCCCCCGACCTCCACACAAAGGTTGGCACTCAATAAACACCTCATGCTCTAACTTCGTCACATAGCGGTTCACCATACGTGCATGCTACGGGACTTGCAAACCTCAACACAAGTATTTCTCAAATTCACAACTACTCTACTAGCATGACTCTAATATCACCATCCTCATATCTCAAAACAATCATCAAGTATCAAACTTCTCATAGTATTCAATGCACTTTATGTGAAAGTTTTTACTATACCCATCTTGGATGCCTATCATATTAGGACTAGTTTCATAACCCAAGCACATTACCATGCTGTTCTAATAGACTCTCAAAATAATATAAGTGAAGCATGCGAGTTCATCTATTTCTTCCAAATAAAACCACCGCCGTGCTCCAAAAGATATAAGTGAAGCACTAGAGCAAATGACAAACTACTCCGAACGATATTAGTGAAGATCAATGAGTAGTTGAATAATTATGTAGCTATGTGAAGACTCTCTAACATTTAAGAATTTCAGATCTTGGGATATTATTCAAACAGCAAGCAAAACAAAACAAAATAAATTGACGCTCCAAGCAAAACACATATCATGTGGTGAATAAAAATATAGCATCGAGTAAAGTTACCGATAGACGAAGACGAAAGAGGGGATGCCTTCCGGGGAATCCCCAAGCTTAGGCTCTTGGTTGTCCTTGAATATTACCTTGGGGTGCCTTGGGCATCCCCAAGCTTAGGCTCTTGCCACTCCTTATTCCATAGTCCATCGAATCTTTACCCAAAACTTGAAAACTTCACAACACAAAACTTAACAGAAAACTCATAAGCTCCGTTAGTATAAGAAAATAAAACCATCACTTAGGTACTGTTACGAACTCATTATAAATTCATATTGGTGTAATATCTACTGTATTCCAACTTCTCTATGGTTCATACCCTCTGATACTACTCATAGATTCATCAAAATTAGCAAACAACACATCAAAAACAGAATCTTTCAAAAACAAAACAGTGTGTAGCAATCTGTAACTTTCGAATACTTCTGTAACTATAAAAATTCTGAAATAAATTGGTGGACATGAGGATTTTGTCTATTAATCATATGCAAAAAGAATCAACTAAAAAGCACTCTCCAGTAAAAAACGGTAGCTAATCTCGTGAGCGCTAAAGTTTCTGTTTTTTACAGCATGATCACATAAACTTCACACAAGTCTTCCCAAACGTTCTACTTGGCACAGACACTAATTAAAACATAAAACCACATCTAAACAGAAGCTAGATGCAATTTTTATTCCTAAACAGAAGCAAAAACAAAGAACAAACATAAAGTTGGGTTGCCTCCCAACAAGCGTTGTCGTTTAACGCCCCTAGCTGGGCATGATGATTTCAATGATGCTCGCGTAAAAGATAAGAATTGAAACATAAAGAGAGCATCATGAAGAATATAACTAGCACATTTAAGTCTAACCCACTTCCTATGCATAGGGATTTTGTGAGAAAACAACTTATGGGAACGATAATCAACTAGCATAGGAAGGGGAAACGAGCATAATTTCAAGATTTTAAGCACATAGAGAGGAAACTTAATATTATTGGAATATGTAGTAGCATATGATCCTCTCTCCTAATAATTTTCAGTAGAATCATGAATGAATTCAACCATATAACCAGCACATAAAGCATTCTTTTCATGATCTACTTGCATAGAAATTTTACTACTCTCCACATAAGCAGATTTCTTCTCATGAATAGTAGTGGGAGCAAACTCAACAAAATAATTATCATGCGAAGCATAATCCAATTGAAAATTAAATCATGATGACAAGTTTCATGGTTATCATTATTCTTAATAGCATACAAGTCATCACAATAATCATCATAGATAGCAACTTTGTTCTCATAATCAATTGGAACCTCTTCCGAAATAGTGGAAACATCACTAAATAAAGTTGTGACCTCTCCAAATCCACTCTCATCAATATAATCATCATAAATAGGAGGCATGCTTTCATCACAACAAATTTGCTCATCAAAACTTGGGGGACTAAACATATCATCATCAAACATAGCATCCCCAAGCTTGTGGCTTTGCATATCATTAGCATCATGGGTATTCAAAGAATTCATACTAACAACATTGCAATCATGCTCATCATGCACATATTTTATGCCAAGCATTCTATGTAATTCTTCTTCTAGTACTTGAGCACAACTTTCCTTCCCATCATTTTCATGAAAGATATTAAAAAGATGAAGCATATGAGGTAACCTCAATTCCATTTTTTGTAGTTTTCTTTTATAAACTAAACTAGTGATAAAACAAGAAAGTAAAAGATTCGATTGCAAGATCTAAAGATATACCTTCAAGCACTCACCTCTCCGGCAACGGCGTCAAAAAAGAGCTTGATGTCTACAACACAACCTTCTTCTTGTAGACGTTGTTGGGCCTCCAAGTGCAGAGGTTTGTAGGACAGTAGCAAATTTCCCTCAAGTGGATGACATAAGGTTTATCAATCCGTGGGAGGCGTAGGATGAAGATGGTCTCTCTCAAGCAACCCTGCAACCAAATAACAAAGAGTCTCTTGTGTCCCCAACACACCCAATACAATGGTAAATTGTATAGGTGCACTAGTTCGGCGAAGAGATGGTGATACAAGTGCAATATGGATGGTAGATATAGGTTTTTGTAATCTAAAAATATAAAAACAGCAAGGTAACTAAAGGTAAAAGTGAGCATAAATGGTGTTGCAATGATAGGAAACAAGGCCTAGGGTTCATACTTTCACTAGTGCAAGTTCTCTCAACAATAATAACATAACTGGATCATATAACTATCCCTCAACATGCAACAAAGATTCACTCCAAAGTAACTAATAGCGGAGAACAAACGAAGAGATTATGGTAGGGTACGAAACCACCTCAAAGTTATCCTTTCTGATCGATCTATTGAAGAGTCCATAGTAAAATAACACAAAGTTATTATTTCCGTTCGATCTATCATAGAGTTCGTACTACAATAACACCTTAAGATACAAATCAACCATAACCCTAATGTCACCTAGATACTCCATTGTCACCTCAAGTATCTGTGGGCATGATTATATGATATGCATCACACAATCTCAGATTCATCTATTCAACCAACACAAAGAACTTCAAAGAGTGCCCAACAGTTTCTACCGAAGAGTCAAGACAAAAACATGTGCCAACCCCTATGCATAGATTCCCAAGGTCACGGAACCCGCAAGTTGATCACCAAAACCTACATCAAGTAGATCACATGATATCCCATTGTCACCACAGATAAGCACGTGCAAGACATACATCAAGTGTTCTCAAATCCTTAAAGACTCAATCCGATAAGATAACTTCAAAGGGAAAACTCAATCCATTACAAGAATGTAGCGGGGAAGAAACATCATAAGATCCAACTATAATAGCAAAGCTCGCGATACATAAAGATCATGCCATCTCAAGAACACGAGAGAGAGAGAGATAGAGATCAAACACATAGCTACTGGTACATACCCTCAGCCCCGAGGGTGGACTACTCCCTCCTCATCATGAAGAGCGCTGGGATGATGAAGATGACCACTGGAGAGGGATCCCCCCCTCCGGCTGGGCGCCAGAACGGGTCTAGATTGGTTTTCGGTGGCAGCAGAGGCTTTCGGCGGCGGAACTCCCGATCTAGGTTAATTTTCGGAGGTTTCAGTATATATAGGAGGTATTGGAGTCGGGGCCAAGTAAAGGGGGTCTCCGGGATGTCCACGAGGCAGGGGGCACGCCCAGTAGGGGGGCGCGCCCCCTACCCTCGTGGGCAGCCCGTGGACCTTCTGCCCCCCCTCCGACACTTTTTGGGCTTCTTTTGGTCCAAAAATGACCTCCGTTGAGTTTCAGGTCAATTGGGCTCCGTTTGATATTCCTTTTCTGCGATACTCTAAAACAGGAGAAAAACAGAAATTGGCACTGGGCTCTGGGTTAATAGGTTAGTCCCAAAAATCATATAAAAGTGTATATAGAAGCCCATAAAACATCCTAGAAGGATAATATAATAGCATGGAACAATAAAAAATTATAGATACGTTGGAGACATATCAAACCTCTATGCTAGGGGTTAGCCGCCGCCAAGCACTATCAACCCTAACAAAGAAAGAGACTCAACCTAGCATGCATGTTAAAACTTAGGGCGCCAGCTCTTCATTTATTTATGCTCAGGGTCTGCGCATGGCTTTGTACGAAGGGTTACATGCCTTGCCGGCAAGGCTTATACAAAATGGTGGCTTGCCGGGGAGCCCGGCAACCGCGCCTTACGGGTAAAACTTGCGAAGATGTTCGATGTTCCAGGAGTTGCTCACTGGAATACCATCTTCGGTCTCCAGGTAGACTGCGCCAGGCCTGGTGACTCGTATTACCTGATAAGGGCCTTCCCACTTTGGCATCAACTTGTTGGAATTCTTGGCTGAATGAACACGCCGAAGAACAAGGTCGCCTTCCTCAAAGCTTCGGGAATGAACCTTGCGGCTATGATAGTGGCGCAAGGCTTGCTGGTAGCGTGCTGCTCACACAGCCGCCTAAAGACGATCTTCCTCGAGGAGCATTGCGTCATCTTGCCGCAGTTGCTCTTGCTCAAGCTCATCATAAGCGAGCACTCAGGGTGACCCGTATGTGAGTTCCGTGGGGAGAACTACTTCCGCCCCGTAAACGATGGAGAAGGGTGCCTGGCCGGTGGCTCGATTTGGTGTCGTTCTGATTGACCAAAGAACCACCGGCAATTCATCAATCCAGCGCCTTCCGCACTTGTGCACATGTCAAAAGTCCTTGTCTGGAGGCCTCACACTACTTCAGCATTTGCCCTCTCTGCCTGGTCGTTGCTTTGAGGATGCGCAACAGAAGCAAGACAAACCTTGCTATCGAGGTCTTGAATATACTGCATGAAGGTGCGGCTTGTGAACTGCGTGCCGTTGTCGGCGATGACTCTGTTTGGTACACCAAAACGGCAGACTAGGCCCTTTAAGAACTTGACGGCTAATGGTGTTGTCACCTTTCTCACTGCTTCCACCTCTGGCCACTTTGTGAACTTGTCGATTGCAACGTATAAGTACTCAAAGCCCCCGACAACACGGGGAAAGGGGCCCAGTATGTCGAGCCCCCAGGCTGAGAATGGCCAGGAAAGAGGGATTGTTTGGAGAGCTTGAGCTGGTTGATGAAGCTTCTTTGAATGGAACTGACACGCTTCACACTTGGTTACTAGCGCCGTTGCATCCTGGAGGGCAGTGGGCCAGAAGAAACCTTGCTGGAATGCCTTGCCGGCAAGGGCCCTTGACCCTATGAGGGAGCCACATATGCCTCCGTGTATCTCTGCCAACAGATCCAGTCCTTCCTCCCGGGGGATGCATTTCAATTTCACACCGTTCGACCTTTTTCTGTACAAGATGTCATCGACGAACTGGTACATGGCGGACCGACGAGCTACTTTCTCCGCATCTTCCTACTCCTCAGGAAGCTCCCCGGTTTGGAGAAGTTGGACGATATGTTGTGCTCGTGCCAGAGCCTGGGGCTCGACGGCAAGGACTAAAGGCATCTCCTCTGCCATAGGATCAATTGTCTCCACGGTCAGGGCTTGATGCCTTGCCGGAGTCTGTTGCCCTACGGCAGGCTCAGCGTCCTCGACAACATCTTTGCCGGTGACCCCTGGGGGCTCGGCGGAAAAGTACTTGTCGGGGCCTGATTTCCTTCACTTGTTCAGCTTTGTCGAAGGTTCAACGGATGGCTGAGTTAATCGAAGCACAAAAGTACCTGGTTCCACAGGCAGCTTGAGGGCGGCGCGCTTTGACAAGTAGTCGGCGATGTCGTTCTCTGCTCGAGGAATATGCTCTGCTTGTATACCGTCAAAACACTCCTCCAGCTTCCTCATTTCATCTACATAGGCCTCCATCAACGAGCTCTGGTAATCTTTGTTAACTTCCTTGACGACAAGCTACGAATCACCTCTGACGATGAGCTTCTTTATGCCAAGGTCTGCAGCGATCTTGAGACCAGCAAGCAGTCCCTCATACTCGGCAGTGTTGTTCATCGACATCTCCCTGGGGAAGTGCATCTGGACCACATACTTGAGGTGCTCTCCGGTGGGCGCGACGAGCAGCACATCAGCACCGGCGCCTTGCAGTGAGAAAGTCCCGTCAAAGTACATAATCCAGTTGCGAATCGTTTCCTTGCCGGAGAGAGTGTTCTCCTGGATTTCTTCGTCGGGCGTTGAGGTCCATTCTGCAACGAACTCCGCCAAGACTCTACTCTAAATCATTTCAAACTTCAGACCAAAGCTCGACAGTTCCAAGGCCCATTCCACAGTCCTCCCGGTCGCATCTGGGTTATGCAATATCCGCTGCAACGGGAGGTGGGTGACGATGGTAATCTCATGTGCTTGGAAGTAATGACGCGGCTTCCTTGAGGCCATAAGGAGGCCGAAGAACAATTCCTACACACCAGAGTACCTCGACCTAGGCCCCTGCAAGAGGAAGCTGACAAAGTAAACCAGGTGATGCATCATCTTCTTCTTCTGCACTACTTCATTTGGTTGCGTCGCTTCTATCCCAGTGGCATTAGGTTCTATCGTTGCTATTGCTTCCGTGTTAACCTCTCTCTGGGCTACTAGCGCAGCACGGACCACTTGATTCATCGCTGCTAAATATAGCAGCAACGGCTCTTGTGGTTTGGGCTCGACCAGTATTGGCGTAGAGGAGAGGTACTTCTTCAAATCTTGTAGTGCTGCTTCAGCTTCTGGGGTCCACTCCACGGGGCTCGCCTTTTTCAAGATTTTGAAAAAGGGAAAGGCGCGCTTGGCAGATTTGGAGAAGAATCTGCTCATGGCGGCAACGCAGCCAACAAGCCGACGCACACCCTTAATCCGCCTGGGTGCTTCAATCTGCTCGATGGCATTGATCTTGTCTGAATTCGCTTCAATCCCACGTTGTGACACGAAGAAACCTTGAAGCTTGCCGGACGGAACGCCGAAAACACACTTCTCAGGGTTCAGCTTGAGGTTGATCTTGCGCAAATTCACAAACGTCTCTTCCAAATCTTGTACGAGCGTTGCCTTGTCCTTGGTTTTGATCACTATGTCATCCATATAGGCTTCCATATTTCTATGTAGTTGAGGCTCAAAACCAATTTGGACTGCTCTTGCGAATGTTGAGCCAGCACTCTTCAACCCGAAAGTCATTCGTATGAAACAATACGTACCACATGGGGTGATGAATGTTGTCTTCTCTTCATCTTCTCTTGTCATGAAGATTTGATGGTACCCTGAGTAAGCGTCGAGGAATGATAACAGGTCACACCCGGTCGTGGAGTCTACAATCTGGTCAATGCGCGGCAATGGGAAAGGGTCCTTTGGACAGACCTTATTGATGTATGTGTAATCGATACACAACCTGCACTTCCCATTTGCCTTGCGCACCACCACCGGATTGGACAACCACGTTGGATGGAGTACTCCCCTCACCAAGCATGTCGCCTCCAACTTCCTGGTTTCCTCTCTGATGAACTCTTGCCGCTCCAGAGCTTGCTTCCTGACCTTCTGCTTGACAGGCCGTGCATGAGGGCAGACAGCAAGATGGTGCTCAATCACCTCCCTGGGAACGCCGGGGATGTCGGATGCTTGCCACGCAAACACGTCAACATTCGCTCGCAGGAAGGTGATGAGCGCGTCTTCCTATTTGTTGTCGAGGGCGGAGCTTATGGTGAAAGCCCCTCCCGTGCCATCCTCCTTCACGGACACCTTCTTGGTGTCTGGTGGCGTAGCTCTAGATTTCTTGCTCTTGCCGGTGGAGCTCTCCGGCACGTCCTCGATGAGAGCGCTGCACTCCGAAGAGGTGTGCTTGCCCCAGTGGGTGCAAGAGGTCCTACCGGTTTTCTTCCCTCACGGGGCTTCAACGGCAGGAGCAAGTGCCTTGGCGACAGTCGCTGCAACTACCTGCCGGTAAAGTTGATCAGCACAGATCAGCGCGTCCTTCTTGTCGGAGGGGACGGTGATGATGAATATCGGCCCAGGCATCTTCACTATGTTGTAGGCGTAGTGTGATGCTGCCATGAACTTCGCCAATGCTGGGTGGCCGAGGATCCCGTTGTAAGGCAAGAGGATCTCGGCAACATAAAAAACAACCCTCTCTGTCCTGTAGTTCAGCTCGCCTACGAATGTCATGAGCAGTGTGACTATACCCTTGGGCTGACTCCTTCCCAAGTTGACCCCTTGAAACGTGCCCGTTTCTTCGAGGTCTCCATCAGGAATCTGCAGCCTTTTGATCACGACGGGCGAGATCAAGTTCAGACTGGCCCCGCCATCGACCAGCATTTTCGTCACCTTGAGGTTGCATATTGTTGGTGAAACCAACAATGGCAAACACCCGACCGCAGTTGTGTGATCAGGGTGATCCTCGGTGTCAAAAATGATGGGTGTGCTGGACCACTTCAGCGCTTCTAGGCATCGAAAGATGGTTCCGCTGCTGTGATCTCACGCGCCCACTGCTTGAGCTGGCAGTGAGAGGTGTGCAGGGAGGCACCACCGTCGACGCACATGGCCTCCGTAGCTTTCTGGAACTCTTGCTCACCGGACTCGTCGTCCTCATCACGATCATCATCTTCCTGCTTCTTGTCGCGTCCTTGGGCGGGCCTTTCTTGTTGGTTATCTTTGCCACGGCGGCCAGCCTGGCTCCCACGTTTCTTGCCAGATCCCTCAACACCATCCTGGCCCTTCTCCTTGTCCCGTCTTTCATATTCGGATTTCTGCTTCTCTGCGAGCTGCTCGACTTGCCGGCAGTTCTGGACGTCATGGCCCTTGGTGCGGTGGATCTTGCAGTATTGCTTATCGGAGCTTCTTGGCTTTTCGGCAGCCGCCAAGGCCAGGCAGGTGACAAACCCGGCAACTTCCTTGCCGGGGCCGTCTACCTTGGTTTTCTTGGCAGCGACGCCTATGGGGTCACTGGAATCCCTTCTACGGTTGGCGGGCGCGGAGCTGTGCAAAGAGCGGGTCTAAGAGTCAGTACAAGGATCATTTACCCAGGTTCGGGCCGCGAGAATGCGCAATACACTAGTCCTGCTTTGGTGTGTATTTGAGTGTTCTTGAGTTCTTGAACTAGCTATGGTGCCTATCTAGTCCCAAAAGATCTGAATCCTTCTCCAGTATGCCTCGGGCCTCCTTTTATAGTCAAAAAGGGGCTGCCACAGTGGCACACAGGAGGTGGAAAGGTACACAGTGTAAGCTTATATCATGCCATTACGGGACAAGACGCATTAAAGGGGCTACTTAGGTGTCCACTCGCTTTATCGGGGACGGAAACGAGGCCCGTCCGTCCGCGGCCGCTCGGTCTGGTTGCGACGCGCGTCCAGGCCAGCGGGGCAGGCAACTGAGATGGCGTGGTGGTAGGGTCTTCACGAAGATCTGCATGCCACCACGCAGGTACTTGACCAGCTAGACCAGGAACCACGTACTGCCACGTGGGTACCTGCCTGGGCTAGTGGGTCGGCCGCCGACTTAGGTGATGATGGGGCGGCAAGGGCTTGCCGCGGTCTTGCATCTGTTCCCGGCAAGGGTCTTGCCGGGGCCTCTGTGAGCGTCCTCGGCAAGAGGCTTGCCGGGGCTTTGGGGTGTCTTCGGCAAGGAGCCTTGTTAGGGCCTCGTGGGCATCCTCGGCAAGGGGCCTTGTAGTCGCCTCGTCTTCTGGTCCTCATCTTAGGATTCATAGACCCTTGTCTTCACAAAGATCTACATGCCATCACGTAGGCGCTTCCCGAGCCTTGGTTCCAACACCGTTGGTGACGTCGGAGCTCCTAGGCTCAAGGGTGACCGCGACGGAGGCGTTTGGGTGAGTTGCCCCGGCAAGGGTCTTGTCGGGGGATGCATGTCTTCTTGCTTGGCCTTCTTGCACCACTGTCTTGGCGCTGCTCTGGTAGCCTCGTGTCTTTGGCTTCCCTCCTCTTCCTTGTTATGTGTGGTCGCAGGCGTGGCTCTGACTGCCCGTGCACAAGTAAGGGGTACAAAGGCGTGCCCCTAATTTAGTACACCGACAGGAGCCCCCGGTCCTGGGCCATACATAAGTGTGACGCGTTGTTGGGCTAGGCCCAGAATGGTGCGCGGGCAGTGGGGTTAGATTCTTTTTACTGCAGTAACTACTACGGTGGTTGCGCTTCCCCATGATCTGCGCATGACATGGGGATCGTGCGTGGGGTGATCGCATCATGCTTGCATCATCTCGTGGTTCCATAATAGTAAAGAGGCGGTTCGCGTTCTCCTCATAACAAATAGAGGAAGTTGTGGGAGTGCGACTCATTTACTAAGTGGACTCGGGTCGCCCCACAATCACGGGGTGCGAAACATTCATACCACGTGCCACCTGAACCCCGACCCGCCCGCCACGTGCCCCTCATGCATCGGGGAGGTCAGGCCGCGGACGCAAAGGGTGCGAGTTTTAACGCCGAGACGGGGGGGGGCGCCGCTGATTGGAGCAGCGGGTCGGTCTTGTTCCCTTGCATCTCCGGCATTTGGACTGGTTGATCTGGGTGGTCGCCCTTCTATAAAGAAGGGGGAGAGTGAGAGTGTTCCCCCCGACCTGGCACACCAAAGATGTCGGTGGGAAACGACACCTATGGGATCACTGGAATCCCTTCTACGGTTGGTGGGCGCAGAGCTGTGCAAAGAGCGGGTCTAAGAGTCAGTACAAGGATCGTTTACCCAGGTTCGGGCCGCGAGGATGCGTAATACCCTAGTCTTACTTTGATGTGTATTTGAGTGTTCTTGAGTTCTTGAACTAGCTATGGTGCCTATCTTGTCCCAAAAGATCCGAATCCTTCTCAAGTATGCCTCGGGCTTCCTTTTATAGTCAAAAAGGGGCTGCCATAGTGGCACACAGGAGGTGGAAAGGTACACAGTGTAAGCTTATCTCATGCCATTACGGGACAAGACGCATTAAATGCGCTACTTAGGTGTCCACTCGCTTTATCGGGGACGGAAACGAGGCCAGTCCTGTCCGCGGCTGCTCCGTCTGGTTGCGACGCGCGTCCAGGCCAGCGGGGCAGGAAGCTGAGATGGCATGGTGGTAGGGTCTTCACGAAGACCTGCATGCCACCACGCAGGTGCTTGACCAGCTGGACCAGGAACCACGTACTGCCACGTGGGTACCTGCCTGGGCTAGTGGGACGGCCGCCGAGCTTAGTCGACGATGGGGCGACAAGGGCTTGCCTTGGTCTTGCGTCTATTCCCGGCAAGGGTCTTGCCGGGGCCTCTGTGAGCATCCTCGGCAAGAGGCTTGCCGGGGTTTCGGGGTGTCTTCGGCAAGGAACCTTGTCGGGGCCTCATGGGCATCCTCGGCAAGGGGCCTTGCAGTCGCCTTGTCTTCTGGTCCTCATCTTAGGATTCATAGACCCTTGTCTTCACAAAGATCTGCATGCCATCACGTAGGCGCTTCCCGAGCCTTGGTTCCAACACCGTTGGTGACGTCGGAGCTCCTAGGCTCAAGGGTGGCCGCGACGGAGGCGTTTGGGTGAGTTTCCCTGGCAAGGGTTCTTGCCGGGGGCGTGCAGGCCGCCCCGACAAGGGTCTTGTCGGGGGAAGCGTGTCTTCTTGCTTGGTCTTCTTGCACCACTGTCTTGGCGCTGCTCTGGTAGCCTTGTGTCTTTAGCTTCCCTCCTCTGCCTTGTTATGTGTGGCCGCAGGCGTGGCTCTGACTGCCCGTGCACAAGTAAGGGGTACAAAGGTGCGCCCCTACTTTTGTACACCGACAAGGTGTTTCAAGATTTTTAGTTTCAAGCACTGCATCAGTTTCAATAGTTTCATCAGTTGCAACATTCTCAATATGTTTAAGTCTAGCAAGTTGTTCATCAAGTAGTTCACCTAATGGCACAGTCTTATCAAGCAAGGTACTAGCATCATCATAAGCATCATTTATAACATCATTCATAGCAGAAATAGCATCATCAATAACTTGCAACATATAAGGATTAATAGTAAATTGTGGTGTTGCAAGCTTACTTATAACTGAAGGAGAATCAAGTGCAGAGCTAGATGGCAATTCCTTACCCCTCCTCATCTTTGAGGGAAAGATCTTAGTTCTGCCATCCTTCAGATTCTTCATACTGATAAATAGATAATAATCCCAAGTAACGCAACAAATATAGCAATGCTCCCCGACAACGGCGCCAAAAAAAGGTCATGATAACCCACAAGTATAGGGGATCGCAACAGTTTTCGATGGTGGAGTATTCAACCCAAATTTATAGATTCGACACAAGGGGAGCCAAAGAATATTTGCAAGTATTAGCAACTGAGTTGTTAATTTAGCCACACCCAGAGATTAATTATCTGCAACAAAGTGATCAGTAGCATGGTAGTATGTGATACATCTCCAACATGTTTAATGGGCTTTATCATTCACTTTTATTGTTCCATGCTATTATTTATGAATCTTCGATGTTTAATGGGCTTTATCATTCACTTTTATATCATTTTTGGGACTAACCTACTAACTCAAAGGCCCAATCCAAATTGCTGTTTTTTTGCCTATTTTAGGATTTTCCAGAAATATCAAACGGAGTCCAAACGGAATGAAACCTTCACGAGAGATATTTTTGGAGGAAATTACGCTCGGGAAACATCAGTACCAAGTCAGGGGACGAAGGGCCAGCCCTCGAGGGTGGGGGCGCGCCCCCCTTCCCAGGGCGCGCCCCCTGCCTCGAGGCTGGCCCACACGGCCCCCGGTGCCCTCCTTCTTCCTATATATACCTACGTACCCCAGAAACTCCATACGCAGAGAGAAAACCCTAATTCCACCACCGTAGTTTCTGTTCCCGTGGAGTTCCCATCTTGGAGCCTGTTCCGGGAGGGGGATCCATCACGGAGGCCTTAATCATCATCCTCATCGCCCTCACCATGAGTTGTGAGTAGTTTACCACAGACCTTCGGGTCCATAGCTAGTATCTAGATGGCTTCTTCTCTCTCTCTGGATCTCAATACAAAGTTCTCCTCGATCTTCGAGGAGATCTATTCGATGTAATCTCTTTTTGCAGTGTGTTTATCGAGATCCGATGAATTGTGAGTTTATGATCAAGGTTATCTATGAAAGATATTTGGTTCTTCTCTGAACTTTTTATGTGTGCTCATAATATTCTTGCAAGTCTCTTCGAATTATTGGTTTGGTTTGGCCTATTAGATCTATAGTTCTTACAATGGGAGAAGTGCTTGGCTTTGGGTTCAATCTTGTGGTGTCCTTTCCCAGTGATAGTAGGGGCAGCAAGGCACGTATTGTATTGTTGCCATCGAGGATAAAAAAGATGGGGTTTTCATCATATTGCTTGAGTTTATCCCTCTACATCATGTCATCTTGCTTAAAGCGTTACTCTGTTCGTATGAACTCAATACACTAGATGCATGCTGGATAGCGGTCGATGTGTGGAGTAATAGTAGTAGATGCAGGCAGGAGTCGGTCTACTTGTCTCGGACGTGATGCCTATATAAAATGATCATGCCTAGATAGTCTCATAATTATTCGCTTTTCTATCAATTGCTCGACAGTAATTTGTTTACCCGCCATAGAATATCGCCATCATGAGAGAAGCCACTAGAGAAAACTATGGCCCCCGGGTCTAATCTCAACATATCAATCTACATCTACTTTACTTTTCTTGTTTTTATTTGCTATTTTATTAAACTAAAAATACCAAAAATATAATTATCATCTCTATCAGATCTCACTCTCGTAAGTGACCGTAAAGGGATTGACAACCCCTTATCGCGTTGGCAGCGAAGTTCTTATTTGTTTATGCATGTGCGAGGGACTGGCGCGTGGTCTCCTACTGGATTGATACCTTGATTCTCAAAAACTGAGGGAAATACTTACGCTACTGTGCTGCATCTCCCTTTCCTCTTCGAGGGAATACAATGCAAGCTCAAGAGGTAGCAAGAAGAATTTCTGGCGCCGTTGCCGGGGAGACTCGCGCCAAGTCAAGTCAAGATTTGCCATCCCGTTAACTAGCCAATTTCTGGCGCCATTGCCGGGGAGGCTTACGCAAAAGTCATATACCAAGTACCTATCACAAACCCTTATCCTTCGCATTACATTTATTTGCCTCTCATTTTCCTCTCCTCCACTTCACCTTTGCCGTTTTATTTGCCTTTCTTCCGCCGTGTGTTTTTCGTTCGCTTGCTTCTTGTTTGCTCGTGTGCCGCTTGCTTGCTTGTCTTTATGGCTAGCCCGTTATTCGCTCATTTGTCTCCCGAGTTTGAAGTACTTCACTTCAAGCAAAGGCAAGGAGAAAACTTAAAAGATGCTTGGTTTAGGATGATGGAATCTTATCGTAAGTGCACCTTAGAAGTAAATTTTAGAATCTTGCTTCGCAATTTTTATGTTGGATTGAATATGTCTCATAGACAACTCTTGGATTGCGTTACCAAAGAAAATTTTATCGAAGTTGATCCTAGTTTCGCGCATGAAATCATAGAGGGAATAGTGGGAACACTAGCACCCCAAAAGGATTCAAACTCAACCCCGGAAGGGACGCAAGTTTTTGAGAAAATTTGCGAAGTAACGAAAATATTACAAAAATCTCTTGAACCTCTTAAGAGTGTTAGTGGGAATCTCCACCGCATGAATATGTTGATTACTCTTTGCAATAAGCGGTTGGATGCTTTAGATCGTAAGATTTATGAATATGAAGGGAAACGCAAAGAACCTCCGGGATTCGAGCTTGACACCATTAAAAGGGTGAAGACCAAAGATGGCAATACCTAGATCTATCTTGTATCGTGCCTAGCTAGGGGCATAAAACGATAGCGCTTGTTAGGAGGCATCCCAAATTTATGTTTTTTGCTTTTGTTGCTGTTAGGGAATAAATATTGCATCTACCCTCTGATTAGATATGTTTTCATGTTTGGTTTAGTGGTTGTGCCAAGTAGGACCTTTGGTAGGACTTGTGTGAAGTTTGTATGATCTTGCTGTGAAAAACAGAATCATTAGCGCTCGCTAAAGTAGTCTTCAGATTTTACTGGAGCGTGATTTTTAGTTGATTCTTTTTTATGATGATTGGTAGACAAATTTCGCAAATTTACCAATTTAGTTTGAATTTTTTGGAGTTACATAAGTAGGCGAACCCAGCAGATTACTACAGACTGTTCTGTCTTTGACAGATTCTGTTTTTCGTGTGTTGTTTGCTTATTCCGATGCATCTATGAGTAATATTGGAGGATATGAACCATAGATAACTTGGATTACAGTAACACCAATAAAAACAATGAATGAATTCCTTGATGTACCTTTGAGTAATGGTTTGTTTTCTCTTACTAACGGAGCTCACGAGAATTTTTGTCTAAGTTTTGTGTTGTGAAGTTTTCAAGTTTTGAGTATTGCTTTGATGGATTATGGAACAAGGAGTAGAAAAGGCCTAAGCTTGGGGATGCCCATGGCACCCCAAGTAAATTCAAGATAATCAAAAGCCTAAGCTTGGGGATGCCCCGGGAAGGTATCCCCTCTTTCGTCTTCATCCATCGGTAACAATACTTGGAGCTATATTTTTATTCGCAACATGTTATGTGTTTTGCTTGGAGCGTCTTGTATAATTTGGGTCTTTGATTGTTAGTTTGCCACAATCATCCTTGCTGGACACACCTATTTGAGAGAGTTAAATATGGCCTAGAAATTGTTAGAACACTCTATGTGCTTCACTTATATCTTTTGAGTTGAATAGTTTTTGCTCTAGTGCTTCACTCATATATCTTTTAGAGCATGGTGGTGGTAATATTTTGTAGAAATTGTTGAACTCTCATGCTTCACTTATATCTATTTGAGAGTCCATTAAAACAGCATGGTAAAGTGTTTAGGCTAAAGAAAATAGTCTTCACATGATAAACATCCAATGTCAATGTAGTAACAAAAATCACATCAAGTGCATTGAATAGAAAGAGATGTTGGATGCTTGATAATTGTTTTGAGACATGAGGATAGTGATATTAAAGTCATGCTAGTGGAGTGATTATGAAATTGAGAAATATTTGCGTTAAGGTTAGTGATTCCCGTAGCATGCACGTATGGTGAACCGTTGTGTGACTAAGTTAAAGCATGAGGTATTTGTAGAGTGTCAACCTTTGTGTGGAGGTCGGGGGCGCGCGATGGTTAACTCCTACCAACCTCCCCCCTAGGGGCATGCGTTGATTGCTTTGTTTTGATGACTCATAGATTTTTGTAATAAGTTTATGAGTTCTTATGACTAATGTTGAGTCCATGGATTATATGCACTCTCACCCTTCCACCATTGCTAGCCTCTCTTGTACCGCGCAACTTTCGCCGGTGCCATAAACCCACTATATATACTTCCTCAAAACAGCCACCATATTGTTCCTCAAACAGCCACCATACCTACCTATCATGGCATTTCCATAGCCATTCCGAGATATATTGTCATGCAACTTTCCACCGCTCCGTTTATATGATACGCATCATATTGTCATATTGCCATGCATGATCATGTAGTTGACATCGTATTCGTGGCAAGGCCACCATGCATAATCTTTTCATACATGTCACTCTTATTTCATTGCACATACCGGTACACCGCCAGAGGCATTCACATAGAGTCATACTTAGTTGTTGTAGTATCGAGTTGTAATATTGTGTTGTAATGAAAGTGTGATGATCATCATTTTTAGAGCATTGTCCCATGGGAGGAAAGGCTGAATCTATAAAGCCCCTCCGCAAATAAAGGCCCAAAAAAGGGAAAAATAAAAAAATAAAAAGGGATAATTGCTACTATCTTTATCCACACTTGTTCTTCAAAGTTGCATGATGTTCTTCATTGTAGAGAGTCTTATGTTTAGTCACTTTCATATACTAGTGGGAATTATCGTTATAGAACTTGACTTGTATATTCCAACGATGGGCTTCCTCAAATGCCCTAGGTCTTCGTGAGCAAGCAAGTTGGATGCACTCCCACTAGTTTCTTTTGTTGAGCTTTCATTCATATTTAGCTCTAGAGCATCCGTTGCATGGCAATCCCTACTCACTCACATTGATATCTATTGATGGGCATCTCCATAGCCAGTTGATGCGCCTAGTCGATGTGAGAGTATCTCCCTCTTTTTTTCTTCTCCACAAACACCTCTATTCCACCCCTAGTGATATATCCATGGCTCACGCTCATGTATTGCGTGAAAGTTGAAAGGTTTGACAAGATAGAGCATGAAAACAAATGCTTGGATGAAATCGGGGTTGTGCATGATATGAGTATTTTGTGTGATAACAAGGGAGCATAGCCAACACTATATGATTTTGTAGGGATAACTATCCTTAGCCATAGTATTTGGAGAAGACATAATTGCTTTGTTAGTATCGCTTCAAGTATTGTTATTTCTTATGTCAATATAGACTTTTATCTTGAATCCTTCAGATCTGAACATTCATGCCACAATTAAGAGAATTACATTGAATAACTATATTGGTTAGCATTCCACATCAAAAATTCTTTCTTTATCATTTACCTACTCGAGGACGAGCAGGAATTAAGCTTGGGGATGCTTGATACGTCTCCAACGTATCTATAATTTTTGATTGTTCCATGCTATTATTTATGAAGTCTTGGATGTTTAATGGGCATTATCATTCACTTTTATATCCTTTTTGGGACTAACCTAATAACCCAAAGGCCCAGTCCAGATTGCTGTTTTTTTGCCTATTTCAGGGTTTTGCAGAAAAGGAATATCAAACGGAGTCCAAACGGAATGAAACCTTCGCGAGAGATATTTTTGGAGGAAATCACGCTCGAGAAACGTCAGCAGCAAGTCAGGGGACAAAGGGCCAGCCCTCGAGGGTGGGGGGCGAGCCCCCCTTCCCAGGGCGCGCCCCCTGCCTCGAGGCTGGCCCACACGCCCCCCGGTTCCCTCCTTCTTCCTATATACCTACGTACCCCAGAAACTCCATACGCAGAGAGAAAACCCTAATTCCACCGCCGTAGTTTCTGTTCCCGTGTAGATCCCATCTTGGAGCCTGTTCCGGGAGGGGGATCCATCACGGAGGCCTTCATCATCATCATCATCGCCCTCACCATGAGTTGTGAGTAGTTTACCCCAGACCTTCGGGTCCATAGCTAGTATCTAGATGGCTTCTTCTCTCTCTCTGGATCTCAATACAAAGTTCTCCTCGGTCTTCGAGGAGATCTATTCGATGTAATCTCTTTTTGCGGTGTGTTTGTCGAGATCCGATGAATTGTGAGTTTATGATCAAGGTTATCTATGAAATATATTTGGTTCTTTTCTGAACTTTTTATGTGTGCTCATAATATTCTTGCAAGTCTCTTCGAATTATTGGTTTGGTTTGGCCTACTAGATCTATAGTTCTTGCAATGGGAGAAGTGCTTGGCTTTGGGTTCAATCTTGCGGTGTCCTTTCCCAGTGACAGTAGGGGCAGCAAGGCACGTATTGTATTGTTGCCATCGAAGATAAAAATATGGGGTTTTCATCATATTGCTTGAGTTTATCCCTCTACATCATGTCATCTTGCTTAAAGCGTTACTTTGTTCGTACGAACTCGATACACTAGATGCATGCTGGATAGCGATCGCTGTGTGGAGTAATAGTAGTAGATACAGGCAGGAGTCGGTCTACTTGTCTCGGACGTGATGCCTATATACAATGATCATGCCTAGATAGTTTCATAATTATTCGCCTTTCTATCAATTGCTCGACAGTAATTTGTTTACCCGCCATAGAATATCGCTATCATGAGAGAAGCCACTAGAGAAAACTATGGCCCCCGGGTCTAATATCAACATATCAATCTACATCTACTTTACTTTTCTTGTTTTTATTTGCTGTTTTATTAAACTAAAAATACCAAAAATATAATTATCATCTCTATCAGATCTCACTCTCGTAAGTGACCGTAAAGGGATTGACAACCCCTTATCGCGTTGGCTGCGAAGTTCTTATTTGTTTGTGCAGGTGCGAGGGACTGGCGCGTGGTCTCCTACTGGATTGATACCTTGGTTCTCAAAAACTGAGGGAAATACTTACGCTACTATGCTGCATCTCCCTTTCCTCTTCAAGGGAATACAACGCAAGCTCAAGAGGTAGCAGTATGATAGTTTTGATAGTAACGGTAGCAACAATAGTAACGGTAACAATGATAGCAATAATTTTGTCGCAGTTGTAACAGTAACAGATATAGTAGTAGTAACTTAGCAAGAACAATATGTTGGAAATTGGTAGGCATTGAATCGGCAATTTCTTGGATGATATTAATCATATAACAGTCATAACCTAGGGCGATACAAGACTGGCTCCAGTTCATAACAAAATATAATGTAGGCATGTATTCCGTAAGTAGTTATACGTGCTTATGAAAAGAACTTGTATAACATCTTTTGTCCTACCCTCCCATGGCAGCGGGGTCCATAAGGAAACTAAGGGATATTAAGGTCTCCTTTTAATAGAGAACCGGAATAAAGCATTAACACATAGTGAATACATGAACTCCTCAAACTACGGTCATCACCGGAAAGTATCATGAATACTGTCACTCCGGGGTTTACGGATCCTAACACATAATAGGTGAATATGACTTGCAAGATCGAATCTAGAACATAGATATAAGGGTGATAACATAAACGGTTCATATCTGAGTTCATGGCATCCAGGCCCAAAGTGTCAAGACTTAAGCATGGCAAAGTCATAACAACATCAATCTCCGAACATGATGGATACTAGGGATCAAGCCCTAACAAAACTAACTTGATTACATGATGAATCTCATACAACTCCTCACCGACCAGTGAGCCTACGAAGGAATTACTCACTCCCGGTGGAGAGCATCATGGAATTGGTGATGAAGGAGGGTTGGTGATGATGAAGATCGAAGATACCCCTCTCCGGAGCCCCAAAAGGACTCCAGATCTGGTCTCCCGATGAAGAACGGGTGGTGGCGGCGGCTCCGTATCGTGAAACGAGATAATTCTTCCTCCTTGATTTTTTCTGGAAAAATAGGTATTTATGGAGTTGGACTCAGGGTCCGCGGGGCCACCAGGTGGGCACAACCCACCTGGGCGCCTGGAGGGGGGCACCCTGGTGGGTGGTGCTCACCTAGCCCCCCCCCCTTCGGTGGCTTTTGGCTCCAATATTTTTCTTTTATTCTGAAATAATTCTCCAAAATGTGTTGTTCCATTTCGAGAACTTTTATTTCTACAAAAAAACAGCACCATGGTAGTTCTACTGAAAACAACGCCAGCCCGGGTTAGTTTCATTCAAATCATGGAAATTAGAGTCCAAAACAAGAGGAAAATCGTTAGGAAAAGTAGATACGATGGAGACGTATCAGTTTGTACATGGAGGCCTCCTACTATTAGTTAAACTTTTTGGTGATAAACAACTGAAAGACTAGATCTAATTAATTATGTGTTTAATAGATCCTATTTAGCAGAAAGACAATCTATTATTCCCAAACCTCATGTGGGACAAATCGTTTTCATTTACCATCACATGAAACCCCCTTTTTGTTCAACTTAGCCCTATCAGGTATTTTAGTGATATGTTCTATATGAATAGGATGATCCAGTTTGGTCAAATACCTCACAAAAGATACTATTCCCCTTTCATTAAGGTACCAGGGCTTCTTATTCCATAAGAATGAAAGCTCCTTTTCATTCTTTCATATACTAGGGAATGGGAATGTACACATTGACATGATTCCATGGCCTAATTTGATTTGAGCTTAATTAACAGCGAGCTATATTATTGAGGGTTCGCTTTAATACTGAAGAGACTGGGAGTTTTAAACCTACTAGAGGTTTGAGGTTTGAGGTAGGGAGATCCTCTCTCTCCATATTTATTCTTATTATCTATGGAGGGGCTGACTACTCTACTTGCTAATGCGGAGGAGAATGGTAATATTTATGGAGTCAAGTTTTGTAGAGATGCCCCGTCGATCAACCTTCTCTTCGCTGATGATCCGTTGATCCTTATGAAAGCAAATGCTATGAATGCGGAGGCATTGAAATCAGCTTTGGATTCTTATTGTGCTACCTCATGGAAAATGGTGAGTGTTCAAAAGTCTAGTATTTTCTTTAGTCCCAATATAAAAGTGAAAGACAAGACGCAAATTTGCACAATTTTGAATATTATGACTGAAGCTTGCAATAACAAATATTCGGGTTTGCCTGTAAATGTGGGTATGGACAAAAGCGATTGTTTCCAATTCCTAATGGATCACATTATTAGAAAAATTAGTGGATGAAAAGGAAAATTGTTGTCCACTGGAGGAAAGAATTATTTTTCCTCGAATATGTTGTACAAGCTATCACACCTTATGCTATGTCCGTCTTGAAAATTCCTATTTTTTTACAAAGGAATCATTGACACGATGTCACAATTTTCATGGAGTGACGAGGACAATCAGGAGAGGATGCACTGGATGGCGTGCTGGAAGATGTGTGTCCTAAAAGACCAAGCAGTCACGGGCTTCCGAGATATACATTGTTTCAATCTGGCTTTGCTAGCCAAACAAGCGTGGCTTTTGCTTGATAATGCCGAAACATTATGTACTACAATCTTATGAGCAAAATACTTCCCACATCTAAAGAAGGGTTCCTCTTTTAACTGCCAAAGCATCATGATAGGAGTTAACTCTCTAAGGATTGGTTACATCTCGCAAGTTGGAAATGGACAAAATATTGATATTTGGGAAGATGCATGGATCCCGGCCTGTGCAAATAGAAAAAATAGTACTCCTAGAATGGGGCATCTTTTTTCAAAGGTTTCTAATCTTATTGATCCAATCATGAAGTATTGGGATGAAAACTTGGTGAGACAAATGTTGTGGCCAATTGACGCTCAAAGTTACTCGTGATTCCCCTTCCAATGCATGATATGTCAGACTTCATTGCTTGGAGTTACAGAAACAATGGTTTGTTCAATGTTTGAACGGCTTATTTGGAGGAATGAAACAAACAACATGGGAGGAAATTGCAATGTACAAATGGTATGATAGAACCAACACTAGTATGCGTTGGTGCTATACAAACGGTTTGTAACCCCTTTCCGCAACGATATTTGGAACCGTCGCCAAGTGAGTGTGTGCGATAGGGTGTCCTTCCCACACGACCCAGAAATCGTCAGGGATAGGCCCTCCTGGGACCCAGGCTGGGGCCGTGTGCGATCGGGTGAAGCATCGAAACCCAATCATTTTCGTAGGTACGTACATCCCACACGGTAATCCGAGAAAATCATTTCCGTAGGTATGTACATCCCACACGGTGAATCCCGGAAAAACATTTCCGTAGGTATGTATATCACACACAGTCAATCCAAGGAATACATTTCTATTTTTATGTACATCCCACACAGTCAATCCAGGGAAAATGTTTTCGTTCGGATGTATATCCCACACCGTTTTTTGTATACGCTCATGTGTGAAAGGTGTAACTATCACACACGCTCTGCCTTGGTTAACTGTTTGCTTTCATTAACTACATCACACACGATTTG
This sequence comes from Secale cereale, assembly GCA_902687465.1. NCBI lineage: Eukaryota > Viridiplantae > Streptophyta > Magnoliopsida > Poales > Poaceae > Secale > Secale cereale. The sequence goes on along the minus strand of LR738715.1, from coordinate 658,362,894 downwards.
ATGTAGAAAACTGTGTGGCATTGGGCTATCCATCACAAGCGCTTTTACTGCCAGAACCGTTTGCAAAGTTCCATGACCGTGTGTTCTCTTTTTATTTTTGCATGTAATTTATTATTCTAATTGGAAATTCTGAAATATAGAACGTGCAATTCAAATTCTCAGCACAATGGCTCAACAATGAATCCATAAATAAAATTGCCAGTACAATATGTTCAGTAATTACAGGATTAGGCAGCAATTAACTATGATGAGCCACGGTATTTAAAGACGGTAAAGGTGAAGAGACAAGTGTAAATCATTTTGACTGCCGATGGTGTTGAAGAAGCGGAATGCCCATAATGTGCCTTCCTACATGCCATAGGCACGAACCACTTTTGTCCAAACCCTTGTGACGATCGCCCACCCATCCTTCACCGCCTTCAGCAAGACTTCTAGAGCATTATCATGGTAGCGAGAATTATATACTTAACCTTAGTTGCCTCCACTTCGCTCAAGTAATTTGCAAGGTAATCATCAGCAAATAGCTTCGGAAATCACTGAAAAGAGAAAAATTCCAGATATTGAGGTCTAAAACAGTAACTTGTTATGGGCAGGGGAAAAAGGCAACACATTACTTACCATCCTAAAGTTCACTATTGTGTTCGGCAAAGTGTAAATAAAGAGCTTAATTCCAATCACCTGTTTCTTTCGCCAAATAATCACTCTTAGTTTCCTCACTTGATACTTTTTCATGAATATATCATTGCCCCATACGCAAAAGGGATCGAAGCGTGGATCAGTACCGCTCTTATATGTACCTACAAGCAACCAGTAAATGTTAGAAGCTAAACTGAGATTGCAAAACTGATGTAAAATAAACTACCTATGTTCCTAAGTACAAGTATTTTTTTTTTGAGATTTCAATATGAACTACATACGGACGTATATAGAATTATAGATATAGTGTAGATTATAATCTAGAATTCTAGATTCACTCATTTTGCTCCTTATGTAATCTATATTGAAATTTCTAAATATACTTATATTTAGGAATAGTTGGTGTATAAGACATGGGATGCAGCTAACCTCGACGGCAAACAACAGCATCGCCCATTGTATCCATGTGTTAACTACAACAGGGTTAATATCCACCAAAAATAGCAAATGGTAATAAAACGGCAGCATCTGTAGTGATATCTTCATTTCGAAAGAGTATCACGGTAGCAAAGAGACGGATTAAAAAATGGATACAACTGTTAACTGCAACAGGCTTAACAACATCCTAATTCATGTTTTGTAAGTTTGTAGCCATTGAAATACAACTCTTTAAAAATGGATACAATTGTTAATTGCAACATGCTTAATGGCCACTGAAACCGGTACTGATAAAAATGAAATTGCCAGAGTTAAACATCACAAGGCAGGTGCTGCTAGAGGAGAGAATGGCCCAGATGTCTATAAAAAGGTAGGGAAAGTAGCAAAAACGTGTTAGGTATGTTTACTAGAACATGCTTAATACATCGACCGTACAGAACATAGCCATTAATTGCAACTGGTATTGATAAGATTGAACTGGTGAGTACATACTTGGTAAGTCATGACAGGTAGTTGTTGGGGCACTTCATCTTGGCCACAACTCGCCCAAAGTCAGTGACAGCGGAGGCGAGCTGTTCCTCCGGGTCGAAGCGTGGATCAGTGCCACTGACATGTGTACCTACAGGCAACCAGTAAATGGTAGAAGTTAAACTACAATTGCACAAATTATGTGAAATACTGTAAGACATGGGATGCAACTCACCTTTGCGGCAAACAAAAGCATCGGCCATTATGACCCTACGTAAGTACATGGACAAGCATGTCAAGTACAACAGGGTTAGCATCCACTAAAAATAGCAAATGGAAAGCATCTCTAGTGATATCCTAAGTCATGTATTGTAAGTTTGTTGCTGGTATTGGTGAAATTGAGCTGGACACGGTAATATTTGAACACCACACAGTGTGCAGTACTGAAATAAACAAGGCATGAACATGCTTAATACATCAACCGTACAAATCATAGCCGTTGCAAGTGGTATTGGTAAGATTTAGCTGGTCAGATCTTACCTGTTAAGTCCT
>LR738715.1:658331889-658347135 GCA_902687465.1 Secale cereale | reverse complement strand
GTCGGCGGTGGCCGCCGGCGACCTGGAGCGGCTGGAGAGGGAGAACGAGGCGGTGCTGGAGCTCTGCGACCGGGCGGGCATGGGGTGCAAGCAGTACCTGCCGCACCACGCGTCGCACGACGGCTGGAGGCGGCACTTCGGCGCGAAATGGGGCAGGGTCGCCGCGCTCAAGGCCACGTACGACCCGCGAGTGATACTGTCGCCGGGGCAGGGGATCTTCCCGGCCACGGTGGCCAGCACGACGCCCGCTACAATCACGGCGTCCTGAGATTTATTTAATCTGTTCAAGTTGAAGGTTCGTTCATCTGTTGGAAAACTGTACCCGTACGTCCGTGCACGTAGAACCAGCGACCACCGGGTGGTTAGGTGTTCAGACTTCAGAGCAGAGCGTAGGATTGCCACGAGGGGTCCAAATGGACGGGTTTTTAGTACCTCGAGTATACAATCGAACTCGGTTTGTGGGGGCATTGGTGATACAGTAGTTTGATGTGCACTTTCTTTTTAACACTGCACCTTTCTTTTGAGCATCAGTACAGACGCAAGCGCTCATATACACACGCACGCATACACTCACCCCTATGAACACAACGCACACTCTACCCCTATGAGCATCTTCGAGAGACTGAGTCAGCATATCATCTTGAGATTTATGAAGTCACCGTAGGCGCCTCGTCGTTGAGCCGGCATATCATCTTGAGATTTACGAAGTCACCGTAAGCGCCTCGTTGTCGACGGGAACGTCTCCTTCACTGAAAGCGCATCGTCGGAAATTCTGAAATAAATCAAAAAATAATGCGAGCACCAGGATTTGAACCCTGGTGGGTTGAGGATAACACTGTCCACCTAGCCATCTCAAGCACAGATTGGTTTGCACTCAAATTGTACTTTGATGTGTACTGTAAGTTTATAAACTTGAGTACATGAAGTTGCGTTCCGTGATGTTTAGAAATTTTGGAACGAAAGGACCACCAAGGGGGTTGAGAGAAGCTTTTACATTGAAAAATTGATATAAAAGAATATCAGTGTCAGAAATTATGGAATTTAAATCAGATACATATGGTTTAGCATCAAGAGGAAAGTTTTGTAGATATTAATATTAGCCCCATCACACACTGTCCAAATGACTCCAGATTTGAGCATATCCAAACCATGCAAAATACCTTGCCAAGTAAGTGAAGCCGACTGTGGAAAAACAGTATCAAGAATACGTCCTTGGGGATAATATTTTGCCTTAATTACTTTGCTGCACAGAGATTCAGGATTAACCACCAACCTCCAAGCCTGCTTAACTAGGAGTGCTTGCTTAAATAATCTGAGGTCCCGAAATCCCATACCACCCTCACCTTTAGGCCTAGTCATCTTATCCCAAGCTAGCCAATGAGTCTTCCTCCTATCTTCCTCGTCACCCCACCAGAAGTTCCTTATAATCGGCGACAACTCCTCGCACAGAGATGTCGGGAATTTAAAAATACTCATGGCGTACACTGGAAGAGCTTGCAGAACAGATTTAATAAAAGTTTCCTTTGCCCCACATGAAGCATATTTTTCTATCCAATCTGATAAAATTTTGAGAGCTTTTTTCTTAGTGGACTGAAATTTACCGCCCTTCATTCTCCCTTGTGGCACTGGGAGCCCAAGATATTTGTTCTCAAACCCCTCCGAGGTGATGCACAGAATTACCATAACAGACACTTGGACCTACATACTACAGTTCTTGCGGAACAAAATTGAGCATTTATCTGGACTCAGCAGTTGACCCGTCCCCTTCTCATAGGTCGCAATAATTTTTTTAATTGTCAAAGCTTGACCAGTGGACCCTTTGAAAAATAAGAGACAATCATCGGCAAACAATAGATGTGACATACCCGGAGCCTGCCTATTAACCTTGAACTCCATGAGCGATCTCCTAATACACGCATCCTGTAACAGTAAAGAGAGAGCCTCGGCCATAAAAAAGAATAAATATGGGGATAGAGGGTCCCCTTGCCTGATACCACATGATGGCGAGAACGACTCCAGGAGGTGGCCGCTAACACGCACTGAGAATTTCACAGAAGTGACACACGCCATAATCCATTTTATCCACCCTAACGCAAAACCCAACGCGCTCAACATGCACTTTAAAAAAATTCCAAACCACTCTATCATATGCCTTGGCAAGGTCCAATTTATAAGAACAAAATTCACCCCGCCCATCCTTAAGAGTACTCAACGAATGCATACACTCAAAAGTAATAAGGGCATTATCAGATATTAGTCTCCCGGGAATAAAGGCACTTTGAGTTGGAGAAATCATACCATCAAGATGCGGCCTCGATATGTTCACGAGGCACTTAGATATAATTTTATAGATAACATTGCACAGACTGATAGGACGGAAGTCTTCTGGACTTAAAATTAATGCTAGAAAGCATAGGACTAGAGTCAAATGGGTTTCGGACTTGATGTTGAGTGGTCCTAGGAGGTGGGATGAAAATTTGATTAGGCATCTGTTTTATCCATATGATGCAGAGGAGATACTGAGGCTGCGAATTCAGTCAAATGGGGATGGTGATTTTGTTGCTTGGCACCACTACAAGAAAGATATCAACTTATGACCTTCTGTTAGTGACCCTGAAAGAATTGGTCATAAATCTATGACCATTTGAGAGCAATTGGTCAAAAGCTGTTCGGGGGCTCCAAACCCTAAACTATAATGACCATTTTGGTGAGAAAGGTCATAATTTTCTTACACGAAATGGTCATAAAGCAGATAGCACTGGCCCGCTGTCTTATTTCTAGATTATCACGACCAATATAGATGGTTATAACCTTGTAAGTTGTGGTGGATTGCTATGACTAGACGTCACCTCATCAGTTTTGCCTATGTGTCATGTACATGTGTCAAATTTTGCACTAGGTTGTGAAGCAACCTATATTTCTGTCATTCCCAAAATTCCCAAAAAAATCGCATAAATTTTTTGGGTCATATATTCGTCAAATATGTAGAAAATCTACCTTGCATAGTTCAAAAATAATTAAACAATATTCATTTTCCTATTCTGTTCAGAACAACACTTTGTGAAGGAAGTGCTATTTTTATATTCTTTATTGCTCTGAATTTTTTTTGCCACTCTTTCCTATCCAAATCATTGCCTCATGACAAAATTCAGCTCCATTTGCGTAGTAAATGTTCCTCGGCAAATTTCCAAAGTTTTTGTTCAGCTAGAAGCTTTGTGAAGGAAGTACTAGCTATGCATATCCAAATGGCTTGAAATTTATACAATGCCTTCATATGCCCAATTTATCACCCTCCTCCAAATTGCAGCTCAATCAAATCATCTATGTGAGCCCAGATTTAGTTTTTTATTCTCTGTCCAGGTTGGCACATTGCCCTCAAACTTTTCGGTCAATCTTCCATATCCAACTCATTGCCACATGCCAATATTCAGCTCCATTTGCTTATTAAATATTCCTCATCAAATTTCCAAAGTTTCTATCCAGAGAGAAGCTTTGTGAAGGAAGTACAAGCTAGGATTATCCAAATGGTATAAAAAATTTACAGCCCTTTCCTATGCCCAAATGACCATACTCCACAAAATTGCAGCTCAATACATTTATTCATTTGAGCCCAGCTTCAACATCCATATATCTGCCCGATGTGGTACTTTGCAAAGCAAGTGCCATTTAAGCTCCTCCATTTGAGCTGAAAATTGTCCAAGACGGTCTACCTAGTAGATGATCATCCTCAGCAAAAACTCGGGCCAATTGGCCACGTGCATTTCCCGTCCCGCTAATCAAACACTTGGATGCTAATTCATGTTTGAGCATAGTTCGCTCTCCTCGTGAGAGTCTTCCGTTGTCATTTTCTTCCTAGCACTTACCTGGGGAGTACCCAACCCACCAAACATGTCTAGGCCACCCAGAACGCATGGCAACGCCACGGTCACGCGGTGACCACGCGGTGGGCATTGCGAGTTTACGCGCTTTGGAGTTGGGGCCCTCGGCCATCGTCCAAACCTCAACGTATCGCCACCAAACCATGTATTTCTGCTTAAATAGATACCTATGTACCTAGAAATGGTTTTTGAAAAAATAAATAAAGAGCAAACTACAAGGCAACTGCAGTTCAAATTTGACCCGTTTCCAACTGGATCAGCGGAAATTTGTCTGTTTCATCAAAGGTGGATAAAAGCATTGGACACCCAATTTTTTTTGTCAATTATGCATTAAATATGTCCTAGTATTTTATAAAAATGATTTGGTACAAATTTGCAACAAATATATGGTAGGTCCTTCACAAAAAAACTCATTTCGGGCACTCGAAAAAATGGAAAATGATTTTTTCGTCCAAAGAAAATGAAAACTTCCTTAGGCAACATTGTTTGCCAATCCAAGATGCCCCTTTGTGCACGATATGAGATCATTTGAACAAACTATGCCATGAATGTGGCCATAAGATTGATCATTTGGCTTGAAAGCCATGAATCTTCACACATGATAGCTCATTTCTGAGAACATTTTTTTTAAATAATTTCCGTATTACAAGTTTATTATTTTTCCTGATTACTTAGTCACATATAATGACACAATGCGAAAGTTTTCCAATTTTTTGATTTTTTTGAAATTTTTATGCCTGTTTCAAAATGCGATGAAAACGGCGGGCATGACCGTTCATAGCTAGTGGTTGAATCTTTGAATTTTGTTGGTGTTTCTCTGATTAAATAGATACTTTTGTACCTAGAAATGATTTTTGGAAAAAATAAAGAGCAAACTATGAGGCAGCTGCAGTTCAAATTTGACCCGCTTCCTACTGAATCGGCGGAAATTTGTCTTTTTCACGAGAGGTGGATCAAAACTTTTGACACCCAACCATTTTGTCAATTGTGCATTAAATATGTCCTAGTATTTTATAAAAATGATTTGGTACAAATTTGCAACAAATATATGGTAGGTCCTTCACAAAAAAACTCATTTCGGGCACTCGAAAAAAATGGAAAATGAAATTTTCGTCCAAAGAAAATGAAAACTTCCTAGGCAACATTGTTTGCCATTCCAACATGCCCCTTTGTGCACGATATGATATCATTTGAACAAACTATGCCATGAATGTGGCCATAAGATTGATCATTTGGGTTGAAAACCATGAATCGTCACACATGATAGCTCATTTATGAGAACACTTTTTAAAAAAAAATTGTTGTATTATAAGTTAATTATTTTTCCTGATAACTTGGTCACATATAATGATACAATGCGAAGATTTTTCAATTTTTTATTTTTTTTTTCGAATTTTTTATGCCCGTTTCAAAATGCGGTCCAAACGGCGGGCTTGACAGTTCCTAGCTAGTGGTTGAATTTTGGAATTTTTTTTGTGTTTCTATGATTAAATATATACTTATATACCTAGAAATGAGTTTTGGAAAAAATAAAGAGCAAACTATGAGGCAGCTGCAGTTCAAATTTGACCCGTTTCTAATTGAATCGACATAAATTTGTCTTTTTCACCAGAGGTGTATCAAAAGTTTTGACAACCAACCATTTTGTCAATTGTGCATTATACATGGCCTAGTATTTTATAAAACTGACCTGGTCCCATTTTACAAAAAAATAAGATAGGTCCTTCAAAAAATCATTTTAAGCACTTGAAAAATGGAAAAGAAAGTTTTAGTCAACTACGACCAATTTTTTAGTTAACTACGACTAATTTTTTTAGTCAACTACGACCAATTTAGATGGCCATGACATCACACGCGCGTATTGCATTTTTATTGGTCCGTGGGCGTTTCACGCGGATCGTGGATGGAACACCGTTGGATGCTCCCGGATCCAACGGTAGTCCTCACCCGAAGCCCACCTAAGCCGAAACCCTAGCTCTCCTGAGTCCTCGTGCACGTTTTCCATCCATCCCCCCGCCTCCTTTCTTTCTCCCCTCGCTCTATTCTCCTTCCTCTCTCCCCTCCCCTATGCCGCACGCCCCTCTGCCACCCACGCGCGTCCCTCACCTTGTGCGAGACCGCCGGAGACCCCCACCCTCTCCTCTACCCCGGCGGAGACCTCCGGTGGGAATTGATAGTGCCAAGCATACAACAAGGATCCCCTCCCTCCGCTCCTTCCTCCTGTCCGGCGAGATTCGGCGCGCGCGTCCTCCATCGCCACCCGCGACCATCTCCCGTCGCTAGGGTTTCGGCCGGCGTGGTCCGGCGACTCAGGTGCGTTCCTCCACTCCATCTCCTCCTCCTCACATCCCTCCCTCACTTCCTCACCTCGTGTTCTCTCCCTCCCAGATCCAAGATGCCATGGGCGAGATGGCCTCTTCCTCCCCTTCCACGACGCCATGGAGTTGCGGTTGACCGTGATCCCAGCCACATCCTTGCGGCTGCATCATCTGGATCTGGCCAGCGACAGAGGAGGAGATGGCGGTTGAAGAGGTCTCGGCGAGATCGGACCCGCCCAAGGGCGCGGGGACGAACGCGGACGGCTGACGCATCCATCCAGGCGACGTCGACCCCACCGTACCCCAGCGTGGCCCGGATCGCCGACTCCTCCTGCTTCCCCCAGGACACCGCCTCCCTCAAGTGCATCCTCCGCCCCTAATAATCCTAAATTCCTAATCCAGTCACCCCAATTCAGTTTGTGGTCATGATTTCTCAAAATTTTCGTGTGTCTGTGGTGGATCGCTGATGATGTACTGTGTCCCCAGGTCTAGAGACCAACCAGGACAAGAGCAAGTAACAATGGCAGTTCGACGACTACAAGGAGCGCAAGAAGAGAGAGGTTCGCTTTTGTTTCCCCAACTCCTCTCTGGCCTTTTCTGATGGTGACGGATGGCTTCGAATTGATGCACGCATCCGTTTTTAGCTTGTAACTTGTTTTTGATTCGTGCACTTGCTGAATGTTCAAGGGACATGTGGCTTGTGCCGGATAGCAAGTGCCAAACTTGAAACAGAAACATGAAGTAGTGGGCCTGGAGTTTAGTTCTTCAACCATAACCTTTTAAAGCAGAAATCAATGCACCTCATTGTTAATTTTTTTTGTTTTCCCAACTGCTTTAAGCATTGTTTGTACAACATGAAATGGCCTTCTTGCGACAAAATTAGTGACTGTGCAATGAGCTGTTAATACTCAATGATATCCAGGAAATAATTTTCTTGCAAAATGCTTTGCTCTAACATGATCGAGCCCGATAACAAGTCATGTTTATTGTCGAGTAAGTAACAAGTGCATAAGTAGTAACGTTAACATCCACATACACAAAGGTCATTGTGACATGGAATGCCAAATTGCAAATGAAATGCAAACTGCAATCTACTGACTGACTGAGTTCATAACTATTGATACTTTCTTTGTAGTGAGCTGGTGTGCAGCATCCACTATCCTCTAGAAGTCTATCCTTGGGAATGTGCTTACATTCTGTTCTCAGACGCCAACTTTTCTCCCATCATTTTGCACGATGGGTTACATTATGTGCAATATCCACTATCCTTTAGAATCTCTAGTTGTTTCATGATGCTAGTCCGCGCTTACAATATGGGGATGGTATTTGGATTTGTCTGATTTGAGCCATTTATCTGGTTATTCTTAAGACAGTGTATCTAAGTTGCATTTTCTTACTACTATTCTCAAGCAGCATTATTCAAGTTTCACTGCTTGAACTTCTTGTATACCGCTGTTTTACCAAACTACCTTGTGGCTAGTAGTATCATGTATATGTACTGTAACAGCGAACATTGCATAATTTTGTATAATTTGCATCATCATCAGTAACAAAGTTCTATGAGATGTTTGATGATTCTGCTAATATACGAGCTTGAAGGAAGGCAAAAGTGGCTTAATTAATCCTCTGCGTTGCGATTTGCAGGTGCCACAACACGAGAATCCTCCGGCTCCTGGTCCCGTCGAGCACGACCAGCGACGCTGGCACGACACCGGCGGCAAGCGCGCTGCAGCGAGCTGGGAGGACGTCATGCAGTCCAGCACTTTGATCTGGACATCAGGGAGGCGCTCGTGAGGCTTCCTAGGGGTGGTCGACGCCAGCATCCAGTGCCTCAAGCGTGCCATGGACCTCTTCATGAAGCACCAGTAGATCCCTGACGACTTCCAGGTACGTCCCTTCATGCCCCGATCTGGACGGATCTCACTCAATTCGCAAGCGAGCGTGTTGTTTGTGCAGTGTGGATGCTTGGTCCTTGTGCAGTGTGTATGCTTGATGCATGTATCTATGTCTCTTTACTGTTTTGCTAGAACCGTAAATCCTGATGCATGATGATCATGGTCTGGCTTGTTAGATCTGTTATGCTGGTGCTTAAAATTTGACATGCCTAGATTCTGAATGAACTCGTTCTTATAGTTCTTTTCATTTCTATGATCAATTTAGAGAGTTGCACATGTCAGTATACTATATACCCAAAAAAATCCTTGCTAGTGAGAACATTTTAGTCACTCCATGAACACATACTGGTTGGTGTTAGTCGTACTATTTATGTACATGGCATTTGCTGTCAATTCTTGCCTATAATTTATTGGATCCCTCATTGGCTACTGTTTGATGTTTTGTACACATTCTTATTCTTATATGTTCAATCTTGTTTTTTGCACAGGTGAAGTGCAAATCCAAGTTTGAAGCTGTGAAGCATATCAGCAAAGAGTAGCATATTATGTTTCATAATTTTAGGCAGTAGTAGGCATATCTGGGTTGTAGTATAATGTAACAATTGTAATAGACTAATGTAGTGTTGTTTTGGATGAACTTCATCCGCTCTTTGGTCTGTTTGAAATAATGATTTTGTATGTGATTTGAATACCCGTGAAATGGAAACCTGACAAGGGGGTCCAAGTTAGAATGTTCTTTGACAAATTTTAAATTTTTTGATGTGTGGGACCAATTTTGAGATAAGCATGACAAGTGGGACCAATCTGACTAGTGGGACCAGTTGCAAAATAAAATGGCTGAAAATAGAAAACCAGTAGACTGTAAAACGTTGCATCCGAGAAAAAAGGCTGAAATGTTGGGCTAGGCCCATGTAGCTAGCGAAAATTAATAGGAAAAATAAATATTAGAAAGGCTGAATTAGTGGGCTCGGCCCATGTAAAACACCGAATTGGATCGGGCTGAATCTTATCCACGTCAGCTTGCCACGCTGGATCCTACGTGGCCTGGGGAGGCTGCTAGTGACCAAAAATTTGGTCATGGAACCAACGATCTTTTACATATCACAGAGAAGGTCGTTAATTTCAGTTTACGACGGCCAGCTTTTGACCATCTGTTTTTGGTCACAAAAAGGTCACAAATGGAAAATAATGACCATTCAGTGACCAATAGTCAAGGTCACAAGTTGACATATTTCTTGTAGTGCACTTTGAAAAGACGGGGATGTTCTCGGTTAAAAGAATATACAAGCTTGCACTTACACTGAAGGATAAAAAAGAGGACGAGGGGCAACATAGTGGCGCTGTGCTGGGGGAGAGGAAAATTTGGGATGCCATCTGGAAGGCCAATGTCCCTCAAAAGGTTTGCATTTTTGCATGGAGGGTTGCTTCCAATAGCTTGGCTGTCCAGGTTAATAGAGTGGTGCATCACCAAGCCTCTGTTAGTATGTGTACTATTTGTGGAATGGAGGATGAACGTACACTTCATGCGCTTGTTATGTGCTCGAAGGCGTTTGCCCTTCATATGGCCATGAGGGACATTTGGGAATTGTCTGCAGAGGAGGTCTTCAGAGACACTGGGTATGATTGGTTTATTGTTCTTCTATGTCAACTAAGCCCTATTATGCACGACCAAATTATATTCATTTTCTGGAGAGCTTGGCACTTGAGAAATGACTTGATATTTGGTAAAGGAAAGGAAGCAGTCTCAGCCTTTGCTAGCTTTGTGGAGAATTATTGGATGTCCTATGCCGAGTGTCATTCTATGCCATCGATGGACTCGAAAAATAAAGGAAAAGGTCCAATGGATGGATTAAGATGGGCTCCTAATAATTCAGAAGTTAAGATGGCTTGGGCTCCCCCTCCTGCAGGTTATATAAATATTAATGTTGATGCAAGCTTTGTGGAGAGCATTAGAGCAGCTTGTGTGGGTGTGCTGGTCAGAGATGCAGCAGGGGATGTCATTGTGTCTTCTTGGGAGTTCATTGGGGTGTGCTAGAGTGTGGAGGAAGCGGGGCTAAGGGCGTGCATTGCTGATGTCTACTACGCGCCCTTCTTCTTGTAGACGTTGTTGGGCCTCCAAGTGCAGAGGTTTGTAGGACAGTAGCAAATTTCCCTCAAGTGGATGACCTAAGGTTTATCAATCCGTGGGAGGCGTAGGATGAAGATGGTCTCTCTCAAGCAACCCTAGAACCAAAAAACAAAGAGTCTCTTGTGTCCCCAACACACCCAATACAATGGTAAGTTGTATAGGTGCACTAGTTCGGCGAAGAGATGGTGATACAAGTGCAATATGGATGGTAGATATAGGTTTTTGTAAACTGAAAATATAAAAACAGCAAGGTAGCAAGTGGTAAACATGAGCATAAACGGTATTGCAATGATAGTAGGCAAGACCTAGGGTTCATACTTTCACTAGTGCAAGTTCTCTCAACAAGGATAACATAATTGGATCATATTACTAGCCCTCAACATGCAACAAAGAGTCACTCCAAAGTCACTAATAGCGGAGAGCAAACGAAGAGATTATGGTAGGGTAGGAAACCACCTCAAAGCTATTCTTTCCGATCGATCTATTCAAGAGTCCGTCGTAACGTTCAATCTATCATAGAGTTTGTACTAGAATAACACCTTAAGACACAAATCAATCAAAACCCTAATGTCACCTAGATACTCGATTGTCACCTCAAGTATCCGTGGGCATGATTATACGATATGCATCACACAATCTCAGAAACATCTATTCAACCAACAGATAGACTTCAAAGAGTGCCCCAAAGTTTCTACTGGAAAGTCAAGACGAAAACGCGTGCCAACCCCTATGCATAGGTTCCCAAGGTCACGGAACCCGCAAGTTGATCACCAAAACATACATCAAGTGGATCACATGATATCCCATTTTCACCATAGATAAACACGTGCAAGACATAAATCAAGTGTTCTCAAATCCTTAAAGACTCAATCCGATAAGATAACTTCAAAGGGAAAACTCAATCCATTACAAGAGAGTAGAGGGGGAGAAGCATCATAAGATCCAACTAGAATAGCAAAGCTCGCGATACATCAAGATCGTTCCATCTCAAGAACACGAGAGAGAGAGAGAGAGAGAGAGAGAGAGAGAGAGAGAGAGAGAGAGAGATCAAACACATAGCTACTGGTACATACCCTCAGCCCCGAGGGTGGACTAGTCCCTCCTCGTCATGGAGAGCGCCGAGATGATGAAGATAGCCATCGGTGAGGGTTCCCCCCCTCCGGCAGGGTGACGGAATGGGGTCTAGATTGGTTTTTGGTGGCTACAGAGGCTTTCGGCGGCGGAACTCCCGATCTAGGTTAATATCCGAAGGTTTCAGTATTTATAGGATTTTTTGGCGTAGAGCACACGTCAAGGGGGCTTCTGGGCTATCCACGAGATAGGAGGGCGTGCCCCACTGCCTAGGGCGCCCCCCACCCTCGTGGGCAGCCTGTGGCTCTCCTGGCCCAACTCTTTTACTTCGGGGGCTTCTTTTGGTCCAGAAAAAACCATCGAAAATTGGCTCGTCAATTGGACTCCATTTGATATTCCTTTTCTGCGAAACTCAAAAACAAGGAAAAAACAGAAACTGGCACTGGGCTCTGGGTTAATAGGTTAGTCTCAAAAATCATATAAAAGTGTATATAAAAGCCCATAAGACATCCTAGAAGGATAATATAATAGCATGGAACAATCAAAAATTATAGATACGTTGGAGACGTATCAGCATCCCCAAGCTTAATTCCTGCTCATCCTCGAGTAGGTAAATGATAAAACAAATTTTTTGATGTGGAATGCTAACCAACATAATTTCCAATGTAATTCTCTTAATTGTGGCATGAATGTTCAGATCTAAAAGATTCAAGACAAAAGTCTATATTGACATAAGAAATAATAATACTTCAAGCATACTAGCAAAGCAATCATGTCTTCTCAAAATACTATGGCTAAAGAAAGTTATCCCTACAAAATCATATAGTCCGGCTATTCTCCCTCTTCATCACACAAAATATTCATATCATGCACAACCCCGATTTCAGCCAAGAACTTGTTTTCATACTCTATTCTTTCAAACCTTTCAACTTTCACGCAATACACGAGCGTGAGCCATGGACATAACACTATGTGGAGTAGAGAGGTGGTTGTGGAGAAGACAAAAAGGAGGGAGATATTATCACATCGACTAGGCGTATCAACGGGCTATGGAGATGCCCATCAATAGATATCAATGTGAGTGAGTAGGGATTGACATGCAACGGATGCACTAGAGCTAAATATGAATGAAAGCTCAACAAAAGAAACTAGTGGGTGTGCATCCAATTTGCTTGCTCATGAAGACCTAGGGCATTTGAGGAAGCCCATCGTTGGAATATACAAGCCAAGTTCTATAATGAAAATTCCCACTAGTATATGAAAGTGACTAAACATGAGACTCTCTATCATGAAGAACATGGTGCTACTTTGAAGCAGAAGTGTGGAAAAAGATAGTAGCATTGTCCCTTTTCTTTTCTTTTCTCTTTTTTTCTTCTTCTTCTTTTTTCTTTTTTTTTCTTTTTTTTGGGCCTTTCTTTTTTTCTTTGGCCTTTCCTTTTTTTGGAGGGGCTTTCTTTAGTTAGCCTTTCCTCACATGGTACAATGCTCTAATAATGATGATCATCACACTTATATTGAATTACAACTCGATATTACAACTTGATACTAGAACAAAGTATGACTATATGAATGCCTCCGACGGTGTACCGGGATGTGCAATGAATCAAAAAGTGACATGTATGAAAAGTTATGCATGGTGGCTTTGCCACAAATACGATGTCAACTACATGATCATGCATGGCAATATGGCAATATGAAACGTGTCATATGAACGGAATGATGGAAAGTTGTATGGCAATATATCTCGGAATGGCTATGGAAATGCCATGATAGGTAGGTATGGTGGCTGTTTTGAGGAAGGATATATAGTGGCTGTTTTGAGGAAGGATATATGGTGGGTGTATGGTACCGGCGAAAGTTGCGCGGTACAAGAGAGGCTAGCAATGGTGGAAGGGTGAGAGTGCGTATAATCCATGGACTCAACATTAGTCATAAGAACTCATATACTTATTGCAAAAATCTACGAGTCATCAAAACAAAGCAATGAACGCATGCTCCTAGGGGGGAGGTTGGTAGGAGTTAACCATCGCGCGCCCCCGACCTCTACACAAAGGTTGACACTTTACAAATACCTCATGCTCTAACTTCGTCACATAGCGGTTCACCATACGTGCATGCTACGGGAATCACTAACCTTAACACAAGCATTTCTCAATTTCATAATAACTCCATTAGCATGACTCTAATATCACTATCCTCATATCTCAAAACAATTATCAAGCATCCAACTTCTCATCATATTCAATGCACTTAGCGTGAAAGTTTCTACTACATTGATATTGGATGTCTATCATGTGAAGACTAGTTTTATAGCCTAAGCACATTACCATGCTGTTTTAATAGACTCTCAAAAGGATACATGTGAAGCATGAGAGTTCAACAATTTCTTCAAAATATTATCACCACCGTGCTCTAAAAGATATAAGTGAAGCACTAGAGCAAAAACTATTCAACTCAAAAGATATAAGTAAAGCACATAGAGTGTTCTATCAATTCCTAGGCCATATTTAACTCTCTAAAATAGGTGTGTCCAGCAAGGATAATTGTGGAAAACTAACAAGCAAAGACTCAAATTATGCAAGACGCTCCAAGTAAAACACATATCATGTGGTGAATAAAAATATAGCTCCGAGTATAGTTACCGATGGATGAAGACGAAGGAGGGGATGCCTTCCCGGGGCATCCCCAAGCTTAGGCTTTTGGTTTTCCTTGAATTTTATCTTGAGGTGCCTTGGGAATCCCAAAGCTTAGGCCCTTGCTACTCTTTGTTCCATAGTCCATCAAAGCAATACTCAAAACTTGAAAACTTCACAACACAAAACTTTGACAAAAATCTCGTGAGCTCCGTTAGTATAAGAAAGCAAACCACCACTGAAAGGTACTGCAATGAATTCATTCTTTGTTTATATTGGTGTTAAACCTACTGTATTCCAACTTCTCTATGATTCATACTTCCCAATGCTACTCATAGATGCATTGAAATAAGCAAACAACACACGAAAAACAGAATCTATCAAAAACAAAACAGTCTGTAGTAATCTGCAGGTTTCGCATACTTCTGTAACTCCAAAAAATTCAAACTAAATTGGTAAACGTGAGGAATTTGTCTATTAATCATCTGCAAAAATAGTCAACTAAATAGCACGCTCCAGTAAAATCCGACGACCATTCTAGTGAGCTCTAACGATTCTGTTTTTCAGAGCAAGGTCACATAAACTTCACACACATCTTCCCAAAGGTTCTACTTGGCACAAACACTAATCAAAACATGAAACCACATCTAAACAGAGGCTAGATGCAATATTTATTCCTAGACAAAAGAAAGAACAAAAAAATATAAAATTGGGTTGCCTCCCAACAAGCGCTATCGTTTAACGCCCCTAGCTAGGCATGATGATGCTCACATAAAAGATAAGAATTGAAACATAATGGGAGCATCATGAAGCATATGAATAGCACATTTAAGTCTAACCCACTTCCTATGCATAGAGATTTTCTGAGCAAACAACTTATGGGAACAATAATCAACTAGCATAGTTAGGGAAAACAAGCATAACTTCAAGATTTTAAGCACATAGAGAGGAAACTTAATATTATTGCAATATGTAGAAGCATATGATCATCTCTCATAATAATTTTAAGTAGCATCATGAATGGATTCAACAATATAACCATAACATAAAGCATTCTTTTCATGATCTACTTGCATAGAAATTTTACTACTCTCCACATAAGCAAATTTATTCTCATCAATAGTAGTGGGAGCAAACTCAACAAAATAACTATCATGTGAAGCATAATCCAATTGAAAACTAAAATCATGATGACAAGTTTCATGGTTATCATTATTCTTAATAGCACACAAGTCATCACAATAATCATCATAGATAGCAACTTTGTTCTCATAATCAATTGGAACCTCTTCCGAAATAGTGGATTCATCACTAAATAAAGTC
>LR738715.1:658297423-658331509 GCA_902687465.1 Secale cereale | reverse complement strand
TACTTGAGCAAAATTTTCCTTTCCATCATTTTCATGAAAGATATAAAAAAGATGAAGGATATGAGGTAACCTTAATTCCATTTTATTGCAGTTTTCTTTTATAAAATAATCTAGTGATAAAACAAGAAACTAAAAGATTCGATTGCAAGATCTAAAGATATACCTTCAAGCACTAACCTCCCCGGCAACGGCGCCAGAAAAGAGCTTGATGTCTACTATGCACCATTCTTCTTGTAGACGTTGTTGGGCCTCCAAGTGCAGAGGTTTGTAGGACAGTAGCAAATTTCCCTCAAGTGGATGACCTAAGGTTTATCAATCCGTGGGAGGCGTAGGATGAAGATGGTCTCTCTCAAGCAACCCTGCAACCAAATAACAAAGAGTCTCTTGTGTCCCCAACACACCTAATACAATGGTAAATTGTATAGGTGCACTAGTTCGTCGAAGAGATGGTGATACAAGTGCAATATGGATGGTAGATATAGGTTTTTGTAAACTGAAAATATAAAAGCAGCAAGGTAGCAAGTGATAAACGTGAGCATAAACGGTGTTGCAATGATAGTAGACAAGGCCTAGGGTTCATACTTTCACTAGTGCAAGTTCTCTCAACAAGGATAACATAATTGGATCATATTACTAGCCCTTAACATTCAACAAAGAGTCACTCCAAAGTCACTAATAGCGGAGAACAAACGAAGAGATTATGGTAGGGTACGAAACCACCTCAAAGTTATTCTTTCTGATCGATCTATTCAAGAGTCCGTAGTAACGTTCAATCTATCATAGAGTTCGTACTAGAATAACACCTTAAGACACAAATCAACCAAAACCCTAATGTCACCTAGATACACCATTGTCACCTCAAGTATCCGTGGGCATGATTATACGATATGCATCACACAATCTCAGATTCATCTATTCAACCAACACAAAGTACTTCAAAGACTGCCCCGAAGTTTATACTGGAAAGTCAAGACGAAAACTTGTGCCAACCCCTATGCATAGGTTCCCAAGGTCACGGAACCCGCAAGTTGATCACCAAAACATACATCAAGTAGATCACATGATATCCCATTGTCACCACAGATAAACATGTGCAAGACATACATCAAGTGTTCTCAAATCCTTAAAGACTCAATCCGATAAGATAACTTCAAAGGGAAAAATCAATCCATTACAAGAGAGTAGAGGCGGAGAAGCATCATAAGATCCAACTAGAATAGCAAAGCTCGTGATACATAAAGATCATGCCATCTCAAGAACACGAGAGAGAGAGAGAGATCAAACACTTAGCTACTGGTACATACCCTCAGCCCCGAGGGTGGACTACTCCCTCCTCGTCATGGAGACCGCCGGGATGATGAAGATAACCACCGGTGAGGGTTCCCCCATCCGGCAGGGTGCCGGAACGGGGTCTAGATTGGTTTTTGGTGGCTACAGAGGCTTTCGGCGGTGGAACTCCCGATCTAGGTTAATTTCCGAAGGTTTCAGTATTTATAGGATTTTTTGGCGTAGGGCACACGTCAGGGGGGCTTCTGGGTTGTCCACGAGATTGGAGGGCGCGCCCCCCTGCCCAAGGCGCGCCCCCACCCTCGTGGGCAGCCCGTGGCTCTCCTGGCCCAACTCTTTTGCATCGGGGGCTTCTTTTGGTCCGGAAAAAATCATCAAAAATTGGCTTGTCAATTGGACTCCGTTTGATATTCCTTTTCTGCGAAACTCAGAAACAAGGAAAAACAGAAACTGGCACTTTGCTCCGGGTTAATAGGTTAGTCCCAAAAATCATAGAAAAGTGTATATAAAAGCACATAAGACATCCTAGAAGGATAATAAAATAACATGGAATAATAAAAAAAATATAGATACGTTGGAGACGTATCAATTGCCGGTCTCTACATAGGTATAACTCTTCATAATCCTATTATTTTAGAGACTGACTGTGCTTTTGTTGTGACGACTCTTGCAAAAGAGATTTTTGACAGGTCGGCACTAGTTGATCTGAAGAAGGAAGCGTTGAGTTTATCTAAGCTGGTTAATAGCTTTCGATTGTCTAAGATATGTCGATCGGCAAATGTGGTGGTCCATTTAGTTGCAAAGTTTAGCTTTGATAATAGATCAGATGGTATTCTTGTTAATGATGTTCTGCCCTCTGTGGTGAATTTTGTATTGAACGATTGTATTGCTTGTGGTTGATTAATTAATATGAGGCGGTATTTGATACGTCTCCAACGTATCTATAATTTTTGATTGTTCCATGCTATTATTTATGAAGTCTTAGATGTTTAATGGGTTTATCATTCACTTTTATATCATTTTTAGGACTAACCTACTAACCCAATGGCCCAGTCCAGATTGCTATTTTTTTGCCTATTTCAGGGCTTTGCAGAAACGAAATATCAAACGGAGTCCAAACGGAATGAAACCTTCGCAAGAGATATTTTTGGAGGAAATCACGCGAGATAAACTTCGGAGCCAAGCCAGAGGACAGGGGGCCCACCCTCGAGGGTGGGGGGCGCGCCCCCCTTCCCAGGGCGCGCCCCCTGCCTCGAGGGCAGGCCCCGTGGCCCCTTCCCAGGGCGCGCCCCCTCTTCCTCCTATATATGCCTACGTACCCCAGAAACTCCGAACGCAGAGAGAAAACCCTAATTCCACCGCCATACCTGCTGTTCCCGTGGAGATCCCATCTTGGAGCCTGTTCTGAGAGGGGGATCCATCACGGAGACCTTCATCATCATCATCATCGCCGTCACCGTGAGCTGTGAGTAGTTTACCACAGACCTTCGGGTCCATCGCCCTCACCGTAAGATGGCTTCTTCTCTCTCTCCGGATCTCAATACAAAGTTCTCCTCGGTCTTCGAGGAGATCTATTCGATGTAATCTCTTTTTGCGGTGTGTTTGTCGAGATCCGATGAATTGTGAGTTTATGATCAAGGTTATCTATGAAAGATATTTGGTTCTTCTCTGAACTTTTTATCTGTGCTGATAATATCCTTGCAAGTCTCTTCGAATTATTGGTTTGGTTTGGCCTACTAGATCTATAGTTCTTGCAATGGGAGAAGTGCTTGGCTTTGGGTTCAATCTTGCGGTGTCCTTTCCCAGTGATAGTAGGGGCAGCAAGGCATGTATTGTATTGTTGACTTGCCATCAAGGATAAAAAGATGGGGTTTTCATCATATTGCTTGAGTTTATCCCTCTACATTATGTCATCTTGCTTAAGGCATTACTCTGTTCGTAAGAACTCAATACACTAGATGCATGATGGATAGCGGTCGATGTGTGGAGTAATAGTAGTAGATGCAGGCAGGAGTCGGTCTACTTGTCTCGGACATGATGCCTATATACAATGATCATGCCTAGATAGTCTCATAGTTATTCGCTTTTCTATCAATTGCTCGACAGTAATTTGTTTACCCGCCGTAGAATATTGCTATCATGAGAGAAGCCACTAGAGAAAACTATGGCCCCCGGGTCTATCTCTATCATATTACTTTCCCGTTAATTTCTTTTGCCGTTGTTTATTTTCTGTTTTATTAAACCAAAAATACCAAAAATATAAACTATCATCTCTATCAGATCTCACCCTCGTAAGTGATCGTAAAGGGATTGACAACCCCTTATCGCGTTGGCTGCGAAGTTCTTATATGTTTGTGCAGGTGCGAGGGACTGGCGCGTGGTCTCCTACTGGATTGATACCTTGGTTCTCAAAAACCGAGGGAAATACTTATACTACTGTGCTGCATCTCCCTTTCCTCTTCGAGGGAATACAACGCAAGCTCAAGAGCTAGCAGTATTCAAAAAAAAGGAAAGTTTTGTAGATGCAAACACTCCCTATCATACATGTGACAGAAAGCAATCGTCACACGGCTTTTACATTAAAAAACTTCATGCATTAAAAAAATATGTAGCAGTTTTCAAAATATTTATACGTTGAAAAAAGTTCATGTAATTCAAATAATATTTAGTACCATTCAAAAATATGTGCATGAAATTTTGAAAAAAAAGGTCATGAGATTTTCTAAAATGTGAATATAATATAAAAAATGTTCACGTAGTTTATAGAAAATATTTGATGTCATTAAAAATTAAAGGTAATTATAAAATATTAATATGTCTTAAAAATATATTCAACGTGTATAAAAAATATATACAATGTGTATTTAGAAATGTAAAAACAATTAAAAAGGAAAATATTTTATTAAAGAAACACGCCAAAAAACCCACATGAAAGGTTCTAAAACCAGTATGTAAAACTTTCACTATACCTATTCAGTGGGCTTTCCCACTAAGACGTGAGTGCCTAGCAGCAGAGGCAAGGCCGGGCTACATATTCGATTTAAGCCAGATATAGCCCTGGCGTGAGTCGTAAGAGTATCTCTAGCAGAACACTTATATCACGGACCCTTATAATACGTTTACAGTTCGCGGAAACACGTTTTCTGTATTTCACACATATCTCACATATTACACAAAGTTATGGATTCAAATAACATAACATGTGAATATTATGAATCCAAATTACAATACTTATTCAAATCACCGAATTAAACTAATAATTCAATACAACAATTGTCCCAAATAGCATATGTTATACCGATCACGCATGAATTAAATGAAATGAATGTAAAATATAGATGGTGCTCAATGCCTTTGTCCATGCCTTTGCCAATGGTGCTTAATGAGATCCTCCTGAAGCTGATGGTGGGTGTTTGTGTCTTCAATCTGCTGGTATGTCTGAAGGAATGCTTGTATGCGGTCATGGTCTTTACCTGGCTTTACACGGCTACCGACATTATCGTAGAAGAACTCCAAATTCATGTCTCTCTCATCTTCGATGATCATGTTATGAAGAATCACACAACATGTCATGATGTTGTTCAGGGTCTTCTCGTCCCAAAAACAAGCATGACCACAAACAATGGCAAATCAAGATTGGAAAACCCCAATGGCTCTTCCAATATCTTTTTCGGGCAGCCTCCTTTACCTTTGTGAATTCAATATGTGTCAGGGATATTACTGTCAGGTATAAACCGTCCAGGAGGGTCTGGTTTACGTCATCAAGATCATATTATCAGAAGCCCAGCGGAGTATTAATAGGAGGTTATAGCCCGAAGAGGCTCATGGCCCATGTGTAAAGCCCATGATTCATAAACCGTCATATCATGTAACTTGGGATGTAAGATAGAAAGAGTAGAGACCGAGGCGGACACGTTTATGAGCCGGCCTCGGGACTCTGTAAACCAGACCGGGCGTCACCTCTCATATAAAGGGACGACCCGGCGACGGTTCAAGACAGGAAACAACAACTCGAGACACAGGCAAAGCGGATTCGCTCCCTGGTCATCGAAGCCCAAGCAATACCACACCAAACTAGACGTAGGCTTTTACCTTCATCGAAGGGCCGGACTAGTATAAAATACATGTGTCCTTCGTCCGCTTTAACCCCTTTAAGCTAACCCGTAGCGATGGCCTCATGATTAAGTCCTTTTGCTAGGACATCTGTCGTGATAAAACAATGACAACTGAATCCGGGCGGGTCTCGCACACTGAGCCGACTCGACGATGTTGGGGAAGGTGTCCAGCTCAGGGCCCGATTCGCCGATCTTGCCGATGAAGACGTGGATGCCGTCGAAGGAGACCCGGTACCCATATTCGATTGAATCGGCCTCGGGGCCCCAGCCTGCATCATTGATGTAGATCCGGCCGCGACGACTCTTAGTCATCCGGCTCACTGCGTAGCCCTTGAGCCCTTCAAAGCTGCCCTTGTAGAACTCGAAACCACCGTGAAGCGCGTCTTTGTTGGAGCAGTGCATGGAGTACAAGCCGAGGATGAATCAGACTCCAGCGGCGAGACCGTTATTTATTCCGGCGATGAATCTTCGTCCGGAGAGACCGAATCTTTGTATCTGTTGCAGGACGGCTGATCTGAGGGTTGTTCCGATGGCGATAGTATTCTGGGCCCCCTCGATCCGCCGAACAGGGTTGCTGTTTTCATGGTCGGATCACAACCCATGCAGCAGCCCTCAACGACAGGGGCGTTGACCTCAGAGGCAATGGGAGCTAGAGCTGGAGACCTTCCCTCGTCGCCTTCTGATGCTCTATCCACCTTAGTCGACACTTTGACGGCACTTGCAACAGCAGAAGTAGCCCCGGCCGACAAGGAGCAGCATGATGCAGAGATCGCTCAAGTGAGGATCCGGATTGAGCAGGCCAAGTTGGATCTGGATGCGGAGAAAGCTAGGATGGCTACAAGGCAGGCAGAGCTGTATTCTCAAGCTTTTCGGCTCAGGTTAGATCAGATCGCCTCACAGGAGGTAATGTGGAGAAGGCAACGATCTCGTTTGCCGCCGGTTTATGAGGCGAGGAATCTCTTTAGCACACCAGGCGCAGGGACAGTAACCATCCAGAGATAAACCGGGGAGGAGCACCAGGAACAGGCGCGTCAGCTCACCCACCGGCCGCAGAGCCAAATAGCCAAGTTGTGCCGACCCAGCGTGTGCCCACCCCTCCTGGTCATTATTCGAATCCATTGGATAAAATAGTTGCTGCCGCTTCATGACTGGCCGCCCTTCCCATTGAAGGTACCTCCCCCATAGCAGTGGAGGCACGATGGGCTAGGGAGTTGCTAGATACAGCGTTAACTCGGCAGCAAGCTTATTCATATAGCCGAGAGAGGATTCATTCAACCCCCCCGCCCGAGACGGAGTTATACGAGGCGTTTGGATGAACCGGCCGTATCAAGCAGTGCACAGAGGCGTCATCGACAGAGGCAAGATAATCCGGGAGGAGAAGAAGCACATGCGCAAGAGGTGGTGGATTAGGCCAGACATACTGCCCAATACGACGCCCGTCAGGCAACGCCGGTTCATCCCACCGTCACAGTCGAACCGGGAGTCATGTCCAGTTCTTTGGGAGTGCAGTGTCTCATCCCCACTTTACGGAACGTGAAGCTACCCAAAGATTTCAAAGGTCCGCGCAAGGTGCCCAACTACACGGCGGATCTTGCTCCGGAGGCGTGGGTTGAGAGTTATGAGATGGCCATGGAGGTGCTCGATGTGGATGCAGCGGCATGTGCTAAATACTTCACAATGATGCTTGAGGGCACGACCCGGACATGGATAAAGGGTTTGCCACCTAACTCCATCGGATCATGGGGTGAACTGCGGCGCCGGTTTATCAATAATTGCAAAGACACGTGCAAGCAGCCAATGTCTGTTTTTTGATTTAGCTACATGTGTTCAAGGAGAGCAAGAGTCCATAAGCAGTTGGGTGCGTCGAGTGTCAGAAATTTTGCACTCCTCCAATAGCATCAATCCAAGTACAGCGATAGTAACCCTGGAAGGCAATTGCCGGTTTGAACCTTTGAGGCAGAAGTTGGGACGGCTCAAACGTGATTGCAACGACATGGGTACACTCATGGGCGCTTTGGTGAAATACGGAGATTCTGATAACACAAAATATCCAGACGCAGATGGAGACAAGTCAGGGAAGGCGAACAAAAACGGTAAACCACTGCAGACCAATTCGGTGGGCCAAGGTTACAATGGCAAGCGTAAAGCGGAAGGCAGCTCAGACTTTGTGGCCAATACCAACGTTCAGGACAACGGACAGCGCCGCAAGGGTAAACCACCCCCATGCAACAGGAGGCCGCCCATTAATCTAGAGCGCCAGTTGAACATGCCTTGCCCAAGACACGAAACAATGGAAAACCCGGCTACGCATCTCTGGAAGGACTGTTCAATTATGCAAGAATTAATGAAACAGACTAAATATGATCACATGGCCCCCCGATGGATCAGGTCCTGGTTTTCAAGGTTCGGGTTATCAAGGTGGTGGGTCCGGTTCAGGATACCACGGCGGTAACGGTAACCACAATGGCAACAATCAGCATCAGCATAACCAGCAGCACGGTCAGGGTGGATACAACAACCAAGGGAATCAACAGCGTCAGCAGCAGCAGCAATCCGGATATCAGAATAATCCGAAGGAGCTGAGCAGTGGACAGTATCATGTCTTCACCACAAGTTTATGCAAACGGGATCAAAAGGTTCTGAAGAGGGCAGTACATTCTGTTGAACCGGCAATACCGCGTTTTTTGCGTTGGTCTGAGCAACCCATTGTGTGGAGCAGAGAAGATCACCCACCCCGGGTTGACAATCCTGGTCAATTAGCTCTGGTGGTGGCACCACAGGTGGGTTGTTATAAGTTCACCAAAGTACTTATGGATGGAGGCAGCAACATCAACATCCTTTATTATGAGACTTTTCGGCGCATGGGGCTGACAGATAAAAAGCTCCGACAGTCCAATACAGTGTTCCATGGGGTAGTGCCCGGTAAATCGGCTTATCCAGTTGGCAATATTGATTTGGAGGTCACCTTTGGAGATGAGCATGACTCTAGATCAGAGACTGTGACCTTTGAGGTTGTGAAGATCAGGAGCCCATACCATGCATTATTTGGGCGGCCGGTTTACGCCAAGTTCATGGCTAGGCCATGTTATGTCTATTTACAGCTTAAGATGCCAGGCCACAAGGGGACTATTACGGTTCATTGATCCGCAAAATTGCATTGGAGTGCGAGGAAGGAGATGCAGCTTATGCTGAGACGGTTTGTGCTACGGAGGAGCTGAAGTTCTATAAGGACAATGTTGATCCGGCGGATATGTCCCCGCTGAAGAAGCCAACCACAGAGCATGATCCGGCGTTGAAATTCAAATCGGCTGAGGAGACTAAGCAGGAGGACTTTGTTCCTGGCGATTCATCCAAGCAGTTCACTATCAGTGCTAACCTAGATCTGAAATAGGAAGGCGCGCTCATCGAGTTCATCCATGAGAACCGGGATATCTTTGCGTGGAAACCTTCTGACATGCCAGGTATACTAAGGGAACTCGCTAAGCACAGTCTTAATATTGATCCTAAGTTTAAACCAGTCAAGTAGTATCCGCGCCGCTTTAATGAGGAGAGGCGCAAGGCTATAGGAGAAGAAGTGGCTAGGCTTTTGGCCGCATGCTTTATAGTTGAGGTGTTTCATCCAGAGTGGTTGGCTAATCCGGTGCTAGTACTGAAGAAAAACGAAACTTGGAGGATGTGTGTTGATTACACAGACTTGAACAAAGCTTGCCCAACTGATCCTTTTGTTCTCCCCCGTATTGATCAGATTATTGATGCCACGACAGGATGTGAGCGGCTAAGTTTTTTGGATGCAAATTTAGGTTATCATCAGATCAAGATGGCAGTTAAGGACCATGAGAAGACATCTTTCATAACTCCTTTTGGAGCCTTCTGCTATGTATATATGCCATTCGGGCTCAAGAGTGCCCAGGCAACCTACCAGCGTTGTGTGCAGAACTGCCTACAAGGGAAGATTGGAAGAAATGTCCATGCATATGTTGATGACATTGTGGTGAAATCCAGGAAGGAGGAGACACTGATAGAGGATCTAAAGGAAACCTTTGTCAACCTCTGAGTTTACAAAATGATGCTTAATCCGAAGAAGTGCGTTTTCGGTGTTCCGGCGGGCAAGCTCCTGGGGTTCTTAGTGTCAAACAGAGGGATTGAAGCTAATCCGGAGAAGATCAAGGCGATCACGTCCTTGGCTAAACCGGTGTGCATCAATGATGTCCAATGATGGCTTCTCGCCCCTCGTTGGTTACCCCAAGTGGAAGGTTTGAGATGCAGTGTAGCGGAAGTTTTCCCTTGGCAAAGATACCAAGGATCGATTTCCCTGAGACTCCTAGTTTCAACAAGAAGGTGTCAACTGCTAACGGCGCCAGATATTAGCAATCAACATGGACCTGCACACATATACAAATAACTTTGCTCCCAACGACTACAGAGAGGTTGTCAATCTCTCCGGCCTTGTAGTTTACAAAGGATCAAACGCAAGTGATAATAGTGATAGGTATTGCTGCAATAGTAAGTAAACGCGGAAAGTAAATAGCGGATGTGATCAATGATGGTAATATGGACCGGGGTCCCATGATGTTCACTAGTGATGTCTCTCTCCCAAAAGACGATAAAACAGCTATGTGAGGTAAACGAATTACAGCTGGGCAATTGACAGAATTATGTGCGCAAACCAATGCTAACTATGTTACTAGAAAGGTAGAGGTTCAAAGCATGGGCGGTACACCAAGGCAAGTAGACCGAAATCCATCTGCATCTACTACTAATCATCCACCTTGAGATATCTATCTAGAACATCTCGCTGGTATTAAGTTGCGAGTCCCACCCATAGTGTAAACTCAAAGCAACAGACAACTGCATTAAAAGAACTTTGCGTAAAGTAAAGAATCCTTGCACCCGCGGGCACAAGCACCGTTGTTTTCCCCCTTGTGGCAACAACACATCCCCTAGACTCATGTTTCTGTCACTCAAGCTAGTCATCGAGGGGCATGAACCCACAATCAAGCATAACGTTCCCTCTTGGAGTCACTACCTACTACTTGGCCAAAGCAATAAATAACAACGGAGAACATGTAAGAATTACTTACGAACATAAATATAAAAGAGGTAGATCAAATATATTACTCAAGCACAATCTGAACATAATCTCACAATCCATCGGATCCCAGCAAGCTCATCATAGCAACAGCATAAGGATTACATACGTGCCTCGATCATGTAGGGCAGCTCACGAGGACTAATTAGTGAAGCACAAGAACGAGAGGAGAACATCACATAGCTACTGGTCATGGACCCATGGTCCAAGGGAGACTACTCACAACTCATCCGGGAGGCGTCCATGGTGGTGGAGAAGCTCCCGGTGGTGATCCTCCCCTTCGGCAGGGTGCCGGGAAGAGTTCTCCTGGTGCTCCCGATCTTGGAAGCGCGGCGGCGGCGGAACAGAGATGAGATCGCGAAAAAGGGTTCCCGTCTCAAGGGTTTCGGGACACGATATAAATATATGCCAAAGGGGGGCATCAGCGGAGGCTCGGGGGGCCCAGGCGCCCCCCCGGCGCGGCCAGGGGGGGCCACGCCACCAGGGCGCCTGGAGCCCTGATGGCCCCCCTCCGGCTGTACTTTGGCTGCTGGGAAGCTTCTGGAACGCTGATTTTTTATATAATTTTTCCGGGATTTTCCTGGCAGTTCTCGTAATGGGAAAACCTGAAATACAAAAACAGCAGAAAACAGAAACTGGCACTGGGGTGCACTAAGTTAATAGGTTAGTCCAAATATGATCAAAAGTGTATGGAAGTGTATAAATATCATAGCAATATCACCCAAAAGAGGCATGGAGCAAGCAGAAATTATAGATACGTTTTGGACGTATCAACATCCCCAAGCTTAATTCCTGCTCGTCCTCGAGTAGGTAAATGATAACAAGAATAATTTCTGTGGTGACATGCTATTAACCATATAGGACTTTTCATAGTCATATGAAAAAAGCTTACTGAGACAATGAATCTGTAGTAATTAAGTTGCCTCATGAGAAAATCACAAAGAACTGAAAGTTTTACAATATGGTATTGAAACATCAAATAGATTTGTAATGAGCATGGTGTGCAAATATGATAAAGTGATATCTCGCTTGCCCCCTTTAGTGAAGCAAAACATAAATGCAGCGGCACCTCCAAGGTTTAAGTGATGACTAGATACAATGATTTCAGAATAAACGATATCATAATCATGCAAAAGACAATGCTACTTTGGGACAATGCACATTACACTCAGAATGACAATCATGCTCTCAGTGGTTGGTGCTTTAAAAGAAGGTGGAGACTCTCGAACCGTGGCTTTTGTTGGCAATGTTGAAAACCCGTAGTCGGAAACAAAGACAAAGCATGTACCAGAGCTCTTGGTTTTAAAAACAGAGGTAATAATTATTTTTTTGATCATGCATGTTTCGTCAACGAATGCTAGCAGATAACTCAATCACTTCTTGAGATGGACAAGTTTCGAGGAACGGCTCCCGAATGAGGACGATCACATCCTCTTAATCTCCTTTGTTTATCACTGCCAAAGTTTTCTGATTTCTCATGAACAAAGCGTGAAGGAGGGTTTGTTTGTTATATTAATTTTGAGCCGGGCGCACTCAATGCCAGTTCCTTCGCGTGTTATGGGTTTGCACATTATACATGCAATCCCGGGGTGAAGCTTGTCCAACTTAAAAAGATCATGAATTAACTACTACTTCCTCATGGACTTAAAATAGAGGCACAAAATAGGAATGCATTTTTTGTCTTTTCTTTTTGAATAATTTCGAGATGGTACATGAAAGTCTTCGTTAGGAATGGCAGGTAAATACCATGTAGGAAGGTATGGTGGACTCATATGGCATAACTGGTTTAAAAGAATTTGGATGCACAAGCAGTCAGTCCGCTTAGTACAGGTGGAGGTTAGCAAAAGACTAGGAGCGACCAACTAAGAGAGCAATGACGGTCATAATCATGCAGAGCGACAAAGCAACATTGAATCAGGCATGGTAGTTATATCGCTACTCAGAAACAAAAGATCATCAAGGCTTGACAGACTTTCTTTACAGTCTTAAATATGCGTGAGCATACGCCAAGTCAATCAAAATAAATTCTTGAAGGAAGATATTACTAAACCATACCACATCATAGGCAAACAAATCATGTTGGTACTCCAATAACACATTGGAAACCCCCCAGCTATTTGAGACTAACCATAAGGAAACATGAACTACTAAGCACCATTATGCACGTAGAATCTTTATCATAGACATACCAACCAATGCAACGGAAGCAAACTCTCTTAATAAGATAATCATGATAATTAAAGAGAGTTCAAGCAACCAACTAAACAAAAGCTCTTTAAAAAGATAAGCATGAAAACTAAAAGCTAAGCATGATAGTAGCTATTGAAAGACAAAGAACACACACAGCAAAGATAGACATGAAAATTCTATGTTATGTTCTAGGTAGAAGTGGAGCGTGTTTCTCTCCCACATAAAGAAAGCTGAGTTCCGACTCGTTATGAAAAGCTAAAGAAAACTAAAAAGGGAACTAAAAGCAAGACGCTCCAAGCATAGCACATAACACATGAAGTGATAAAAATATAGTGGAACGAAAGACGAACTGATAATGTTGATGGAGAAGGGGATGCACGGGGGCATCCCCAAGCTTAGACGCTTGAGTCTCCTTGAATATTTCTTGGGGGTGCATGGGGGCATCCCCAAGCTTGAGCGTTTGACACTCCTGAATCTTTTTATCATCTTCCCTCGCACACTTGAAAACTCCCTTCATACATAACTCATCATAATCTGATTAGCGAGGTTAGTACCCATAATAAAATAATTGTTCCTTGCTGGAAATAAGGACATTCTTGAAGGTCTACTGTTTCTCAAGATTTCCAAAAGGTTTTTGCAAAGAAAAAGCAAGCTCTAGGTCTGCAAAATGAAGGAAAGGCAAAACAGGACAGAATCTGTGAAAAACAGAACAGCAGGTAGTAAATGATTTTTTCGGGGCACTTCTGCAACTCTAATCAAAAAACTCAGAACAGAAGCACGAAAGAAAATTATATAGAGCACCCCGTCAAAAAAAATTCAGACCAAAAAGATGATCTGTTGATTTTATACGAATTTTTCTATCCAAGGACAGAATCTGTTTTCTGGACAGCACGTCACAACTTTTGAACTTTCTTGCAATCAGAGGCTACACTTGGCACAAAGTTGAAAAGCAAAGATACAATGATGATGCTACTGTAGTAACAACATCAAGACACAACAAAAAGCAAAATAAAAATTTATTCATGTGGGCTGCCTCCCAAAAGCGCTTTCTTTTATGCCTTTAAGCTAGGCATAATGCCAAGAGGAATCAATGACCATCATAATAATTGGAGCTATAAATTGCTTCAAATAGTTCCTCAACAAGTTCACTCTTGTTCCTTCTAGGAAAGGGGTACACACCTTTTGCCTTCCCACGTAAGCGGATTTGTCCCTTACCTATATCGATGAAGCCTTTAACTGCTCGGAGGAAGTCCCTTCCAAGCACTATATTTCCTTGGTTTGGCTTCATGATGAAGAAATCAACCATTGTAACCCCTTTAAGGAA
The DNA here is from genome assembly GCA_902687465.1 of Secale cereale. Lineage (NCBI taxonomy): Eukaryota > Viridiplantae > Streptophyta > Magnoliopsida > Poales > Poaceae > Secale > Secale cereale. Next base: position 658,317,504 of record LR738715.1, on the reverse strand, counting down.
TTTAACTGGTACGTCTTTTATTCTTCCCTGGATTTCAGAAATATCTCCATTAGTGTGTTCATGATAAGATGGTAATCTATCCATGTTAAATTTTAAAGAATCATGAACAATTTTTGGCATAGTAGAAACCATAGATCCAATATCACAATAAGCAAGGAAGTCTTGATTAGAGATGCTAATCCTAACAAAAGGCTCCCAATCATTGTCTATTTCCAAAATGTCTTTCTTATTGGGTTTGGGTTTCTCTACCCTCATCAAGTCTAGAGCATCCATTCTCTTTTCAATAGTAGCAAGTCTATCTATGACAGTATCAAAACTATGATCATAAACAAAGTAACTAGATAGACCATGTATAATTTCAAGAGCTCTAGCTTCATCACACTCTAGGAAATCTCCTTCAGCTATAATATAAAGAGAGTGTTTACACCATTTAAAAAGACCATGGTAAAAATTTCTAAGCACAATTTTTATAGGTATCCAAGGCATAATTCTCCTATGTGCATCAGAAATTCTGTCCCATGCCTTCTTCATATTTTCTCCATCCCTTTGATGGAAATCTAGGACTTCTGATTCCCTCAAAGCACCAAATCCTAACATCCTTGACTAAACAGAAAGGACTACTAACAGAAAAGCAAATAATTTTTTTGTGATTTTTGATAAAAGGTACTAAAGCAAAACTGAAAGGTAAACTAACAAGACTAAAAAGCAAATGTAAAAGATAGCCTGCAACTCCCCTATCCTGAAGAGTGGAGTCCCCGGCAACGGCGCCAGAAAACTTTGCTTGATGGCTTCTCGCCCCTCGCTGGTTACCCCAAGTGGAAGGTTTGAGATGCAGTGTAGCGGAAGTTTTCCCTTGGCAAAGATACCAAGGATCGATTTCCCTGAGACTCCCAGTTTCAACAAGAAGGTGTCAACTGCTAACGGCGCCAGATATTAGCAATCAACGTGGACCTGCACACAGATACAAATAACTTTGCTCCCAACGAGTACAGAGAGGTTGTCAATCTCTCCGGCCTTGTAGTTTACAAAGGATCAAACGCAAGTGATAATAGTGATAGGTATTGCTGCAATAGTAAGTAAAAGCGGAAAGTAAATAGCGGATGTGATCAATGATGGTAATATGGACCGGGGTCCCATGATGTTCACTAGTGATGTCTCTCTCCCAAAAGACGATAAAACAGCTATGTGAGGTAAACGAATTACAGCTGGGCAATTGACAGAATTATGTGCGCAAACCAATGCAAACTATGTTACAAGAAAGGTAGAGGTTCAAAGCATGGGCGGTACGCCAAGGCAAGTAGACCGAAATCCATCTGCATCTACTACTAATCATCCACCTTGAGATATCTATCCAGAACATCTCGCTGGTATTAAGTTGCGAGTCCCACCCATAGTGTAAACTCAAAGCAACAGACAACTGCATTAAAAGAACTTTGCGTAAAGTAAACAATCCTTGCACCCGCGGGCACAAGCACCGTTGTTTTCCCCCTTGTGGCAACAACACATCCCCTAGACTCATGTTTCTGTCACTCAAGCTAGTCATCGAGGGGCATGAACCCACAATCAAGCATAACGTTCCCTCTTGGAGTCACTACCTACTACTTGGCCAAAGCAATAAATAACAACAGAGAACATGCAAGAATTACTTACGAACATAAATATAAAAGAGGTAGATCAAATATATTACTCAAACACAATCTGAACATAATCTCACAATCCATCGGATCCCAGCAAACTCATCATAGCAACAGCATAAGGATTACATATGTGCCTCGATCATGTAGGGCAGCTCACGAGGACTAATTAGTGAAGCACAAGAACAGGAGGAGAACATCACATAGCTACTGGTCATGGACCCATGGTCCAAGGGAGACTACTCACAACTCATCCGGGAGGCGTCCATGGTGGTGGAGAAGCTCCCGGTGGTGATCTTCCCCTCCGACAGGGTGCCGGGAAGAGTTCTCCTGGTGCTCCCGATCTTGGAAGCGCGGTGGCGGCGGAACAGAGATGAGATCGCGAAAAAGGGTTCCCGTCTCAAGGGTTTCGGGACACGATATAAATATATGCCAAAGGTGGCCATCAGCGGAGGCTCGGGGGGCCCAGGCGCCCCCCCGGCGCGGCTTGGGGGGGCGCGCCACCAGGGCGCCTGGAGCCCTGGTGGCCCCCCTCCGGCTGTACTTTGGCTGCTGGGAAGCTTCTGGAACGCTGATTTTTTATATAATTTTTCCGGGATTTTCCTGGCAGTTCTCGTAATGGGAAAACCTGAAATACAAAAACATCAGAAAATAGAAACTGGCACTGGGGTGCAATAAGTTAATAGGTTAGTCCAAATATGATCAAAAGTGTATGGAAGTGTATAAATATCATAGCAATATCACCCAAAAGAGGCATGTAGCAAGCAGAAATTATAGATACGTTTTGGACGTATCATCCAACACGTGGTGGGCCGTATTGCAGCACTGAGCCGGTTTATCAGCCGTTTGGGGGAGAAGGCAATCCCGCTTTATCATATGATGAAGAAAACAGACCGTTTCATTTGGAGCGATGCTGCTGATGCTGCGTTCGAGGATTTCAAGAGGCAATTGGCAGAGCCGCCGGTCCTTGCTGCCCCAGTTGATAATGAGCCGCTGCTGTTATATGTGGCCGCCAATGCCCGTGAACTAAGCATCGCCATTGTGGTGGAGCGCAAGGAAGCAGGCAAATAATATCGGGTTCAGAGGCCGGTTTACTATATCAGTGAAGTGCTCATTGAGTCGAAACAGAGATATCCGCATTGGCAGAAGCTGGTATATGGAGTGTTCATGGCAAACCGGAAGTTGAAGCATTATTTTCAGGGCCACCCAATCACCGTTGTCAGTTCAGCTCCGTTAGGGGATATAATCCAGAACAAAGAAGCCATTGGCAGAGTTTCAAAGTGGGCCATTGAGCTTAGCCCGCACGGGTTAAAGTATGTACCCCGTACTGCTATAAAGTCCCAAGGACTGGTGGATTTCCATGGCCTCTTAAACTGGCGCCCTTGATAAATCAAGGAATCAACCATCTTTTCTATACAAACAAGAATCACATGGGGGATTCCGCGGGCAAGGAAGTTTCCCATGGCCTCTTGAGCCGGCGGTGGTATGAAGCCCATCATAAGAGCACTGCTCTGGTTGCTTCGGCAATTTCCACATGATGACGAGGGGTAAAAGAGGGTTTGCTTCCTAGCACAACTCAAACATATGCCTCGACGAGCAATGCTCACACACTACCAGGGGGCTCTCAGCGAGTTGAATACCCTTGTAGTGAACATGGCTTGGAAGCCCGGTGTATACACCTAAAACCCCAGATTAACCCGCGTGCATCAAGTAAATCGCGCCGTCCAGGTAAACCTGGTATGACCCGTCGAACGTATCACAAGTCAATCCTTTGGGACCCTGAACTTGGTCATGTTAAATTGACGATCATCAAGTGATTACCCAAGCCAAAATCATTATGAGATTTTGAACATTGGGTAGCTGTTGACATTGATGATTTGGTTAAAGATTGCGGATCATCTTGACAGGCTTTGCTAAAATGGTTAATGACAGTAGCCTGGCAGCTCATAAAAAGCCTCGAATTTGGAGCCTGACAGCTCGTAAAAAGCCTCGACTACATGGTCTTATTTGCCCCAAAATTTTATTTTTCATTTCTTATGTTTTCACAAATCTTTATCTTCAAGGTCATTGATTTTTCAACCAATTCCATTGATTCAAGACCGGACAACTACAAGGTTGTCCATATGTCTACAGAGCTAAAGTCTGGGTCATGAACACCAGCACTAGTTAAATCGGCGTTCGTCGCAACCCAGACCGGCCTTCGTACTAAGCCGACAAGAGAGCCAAGGGAGTCATGAACACTCGCATCTTGGATTATTTCTACCGGGTTAAGGTTTACAGATATACTTAATCACAGGTATGATACATGTTTGTATTTCATATACAATTCAAGTTGTTTACTTAGAACATGTGTCAGGGCAGTATAACCCGTTCGGTGGTAAACCGCCATGACATCTTTTAGTGTTCATGCAGACACAGGTAAACATAAACTGTTAAAGCATTGCAAACAGGAGATAATTTGGGAATTGCCAATCAAAGTAATACCATGAAGGATAACAGTGGGACAAAGACATAATCTCAACTATTCTATTACAAGGCACTTGCAGGCCCAAAAGAATATTAGTTTCTTGCAAAGTATTCAGCACATAAGATTACACCGAAGCCGGTTTAGGATTCTTCCCCGGCTCGCTATGAAGACTGAGGGTCAGCTTGCTCCGGATCTTCGTCGACTTCTGGCAGCTGCTGGAAATCAGGAGTGCTCCAGTCAATCTTGGCAAGGGCGCGGAAATATACTTCATCGTTTTTGAGTTCTGACGGTTCAATGTCAGGAGCGAAGGTATGCTTACGAATGGATGGAATCAGATTTTCGGTGTCATAAATCGGCCGCTCCACCCGCGCATTCTCTAGATCGTAACCCGGATGATATCTCGTTAAGTCCGCTTCATCAGCAAGCTTACTGGTAAGAGGGCGCATATCTTTGGTTAAGGCGTGAAGGTCTTCAGCAGAGAAGGCTGACCCATCTTCTTTCATGCTGGGATAACCATTCATGGCCTCCGCCGGATCAAAATCGGGAACCCATGCCTTGGCCCGGGTTAACGCCATGAGAGAGCCAGCTCTTGCAGCAGATTTCTTCACTTCAACAAGTCAAGCAGGCAAGATAGATAATTTCTCCAGAGTACCTTGAATGGTGGTCGGCGCCGGTTTATTGTGCGACATAGCACTGATGGCCCTCTCAGCACCGGAGTAGAGTTGTTCCACCAAGGTATAAGCAGCCTTCAGTTTTCTCCGTACATTATCTCCAAGATGAGTCATGCACCTCCCTATATACAAGTGATGAGTTAAACCGGAGCAGTATAAGATTGCAAGGATGAAAGCATATGAAAACAAGTACTCACCGAAGATGGCAGATGTCATATAGTCTACACGCTGCTTTAACCATGATAACTCCTCCGTCACCGGGTTAAGAGCAGCCTCCACGTCCTTGGCTCTTTTCTCTAAAGCAGCCCTTAGTACCTCCCAATTGGACCGCTCCTCTTCAAAATCTTTTTTGAGCTTCTCCATACTCGCTAAAGCAAGGGAAAGCTCCTCCTTGGCTTTCGTCGAAGCAGATTCTTGAAAGGCCAGGTTATTCTGGAGCTCAGTTGTCTCCGAAGCCTTCCGGTTCAAATCAGCCTGCAGAAGGCAGAAAATGTTAGAAGAACTGTTCAATCAAAAGTCTCAGGCACATAACAAGTTATGCACTCGACACTTGGGGGCTAATGTACAATTGAAGTGAAAGAAAGCAACTTTTTCAAACAAGTCCCAAAGCACATAACAAGTTATGTCCTTGGCACTTGGGGGCTAATGTAAGGTCATTCTCAAATATGGAAGAAGTCCCGATTCACCCGCAATGCAGTAAACCGGCCCTTGGGGGCTATACAGGCAAATCAAGCTATTCTAGTTAATCTATCAAAGTCCCGGTTCATCCTAAAGGCTAAGCCGACACTTAGGGGCTAATATGGCCTAATGGTACAATTGCAAAGATACAAGCAGAAATGAAAGGCAAAGGGAAAGAAGTTACCTCATATTTTTCCTTCATCATGTTTACTAAACCGTCCTCGTGGTCGCGACTGGTGAAGAGCCGGTTTAGATACCCAGAGTGGAGTTCCTGGGCACTGAGCTAGGAATAACTCGACAAGTCAGTGCTCCACTTGCCCTTGTCTTTTTGGAGAAGCTCCTCCTTGGCCGTGTGTTTGGCCAAAATAACAGGTTCCGCGGGAGAAGAAAAACCTATCCCCGTTATCTCAACATCTTCTGTCGAGGCAGTAGTTGGCCTGGGGGGATCATCGGTGTGCACCGGACTAACAGGAGCCGAGCTAGCCCGAGGAGGACTAACCCGGACAGGGCTGGCCGGTTCGGCAGTGTTCTCCATGGCATCACCCCTGGAGCAGCAAGATCTTCTTGGTCCATTGGGGAAGGATCATTGAGCGGAATCTCAGTGTTCTCTTCCAAAGGATTGGTAGCTTCAACATCCTCTTCCGGTCCAGAAGTGTTTCCGGCTGCCGGTTTATTTAATTTCGCCTTCTTGCTAGGCTTGGGCATACTGAAAGATTATAGAGTAATGAAAATCACAAAGTCAAAACAAAAAGGTAAACCAGACATTTGGAAAGATGACTTACCCAGGAACAGTCTTAAGCACCGGGACTTGGGTAGCAGTTGACTCGCCGGAAGAAGACAGAGGAGTTTCCTTATAGTTGGGATCAGACGGTTTAAGAGGTTTGCGAATAAGACCTACTTTTGGATGGAGAATGGTTGGAGTAAGCAAAACCTCTGAGCGACGTCTGCGAGCTAGCGTGTGGGGTAATCCGGATGATTCAACCACGTGACCACTATGGCGTGTGGTCCGGCGAGCCTCATGCTGCTGTTTCTTCAAAAGAAAGTTGGGAGTCAATTGAGCGTAAGGGTGAGAGAATGGATATTTCTGGGCTACCCGGCGAATCTTGGGTGGCAACTGTTCTGAATCAGATGAGACAGAAATTACCTAAACTTCATCCGCTTTACTCCCCTCCGCCGGATCCTGGGAAAAGACATTATTGACATAAATGCAGACAAAGGAAAATCAAAGGACATAAGAGTCAAGCAATACCTCAGAAGCCGGATCATCTTCTTCGGGGTTTGAACCGGAAGCGGCGGCAGGTTTCTTCTTATGTTTCTTTACGGCCAAGTTTTTCTTGCGAGTTGGCTTCGCGGTTTATCTTGAGCCTTCTTCTTCCAGAAGGGGTCATTCGCTTGTGTAAAGGGGTAAAAACATATTGAAGACAAGCAATATAGACAGATTAAGGCAAAAAGAAAGGGACATAAGAATATTACCAACAGCGGTTTGTTGTTTACACAAAAAGGTGCTAAACCAATCCGGCCGCAATCCTCGAGGGGGATGTTCAGCATCTTCTTAGCAGACTCAGTGACTTCGTTGTCTGGAAGCACTGTAGCTGAAAAACGCTAAGGGTCCTTCGGATTACCGATGTACTCGCACATTTAACCGGATCGCCGACTTAGCGGGAGAATCCTCCAAGAGAGCGAGCAGCGGACAAAATCAACCCCGGTTAAACCGTTGGCTACGAAAGCCCTGAGTTTGGACAGCTGGGGGGCATACCGAGCCCGGTCTTGGGCACTCAGACGTTGCGGGAAGGGGTGATCCGTTGTCAAGCGATAAGGGCGGTAACCCTGTAGCGGATTTTCTTCCTCTGGTGAAGTGTCCTTGCAATAGAACCAAGTCTGATTCCACTCCTTGGGATGGATGTGAAGAGTGGCGTGAGGGAATCTAACATCCTTCCTCTTTTGGATGCTCACACCGCCAAGTTCAGTATGGGCCCCGTCGGAGAATTTAGTCTGGCGATTCAGATGGAAGAAATCCCGGAATAGCTCTACGGATGGCTCCTCTTGTAGATATGCTTCTGAGAAGACTTGGAAGTTGCAGATGTTTGATATAGAATTGGGACCTATGTCCTGTGGATGGAGTTGAAAATCGGATAAAACGTTGCGGAAGAACTTTGAACCGGGAGGGCTAATACCCCGGGCCAGATGATTGAAAAAGACTATGGTCTCTCCCTCCTTAGGCTTAGGAGGACACTCTTTCCCAGGGGCCCGCCAGTACAGAACCTCCTTCGGACCCAGAACACCAATTGAGGCCGCCTCTACTAAATCGTCCTCGGTGATCCGGGACGGAACCCAGTTGCAGGCAACAAACTGTTTCGCCGTGGAAGCCATCTTTTTCAAAGAAGGAATGCTAAAAGATACAATACAAGATTCGGTTTATGATCTGTGCTACAATGAACCGACACGTTCTATGAAAGCATTGATCTAATTGACGGTTTAAACAAGGGACTAATGGTATCTATTGATCCGGAGCAAGTATGAACGAGACAGCTACCGGTTCATGAATATAGAAGGAGAAGGTTAAACCGCCAATTACAGGACGCAGATCTAAATCTAAACCGTCAGCGCAGGCATATAAGGCACATGTTACAATTGAACCGGTGACATAAGCAGATAAGTTGCAGATCTAAAGTGTGAGAAACAACTTTCACATGAGCAGTGGTAAAATATGGATCTACAACACAAGAAAAATCAAGATAATTCAAGTCATATCCGTCGCAGACAGCGAAGGTTTTTACAGATCCAATCTAAGCTAGCAGTATTGGAGGAACTAAGATTATAAAGGTGGAGCGGAGTCATGCGCACGAGGGTTGACCTAAAAGTTTCACATCTACAGCTAAAGAACGGCCTACGGTGATGAACTGCGAAGAACAAGGGTTCGAGGGCGAGCTACAGAGAAACCCTAGAGCTAAGATCTATGGAGAAGAAGAAGTAACGTACCCGACGAAGCAAGGGACGGCGACGAGTCTCTGGACGCACTCAGGTTGATGCAGCGGCCGGGCTTGGTGACGACGACGAGCTCGAAGGACGGCGACGGAGCTTGAGCGCTGGAGGCCAGAGGAAGACAAAGCAGAGGGGGTAAAGAGATGGCCCTCAGCCCTATTTATTGGCCGAATAGATAAAACGGCAGGAGCAGGAATCGAGGAGATAAAAAATTGGATATGGATTGAGCTGTCGCCTCGATCTTTGGAGCTTTAATAAATAAAGGTAATAAACAGGTACATGCATTAAATGCGTGGATGATGTCACGACGGTTTAAGGAGACCCAAGAGGCTGACGTCATGCCGGTTTATGGAGTATACAGAAGCTGCAGAAAGGGAAACCTGTACAAGACTTTGAAGACTGACATGAACAAGTTCAAATCAATCTGGGGCCTAATGTCAGGGATATTACTGTCAGGTATAAACCGGCCAGGAGGGTCCGGTTTACGTCATCAAGATCATATTATCAGAAGCCCAGCGGAGTATTAATAGGAGGTTATAGCCCGAAGAGGCTCAGGGCCCATGTGTAAAGCCCATGATTCATAAACCGTCATATCATGTAACTTGGGATGTAAGATAGAAAGAGTAGAAACCTAGGCGGACACGTTTATGAGCCGGCCTCGGGACTCTGTAAACCGGACCGTGCGTCACCTCTTATATTAAGGGACGACCCGGCGACTTACAAGACAGGAAACAACAGCTCGAGACACAGGCAAAGCGGATTTGCTCCCTGGTCATCGAAGCCCAAGCAATACCACACCAAGCTAGACGTAGGCTTTTACCTTCATCGAAGGGGCCGAACTAGTATAAAATCCCTGTGTCCTTCGTCCGCTTTAACCCCTTTAAGCTAACCCGTAGCGATGGCCTCACGACTAAGTCCTTTTGCTAGGACATCTGCCGTGATAAATCAACGACAATATGCTTCCTAATTTTGGCCTTTTTATGCTATTGACAAATGTACACCAAGAAGGGTAAATACCATCTACAATAATATAGTACCTCTTTGTGTACTCATGCCCATTCACCGTGAAGTTGCAACCAGGAGCATCACAACTAGCAAGTCTATTAAACAGATGAGACCATTGCAACACATTGATATCATTGAGAGTACCCGTCGTACCAAAAAATAACAAGGCCAAATCCATAAATCCTCGGATGCTACGGCCTCTAGCACAATTGTTGCATCACGAGACTTGCCACATTACTGTCCGTGCCATGCCTTCGGGCATTTTTTCCAAGTCCAATGCACACAATCAACTCTTCCTAGCACGTTGGGCCAACCTCGTTTCTCATTTGCTCCCATCAACTTTTTAGTGTCTTCCTCGTTGGGTGCACAAAGATAGATAGGACCAAAGACGCGGATGATCACTTTGGAGAACCTACACACTGACTCGATTGTAGAATCTTCACCGGCATGGTCAGCCAGAATGCCATATGCAATCACCCGCATAGCCGCCGATATTTTTTGATATGCGCTAAAAGTAATGTTGAGGATATCGCTTATCGTTATCGTCTCAGTCAGCTGTGAATTAGAGATTAATCGGAAATCAGCCGATTAATCGATTTTATCGGTCGACTATTAATCGTCCATTTTTTTGCAAAGCATATGTTTCCAACACTAAAATATGCTATATTCAACACCAAAACAATATTGGATAGAAGTGTTACCTTGATACCTAGCCTTTGAATCCTTGTATAATGACTAACAAAATAAGACAACAGTACATATTGCATAACAAGGTCCACAAAACGCAAATAAACATACTTTTTCAAACATAGTGCTATGAATAGGCCCAATTTATTGGTAGATTCTCGATAAATCGCTTGTCATAGCGATAAATCATCCCAAACGATAAATGGTGAAGATAAGGCATAATCTTGTTGGTCATCCCAAGAGTAGCGATAAATCGGATGATAAATCGCTGAATCGGAAGATTTCTTGAACAGTGGCTAAAACACAACAAGCCCGCGATGTTTCTACTTTGAGTTAAAAAAACGAGAATTGGCCTCGCAAGCTTTCACAATTTTTACGAAAAGGGATCGATGCATTCGATACCTTCTTCGGAATAGGTGCGGCAGATACATAGGATTATTCGTGAAGTAGTCTTGCATCAACATCATATTCCCGAGATGGCGGTTGTAAGGGATGCAAAGATGGCCGACAGTCGATCCTCGTCGTCTCTTGGGGGTTTGATCCTCGACCTCCTTCACGGCTAGGACCACCACCACCATCTGCCGCTGATGGGGCTCAAGCATCGACTCCACATCCGAGTCGTCGGACGTGGACGAATCCTCAAGCCAAAAGTTTACGCATGGCTCAAATCCATCTACAAAACCGCAGTCGAGCTCACATCAACGAAATTTCAAAATGCGCGGTCGACCTACAAGGGGCAGAAAAGGGGCTCACCAGTGATGACTCGGCAATCAATGAATCTGGGGCGGGCGGCGACTCGGTGGCGGTCAATCCGGGGCGGTGCCGACCCAGAGGCGGCTCGGCTCGGCGGATCCGGGGCACTGACAAGTGGACCCGGGTGCAGTGCGGCCCGGCGGCGCGATCTCGCTAGTGGAAATGGCTGGAATCGCATGCAGTGGGCGGGCGGCTACGGGAGGGGATGTGGGGAATGCGCGCGCTAAAATGTCCCTCCAGCCAACCGCTTTCACAAGATACATGGTGATACGTCTCCAACATATATATAATTTTTTATTGTTCCATGCTATTATATTATCAACTTTAAATGTTTTATATGCATTAATATGCTATTTTATATTATTTTTGGGACTAAGTTATTAACCTAGGGCCCAGTGCCAGCTTATGTTTTTTCCTTGTTTTTGAGTTTCGCAGAAAAGTAATATCAAACAGAGTACAAGCGGAATAAAACTTTCGCGATGATTTTTCTTGGACCAGAAGACACACGTATGACTTGGAGAGGAATTCCGAGGAGTCCCGAGGTCACCACAAGCCCTCAAGGCGTGCGCCCTAGGGGCGCCTCCCTGACTTGTGGGCCCCAAGGGACACCTCCAACCCTAATCTTTGGCAATAAATTTATAAATATTCCCCAACCACCAGAAGCATCCACAAAAATACTTTTCAGCCGCCGCAGGTCTCTGTTCCCGTGAGATCCCATCCGGAGGCCTTTTCCGGTACTCTGCTGGAGGGGGACCTGATCACGGAGGGCTTCTACATCAACCTTGCTGCCCATTCAATGACGCATGAGTAGTTTACCTCAGACCTACGGGTCCATAGCTAGTAGCTAGATCGCTTCTTCTCTCTCGTTGATCTTCAATACAATGTTCTCCTCGATGTTCTTGGAGATCTATTCGATGTAATCTTCTTTTGCAGTGTGTTTCTCGAGATCTGATGAATTGTGCATTTATGATAAGATTATCTATGAATACTATCTGGATTATCTCTGAATTCTTATATGCATGATTTGATATCTTTGTATTTCTCTTCGAATTATTGGTTTGGTTTGGCCAACTAGATTGGTAGTTCTTGCAGTGGGAAAGGTGCTTAGTTTTGGGTTCAATCTTGCGGTGTCCTCACCCAATGACAGAAGTGGTAGCGAGGCACGTATTGCATTGTTGCCATCAAGGATAAAAAGATGGGGTTTATATCATATTGCTTGAGTTTATCCCTCTACATCATGTCACCTTGCTTAAGGCGTTACTCTTTTCTTATGAACTTAATATTCTAGATGCATGCTAGATAGCGGTTGATGAGGACATCAATACCATTGTTACACCCACCGCCCCTGATATTATACATACTGGAGTAATTACTAGAGCTCGCGCACGCCAATTAAATTACCAGGTACTTTCGTATCTTGGTAACGATTCTAATGTTCATGAGAATATGATGATGCTAAATTGGATACATTTGTGTTGAGTACTAATGAAGGGCTTAGAATGGACAAGAGGGTTGAACACTGGATGAGGATCAAGCATGGAGATGAAAGCGCGCGTCAAGGGATCCAGAACGGCGTTTCTAGTGCGTATTTGAGCACTTTAAAGCCTCCGTGATGACCTACAAGGACATGGACGAAATATACAAGATGCCCCTTCATAATTTTTGTCCATAGCTTATTTTAGGTGATGCGTCACCTTATTTTTGGGCCAAGCCCATATAATTTAGAAATACTAAAGTATATGCTATTTTTAGAGTCCGTATGCGTGGGGAAAACAGAGTTAGGATTGGTTTCAGACCCCTCCTCTTCCTCCATATATACATCCCTTAGGGCATCGTTTAGACTTTGGGTTTTGTTTAGATTAAAGTTCGCCATAGCTGCAACTTCGCGTACTTCGTTTGTGTTCAACGACCAGACAAAAATGTCACAGAACCCCACCTTTATCAATAAAGCTTTCATCTTATATTCGCAATATCCAGATTGCAATCTCAGTTTCTTGCTTGTTCTTTGTTTGCTTGCAGGAAATAGATCATCGTGGTCAGGTTGATAGTATGGTCAATAACCTCTCGGAGTTGGTTTAGCGATTGCTAAGGCACGACATCTTCGCACATTCATAGTCAGATCGTCAAAGTCTTCTCCTCCGAAAACGATAATCACCATCTCATCGAAAGATGGGACACCTTTGCCTCTATCAGCGGTCGATGTGTGGAGTAATAGTAGTAGATGCAGAATTGTTTGGGTCTACTTCTCACGTATGTGATGCCTATATTCATGATCATTGCCTTAGATATTGTCATAACTTTGTGCTTTTCTATCAATTGCTCGACAATAATTTGTTTACCCACCGTATGCTTTATTCAAGAGAGAAGCCTCTAGTGAAACATATGGCTCCCGCGTATATTTTCCATCTATTATTTTCAGATCTATAAAACCAAAAAACCAAAAATACCTTGCCGCAATTATTTTGTGTTTACTCTATTTTTCTTTTTACTTTAGTTTTAATTATATCTCTATCAGATCTCACTCTTGTTCGTGACATTGAAGGGATTAACAACCCCTTTTCCGCATTGTGTGCAAGTGTTTGTTAGTTTGTGCAGGTGCATATATTGGGGACTTGCTTGTACCTCCTACTAGATTGATACCTTGGTTCTCAAACTGAGAGAAATACTTATCTCTAATTTGCAGCATCACCCTTTCCTCTTCAAGGGAAAAATCAACGCAAGCTGAAGAAGTAGCAGGAAGAATTACTGGCGCCGTTGCCGGGGAGGTCTACATCAAGCCTACCAAGTACTTGTCATAAACTCTCATCTCTTGCACTTACATTATTTGTCATTTTCCTCTCCTTTTCATCTCCCCCACTTCAAAAATGTTTTCAGAAAATCACAAAAATATTTGCCTTTTTTTAATTCGCCCTTTTTCCGTTCGTCTTTCTCATTCGCTTTTATTTGCTCGTGTGCTAGATCGCTTTGCCATCATGTCTGAATATGGAGAGGTTATCATTGATAATAATAATCTTGAAGAAAGACTTGAATCTCGTGATAGGGAAAAGGAACCCCGTGCTAATTATAATACAAAAACCTTTCATTTAGGGGACGGTAACATTATTGGTAAAATGATTATTCAGGAGTTTTTCAATTGTATGGGAGTTTTACCAATTAAGAGATATATTCTGTTGGGGAATGCAGTATTTCAAAAACAATCCTACGATCATGCAAGATCTATCTAGGAGAAGCATAGCAACGAGCGGGGAGAGTGTGTCCACGTACCGTCGTAGGCCGAAAGTGGAAGCTTTTATTAACGCGGTTGATGTAGTCGAACGTATTCACGATCCAACCGATCCAAGTACCGAACATACGGCACCTCCGTGTTCAACACACGTTCAACAGGATGATGTCCCTCGAGCTCTTGGTCCAGTTAAGGACGAGGGAGAGTTCCATCAGCACGACGACGTGGGGACGGTGTTGATGATGTGATCCGCGCAAGGCTTCGCCTAAGCACTACGGCAATATGACCTGAGGTGGATGATAACCCACAAGTGTAGGGGATCGCAACAGTTTTCGAGGGTAAAGTATTCAACCCAAATTTGTTGATTCGGCACAAGGGGAGCCAAAGAATACTCTTAAGTATTAGCAGCTGAGTTGTCAATTCAACCACACCTGGAAACTTAATATCTGTAGCAAGATAGTTTAGTAGCAAAGTAATATGATAGTGACGGTAGCGGCAATAAAAGCAACGATAGTGTTTTTGTAGTTTTTGTAATAGTAGCAACGGAAAAGTAAATAAGCAACTAGCAATATAGGTAAAGCTCACAGGCATTGGATCGGTGATGGGAAATTATGTCGGATGCAATTCATCATGTAGAAGTTATAACCTAGGGTGACACAGAATTAGCTCCAGTTCATCAATGCAATGTAGGCATGTATTCCGAATATAGTCATACGTGCTTATGGAAAAGAACTTGCATGACATCTTTTGTCCTACCCTCCCGTGGCAACGGGGTCCTATTGGAAACTAAGGGATATTAAGGCCTCCTTTTAATAGAGTACCGGACCAAAGCATTAACACATAGTGAATACATGAACTCCTCAAACTACGGTCATCACCGGGAGTGGTCCCGATTATTGTCACTTCGGGGTTGCGGGATCATAACACATAGTAGGTGACTATAGACTTCCAAGATAGGATCAAGAACACACATATATTCATGGAAACATAATAGGTTCAGGTCTGAAATCATGGCACTCGGGCCCTGGTGACAAGCATTAAGCATAGCAAAGTCATAGCAACATCAATCTCAGAACATAGTGGATACTAGGGATCAAACCCTAACAAAACTAACTCGATTACATGATAGATCCCATCCAACCCATCACCGTCCAGCAAGCCTACGATGGAATTACTCACACACGGCGGTGAGCATCATGGAATTGGTGATGGAGGAAGGTTGATGATGACGGTAGTGACGATCTCCACTCTTCGGAGCCCCGAACGGACTCCAGATCAGCCCTCCCGAGAGAGATTAGGGCTTGGCGGCAGCTCCGTCTCGTGAAACGCGATAATTCCTTCTCTCTGATTTTTTTCTCCCCGAAACGGAAGATATATGATCTGGGGGTACGTCGGTGGAGCATCGGGGGGCCCACGAGGCAGGGGGCGCGACCTGGGCAGGGGGGCGCGCCCCCACCCTCATGGACAGGGTGTGGCCCCCCCGGGGAGGATCTTATTGCAGATATTTTTATATTTTCCGAAATAATTCTCCCTTGATTTTCAGGCGGTTCCGAGAACTTTTTATTTCTGCACAAAAAACAACATCATGGCAATTCTGCTGAAAACAGCGTCAGTCCGGGTTAGTTCCATTCAAATCATGCAAGTTAGAGTCCAAAACAAGGGCAAAAAGGTTTGGAAAAGTAGATACGTTGGAGACGTATCAACTCATCCAAGCTTAAACCTTTGCTTGTCCTCAAGCAATTCAGTTGATAAACTGAAAGTGATAAAGAAAAACTTTGACAAACTCTTTTTGCTCTTGTTGTTGTAAATATGTAAGCTAGCATTCAGGTTTTCAACAAGATCATGAACTAACCACATTCACAATAAATTTCAGGTCTCAAGACTACTCACATCAATAGCATAATCAACTAGCGAGCAATAATAGTAAACCTCGGATGACAACACTTTCTCAAAACAATCATGATATGATATAACAAGATGGTATCTCGCTAGCCCTTTCTGAGACCGCAAAACATAAATGTAGAGCACCTTTAAAGATCAAGGACTGACTAGACATTGTAATTCATGGTAAAAGAGATCCAGTCATGATCATACTCAATGCAAATTAATAGTAATACATGCAGCGACATAGGTGCTCTCCTACTGGTGCTATTTGATAAGAGGATGATGACTCTGCATAAAAGTAAATAGATAGGCCCTTCGCAGAGGGAAGCAGGGATTTGTAGAGGTGCCAGAGCTCGATTTTTAAATAGAGATGAATAACATTTTGAGCGGTATACTTTCATTGTCAACATAACAACCAAGAATCTTTATATCTCCCATGCTACGCACATTATAGGCGGTTCCCAAACAGAATGTTAAAGTTTATACTCCCCCAACCACCAACAAGCACACTCCACGGCTAGCCCGAAACAATGGGTACCGTCCAAACCAGCAACAACCCTGGGGGAGTTTTGTTTAATTATTATGATTTTGAGCATGGGACTGGGCATCCCGGTTACCAGCCATTTTCTTATGAATGATGAGCGGAGTCCACTCATCGTGAGAATAACCCACCTAGCATGGAAGATATAGACAACCCTAGTTGATACATGAGCTATTCGAGCATACAAAACAGAATTTCATTTGAAGGTTTAGAGTTTGGCACATACAAATATACTTGGAACGGCACGTAAATACCGCATATAGGAAGGTATGGTGGATTCATGTGGAATAACTTTGGGGTTTATGGAAGTGGATGCACAAGCAATATTCCCGCTTAGTACAGGTGAAGGCTAGAAAGAGACTGAGAAGCGACCAGCTAGAGAGCAACAACGGTCATGAACATGCATTAAAATTACTCAACAATGAATGCGGGCACGAGTAGGATATAAATCACCATGAACATAAATATCATGGAGGCTATGTTGATTTGTTTCAACTACATGCGTGAACATATGCCAAGTCAAGTTACTTAAATCGTTCAAAGGAGGATACCACCCATCATACCACATCACAACCATTTTAATATCATGTTGGCATGCAAGATAGACCATTATAAACTCTCAATTAATTAAGCATGGCATCAGCAGCTATGATCTCTAGTTATCATTGCAAACATGTTTCATTCATAACAAGCTGAATCAAGAACGACGAGCAATCATATTTACAAAAACAAAAGTGGTCGAGTTCGTACCAGCTTTTGTCATCTCAATTAGTTCATCATATATCATCCTTATTGCCTTTCACTCGCACGACCGAACGGTGTGGATAATAATAATAGTGCACGTGCATTGGACTAAGCTGGAATCTGCAGGCATTTAATACAAGAGAGAAGACAAGGTAATATGGCTCAAGGTTAATTTAACAACAAAGCATATTATGAGAACCACTAAGCAATTTCAATCATGGTCTTCTATTCTTAACCCCTAAAGAAAAGAAAAGAAACTATTTACACGGGAAAGCTCCCAACAAGCAAAAGAAGAACGGGAAATCTTTTAGAGTTTTCATTTTTAACTACTATTACAAGCAAAGAAAATAAACTAGCTAGAAGCTACAACTAATATTTTTTGTTTTTCTGGGTTTTTCTAGCACACAAGAAAAAGACTAAGAAAAAGAAATTGAAACTAAGCATGGATGGTACAGTGAAAGAGTGTGAGCACCGACAACTAGAATAAATGTGAACATGAATGTAAGTCGGTGAGAAACACGTACTCCCCCAAGCTTAGGCTTTTGGCCTAAGTTGGTCTATGGCCAGTATTGGCCTGACGGATATCCAAATTTGTAGTTGGGGTCGTACTGAGATGCAGCAGATGCTGCATGCTGAGCTGCAGCTTGAAGGCGGGTTGCCTCCATCATGTTATAATAGGCATTTGCCTCCTCCATAGTTATAGTGTATCTTCGTTTTTCCTGAAAGTTAAACAAAGTAGGGGCAGGAAGAACAATAGGGATGGCATGCTGCCTGTTGAAGATTAGTCGATATTTGAGGGTTTGATTATCCCACTCTATAAACTGGTGACTAGCCATAGCATGACAGTCTAAATAAGCAGGAGGTAAAGGTTCATCATTCGTGTGCACAGACACACCAAGATAGCGGGCTATGCGAGTAGCATAGATCCCACCAAATAAATCTCCATGCAAACCATTATGGTGTAGTCTACGTGCAACAATTGCTCCCAAGTTATATTGCCTATCACCTAGTACAGCACTCCTGAGCACACTAAGATCAGGGACACACATGTGACAAGCCTCATCTTTACCATTTATGCATCTACCGATAAAGAGAGCAAAGTAATGAATAGCAGGAAAGTGTATGCTCCCCGTGGTAGCTTGTGTGACGTCCCTGGATTCTCCCACTGTAATACTAGCAAGGAATTCCCTAAATTCAGATTTGCGAGGATCACTCATACTGCCCCACTATGGGAGCTTGCAGGCAACATTAAAATCCTCTAAATCCATGGTATAAGATTTATCACAAAGGTCAAACAGGACAGTGTGAGAATTACGTGAAGATGAAAATTTAAACCTTCTCACAAAGCTATCAGTTAAGCCACGGTATTGAGGACACTTATCTTGTATGAAGTCCTCGAGGTCAGTGTTGCGCACGTATGCGTAAAATTCAACTTTGATGCCCGCTTGACCCATAAATTCATCTGACGGCCATTCAGAAGACCGCACATCAGCATCCCTCGGTGGTTCATTGTTCGGTTCACGGAATGCGAGCCTCGGTTCTTGCTTCCTTGAAGGACCACCTTGGAAGTTCCTCCGAGACATTTTTCTGAAATTTTTAGTAACTTCAAAATAAAAGTTAACCAAACTCCACAAGGTTGATAGCAACAACTCCTATAAGTGCCTATAGGCTATATCATGCATTAGAACTACTTGGGACCAAGAAAATTTGACATGCAAGATCAAGAACAAGGTCACCACAGCAGCATAAATTTGCAACAAATAAAGCACTAGAATAAAAACTAATTGGACCAATGGAGGAGTCACATACCAAGGAACAATCTCCCCAAATAGTTTGGTGAATGGTGCTTTGAGCAAGGAGATCGAAAATGGCAGCAAGATGAGCTAGAACTCGGGTTTGAGCTGGTGGGGGAATTTTTTGGGAGGAAGAAGAAGAGCATGGGTGCAACGATAAGTGGAGGGGGGCCACATGGGGCCCACAAGGCAGGGTCGCGTCCTGTGCAGGGGGGCGCGCCTTGTACCCTCGTGGCCACATGCTGGCTCCCCTCCTGTGTCTTCAGTGCCATATTTTCTTAAATATTATAGGAAAAATCATATTTCATTTTCATGTCATTTGGAGAACTTTTATTCTCAGGATATTTTTTATTGCACGGGTAAGTCTGGAAACAGACAGACAATGCTATTTTTGTTTAATTTAACCTAATTAACAGAAAGTAAAAGGAGGGTACACAAGATTGTGCTATCTAGATTCACCTATCCCATGCTCATCAAAAGGAATCCATTAACAAGGTTGATTAGGTCTTGTTAATAAACTCTTTCCGAGTAACATGAAACCGGAGAATTTTTGAATAACACTAGGTTACCTCAATGGGGATATGTATGTCCCCAACAATAAGAATGTCATATGCCTTCTTGATAGTAGGATTGGGAAACTCAAAACCTCCAATAGTGATAGTTGAAGTTTTTCCAATATAATTGATACTATGAACTTGAGGTTGTTTCCTCGGAAAGTGTACCGTATGCTCATTACCATTGACATGAAAAGTGACATTGCCTTTGTTGCAATCAATAACAGCCCCTGCAGTATTCAAAAAAGGTCTTCCAAGAATAATAGACATACTATCGTCCTCGGGAATATCAAGTATAACAAAGTCTGTTAGAATAGTAACGTTTGCAACTACAACAGGCACATACTCACAAATATTGACAGGTATAGCAGTTGATTTATCAGCCATTTGCAAAGATATTTCAGTAGGTGTCAACTTACTCAAGTCAAGTCTACGATATAAAGAGAGAGGCAGAACACTAACACG
>LR738715.1:658247913-658296630 GCA_902687465.1 Secale cereale | reverse complement strand
GAAAATACAACCAGCACAACTATCCAGGTGGTCTCTGGAAGCATCGATTAGTCCATTATAAAAGACATCAAGTATATCATGCATCTCAAGAGGATGATCAGGCAAAGCATTAAGTAACTGGAGAAGCCTCCCCCAAGCTTGTGGGAGACTCTCTTCTTCAATTTGAGCAAAGTTATATATTTCCCGTAAGGCAGCTTGTTTCTTATGAGCGGGAAAATATTTAGCTGAGAAGTAATACATCATATCCCGGGGACTACGCACACAACCAGGATCAATAGAATTAAACCAAGTCTTAGCATCACCCATTAACGAGAACGGGAATAACTTAAGGATATAGTAATAATGAATCTTTCCATCGTTGGTAAACAGGGTGGCTATATAATTCAACTTGGTAATATGTGCCACAACAGTTTCAGACTCATAGCCATGGAAAGGATCAGATTCAACCAAAGTAATTAACTCAGGATCAATAGAGAATTCATAATCCTTATCAGTAACACGGATAGGTGAAGTAGCAAAAGCAGGGTCATGTTTCATTCTAGCATTCAAGGACTTTTCTTTCAGTTTAGCTAATAACTTCTTAAGATCATATCTATCATTGCAAGCAAGAAAGTCTCTAGCAGTTTTTTCATCCATAACATAACCCTCAGGAACAACAGGTAATTCATATCTATTGGGAGTAGTTTCATCATCACTTTCATAAATATCATCAACATTTGCACTCTCCCTAACCTTAGCAATTTGTTCATCTAGAAATTCACCTAGTGGCACAGTATCAGGCATAGAAGTAGTTTCATCATACATAGCAGAAGTAGCATCATCAAGAACATACGACATATCAAATTCAGTAGCAGGAGTAGGTGTCGCAAGTTTACTCATAACAGGAGGAGAATCAAGTGTAGAGCTAGATGGCAATTCCTTACCTCCCCTCGTAGTCGAGGGTAAGATCTTGGTTTTTGAGTCCTTCAAATTCTTCATATTGATCGACAGATATAAATCCCAAGTGACTTAAAGAATAGAGCTATGCTCCCCGGCAACGGCTCCAGAAAATAGTCTTGATAACCCACAAGTGTAGGGGATCGCAATAGTTTTCGGGGGTAAAGTATTCAACCCAAATTTGTTGATTCGACACAAGGGGAGCCAAAGAATACTCTTAAGTATTAGTAGCTGAGTTGTCAATTCAACTACACCTGGAAACTTAATATCTGCGGCAAGATAGTTTAGTAGCAAAGTAATATGATAGTGACGGTAGCGGCAATAAAAGTAACGATAGTGTTTTTGTAGTTTTTGTAATAGTAGCAACGGAAAAGTAAATAAGCAACTAGCAACATAGGTAAAGCTCGTAGGCATTGGATCGGTGATGGGAAATTAGGTCGGATGCAATTCATCATGTAGAATTTATAACCTAGGGTGACACAGAACTAGCTCCAGTTCATCAATGCAATGTAGGCATGTATTCCGAATATAGTCATACGTGCTTATGGAAAAGAACTTGCATGCCATTTTTTGTCCTACCCTCCCGTGGCAACGGGGTCCTATTGGAAACTAAGGGATATTAAGGCCTCCTTTTAATAGAGTACCGGACCAAAGCAATAACACATAGTGAATATATGAACTCCTCAAACTACGGTCATCACCGGGAGTGGTCCCGATTATTGTCACTTAGGGGTTGCCGGATCATAACACATAGTAGGTGACTATAGACTTGCAAGATAGGATCAAGAACACACATATATTCATGGAAACATAATAGGTTCAGATCTGAAATCATGGCACTCGGGCCCTAGTGACAAGCATTAAGCATAGCAAAGTCATAGCAACATCAATCTCAGAACATAGTGGATACTAGGGATCAAACCCTAACAAAACTAACTCGATTACATGATAGATCCCATCCAACCCATCACCGTCGAGCAAGACTATGATGGAATTACTCACACACGGCGGTGAACATCATGGAATTGGTGATGGAGGAAGGTTGATGATGATGGTGGCGACGATCTCCACTCTCCGGAGCCCCGAACGGACTCCAGATCAGCCCTCCCGAGAGAGATTAGGGCTTGGCGGCGGCTCCGTCTTGTGAAACGCGATAATTCCTTCTCTCTGATCTTTTTCTCCCCGAAACGGAAGATATATGATCTGGGGGTACGTCGGTGGAGCATCAGGGGCCCACAAGGCAGGGGGCGCGCCCCCACCCTCGTGGACAGGGTGTGGGCCCCCCGGTGAGGATCTTCTTGCAGATATTTTTTATATTTTCCGAAATAATTCTCCGTTGATATTCAGGCGATTCCGAGAACTTTTTTTTCTGCACAAAAACAACACCATGTCAATTCTGCTAAAAACAGCGTCAGTTCGGGTTAGTTCCATTCAAATCATGCAAGTTAGAGTCCAAAACAAGGGCAAAAGTGTTTGGAAAAGTAGATACGATGGAGACGTATCAGTGGAATCTATGGAGGGGGGCACCTCACATGGCTAAAACAACTGTCAACTTGTGTGTCCTAGGGTGCCCCCTGCCCCCGTATATAAAGGAGCAAGGGGGAGGCCGGCCGGCCTCATAGGGCGCGCCCAAGGGGGGAATCCTACTCCAAGTAGGAGTTGGATCCCCCCTTTCCTAGTCATACTAGGAGAAGAAGGAAGGAGAGGGAGAGGAGAAGGAAAGACGGGCGCCGCCCCTCCCCCTAGTCCAATTCGAACTAGCCCATGGGGAAGCGCACCGCCAGCCATTGGCTGCTGCCCTCTCTCTCCCCTAAGTCCCATTACTTCCCCGGTGATTCCGATAACCCTTCCGGCACTCCGATATTTATCCGGTGACCCCCAGAACTCATCCGGTGTCCGAATAACATCGTCCAATATATCGTTCTTTATGTCTCAACCATTTCGAGACTCCTCGTCATATCCGTGATCTCATCCAGGACTCCGAACAATCTTCGGTCATCAAAAACACATAACTTATAATACAAATTGTCATCGAACATTAAGCGTGTGGACCCTACGGGTTCGAGAACTATGTAGACATGACCGAGACATATCTCCGGTCAATAACCAATAGCGGAACCTAGATGCTCATATTGGCTCCTACATATTCCACGAATATCTTTATCGGTCAAATCGCATAACAACATACGTTGTTCCCTTTGTCATCGGTATGTTACTTGCCCGAGATTCGATCGTCGGTATCATCATACCTAGTTCAATCTCGTTACCGGCAAGTCTTCTTTACTCGTTCTGTGATACATCATCTCGAGACTAACTCATTAGTCATTTGCTTGCAAGGCTAATTATGATCTGTATTACCAAGAGGGCCCAAAGAAACCTCTCCGACACTCGGAGTGACAAATCCTAATCTTGATCTATGGCAACACCACAAAAACTTTCGGAAACACCTGTAGAGCATCTTTGTAATCACCCAGTTATGTTGTGACGTTTGATAGCACACAAGGTGTTACTCCGGTATTCATGAGTTGCATAATCTCATAGTCAGAGGAACATGTATAAGTCATGAAGAAAGCAATAGTAGTAAAACTAAACGATCATAGCGCTAAGCTAACAGATGGGTCTTGTCCATCAATCATTCTCCTAATGATGTGACCCCGTTAATCAAATGACAACACATGTCTATGGTTATGAAACATAACCATCTTTGATTAACGAGCTAGTCTAGTAGAGGCACACTAGGGACGCTCTGTTTTGTCTATGTATTCACACATGTATCAAGTTTTCGGTTAATACTATTCTAGCAAGAATAAAAGACATTTATCATGATATATAATGAAATATAAAAAACAACTTTATTATTACCTCTAGGGCATATTTCCTTCAGTATCCGACTTGCACTAGAGTCAATAATGTAGATTACATAGTAATGATTCTAACACCCATGGAGTGTTGGTGCTGATCATGTTTTGCTCGTGGAAGAGGCTTAGTCAACGGGCCTACGACATTCAGATCCGTATGTATTTTGCAAATCTCTATGTATCCCTCCTTGACTTGATTGCGGATGGAGTTGAAACGTCTCTTGATGTGCTTGGTTCTCTTGTGAAACCTGGATTCCTTCGCCAAGGCTATTGCTCCACTGTTGTCACAAAAGATTTTCATTGGACCCGATGCACTAGGTATTACACCTAGATCGGATATGAACTCCTTCATTTGCTGATTCCGAAGAAGCTATGTACTCTGCTTCACACGTAGATCCCGCAACGACGCTCTGCTTGGAACTGCACCAACTGACAGCTCCACCGTTCAACAAAAATGCATATCCGGTTTGTGACTTAGAGTCATCCAGATCAGTGTCAAAACTTGCATCGACGTAACCGCTTACGACGAGCTCTTTGTCACCTCCATAAATGAGAAACATATCCTTCCTCCTTTTCAGGTACTTCAGGATGTTCTTGACCGTTGTCCAGTGATCCACTCCTAGATTACTTTGGTACCTCCCTACTAGACTTATAGCAAGGCACACATCAGGTCTGGTACACATCATTGCATACATGATAGAACCTATGGCTGAAGCATAGGGAATGACTTTCATTTTCTCTCTATCTTTTGCAATGGTCGGGCATTGAGTCTTACTCAACTTCACACCTTGTAACACAGGTAAGAACCCTTTTTTCGACTGATCCATTTTGAACTTCTTCAAAACTTTATCAAGGTGTGTGCTATGTGAAAGTCCAATTAAGTGTCTTGATCTATCTCTATAGATTTTGATGCCCAATATATAAGCAACGTCACCGAGGTCCTTCATTGACAAACTCTTATTCAAGTATCCTTTTATGCTATCCAGAAATTCTACATCATTTCCAATCAACAATATGTCATCCACATATAATATTAGAAATGCTACAGAGCTCCCACTCACTTTCTTGTAAATACATGCTTCTCCAAAAGTCTGTATAAAACATTATGATTTGATCACCTCATCAAAGCGTATATGCCAACTCCGAGATGCTTGCATCATATACAACTTTTCTTTGAGATATCCATTTGCCAGATTTCATAATCAAAAAATGCGGCAATTGCTAACATGATTCAGAGAGAATTAAGCATCGCTATGGGTGAGAAAGTCTCATCCTAGTCAACACCTTGAACTTGTTGAAAACCTTTTGCAACAAGTCGAGCTTTGTAGACAGTAACATTACCATCAGCGTCAGTCTTCCTCTTAAACATCCATTTATTTTCAATGGCTTGCAGATCATCGGGCAAGTCAACCAAAGTCCACACTTTGTTTTCATACATGGATCCCATCTCAGTTTTCATGGCCTCAAGCCATTTTGCGGAATCTGGGCTCATCACCGCTTCCTCATAGTTCGCAGGTTCATCATGGTCTAGTAACATGACTTCCAGAACAGAGTTACCATACCACTCTGGCGCGGAACATACTCTGGTTGACCTACGAGGTTCAGTAGTAACTTGATCTGAAGTTTCATGATCATCATCATTAGCTTCCTCACTAATTGGTGTAGGAATGGCATGAACTAATTTCTACGATGAACTACTTTCCAATTCAGGAGAAGGTACAATTACCTCATCAAGTTATACTTTCCTCCCACTCACTTCTTTCAAGAGGACTCCTTCTCTAGAAAGGATCTGTTCTTAGCAACGAATATCTTGCCTTCGGATCTGTGATAGAAGGTGTACCCAACAGTTTCCTTTGGGTATCCTATTAAGACACATTTTTCCGACCTGGGTTCGAGCTTATCATGTTGAAGCTTTTTCACATAAGCACCGCAGCCCCAAACTTTAAGAAATAACAACGTGGGTTTCTTGCCAAACCACAGTTCGTAAGGTGTCGTCTCAACGGATTTAGATGGTGGCCTATTTAACGTGAATGCAGCAGTCTCTAAAGCATAACCCCAAAACGATAGTGGTAAACCGGTAAGAGACATCATAGATCGCATCATATATAATAAAGTACGGTTATGATGTTCGAACACACCATTACGCTGTGGTGTTCCAGGTGGCGTGAGTTGTGAAACCATTCCACATTGTTTCAAATGAAGACCAAACTCATAACTCAAATATTCGCCTCCGTGATCAGATAGTACAAACTTTATTTTCTTGTTACGATGATTCTCTACTTCACTCTGAAATTCTTTGAACTTTTCAAATGTTTCAACCTTGTGCTTCATCAAGTAGATATACCCATATCTGTTCAAATCATCTGTGAAGGTCAGAAAATAACGATACCCGCTGCGAGCCTCAACACTCATTGGACCACATACATCAGTATGTATGATTTCCAACAAGTCAATTGCTCGCTCCATTGTTCCGGAGAACGGAGTTTTACCCATCTTGCCCATGAGGCAGGGTTTGCAAGAACCAAATGATTCATAATCAAGTGATTCCAAAAGTCCATCAGCATGGAGTTTCTTCATGCGCTTTACACCAATATGACCTAAATGGTGGTGCCACAAATAAGTTGCACTATCATTATCAACTTTGCATCTTTTGGCTTCAATATTATGAATAAGTGTATCACTACTATCGAGATTCAACACAAAATAGACCATTTATCAAGGGTGCATGACCATAAAAGATATTACTCATATAAACAGAACAACCATTATTCTCTGATTTAAATGAATAACTGTCTCGCCACAAACAAGATCCAGATCTAATGTTCATGCTCAACGCTGGCACCAAATAACAATTATTTAGGTCTAAAACTAATCTCGAAGGTAGATGTAGAGGTACTGTGCTGACGACGATCACATCGAGTTTGGAACCATTTCCCACGCGCATCGTCACCTCGTCCTTAGATAATCTTTGTTTAATCAGTAGCTCCAGCTTCAAGTTACAAATATGAGCAACCAAACCAGCATCAAATACCCAGGTGCTACTACGAGCATTAGTAAGGTACACATCAATAACATGTATATCAAATATACGTTTGTTCACTTTGCCATCCTTCTTATCCGCCAAATACTTGGGGTAGTTTCCAGTGACCAGTCCCTTTGCAGTAGAAGCACTCAGTTTCAGGCTTGGCTCCAGACTTGGGTTTCTTCCCGGGAGTATCAACTGGCTTGCTATTCTTTTTGAAGTTCCCCTTCTTTTCCTTGCCCTTTTTCGTGAAACTAGTGGCCTTGTTAACCATCAACACTTGATGCTCCTTTTTGATTTCTTCCTCCGCAGCTTTGAGCATAGCGAAGAGCTCGGGAATTGTTTTCTGCATCCCTTGTATATTATAGTTCATCACAAAGCCTTTATAGCTTGGTGGCAGTGATTGAAGAACTCTGTCAATAACACTATCTTCATAAACTTTGACTCCAAGTTGAGTCATGTGATTGTAGTACCCGGACATTCTGAGTAAGTGTTCACTGATAGAACTGTTCCCTCCGTCTTGCAGCTATAGAACTTGTGGGAGACTTCATATCTCTGAACCAGGCATTTGCTTGAAATATTAACTTCAACTCTTGGAACATCTCATATGCTCCATGACATTCAAAACGTCTTTGAATACCCGATTCTAAGCCATAACGCATGGCACACTGAACTATCGAGTAGTCATCAGCTTTGCTCTGCCATACGTTCATAATGTCCGGTGTTGCATCTGCAGCGGGCTTTTCACCTAGCAGTGCTTCCAGGACATAATTCTTCTGTGCAGCAATGAGGATAATCCTCAAGTTACTGACCCAGTCCGTGTAGTTGCTACCATCATCTTTCAACTTAGCATTCTCTAGGAACACATTAAAATTCAAGGGTACGGTAGCACGGGCCATTGATCTACAACAACATGGATATGCAAAAACTATCAGGACTAAGTTTATGATAAATTAAAGTTCAATTAATCATATTACTAGATAGACATCCCTCAAGTCATCTAAATGATCACGTGATCCAAATCAACTAAACCATGTCCGATCATCACGTGAGATGGAGTAGTTTTCAATGGTGAACATCTTATGTTGATCATATCTACTGTATGATTCACGCTCGACCTTTCGGTCTCCAGTGTTCCGGGGCCATGTCTTTACATGCTAGGCTCGTCAAGTTTAACCCGAGTATTCTGCTTGAGAAAAACTTTCCTACACCCATTGTATGTGAACGTAGAGCTTATCACACCCGATCATCACGTGGTTCCTCAGCACGATGAACTGTCACAACGGTGCATACTCAGGGAGAACACATGTACCTTCAAATTTTGTAAGGGATCATCTTATAATGCTACCGCCGTACTAAGCAAAATAAGATGCATAGCGTCGTGGTTGTCTCGCCCACTATTGCTTCTACTACTATCGCTATCTCATAGTGACAAAGTAAAGCAATTACATGGTGTTCACAATTCATACAATAAAGAGATAACCATAAGGCTCCTGTCGGTTGCCGATAATTTACAAAACATGATCATCTCATAGAATATCGTATAACTCATCATGTCTTGACCATATCACATCACAACATGCCTCCAAAAACAAGTTAGACGTCCTCTACTTTGTTGTTGCAAGTTTTACGTGGCTGCTACGGGCTTCTAGTAAGAACCGTTCTTACCTACGCATCAAAACCACAACGATTTTTCGTCAAGTGTGCTGATTTAACCTTCAACAAGGATCAGCCGTAGTCACACTCGATTCAACTAAAGTTGGAGAAACTGACACCCGCCAGCCATCTGTGTGCAAAGCACGTTGGTAGAACCAGTCTCATGAACACGTTCATGTAATGTCGGTCCGGGCCGCTTCATCCAATAATACCGCCAAATCAAAGTAAGACGTTGGTGGTAAGCAGTATGACTATTATCGCCCACAACTCTTTGTGTTCTACTCGTGCATATCATCCACGCATAAACCTGGCTCATGATGCCACTATTGGAGAACGTAATATTTCAAAAAAAAATATCCTACGATCACGCAAGATCTATCTAGGAGAAGCATAGCAACGAGCAGGGAGAGTGTGTCCACGTACCCTCTTAGACCGAAAGAGGAAGCGTTCAGTAACACAGTCGATGTAGTCGAACGTCTTCACGATCCAATCGATCCAAGTACCGAACTTACGGCACCTCCGTGTTCAGCACACGTTCAGCACGATGACGTCCTTCGAGCTCTTGATCCAATTGAGGACGAGGGAGAGTTCTATTAGCACGACGGCGTGGCGACGTTGTTGATGATGTGATCCGCGCAGGGCTTCTCCTAAGCACTACGACAATATGACCTGAGGTGGAATCTGTGGAGGGGGGCACCTGTCAGGCCCAAGATGCGATTCTATCCCGATCACGTGACGCTTACGTGATTGGGGCACAACCGCAACTCAGGCGCTTAGCAAGATGGATATCATTACATCGTACCATTACATACATACATGGGGGATACAACAATACATACAAGTCACATGAATACAACATCAATACAAGGCATCCGACTACGGATGCAAACATGAAAAGCAGAATGACATCCATCTGCTATCCCAGGCTGCCGACCCAGAACCTAACCCAAGACTGAAGAAGAAGAAGAAGAAAGAAAGAACTCCAACACAAAGGACATCGCTCTCGCGTCAAGTCATCGGAAACCTGCACCTGTAACTGTTGTTGTAGTATCTGTGAGCCACGAGGACTCAGCAATCCCATAACCATGGGTAACAAGACTAGCAAAGCTCAATGGGTAGGAAGAGGTAAAGTGGTGAGGTTGCAGCAGCGGCTAAGCAATATATGGTGGCTAACTTATGAGTACAAGAATAAGATGAGCATCTACGCAAGCGGTCGCAAACTAGTAATGATCGCTAAAGATCCTGAACTACCTATGCGTCAAACATAACCCCACCGTGTTCTCTTCTCAAAGTGAAAAGAGACAGTCACGGTTACTCACACATTTGTGTGTTTTACTTCGGTTCCTCTGTCAAGTTTTCTACAATCGGACATTAACAAATTCTAATCTGCCACATAACCGCGGGCACGGCTTTTGAAAGATCATAACCCTGCAGGAGTGTCCCAACTTAGCCCATCACAAGATCTCACGATCAGCAGAGATAATAATAATATTACCCCTTATCTTAGGGAAGGCCCGATCAGACTCGGAATTCCCGGTGCACAAGACATTTCGACAATGGTACAACAAGTCCAGCAAGACCTCCCGGCGTGCCGACACCCTGATAGTAGCCACGCGTATCTCGTCTCAGGCCACGTCTGGATGGTTGATTTGACGGGAGCCAGTTACCTCAAGTTTCCCCGTGGCGGCCCCATCGAACCCGCGTTTGGGATCAATACCATCAGCACTGCCCTCCTGCTATGAAGAAAAATCCTAGGGGACGCGACCCCCTATGCAATTTAATTAATAAATTAAGTTCTTATTATGAGGCAAATTAAAACCAATGTTGGGCCTTGCTAGAGGAGTTTATTCAAAGACGAACAGTGAAGGGGTCCCCATATACCCAACCGTGTAAGGAACAAAAAATCAAGGAACATAACGCCAGTTTATCGGCTCCTAAGGTGGCATGAGTGGAATAAAACACCAAGCAAAAGGCCAAGCCTTCCACCCATTGCCAAGTATATAGGTGTGTTAATAATAATAGTAGCTATTTTGATATTCCAACAAGTTCCAACATGGAACGATCTTCATCTTCACCTGCAACTAACAACGCTATAAGAGGGGCTGAGCAAGCGGGTAACATAGCCAAACAACGGTTTTTGCTGGGAAGGTGTCAAAGGTTAGAGGTTTCATGGCAATAAGGAGAGGCTGACAAAAATGATGGGTAGCGCGACATATAACGATATCATCGAGACGACTAAGGATGTCAACGATAGTAAAGGTATCCAAGGTGATGGTCATCTTGCCCGAGATCCTGCAAGGAAGAAGAACGACCCCATGAAGAAGACGAAGAGGAATCCACGAAGACGAACCACATGTAGCCGAACGAATCCTCACGATCGCAACGGAAAAGAACTAGCGAGAAGAAGCACACAACAAAGTAAACACACAACACAAGAACACGACAGAATGCTCAAACAATTATGAAGCAAGACAAGTCTATATGATGCAAAACATGGCGAGGGATGAGGCACACAAGAACAACATAAACCAACAAGTTCAAATGAGGCCGGAATCAACATATAACAATTCCGGTAAGTCCTCATATGCACGTTTTGAAATTAGTCCAGATCTGAACAAACCTTAAGTTATAGTTGTTAAACAGCAGGTTAACATGCACCATGATGATCTACATGAAATTCTAGTCAAGTTTCATATAAAGTTTGTTTAATTCGGAGCTACGGCCTAGAAGATATGAGCAAAACAAGTTAAGCATGTCATCGGTGCAAGATGCACCCAAACATCAAGCAAACAAAAGCCAAATAGGTAAACAACATGATATTGTGATTCTACATGCAAAATCACACAAGTTTCATCTAAGACACACTCAAAACGGAGCAACGGGCTAGAAGATAAGAGCAAAACAAGTTATAATGCAAAGCTGAAATTAACAGCCACATAGCAACTTTGGAGCAAGGTATATATATGCTACAGCACCCAAACATGATAACAAGAGGCATGGATGTGAAATAGACATGATACTTAACAAGCATGAACTTAGAACACACCCAAAAGCTTGTTGGAACACATTTAAACAAGCATGGCAAGTTGCAAGAAATTTATCCAGACTTAGTCAAAATCTGGGAAGGCAAAAACATCATCACGATGCTGCCTCCGGAAGCACAAAACAACAAACATATCAACTCAACTAAGTATATAAAGATCATGGACATGTAATAGACATACCCTACATCAAACAACTCCATTGGAGCAACTCCATAGGAGGCATGGAATCAATAACAACAAGCTTCACCAAATTGATCATGCTGATAACAGGCTGACAGGTAAATTTATAGCAACTTGAGAGCAAGAAATAAAGAAGCTACAACAGGCCATATATGCAAAATAAGGCATGAATGGATAGAGCATAACATGGAAAACAAGACATGAGCATTTGACATACTAAAACATGCATGGATTTGAGTGGGGCATCAAGCAAACATGGCATCAGGTTTAACAGATTCCATACTTAGCAGTTTTTTCACTAAGTAAAAAACAGCAACATTGGCATGGCATGTTTACAAGCTTGTTTAAGTCACCTCAAGGCATATCAAGGAAATAGGATTGCACCACAACAAAGACCATATGATTGTGCTTCTAAAACATATAGACATGTGGCATGAAGACAAACACACCAATAGGAATGAGCAAGTGAAATCAGCATATCACAAGAAGTTTCAGCACTTATCAGCCACATGCACTTTTGCAACAGAGATTAATATGTCAATATGGCACCTAACATGAATGCTACATCAACCAACATGTAGAGCACTTCACAATGAACATTTTGGCATATCATATGCTCCATTTGGATAAACATGCACAAAGATACAAGCATCACAAGCATGCAACAAATTTACAGGTAACAACAGTTCAAAACTTATAGCACTCTTGCAACAGAGATTAGGGCATCAAGATGATCTCAAACAAACATGTCACAATGGAACAAAGTGAAGAGCATATCACAACGAACATTTTGACATATTATATGCACAATTTGGACAAGGACATAAAAAGTTACAGGCTATCCAAGATGCAACAAAATTAACAGATTCTGAGGACTTTGCGAAAATTACTAAGTATGAAAAGTGAGCGCAAAATACTACAAAACGCATTAGGCGGGGGATAGTCAGATGGGCTCACCTAGGGCTTGGCCCAGTTGGAGAGGACGAGGAGGCCTGGGCCGAGGCTCACTGGGTCGGGCCGGTTCTGGGCCGAGGCGGCTTCGGCCGGCCCACGGGACGCGAGCGGGAGGCTGGAGGTGGGCCGGGAGGCGGGCCGGAGCTGGGCCTGGCCCATGAGGCGAGGCGAGCCCACGAGGCCGGGTGGCTGGAACGGATCGGGGCGTCGTCGTCCCCGAGCGCGGACGAGGTCGCGGTGGCGGTTGCCGGCGCCGGCGAGGGCGAGTCAGGGCCAGTGGGGTTCGAGGAGCAGGCCGGGGCGACGGATCCGGCGGGGCCTGCCCGGATCCGGCCGGAGGGAAGACGGACGGCAGAGCCCTGCAGCGATGGGTGGTGACGGGCCGGCGGCGGACGCGGGCGGTGACGGGCCGGTGGCGGACGCGGGCGGTGGCGCACTCCGGCGAGGTGGCGGGGCCAGGAGCTGGTGGCGCGGAGGCCGACGGTGCAGGCGGCGGCAGAGCTGCGCGCCGGCGGCGAGGAAGCGGCGGGCGAGGCGATGGTTTCGGCGACTGGCGGCGGCGCCACTCGGGCCCGCGTGGGCCCCGGATGGGCTCCGCAGGCCGCAGCGGCGGGGTGGAGAGAGAGGGGTGAGGTAGCGGAAGGCGATTGACTGGAGGGGCGTTGGGGGTGACGTGGCAGCTCGGGGTTGGCCCGGGCGACGTGTCCAGGGGACATGTCCGTCGCGGGACGGACGTGTCCGGCTGCGCGAGGTGGAAGACGCCTAGGGTTTGCCCGAAATTTTGGGGAGGGGACTGGTTTATAGGTAGAGGGAGCTAGGAGTGTCCAAATGAGGAGCGGTTTTCGGCGACGCGATCCCGATCCGACGACCGAGAGCATGGAGGGGGTTAGGATGGGCTTGTGGGCTGTTGGAGAGGGGGTCCTGGGCCAAAAGAGAGAAGGCTTCGACGGTTAACACGGTTAACCGTTGGGCTATCAAACGAACTCCGAACGCGACGAAACATGACAGGCGGTCTACCTATGCTATAACAAGACCACACGCCAAGTTTCACCCCATTCTGAGAACATTTTCCGACCAATCATAAAATAATTATTTGGAGGCGCCGCGGGCGCGTGCAAGTGTGTCTGGGCTCAGAACGAACAACGGAAAGGATGGGGGAACTCAGACGGATGCAAGTTTTGAAAACATGATGATGCAACACACATGATGACATGGCAAAGTGCAACACGCAAGCAGATGACATGGCAACGAAGACAAATAACTGGCTGACACCTGGCGCACCGGTCTCGGGGTGTCACAACACTCCCCTACTAACAAGAGATCTCGTCCCGAGATCTTAGGAACGAGACGGAAGAGAAAAAGGAAGAACAAAGTTCTTCAAGGACAAAAGAGTG
Organism: Secale cereale; assembly: GCA_902687465.1. Classification (NCBI taxonomy): domain Eukaryota; kingdom Viridiplantae; phylum Streptophyta; class Magnoliopsida; order Poales; family Poaceae; genus Secale; species Secale cereale. The sequence goes on along the minus strand of LR738715.1, from coordinate 658,282,586 downwards.
AAACCAAAGAACCTTGAGAGGTTGAGTCACTTGAAAGAAAGAACAACATAGATGAACATGATTGAGAAGCTCCGGTAAAATGAGGTAACTAAGCATACGACGAGAACCAAAAGCTTAAGTGGCAAAAGAGACAATGAAACCACTCCGGTTAACTTAGATAGAAAAGAAATTCGAACAAAGGAATTTAGGCAGCACTCCGGCTAAAAATGGAAGGAATAGAACAAGAAGTTAACAAGATGAACAACACACTGCCTCTGGAAGAAATAAATAATGAATTGAGAAGAAGGGAGAAGAACAACATCTTCTAGCACAAAAGAATTTGAAAACATCCTTGCGAAGATGGAACAAACTGAGTTGTTGAGAAAATCAACAACAAAAGAATAAGCTTGTCGTGGATTTATGAAAACATCTCAAAACTTCAGGTGAATGATGCCGCAACCAAAAGATGGATTAGCTAAGAATGAAGAAATGCAAAACTCCACTTCAAAAGAATACGGAGAATTATTTGCATCTCGAGACGTAAGAAGAATATTGCTTGAGCTTGATCCAAAGAATTTGATGAACACGTGAAGAATGATTTGAATCACGATGAACCACCATGAAGAACTCCGTAACAAGAGGATGACGAAGGATGAAAAAGAATAATAATAAAGCCTTGCGATGATTCACATGGATGATCCGACAAGATAGCCGAGGAAAATTTGAACTCCGGAAAAGAAAAGATAAAACACTCGGAACTAGAATTTATTCATCAAGAATAAACTCCGAAGTAAGGAATAAATCAACTTGATGAAAAGAATGAGAATTATGTTATACTTATCCTCCACCAATTAATTTGATGAGAATCAATGGATTTGCATACTACTTATTCTTGTTGAAATGATTAAAGAGGGATATGTCGCGATCTTGCGAAAATCTTTATGAAAACCGATAGGATTGGAATAAAAAGAATGGATTGATATGATAACACCAAAAAAGAGTTCTTGAGCGAACCACCGTAAGAATTAAAGCCGAGTGAAGAAAAGAACGAACAACCGGGAAGAATAAAACACTTGGGGAAATTTTAAATGAAGAGAACGAAGAGATCACAAACTGATTAAAGTATGCTTGAAGGAAGCACCGGACGAAAGTGAGACGAACGGAGAGGCATCACTGAAGAATATTTGGAGGACGAAGTTGAAAACTAAGAACGAAGAAATCTTCTGAATGATGGGCTTCGGAGGAACAGAACGAAAAGAATTCATGAAATACTACGGATGTGAGTCGAAGAATTTTATCACGACCCGAATAATTTGAGGGGATAGAATTAAGCTTGAACAACGGATAATCGAGAGACGGACAAGATTTAGATGAACTCTGGTTCGGTCTGCAAATGACGACGAGGAACACTATCATTATTTGTTGAGATACTCCGGAAAAGAAAAGAGGAAGGGTTGAACCAACGATGAAAAGAATTTGAAACGAACTTCGGAAGGCACGTGACTAATGGAATCCATACTTACGTCACACTTTGAAAAGAATTTCGGAACACTCCGGGAAATTAGAAGAGTCAGGTAAGATCCTGGGAAAAGACCTGTGGGTTATGAGCCCGCCGAAGAGAAAACACCGCTCGAAAGGATCGAAAAGAGATAATGCGCCAGAACGATTGAAAAACTCGAATGAGGTGACAACCTCGAATTAAATGGAACACAGAAGAATCTGAGATGCCTTCGGAACTCTGGATAACAAAATAGCGAGAGGTAAACGAGCAAAAGGAAACAATTGAGCCGAGGAAAGAATAAGAAGAACACCGAGATATTGGAATTGAATCCACCAGAGAAAAAGAAGAGGTGAATAATATCAACCGAGAGGAGAATTCATCGGAGAAGAAAAGAGATGAAGGATGACGAACTAGACGAGAAATCACCAGTTGAAATAACTCAGGAAGAATGCAGAGGATCACACAAATAGGATGGATACTCGATTAAGGACTCCGGCTCTGAGAAGAAAAAGGTGGGCGGGTGGGAAAAAGACAACTTCGGAAGGGGAAAACAACACCGGTTGAAAAGAACTGAGGATTGAACTTGCAAAGAAGAAGAGGGCCGGATCCACTTGATGAGAGATGCACCAGAAGATAGAACTGACAACGCAACGAACGAATCTAACCACGTGATCCTAAAAAAAATTTGAAGGGGAAGAGGGGTAATTCAAAATACCTACGTTAAGATTCCTCACCAGAGCGACGAAGGGGCAGGGGAGTAAAAATAATTTCTACTCTCCGATATAACTAGACTCTGTAAAAGTTTTCTGGTAGACTCAACAACGGCCAAACTACAATCAATCAAGGGGGCTCCTATGGTTGGTCGAGGCTCTGATACCAACTTGTCAGGCCCAAGATGCGATTCTATCCCGATCAGGTGACGCTTACATGATTGGGGCACAACCGCAACTCAGGCGCTTAGCAAGATGGATATCATTACATCGTACCATTACATACATACATGGGGGATACAACAATACATACAAGTCACATGAATACAACATTAATACAAGGCATCCGACTACGGATGCAAACATGAAAAGCACAACGACATCCATCTGCTATCCCAGGCTGCCGACCCAGAACCTAACCCAAGACTGAAGAAGAAGAAGAAGAAGAAGAAGAAGAAGAAGAAGAAGAAGAAGAAGAAGAAGAAGAAGAAGAAGAAGAAGAAGAAGAAAGAACTCCAACACAAAGGACATCGCTCTCGCGTTAACTCATCGGAAACCTGCACCTGCAACTGTTGTTGTAGTATCTGTGAGCCACGAGGACTCAGCAATCCCATAACCATGGGTAACAAGACTAGCAAAGCTCAATGGGTAGGAAGAGGTAAAGTGGTGAGGTTGCAGTAGCGGCTAAGCAATATATGGTGGCTAACTTACGAGTACAAGAATAAGATGAGCATCTACGCAAGCGGTCGCAAACTAATAATGATCGCTAAAGATCCTGAACTACCTACGCGTCAAACATAACCCCACCGTGTTCTCTTATCAAAGTGAAAAGAGACAGTCACAGTTACTCACACAGTTGTGTGTTTTACTTCGGATCCTCTGTCAAGTTTTCTACTACCGGACATTAACAAATTCCAATCTGCCACATAACCGCGGGCACAGCTTTCGAAAGATCATAACCCTGCAGGGGTGTCCCAACTTAGCCCATCACAAGCTCTCATGATCACCAGAGATAATAATAATATTACCCCTTATCTTAGGGAAGGCCCGACCAGACTCGGAATTCCCGGTGCACAAGACATTTCAACAATGGTAAAACAAGTCCAGCAAGACCTCCCGGCGTGCCGACACCCTGATAGTAGCCGTGCATATCTCGTCTCAGGCCACGTCCGGATGGGTGATTTTACGGGAGCCATATACCTCAAGTTTCCCCGTGGCGGCCCCGTCGAACCCCTGCTTGGGACCAACACCATCAGCACTCGCCCCCCTGGTATGTAGAAAATCCTCGGGGACGCGACCCCCTATGCAATTTAATTAATTACTTAAGTTGTTATTATGAGGCAAATTAAAACCAATGTTGGGCCTTGCTGGCGGAGTTTTATTCAAAGACGAACTGTCAACGGGTCCCCATATACCCAACCGTGTAAGGAACGCAAAATCAAGGAACATAACACCAGTTTATCGGCTCCTAAGGTGGCATGAGTGGAACAAAACACCGAGCAAAAGGCCAAGCCTTCCACCCATTGCCAAGTATATAGGTGTGTTAATAATAATAGTAGCTATTGTGATATTCCAACAACAAGTTCCAACATGGAACGATCTTCATCTTCACCTGCAACTAACAACGCTATAAGAGGGGCTAAGCAAGTTGGTAACATAGCCAAACAACGGTTTTTGCTGGAAAGGTGTCAAAGGTTAGAGGTTTCATGGCAACAAGGAGAGGCTGACAAAAATGATGGGTAGCGCGACATATAACGATAGCATCGAGACAACTAAGCATGGCAATGATAGTAAAGGTATCGAAGGTGATGGTCATCTTGCCTGAGATCCCGCAAGGAAGAAGAACGATCCCATGAAGAAGACGGAGAGGAAGCCATGAAGACGAACCACATGTAGCCGAACGAATCCTCACGATCGCAACGGAAAAGAACTAGCGAGAGGAAGCACACAACAAAGTCAACACACAGCAGAAGAACATGACAAAATGCTCAAACAAGTATGAAGCAAGACAAGTCTATATGATTCAAACCATGGCGAGGGATGAAGCACACACGAACAACACAAACCAACAAGTTTAAATGAGGCCGGAATCAACATATAACAATTCCGGTAAGTCCTCATATGAACGTTTTAAAATTAGTCCATATCTGAACAAACCTTAAGTTAAAGTTGTTAAACAGAAGGTTAACATGCACCGTGATGATTTACATGAAATTCTAGTCAAGTTTCATATAAAGTTTTTTTAATTCAGAGCTACGGCCTAGAAGATATGAGCAAAACAAGTTAAGCATGTCATCGGTGCAAGATGCACCCAAACATCAAGCAAACACAAGCCAAATAGGCAAAAAAAACATGATATTATGATTCTACATGCAAAATCACACAAGTTTCATATAAGACACGCTCAAAACGGAGCAACGGGCTAGAAGATACGAGCAAAACAAGTTACAATGCAAAGCTGAAGTTAACAGCCACATAGCAAATTTGGAGCATGGTATATATATGCTACAACACCCAAACATGATAACAAGAGGCATGGATGTGAAATAGAAATGATACTTAACAAGCATGAACTTAGAACACACCCAAAAGCTTGCTGGAACACATTTAAACAAGCATGGCAAGTTGCAATAAATTTATCCAGACTTGGTCAAAATCTGGGAAGGCAAAAACATCATCACGATGCTGCCTTCGGAGGCACAAAACAACAAGCATATCAACTCAACTAAGTATATAAATATCATGGACATGTAATAGACATAGCATACATCAAACAACTCCATTGGAGCAACCCCATAGGAGGCATGGATCAATAACAAGCTTCACCAAATTGATCATGCTGATAAACAGGCTGACAGGTAAATTTATAGCAACTTGAGAGCAAGAAGTAAATAAGCTACAGCAGGCCATATATGCAAAATTAGGCATTAATGGATAGAGCATAACATGAACAATAAGACATGAGCATTTGACATACTAAAACATGCATGGATTTGAGTGGGGCATCAAGCAAACATGGCATCAGGTTTAACAGATTCCAGACTTAGCAGTTTTTTCACGAAGTATAAAACAACAACATTGGCATGGCATGTTTACAAGATTGTTTAAGTCACCTCAAGGCATATCATGGAAAGAGGATTGCACCACAGCAAAGACCATATGATTGTGCTTCCAAATCATATAGACATGTGGCATGAAGACAAACACACCAATAGCAATGAGCAAGTGAAATCAGCATCTCACAACAAGTTTCAGCACTTATCAGCCACATGCACTTTTGCAACAGAGATTAACATGGCAATATGGCACCTAACATGAATGCTACATCAACCAACATGTAGAGCACTTCACAATGAACATTTTGGCATATCATATGCTCCATTTGGATAAACATGCACAAAGATACAAGCATCACAAGCATGCAACAAATTTACAGGTAACAGCAGTTCAAAACTTATATCACTCTTGCAACAGAGATTAGGGCATCAAGATGATCTCAAACAAACATGTCACAATGGAACAAAGTGAAGAGCATATCACAACGAACAATTTGACATATTATATGCACAATTTGGACAAGCACATAAAAAGTTACAGGCTATCAAAGATGCAACAAAATTAATAGATTCTGAGGACTTAGCCAAAATTACTAAGACTGAAAAGTGAGCGCAAAATACTATAAAACACATTAGGCGGGGGATAGTCAGATGGGCTCACCTAGGGGTTGGCCCAGTTGGAGAGGAGGAGGAGGCCCGGGCCGAGGCTCACTGGGTCGGGCCGGTTCTGGGCCGAGGCGGCTTCGGTCGGCCCACGGGGCATGAGCGGGAGGCTGGAGGTGGGCCGGGAGGCGGACCGGAGCTGGGCCTGGCCCACGAGGCGAGGCGAGACCACGAGGCCGGGTGGCTGGAACGGATCGGGGCGTCGTCGTCCCCGAGTGCGGACGATGTCGCGGTGGCGGTTGCCGGCGCCGGCGAGGGCGAGGCAGGGCCGACGGGGTCCGAGGAGCAGGCCGGGGCGGCGGTCCGACGGGGCCTGCCCGGATCTGGCCGGAGGGAAGACGGACGGCGGCACCCTCCAGTGACGGGCGGTGACGGGCCGGCGGCGGACGCGGGCAATGGTGCACTCCGGCGAGGAGGTGGGGCCAGGAGCTGGTGGTGCGGAGGCCGGCGGTGCAGGCGGCGGCGGAGCTGCGCGCCGGCGGCGGGGAAGCGGCGGGCGAGGCGAGGGTTTCGGCGGCTGGCGGTGGCGGGACTCGGGCCCGCGCGGGCACCGGATGGGCTCTGCGGGCCGCGGCGGCGGGGTGGAGAGAGAGGGGTGAGGTGGCGGAAGGCGATTGGCTGGAGGTGCGCTGGGTGTGACGTGGCAGCTCGCGATTGGTCCGGGCGACGTGTCCAGCGGACATGTCCGTCGCGGGACGGACGTGTCCGGCCGCGTGAGGTGGAAGACGCCTAGGGTTTGCCCGAAATTTCAGGGGAGGGGACTGTTTTATAGGTAGAGGGAGCTAGGAGTGTCCAAATGAGGAGAGGTTTTCGGCCACGCGATCCTGATCCGATGACCGAGAGCATGGAGGGAGTTAGGATGGGCTTGTGGGCTGTTGGAGAGGGGGTGCTGGGCCAAAAGAGAGAAGGCTTCGACGGTTAACACGGTTAACCGTTGGGCTATCAAACGAACTCCGAACGCTATGAAACTTGACAGGCGGTCTACCTATGCTATAACAATACCACACGCCAAGTTTCACCTCATTCCGAGAACAGTTTCCGGCCACTCATAAAATAAATATCCGGAGGCGCCGCGGACGCGTGCAAGTGTGTCTGGGCTCAGAACGAGCAACGGAAAGGACGGGGGAACTTAGACGGATGCAAGTTTTGAAAACATGATAATGCAACACACATGATGACATGGCAAAGTGCAACACGCAAGCAAATGACATGGCAACGAAGACAAATAACTTGCTGACACCTGGCGCACCGGTCTCGGGGTGTCACAGCACCGCACACGGCTAAAACAACTGTCAACTTGTGTGTCCTAGGGTGCCCCCTGCCCCCATTTATAAAGGAGCATGGGGGAGGCCGACCGGCATCGTAGGGCGCCCCAAGGGGGTTAATCCTACTCCAAGTAGGAGTTGGATCCCCCCTTTCCTAGTCCAACTAGGAGAAGAAGGAAGGAGAGGGAGAGGAGAAGGAAAGAGGGGCGCCGCACCTCCCCCTAGTCCAATTCGGACTAGGCCCATGGGGGGGGCATGTGGCCATCCCTTGTCTACTTCCCTCTCTCTCCCCTAAGGCCCATTAAGGCCCATTACTTCCCCAATAACCCTTCCGGCACTCCGATATTTATCCGGTGACCCCCGGAACTCATCCGGTGTCCGAATAACATCGTCAAATATATCATTTTTATGTCTCGACCATTTCGATACTCCTTGTCATGTCCGTGATCTCATTCAGGACTCCGAACAATCTTTGTTCATCAAAAACACATAACTCATAATACAAATCGTCATCAAACGTTAAGCGTGCGGACCCTACGGGTTCGAGAACTATGTAGACATGACCGAGACATATGTCCGGTCAATAACCAATAGCGGAAACTGGATGCTCATATTGGCTCCTACATATTCTACGAAGATCTTTATTGGTCAAACCGCATAACAACATACGTTGTTCCCTTTGTCATCGGTATGTTACTTGCCCGAGATTCGATCGTCGGTATCATCATAGCTAGTTCAATCTCATTACCGGCAAGTCTCTTTACTCGTTCCGTAATACATCATCTCAAGACTAACTCATTATTCATTTGCTTGCAAGGCTTATTATGATGTGTATTACCGAGAGGGCCCAGAGATACCTCTCCGACACTCAGAGTGACAAATCCTAATCTTGATCTATGCCAACACCACAAACATCTTCAGAGACACCTATAGAGCATCTTCGTAATCACCCTGTTACGTTGTGATGTTTGATAGCACACGAGGTGTTCCTCTGGTATTCGGGAGTTGCATAATCCCATAGTCAGAGGAACATGTATAAGTCATGAAGAAAGCAATAGAAATAAAACTAAACGATCGTAATGTTAAGCTAACAGGTGGGTGTTTTCCATCACATCATTCTCCTAATGATGTGATCGTGTTAATCAAATGACAACACATGTCTATGGTTAGGAAACTCAACAATCTTTGATTAACGAGCTAGTCTAGTAGAGGCATACTAGGGACACTCTGTTTTGTCTATGTATTCACACATGTATCAAGTTTCTAGTTAATACAATTCTAGCATGAATAAAAACATTTATCATGATATATAAGTAAATATAAATATATTTCCTTCATATTATTCTTGAGACAAATTGTTATGCGGATGCTACTACTATGCTTGTGGCTAAGTTAGAAAGAAAATTTATACACATCCACCCGACTTTACAAGATTGCACCAATTATTCTTATGCGGGAGTTTGATTTTACGGTACAAGAGGCGAGGGAATTTTTTGCTTTCTACAATAAGGATATTGAACACCCCCTTATAGAGGAAATTCTCCATGATAAAAAACTTTGCGTAGTTTGGAAGCTAGAGACTATCTGCCTATAGTAGCAATCTTAGGAGAAGAGTCCCTTACAAGGAAATTACTCAAGCTATTTATCTTGATACTTATGAATTTTTTGATTGGGTAGATAAGGGAATTTATGTTGGATTTGATGAGGAATGGATGGACGTAATGTCTAAAGAACCCATAAGAAATGAAATACAAACTTTATATGATGATATTTATGGGGATGATCCTGAGTATTACGTTATGAATGTTAAGATTACCGATCAAAGTCCTTTTCCTAAATTAAGCTCTCCTATTAGAAAAAGGAGAGAATAGAAAAAGTATTTGTTAGTAGAGCTTTCAACGGATTTGATTTCTACCAAAGATGACAATACCTAGATTGTTGCTTTATACCCAGCTAAGGGTGTTAAACAATAGCGCTTGTTGGGAGGCAACCCAACTTTATTTTGGTTTATACTTTTTCTTGTTGTTCTTGAATAAATATATCATCTAGTCTCTGGTCATATGTGTTTTCATGTTTTGATTTAGTGTTTGTGCCAAGTAAGACCTTTGGGATGATTTGAAAGATAGTATATTGGTTTTGCTGGAAAACAGAAACTTTTGCGTCCAGTATCAGAATTGTTTCTGGTTGCTGGAACGTGGAAAAATTCTGAATTTTCTACAAGTTTCTTATCTACAAATTGCCCACGTTGTCCTAATTTTTCAGAATGTTTAGAGATGCATAAGTTTTACACCAATTCGCATCTTTACAGGCTCTTCTGTTTTTGACAGATCTTGTTGTCTTTGTGTTGTTTGCTTATTTTGATGCATCTATAGTTAGAATACAGTAGATATTAAACCAATATAAAATAAGAATGAGTTCACAACAGTACCTACAAGTAAGGATTGAATTTGTTTTACTAATGGATCTCACAAGTTTTCTGTTGAGTTTTGTGTTGTGAAGTTTTCAAGTTTTTGGTAAAGATTGGAAGAACTATGGAATAAGGAGTGATAAGAGCCAAAGCTTAGGGATTCCCAAGGCACCCAAAGGTAATATTCAAGGACAACCAATCATCTAATCTTGGGGATGCCCCGGATGGCATCCCCTCTTTCATCTTCAATCCATCAGTAAATTTACTTGAGGCTATATTTTTATTCAGCACATAATATGTGTTTTGCTTGGAGCGTCTTGTATGATTTGAGTATTTGCTTTTTAGTTTAACACAATCATCCTTGTTGTACACACCTTTTGAGAGGGACACACTGATACGTCTGCAACGTATCTATAATTTTTGATTATTCCATGTTGTTATATTATCATTCTTTGATGTTTTATAATCATTTTATAGTCATTTTTTTGGTACTAACCTATTGACATAGTGCCAAGTGCCAGCTGCTGTTTTCTTCAAGTTTTTTACATCACAGTAAATCAATATGAAACGGAGACCAAACACCGCAAAACTTTTTGTAGATTTTTTTGGGGCAGAAGGAACACTATGGGCCCTGGTGGCACATGGGGGAGTCCCGACGAGGGGACAACCCACCAGGGCGCGCCAAGAGGCCCAGGCGCGCCCTGGAGGGTTGTGCCCACCTCGGGTACCCCTAGACCGCCTCTTTGCTCTATAAATACCCCAATATTCAAGAAACCCTAGGGGAGTCGACAAAATATTCATCCAGCCACCGCAGAGTCCAGAAACACCAGATCCAATATAGACACCGTCACGGAGGGGTTCACCACTTCCATTGGTGCCTCTCCGATGATGCGTGAGTAGTTCTTTGTAGACCTACGGGTCCATAGTTAGTAGCTAGATGGCTTCCTCTCTCTCTTTTGATTATCAATACAATGGTCTCTTAGAGATCCATATGATGTAACTCTTTTTGCGGTGTGTTTGTTGGGATCCGATGAACTTTGAGGTTATGATCAGATCTATCTTTTTATATCAATGAAAGTTATTTCAGTTCCTTTGATCTCTTATATGCATGATTGCTTATAGCCTCGTATTTCTTCTCCGATATTGGGTTTTGTTTGGCCAACTTGATCTATTTATCTTCCAATGGGAAGAGGTACCCGGTAGTGGGTTCGATCTTACGGTGCATGATCCGAGTGATAGAAGGGGAACCGACACGTATGTATCGTTGCCACTAAGGATAAAATGACAAGATCCATATCTAACACCATAGATAAACGGATCTTGTCTACATCATGTCATCGTTCTTAATGCATTAGTCCATTTTTTCATGAACTTAATACACTAGATGCATGCTGGATAGCGGTCGATGTGTGGAGTAATAGTAGTAGATGGAGGCAGGAGTCGGTCTACTAATCTTGGACGTGATGCCTATGTAATGATCATTGTGTGGATATCGTCATGATTATTTGAAGTTCTATCAATTTCCCAACAGTAATTTGTGCACCCACCATTGCTATTTTTCTCGAGAGAAGCCACTAGTGACACCTACGGCCCCTGGGTCTTCTTTCTCATATATTTGCCTTTGTGATATATTTGCCTTTGCTTCTATTTTCAGATCTACTAAACCAAAAACCCAAAAATACCTTGCTGAAATTTATCTTATTTATCAACCAATATACCAATATTTATCTCTCTCTCACGTTCGTTACCAGAAAGGGGTTGACAACCCCTTTAACACGTCGGGTTGCGAGGTGTTGTTATTTTTGTGCAGGTGTTGTTTACGTTATGTTTCTTGGTTCTCCTACTGGTTCAATAACCTTGGTTTCACATATGAGGGAAATACCTACCGTCGTTGTGCTGCATCATCCCTTCCTCTTTGGGGAAAATCGACGTAGCTTTAAGCGACATCGAAAGGAATTTCTGGCGCCGTTGCGGGGAGGATCTTCAACATAACCAGGTTCCTAATCACAAATCTCATCTCCTCGCAATTTACATTATTTGCCATTTGCCTCTCGTTTTCCTCTCCCCCACTTCACAAATATTTTCCGTTTTTATTCGCCCTGTTTTTCGTTCGCTGTTTTCCAGTCGGATCTATCGCCTACTTGTGTTGTTCTTTACAACTGGTCAAGATGACGCAGGAGAACACTAAGTTGTGTGATTTTTCTAATACCAAAATAATGTGTGCTTGTGTTGCTATATGTCTTCTATTTGCTTGCATCTTCTCTTGCTAAAAATCTATTGATATGGATCCTCATCCAGTTGCCAATCTTTTTAAAAGATCTAATTATGTTGAACCAATTGCTAGTGAATTGAGCGCATTAGATTATCTTTATGAAGTTTTGCTTGAGATTCATGAATCTGATAATTGTGATGAAGTGATAAAAGAAAAAAATTATGAAGTGATTCAGGATATCTCCTTGTATGAAAAGCATGATTGCAATGGTGTTATAATAAATTCTATTAATGTCAATTATGCTAGTAATATGCAAAACCCCAAGCTTGGGGATGCTAATTTTGATATGTCCTCTACTTATTGCAATGATCATGATTGGGGTGATTCTTTTTACGATCTTTAAAATTTATTTATGCCTCATGATGAATATGTTTGCGATAATATTGAAAGTGGGTTTGGAGAGGTCATGACTTTATTTGATGTTAGTCTCACTATCTTGGAAGATTATAAGACTTTTACGCATGTGGATCATGAAAAGAAAATTTAATATGATTGCTATATTGTTGAATTTGAGTATGATCCTACATGTAATTATTATGAGAGGGGAAAATATGGTTCTAAAAAATTTCATGTTACTAAATCACCTCTCGTTATGTTGAGATTTTCAATGTTTTATTCCTCTTCTTTGCATATGCTAGACATTTGTTGTCTTGATAATTTGTTTTCTTATAAAATTTCTATGCATATGAAGTATGTTAGACTTAAATGTGTTTGTCACAAATTTTATGATGCTCTCTTTGTGATTCAATTCTTGTCTTTCATGTGAGCATCATTGAAATTCCAAGCATGTCATAATGGCTATGAAGAAAGATCTTGTTAGGAGGCAACCCAATGAATAAAATAAATATTTGCCTTTTATTTTCTATTATTGTTAAAAAACTTTAATATATCCGTTGAGATGTGTTTTGTGGTTTGAATAAAGGTTTGTGCCAAGCAAATCTTTAGGAACACGTTGGGTGATAGTTGTTTGATCTTGCTGAAAAAGACAGAAACTTTGTGCTCACGAGAAAAATTATCATTTTTAACATAAAAGGGCTTTTTAGTTGATTATTTTTGCAGAAGATTAATATACAAATTTCCCACGTGGTTCTATTTTGTTCAAGATTTTTAGAGTTGCAGAAGTTTTCGAAACTTCCAGATTACTACAGACTGTTCTGTTTTTGACAGATTCTATTTTCTTTGTGTTGTGTGCCATAGAAAAGTTGGAATACAGTAGATATAATACAAAAACAAATATGAATTGGTTTGATACAATACTTATAGTAATGGTTTGCTTTCTTAGACTAACGGATCTCATGAAGGTTTTGTTGAAGTTTTGTGTGATTGAAGTTTTCAAGTTTTGGGTTATCTTACGATGGATGAAGGAAGGATGGAAGAGCCTAAGCTTGGGGATGCCCCGGCATCCCAAGATATTATCCAAAATTAGCAAACAACTAAGCTTGGGGATGCCCCCGAGTGGCATCCCTGATTTCTTCCAACAACTATCGGTATTTCACTCGAAACTATATTTTTATTCGTCACATGATATGTGTTTTGCTTCGAGTGTCTTGTATGATATGAGTCCTTGCTTGTTTTGTTTTGCTTTTTAAGTCACCAATCCTTGCTGTACACACCTATTTGAGAGATCCAAAATTATGCCATGACTTGTTAGAATAATTCTCTATGCTTCACTTAAATTCCTATGAGCTAGGACTCGCTCTAGTGCTTTACTTATATCTTTTTGAGCATGGTGTGCTTAGTTATTTTTGAAGAAATACTCTCTTGCTTCACTTAAATTTATTTGATAGATAGTATTTTTTAATAAAATTATCTCTTGCTTCACTTATATTATTTTGAGAGAAAGAAAGAAAAAAATTATGCTCATGATCTTCACTTATATTTGTTTGAGCTTATCAAAGCAACACATGAAAATTAGTCCCAAAGTGATAGATATCCAAAAAGGATACAATAAAAACTTTCATGAAGACCATTGGACAAAATAAACTTGATTCCTTGTAATAGTTTTGAGACATTATGATATGATATGTGAGTTATGTTGATGAGTAATTTTGCTCTAGTAAGAATATTAGTGTTAAAGTTTGTGATTCCCTCTGCAAGCACGAAAGTCAATAATTATGCAATGAAATTATATCCTACTTGTGGTGCATTATTCGGTGTTATTTATGCTCAATGTTCGCTTGCAAGATTATTTGTTTCATGGTTGGTCGCTTCCCAGTCTTTTGCTAGCCTTCATTTTGCACAAAGTATGATCTCTACTTGTGCATCCAAAATCCTTTATCCCGGTTTTGCCACAGGAGTCCACCATACCTACCTATATGTGGTATTTCCTTGCCATTCTAAGTAAATGTGTATGTGCCATCTCTAAATTTCAAAATAAATTTCCCTTTTGTGTGCCCGTATGTCACATCCCTAGCTTCTGTTACTGCCTAGTGCTAGCTTCTGGTGTTGCATCATGTTTACTTTCACAGAAAGTTGAATTGGGGTTTGCCTGCACCCTAGCATTAAAGGAAATCACTAGGTTCACCTAAAATATTTTCAGTAAGTCCAAATGGCTTTCAAAAATGTTCATCATTTATGGAAAATGTTGTAACAGTAACCAGAGGTGATGCACATTTTTCCATGACATATTTGGGCTCTGAATTAAATCATACTCTATTTGCATTTGGGCATTTAAATTCTATAAAATATTTTAAATGCTCAAATAATCATAAACTAAAATGTTTGCTGTTGGATTTATTCTAAACAGTAGCCATGATTACTTTCATGATTTATGGAAATGCCCTGGTATTTTTAATAAAGCCCTAAAGTCTACAAAAAATAGAAAACAGAAACAATTTAAGAGAGAGAGAGAGAGAGAGAGAGAGAGAGAGCACCTACCTGGGCCTCACCAGCAGAACGAGCCCAGCCCACCAGGGGCATACTTGTCTTCAACCTCTGCCTACTGGCAGAGGCGAGAGCGAGCACGGCTCCCGCGCGCGCCGGCACGCAGCTGCCTGCCTGGGTCCCCTCGACGCGCCTAGATGACGCCACGGAGACGCCAGAACTCCCCTGCACCTCTCCCTCTCTCCCTCGAACGCTCTCCCCCTCCTCTGTTCTCCTCACCGAATGCGCCCGCCCCCGACGGCGAGAACCACCGCGCTCCCCGTCCCTCTCCTGCCTCCCCGGTGTGTCCAGAAGGACTGCCGTGACGCCCTCTTTCTCCTCGCTGAGCCACGCTTCGCCGGAAGCCCTGCACCGCCTCCATCTGGTCGTCTTCAACCTCGGCACCCGCCGGACGCCGCTCGTCGATTCGCCGCCTCCGACGCGTCCCCGAGCCCACTGACCCTCCCAACAGACTCGCGGTGAGCCCCTGGGTCGTTTCCCCCTTCTTCCCTGATCGCGTTCGACCTTTAGGCATAGCTCCGTCGCGGCCAAACTCCGGCCGCCGCTGAACCTATCACCGCCGTGGCCCCAGCTGCCTCTGTCCGTTTCTGAGCACGTCACCGCACTCAGTGCTTCACCAGGAGGCCGTAGCACCCAGCCGTTTGCCCAGCCGTGCCCCACAGCACCTTTTCCGTCGTCGCCCGAACTCCGGCGGCCGCAAAGAGCTCGCCGCCGGCAGCTCCGTCCACCCCGGCCCCTCCCACTTGCGTGGATGGATGCGGGTGAGCAAGGGCTATGCCCTGGTGCCCTCAGCAAGCCAGAATGCCGCCCGTAGCGTGTTCCCGAGCCGCGCCGCCGTCTATTTGGTCACCGCCGGCGAGGTTCCGCTGACGCTGACGTGGCGCCATTAGTTTAGGGACTAATCATGTTTAGTTAGTGCCCCCTGTCACTGACATACGACCCCACTGCCTAATTAATGACGGTTTTTGTTCCTGTTTAGTTTAAATTAACCACAGTGGCCCCACGCGTCAGTTTTGACCGTGCTGACGTGGGCGTTGACTAGGCCCGCATGTCAGCGACCCTAACCAGAACTGAGTCACTGACACGCGGGCCCCACTAGCAGGTTTGACCTGGACCCACCCGTTGACTTGCTGATGTTAGCATGACCTAGTGCTGACGCAGTAACTATTTTCCGTGATTTAAAATAAATCAGAAATGATTTATTTATTTCAGAAAATAGCTAAAACTTCTAAAAATCATAGAAAATAATCTATAACTCCAATGAAAATAATTTATATATGAAAAATGATCAGAAAAATTCAAGGAATCTGTTTATGACATTTTCATGCATGTTTGAACAAGTTAAACCTGCTGATCAGGTCAAATAAATTAAAAGGCATTTAAATAATCACATATGAAGTTTGAATTTGAACCTTTGGTTCAAACCAACTTCATTTAACATGGTTGCTAGTTGCATTAGCTCAATCAACAGCATATTGCCATGTCATGATCATGCATCATATTGTTGCATTGCATTGATTGTGTTCTCTCTTGTTTGCCGGTGTTTGTCCCCTCTCAGTAGACGACGTTCCGACGATGAGTTCGATGACACCGATATGAAGACCCAATGTTATCTTCAGAAGTGCCAGGCAAGCAAAACCCCATTGAGCATTCCGATACAATCCCACTCTCTCGTCTTGCTCTCTTTTAATGCATTAGGACAACAACGCTTCAACTGTTACCTGCTGCGGTAGTTGAACCCCTTTCCACAGCATGACCTGTCATTGCCACAGTAAATAGTTGAAACCCACTAGTATGAGTAGGAGTTGTTTGAGCCATGTTGTGCCTACTCTTTCATGCTTTTTGGTTATGCCTGCTATTGCTTAGAGTTGTGTCAGGTCTGATTCATCGGGGATGAATTGGAATGTGGTGAACATGTCTTACTGTTGAGAGCTAAGTGTGTGAACACAATTTGGTAAAGTTAGCGACGAGAGGCCATGTAGGAGTACATGGTGGGTTGTCTCATTGCAGCCGTCCTCAGGAATTGAGTTTTTTGTTGGTTGGTCCATGAAATAGCTACTACCACACATTGGGATCCTTAATTGACTCTCTCGACTTATTAATAAACATGATCTCTGTCCAGGAGTTGCAACTAGTTTCTGGTGTTTGTAGTTTACTGGAGGTCGTGCGCAGCGCTGACCCTCGGGGTGGGCTGTGACATGGCAGGTACGTGGCATGGTGTACCGGTCGCCCGTTTGGTGATGCGGGAATCCTGTACACATCGTTTGGGGCCGTGAGCGACACCCCGTCCGGATCTCGCCATGGATGGAACCCAAATAGGCGATAAACCTGGACGAGAGACTTGTGTGGTTAGTCAGGTCGTGGCCGACACCCTCGCCAGGCTTCCGCTTGAAGGTTGCCGAGATACATGACGTGTACATGGCGGTAAGTGGCGAGAGCGTGTGTGAAGAAGTACACCCCTGCAGGGTTTTATATATGATCTATTCGAATAGCCGTGTCCGCTGAAATGGACTTCTGGGTTACCTGTACAGTTCATAGACAAGTGAAAGTGGATACTCTAAAACACGCAAGATAAGCATGAGTGCTATGGATGTCCTTCTCGTAGGGAGACGGGAGCGGATCCATAGTGGTGTATTGATTGGTGAATATGTGGACTCGTGTGCGCCACCTCAAAAGAGTTACTTGCAGTTGTAGTTTAGGATAGCCACTGAGTCAAAGCTGGCTTGCTACAGTCAAACTCCACCACCCCTTGTTGATACCGATGCATATGTAGTTAGTTCTGATGTAAGTCTTGCTGAGTACCTTTGTACTCACGTTTTCTTAATTTATGTTTTTGCAGAGAGACTTCAGTCTCGCTAGTGATTCCGCGTGGACTTCGACGTTTAGCTTGTTACCTCAGGTACGATCTTGTACCCTTGTAGGATCTTGTAGATAGTCAGGCTTCTCAGCCTTTTTCATTTGTAGTTGTCTGTACTCAGACATGTTATGCTTCTGTTGCCTGTATGCTCTGTATGTTGGGTCATGTGACCTTTGTTTGTAATAAATGCTATCATGGATCTTCTGGGCCTTTATCTATATGATTTGTTGAGTTATGTTGTGATGCCATGTTGTACAACACATACTTGCATGTTATGCGTACGTGTAATGTGTATTGCTATGTGTGGGATCCAACACCTAGTTGTTTACCTTTGGTAGCCTATCTTACAGGGAAATGTCTCCTAGTGCTTCCACCGAGCCTTGGTAGCTTGATACTGCTCCGGAACACTTAGGCTGGCCGGCATGTGTCCTTCTTCGTTCCTGTGTCTGTCCCTTAGGGGAAATGTCACGCGTTGTTCCTTTAAGTCCTTGTAGCTTGCTACGACTTGGGTTCATACGTTGATGACCGACACGTTCGTTGCTGGGTCATGTATACATGTCTCTGTAATTTAGTGACACTTTTGGTTTATAACTAGTCATGTCGGCCCGGGTTCTCTGTCATATGGATGCTAGCGACACTATCATATACGTGTGCCAAAATGCGCAAACGGTCCCGGGCCAGGTAAGGTGGCACCCGTGGGGATACTGTGCGTGAGGCCGCAAAGTGATATGATGTGTTACAGGCTAGACCTGTGTGACTTAGGATCGGGGTCCTGACACCGTACCACTCGCGAGGCGGTGAGGGGTGGCCAATATTTTCCATGCTAGATGTGTTATTCTCACGATGAGTGTTTATTCACTTGTCATTGCACGAGAGTACGACAAAGGTATTAGGGATGCCCAGTACCAAAATGAAAAACAAATTTACTTTATGTTGTCAAATAATAAATTCCTTGGAAAGTGTTGGTATGGAAGGCAACCGTGGATTCGGCTAGCCATGGCTTGTGAAAGTTTGGTGGAAAAGGAATAAACTTTATTTTCTGTTTGGGAAACGCCTATGATATATCTAGCATGGAAAGTGTTGGGAACCTCAAGTCATTCTCGTTGGTGGGAAAAGTATACCTCCCAATTTTTTTATCTCTCAATTTAAGCTTTGAGCTCTGGCACCTCTACAAATCCCTACTTCCCTCTGCGAAGGGCCTTTCTTTTACTTATGCAATTTTTATTTTTGAATTTGAGTCTCCATCTTCTCTTACAAGCACCAACTAGAAAGCACTATGATCGTACTTGAGCATTGGGTGTAACTTATATACGAATGTGTTTCATGAATGGATCAATGGTTGAGCATAATGGGCTAGGGATAACTTATTTTAGCATTGATATTTTGAAAGACATGGTTGCTTGTTGATATGCTTGAGTATCTAAATTATTATGTCAAAACTAGACTATTGCTTTTAACCATATAAAAGTCCAAATGTCCATGCTATAAAGAAAATAATATGATAAGACATGATAGGCAACATTCCACATCAAAAATTCAGTTTTTATCACTTACCTACTCGAGGACGAGCAGGAGTTAAGCTTGGGGATGCTGATACGTCTCCAACATATCTATAATTTTTTATTGTTCCATGCTATTATATTATCATTCTTGGATGTTTTATAACCAATTTATAGTCATTTTATATCATTTTTTGGTACAAACCTATTGAAATACTGCCAAGTGCCAGTTGCTGTTTTTCGCATGTTTTATACATCGCAGGAAATCAATATCAAACGGAGCCCAAACACCGCGAAACTTTTCAGAGATTTTTTTAGGCCACAAGGAACACTATGGGCCCTGGTGGCACATGGGGGGAGTCCCGAGGAGGGGACAACCCACCAGGGCACGCCAAGAGGCCCAGGCGCGCCCTGGTGGGTTGTGCCCACCTCGGGTGCCCCCAGACCGCCTCTTTTCTCTATAAATACCCCAATATTCCAGAAACCCTAGAGGAGTTGACGAAATATTCATCCAGCTGCCGCAGAGTCCAGAAACACCAGATCCAAGACACCATCACGGAGGGGTTCACCTCTTATATTAGCGCCTCTTCGATGGTGCGTGAGTAGTTCTTTGTAGACCTACGGGTCCATAGTTAGTAGCTAGATGGCTTTCTCTCTCTCTTTTGATTATCAATACAATGGCCTCTTGGAGATCCATATGATGTAACTCTTTTTGCGGTGTGTTTGTTGGGATCCGACGAACTTTGAGTTTTTTATCGGATCTATCTTTTTATATCCATGAAAGTTATTTGAGATTCTCGGATCTCTTATATGCATGATTGCTTATATCCTCATATTTCTTCTCCGATATTGGGTTTTGTTTGGCCAACTTGATGTATTTATCTTGCAATGGGAAGAGGTGCCCGGTAGTGGGTTTGATCTTACGGTGCTTGATCCTAGTGACAGAAGGGGAACCAACACATATGCATCGTTGCCACTAAGGATAAAACGACGAGATCCATATCTAACGCCATAGATAAACGGATCTTGTCTACATCATGTCATCGTTCTTAATGCATTATTCCGTTTTCCATGAACTTAATACACTAGATGCATGCTGGATAGCGGTCGATGTGTGGAGTAATAGTAGTAGATGCAGGCAGGAGTCGGTCTACTACTCTTGGACGTGATGCCTATGTAATGATCATTGCCTAGATATCGTCATGATTATTTTAAGTTCTATCAATTGCCCAACAGTAAATTGTTCACCCACCGTTGCTATTTGTCTCGAGAGAAGCCACTCGCGAAACCTACGACCCTCAGGTCTTCTTTCTCATATATTTGCCTTTGCTTTTATTTCCAGATCTACTGAACGAAAAACCCAAAAATACCTTGCTACAATTTATCTTATTCATCAACCAATCTACCAATATTTATCTCTCTCACGTTCGTTACCCGAAAGGGATTGACAACCCCTTTAACACGTCGGGTTGCGAGGTGTTGTTATTTATGTGCAGGTGTTGTTTATGTTGTGTTGCTTGGTTCTCCTACTGGTTCGATAACCTTGGTTTCACATCTGAGGGAAATACCTACCGTCCTTGTGCTGCATCATCCCTTCCTCTTTGGGGAAAAACCGACGTAGCTTTAAGCGACATCACACACATTAATCGTGAATTTATTAGAATACTCTTTGTGCTTCACTTATATCTTTTGAGCTAGGTAGTTGTTGTAGCGCTTCACTTATATCTTTTTGAGCATGGAGCTAATGTTTATTTTGAATAAATTGATGAACTCTCACACTTCACTTATATTATTTTGAGAGTCTCTAAACATCATGGTAATTTTCTTGGGTTGTGAATTTACTCCTAATATGTTAGGCATTCAAAGAGGGTATAAAAACTCTCATAAAGAGTATTGAAATTATGAGAAGTTTGATTCCTTTCAATTATTTTGAGATATTAAGATGGTGATATTAAAGTGATGCTAGTAGTAAATTATGTGGTTAAAGAAATAATTGTGTTAGGGTTTGTGATTCCCGTAGCATGCACATATGGTCTTCTGGTTATGTGATGAAGTTGGAGCGCAATTTATTCTTGATTGTCTATCTTTGCGTGAAAGTCGGGGCGCGCGATGGTTAACTCCTACCAACCTATCCCCTAGAAGCATGCGTAGTAGTACTTTGCTTTGAGGGCTAATAAATTTTTTCCAATAAGTATGTGAGTGGTTTAAGACTAATGTTGAGTCCATGGATTATACACACTCTCACCCTTCCACCATTGCTAGCCACTCTAGTACCGCGCAAATTTTGTTGGTGCATCAAACCACCTTATACCCTTCCTCAAAACAGCCACCATACCTACCTGTTATGTCATTTCCATAGCCTTTCCGAGATATATTGCCATGTAACTCCACCGTTCCGTTTATTATGACACGCACCATCATTATCATATTGCTTTGCATGATCGTAAGATAGCTAGCATGATGTTATCATGGCTTGCCAGTTTTTTGATGTCATTGCTACGCTATATCATTGCACATCCCGGTACACCGCCGGAGGCATTCATATAAAGTCATATTTTGTTCTAGTATCGAGTTGTAATATCGAATTGTAAGTAAATAAAAGTGTGATGATCATCAGTATTAGAACATTGTCCCACGTGAGGTTATGAATAAAGAGGCCAAAAGAGTCTCCAAAAAAAGATAAAAAATAGAGACAATGGTCTCCAAAAAAAGAGGAGCCTAAAAAAGTGAGAGAAAAGAGAGAAGGGAAAATGTTACTATGCTTTTCCACACTTGTATTTCAAAGTAGCACCATTTTTTCATTGTAGAGAGTCTCCTATGTTGTCACTTTCATATACTACTAGTGGGAAATTTTCATTATAGAACTGGCTTGTATATTCCAACTATGTGCTTCCTCAAATGCCCTAGGTCTCCATGAGCAAGCAAGTTGGATGCACACCCACCTAGCTTTATTTTGAGCTTTCATACACTTATAGCTCTAGTGCACCCATTACATGGCCATCCCTACTAACTCACATTGATATCAATTGATGGACATTTCTATAGTCCATTGATTTTTCCTAGTTGATGTGAGACTTTCTCCCTACCTTTGTCTACTACAACCTTCTATTCCACCCATAAGTGCTATGTCCATGGCTCACGCTCATGTATTATGTGAAGAGTTGAAAATTTTTAAGAATGTAAAAGTATGGATACAATTGCCTGGCTAACACCGAGGTGGGCATGATTTATACTTTGGGCTGAGAAGAGGGAGCATAACAAGACTATATGATTTTGTTGGGATAACTTTCTTTAGCCATTTTATTTTTGAAGCTTCACAATTTTCTTTCGAGTATGCTTGAAGTTTTATTGTTTTGATATTAATGAACTTTTGTTTTGAATCATATGGATCTGAACATTCATGCCAAATAAAGAAGAAATACATTGCTAAATATGTTAGGTAGCATTCCACATCAAAAAAATCTGTTTTTATCATTTACCTACTCGAGGACGAGCAGGAATTAAGCTTGGGGATGCTTGATACGTCTCCAATGTATCTATAATTTTTTATTATTCCATGCTATTATATTATCAACTTTGAATCTTTTATATGCATTAATATGCTATTTTATATTATTTTTGGGACTAACTTATTAACCTAGAGCCTAGTGCCAGTTTTTTTTCCTTGTTTTTGAGTTTCGCAGAAAAGGAATATCAAACGGAGTCCAAATGGAATAAAACTTTCACGATGATTTTTTCTTGGACCAGAAGACACACGTAGGACTTGGAGAGGAAGTCAGAGGTGTCTAGAGGCCACCACAAGCCCTGAGGGCAAACCCTAGGGGAGGCCTCCCTGGCTTGTGGGCCCCACAGGACACCTCCAACCCTAATCTCTGGCCTATACATTCAGAAATATTCCCCAACCATTAGAAGCATCGATGAAAATACATTTCCGCCGCCGCAGGTCTGTTCCCGTGAGATCCCATCTAGAGGCCTTTTTCGGTACTCTGTCGGCGTGGGACTTGATCACGGAGGGCTTCTACATCAACCTAGCCGCCCCTCCGATGATGCGTGCATAGTTTACCTTAGACCTACGGGTCCATAGCTAGTAGCTAGATGGCTTCTAATCTCTCTTTGATCTTCAATACAATGTTCTCCATGATGCTCTTGGAGATCTATTCTATGTAATCTCCTTTTGCGGTGTATTTGTCGAGATTCGATGATTGTGGATTTATGATAAGATTATCTATGAATATTATTTGAATCTTCTCTGAAGTTTTATATGCATGATTTGATATCTTTGTATTTGTGTTCGAATTATTGGTTTGGTTTGGCCAACTAGATTGGTAGTTCTTGCAATGGGAGAGGTGGATTCAATTTTGCGGTGTCCTGATCACCCAATGACAGATGGGGTAGTGAGGCATGTATTGCATTATTGCCATCAAGGATAAAAAGATGGGGTTTATATCATATTGCTTGAGTTTATCCCTCTACATCATGTCATCTTGCTTAAGGCATTACTCTGTTCTTATGAATACTCTGTTCTTATGAACTTAATACTCTAGATGCATGCTGGATAGCGGTCGATGTGTGGAGTAATAGTAGTAGATGCAGAATCGTTTTGGTCTACTTGTCACGAATGTGATGCCTATATTCATGATCATTGCCTTAGATATTGTCATAACTTTGCGCTTTTCTATAAATTGCTCGATGGTAATTTGTTTACCCATCGTATGCTTTATTCAAGAGAGAAGCCTCGAGTGAAACCTATGGCCCCCGGGTCTATTTTCCATCTATTATTTTCATATCTATAAAACCAAAAAACCAAAAATACCTTGCTGCAATTATTTTGTGTTTACTTTATTTTGCTTTTTACTTTATTTTTAATTCTATCTCTATTAGATCTCACTCTTGTTCGTGACGTTGAAGGGATTGACAACCCCTTTTCTGCGTTGTGTGCAAGTGTTTGTTCGTTTGTGCAGGTGCATATATTGGGGACTTGCTTGCAACTCCTACTAGATTGATACCTTGGTTCTCAAACTGAGGGAAATACTTATCTCTGCTTTGCTGGATCACCCTCAAGGGAAAAAACAATGCAAGCTCAAGAAGTAGCACATGGCACTGACGATGCGAGGTGTGTGTTTTCACGGGTTGGAGGGGGCAATTTACCACGCCGCACATTTTTTTCAATGGTCGGGCATGTTTATGGTTTATGTTCGAGTCACCTTTTTCTCACAAAACCATAAATTTCCGGTTATTTTATGGGTCGGGACGATATAAAGGGTCTGCTAGAGATGCTCTAACCCTCCCAACTTCTAAGAGAGACCGCTTCGGTTGAAACTCGAGTGCTCAAGGATAAGGAAGAAGAGTCCGGTCTGGACTGATATGTCGCCCGTACCTCGTGTGCAAATTATGCACTTGACCGAGGCCTGCCTACATATATACTAGCGCCACTGAGAGGCTTCTATCCATGTCGCTCGGTCAACAACGGGTGCCACCGACAGTCACTCGTCGCAGACGACGACGCGCCTCGTCACAGTCCTCTAGTACTCCGACCTGACGCGGGTGCCTATGGTTGACTTGGGGCATGATCTTCTTTTGTTGTCTCAGCTGGGATGTCAAAGTGCACCCCCGGTGATTCAACCACGACAGAGTGGTCAACAGACTGTTCTGTTTTTTACCTGACATAATTTATATAAAAATTTCCCATGTTTTCCTAATTTTCGGAATATTTAGAGTTACAGAATTATGACTAAAAAATACGTCTAAAAGATCGTAGATGTCGCCTAGAGGGGGGGGTGAATAGGCGCTTTGAAATAATTATGGTTTAGGCTTGAACAAATGCGGAAAAAACCTAGCGGTTAATTTGTCAAGCACAAAACCTAAAACAACTAGGCTCACCTATGTGCACCAACAACTTATGCTAAGCAAGATAAACAACTAGGTGATAGCAAGATATATAGCAAGAAACAATATGGCTATCACAAAGTAAAGTGCATAAATAAAGGGCTCGGGTAAGAGATAACCAAGGTATGCGAAGACGAGCATGTATCCCGAAGTTCACACCTTTCATATGCTAATCTCTGTTTGGAGCAGTGTGGAGGCACAATGCTCCCCAAGAAGCCACCAGGGCCACCATAATATCCTCACGCCCTCGCACAATGCAAGATGTCGTGATTCCACTAAGGGACCCTTGAGGGCACTCACCGAACCTGTACAAATGGCAACCCTTGGGGCGGTCACCGAATCCATACCCTTTGGCAACCCTTGGGGGCGGTTACTGGAACCCGTCAAATTGCTCAGGGCGATCTCCACAACCTAATTAGAGACCCCGACGCTTTCCCGGAGCTTTACACAATAACGATTGAGCTCCGAACACCACCAACCGTCTAGGGCACCATGGCACCCAAGAGGAACAAGCTCAAGGGTACCAAGCACCCAATAGTAATAAGCTTCTCAAATTCACTTTCATGTATCACCGTGGAGAACTCAAACTGATGCACCAAATGCAATGGCAAGGGCACACAGAGTGCCCAAGTCCTTCTCTCCCAAATCCCACCAAAGCAACTAATGACAGGGAGGAAAATGAGAGGAAGAACGAAGAAGAGAACACAAAGAACTCCAAGATCTAGATCCAAAGGGTTCCCCTCACATAGAGGAGAAAGTGATTTGCGGAAATGTGGATCTAGATCTCCTCTCCCCCCCAAAAAAACTAGCAAGAATCCATGGAGGGATTGATAAAAAGCAAACTCGAAGAAGGTCAACAATGGAGGAAGAACACGAGCTAAAAGAGTTAAGGATCATTGGGGAAGAAGACCCCCTTTTAAAGGCACCCCCGAAACCAACCGTTATGCACTCAGGACGTGCACAAGCGGTACTACTGCTCGGAGGAGCGGTACTACTGCTTAGCACGGTCAAAATAGCCCATCGAGAGAGAAAAACATGAGTTGTAGTTTTGCCAGAGAGGTAGTACCGCTCTGGGGAGAGGTAGTACCGCCCGAAGAGGTAGTACCGCTCGGGTGGAGAGGTAGTACCGCTTACTACTTATAAGAGGTACTACCGCTTGGGTGGAGAGGTAGTACCACTTACCGCTTATAAGAGGTACAACCGCTCTACTACCACAAAACTCGACACGAAAAATGCATCCCCAGAAGCAGCAGTACTACGCACGGCACATGGCCATGGTACTGCCCCTTACAAGTGGTACTACCTCTTGAGAGAGTAGTACTACCGCTTGTGGCTTTGAGGAACACAACAGAGAAAACGTAGGATGCAATAAAGCCTAAACTGCCACAACTTCTGCAAATGAACTCTGAATCGAGCAAACTCAAGCTTGTTTGATAGATGATGATGAGAAGCATCCAAACAACGACTAGTTATATTAAGAAGAGGTGGGGGGTGTATGCTTCATATATAGAGGAATGAAACCTCCAATAGAGAAGAACCGGCATAACCTCCAACATCAAAAAATCATAGAAGATGCATGTGAACTCCGTTTCCAATGAACTCGAGCTTGTCATGAAGATGACCATAAGCTCTAAAACTCACAAAGATAAACCAAACAAAAACAAATAAAGATGATGCAAGGATGCAATGGTTTGAGCTCTCTATGAACGATACGATCAAGCTAATCACTTGAGAGCCCCCTTGATAGTACGGCAATCGATCCTATAACCCGGTCTCCTACAACTACCATGATACCGGTAAAATCGAAAACCTATCAAGGGCAAACCTTTTCCTTGCACATAGTCCACTTGATCTAGATGATGATGGTCTTGACTTCCTCAAGTTGGACCACCTTTCTTGATTGCATTGGCACGATGAAGACTAGTAGATTGCTCCCCCATAATCCACTATGGGTGAGCCACTCTTTGACACATCTTCACAAGTCCATTGCAACCATAATGGGCAGCAAGCTCCAAGCATATGATCTCTTCGTGATGATCCTCTTGAACTTGCACACCGCAACCTAACCCCACAAAGAACTCTCAAGAATACCATGGGTTAGTACACAAGCGTAATTGTCAGGGATATTACTAGCAGGTATAAACCGGCTAGGGAGATCCGGATTATGGTAATATAGCTGTGTAGTTAAAAACTCAGTAGAGGTTACGGCCCATGAAGGCTTAGGGCCCATGCGTAAAAGTTAACGATTTGTAAACCGTCCTATCATGTAACTTGAGACACAAGGAAGAGTAGAGACCGAGGCGGACACAATTATGAGCCGGCCTCGGGACTCTGTAAACCGGACCGGGCGTCGCCTCCTATATAAAGGGACGACCCTGCGACGGTTCAAGGGGCAAGCAACAATCCGCCAAGAGATAGGCAAGCAATCTGCTCCCTGTTCATCGACGCCCAATCAATACCAAACCAAACTAGACGTAGGCTTTTACCTTCATCGAAGGGGCTGAACTAGTATAAACCCTCTATGTCCTTTGTGTGCTTTTAACCTCTTCAAGCTAACCCGTGCGATGGTTCCACAACTAAGTCCGTTAAACCGGACATCTGCCGTGCTAATTCCACGACAGTTGGCACCCACCGTGGGGCTCTCGCACGATGGTTTCGAGTTCTTGAAGGGTAGCTTTGAAGGACTCAAGGGCTACGCGGTCGGCCGGATGACCAAGAGTCGCCGCGGCCGGATCTACATCGACGATGTAGGCTGGGGCCCGGAGGCCGATTCAATCGAATACGGGTACCGGGTTCCCTTCGGCGGCATCCACGTCTTCATCGGCAAGATTGGTGAACCGGGACCTGAGCCGGACATCTTCTCCAACATCATCGAGCCGGCTCAGCGTGCAAGATCGGCCCGGATTCAGCCTGCCATGAAGCGCGTTTTCGTTGGAGCAATACATGGAGTCCAAGCCGAGGACGGATCGGATTTTGGTGGTGAGACGATTGTCTATTCCGACGATGAATCCTCATCCGGAGAGACTGAATCCTTGTATCTGTTGCGGGACGGCCGATCCGAGGGTGTGTCCGATGGGGATAGTATTCCGGACCCCTTTGATCTGCCAAACTGGGTGGCTGTCTTTATGGCCGGATCACAATTTACGCCACAACCCACGGTAACCGGGGCGTTCATAGCTGGGGCAGGGGGGATGGCCCAGCTCCCTCGTCCTCTGATGCTCTATCAGCCTTAATAGAGGAGTTGACAACACGGGCATTAGCAGTGGTGGCTCCTACTGACAAGGCGCAGCACGATGCAGAAATCCTTCAGCTGAAGGGCCGGATCGAACAAGCTAGAGAGGATTTGAATGCAGAGAAAGCTACGATAGCAACAAGGCAGGCGGAGCTGGATTCTAAGGCTTTCCAGCTCAGGATTGATCAGGCCTCTGCGCAGGGAGTAAGGAATAGAAGGTATCAGTCTCGTCTACCGCCGGTCTATGAGGCGATGAATCTCTTCGGAACGCCAGGAGCGGGAGCCAGCAATAATTCGTAGGTAAATCGGAGGGGAGCCCCAGTGACAGGCGAACCGGTTCAACAGCCCACTGCGGAGCAAGATCAACGGATTATGCCCACGCCTCACATCCCCACTCCTCCGGGTCACTACTCAAACCCCCTAGATAACATTGTCGCCGCTGCTTCATGCCTGGCCCCTTTACCCATTGAAGGGACATCCCCCGTGGCGATGGAAGCACGCAGGGTCAAGGATCTGCTCAACACAGCATTGACACAGCAGCAGGCATACTCCTATAGCAGGGAGAGACTTCATTCAACACCCCGCCACAGCCGGAGTTATACTAGGCATTGGGATGAACCGGAGGTGTCCAGTAGTGAACGGAGGCGACACCGTCACAGACAGGATAATCAGGCAGGCGCAGAGGTGCAAGCCCAGGAGGCGGTAAACCGGGCTAGACCTACGGCCCGCGAGGAGGTCCGCCAAACGACGCCGGATCACACAATCACAACAGAGACAGGAGTCACGGCGAGTTCCTTTGGAGTGCAGTGTCTTATTCCCGCTTTACAAAGCGTAAAGTTACCCAAGGATTTCAAGGGTCCACGTAAAGTGCCTAACTACACAGCAGATTTGGCTCCAGAGGCTTGGATTGAGAGCTATGAGATGGCTATGGAGATGCTGGACATAGATGAAGCGGCATGCGCAAAGTATTTTACCATGATGCTTGAAGGTACATCCCGGACCTGGTTAAAGGGCTTACCGCCTAACTCCATCGGATCATGGGGTGAATTGCGCTGCCAGTTTATTAAAAATTTCAAGGACACGTGCAAACAACCAATGTCAGTGGTAGACCTAGCGGCATGTATACAAGGAGAGCAGGAGCCTACGAGTGCATGGGTGCGGCGAGTGTCAGAAATCTTGCACTCTTCAAACGGTATAAGCCCCAGTACGGCGATAGTAACACTGGAAAACAATTGCCGGTTCGAGTCTTTGAAGTTGAAGCTGGGACGGCTCAAAGGGGATTGTAATGACATGGGAACTCTCATGAGCGCTTTGGTAAAGTATGGGGACTCCGACAACACTAAGTATCCAGAAGCGGATGGAGATAAATCCGAAAAAGTTAATAAATATGGTAAACCGGCGCAGGCTAATCCGGTCGGAACAAGCTTCAACGGTAAGCGAAAGGCAGAAGGTGCTTCTGATTTTGTGGCCAATACCAAAGTTCAAGGAAGCTTTCAGCGTAATAAGGGTAAACCGCCTCCACAAAGCGGCGGAGGGTTCATTAATTAGGAGCGACAATTGAACGAGCCTTGCCCGAAACATGGCACAGAGGAACGTCCAGCTAAACATACCTGGGAAGAATGCCGGGTCATGATGGAGGCCATGAACCGGGCCAGATCCAACAACGGACCACCAGGCGGCGGTTCAGGCCCCGAGTTTCATGGTCCGGGTCATCAGGGTAATGGCTCCGGATCAGGATATCATGGCAACAACAATGGTTACAATAACCAAGGCAATCATCAGTATGGTCAAGGCGGTTACAATAACCAAGGCAACCATCAGTATGGTCAGGGCGGTTACAATAGCCAAAACAACCAACAGCAGGGCCAGGGTAATCACAACAATCAAGGCAATCAGCAGCGTCAGCAGCAGCAGCAATCCGGATATCAAAGTAATCCAAAGGAGCTGAATAGTGGACAGTATCATGTGTTCACTACGAGTTTGTGCAAACGAGTTCAAAAAGTCTTAAAGCGGGCGGTCCACACAGTTGAACCGGCAACACGACGATTCCTGCGCTGGTCGGAACAACCTATTGTGTGGAGCAGAGAGGATCACCCGCCGCGGGTTGATAATCCGGGCCAATTAGCCTTAGTAGTGGCACCACAGGTGGGTGGCTACAAATTCACCAAGGTTCTCATGGACGGCGGCAGCAGCATCAATATCTTATATTACGAGACTTTCCGTCGCATGGGGCTGACGGATAAGAAGCTAAGGCAGTCAAACACGGTATTCCATGGAGTAGTACCAGGTAAATCAGCTTACCCAGTTGGGAAAATTGACCTAGAAGTTACCTTTGGAGATGAACAGGATTCCGGGTCAGAGATGATAACCTTTGAAGTTGTAAAAATCCGGAGCCCATATCATGCCCTGTTCGGACGACCGGTTTACGCCAAGTTTATGGCTAGACCGTGTTATGTTTATCTGCAGCTCAAGATGCCGGGTCACAAGGGAACCATCACGGTTCATGGAAGTCGCAAGATTGCATTGGAGTGCGAAGAAGGAGACGCTGCTTATGCGGAGGCAGTATGTGGTACGGAGGAATTGAAGTTTTACAAAGACAATGTTGATCCGGCAGATATGTCCCCGTTGAAGAAGCCAACTACAGAGCATGATCCGGCGTTGAAGTTCAAATCTGCAGAGGAAACCAAGCAAGTTGACTTTGTGCCTGGCGATTCATCCAAGCAGTTCACTATCAGCGCTAACCTTGATCCTAAATAGGAAAGCGCGCTCATCGAGTTCATCCGTGAGAACCGGGATATCTTTGCATGGAAACCTTCTGACATGCCAGGTATACCGAGGGAACTCGCTGAGCACAGTCTTAATATTGATCCGAAGTTTAAACCGGTCAAGCAGTATATGCGCCGCTTCAACAAAGAAAGGCGCAAGACTATAGGGGAAGAAGTGGCCAGACTTTTGGCCGCAGGATTCATAGTTGAAGTTTTTCACCCGGAGTGGTTGGCTAATCCGGTGCTGGTATTAAAGAAAAATGGAAAGTGGAGGATGTGTGTGGATTACACAGACCTAAACAAAGCTTGTCCAACCGATCCTTTTGCTCTCCCTCGTATTGATCAGATCATTGATGCTACGGCGGGATGTGAGCGGCTAAGTTTTTTGGATGCATATTCAGGATATCATCAGATCAAGATGGCAGTTAAAGATCAAGAGAAGACAACCTTCATAACTCCTTTAGGTGCTTTTTGCTATGTGTCTATGCCTTTTGGGCTCAAGAGTGCCCAAGCAACTTACCAGCGTTGTGTGCAGAACTGTCTTAAGGGGCAGATAGGGAAAAATGTTCATGCCTATGTGGATGACATCGTGGTGAAGTCAAGGAAGGAGGATACATTGATTGAGGACCTCAAGGAAACCTTTGATAACCTTCGGGCCTATAAAATGATGCTTAATCCGGAGAAGTGTGCTTTCGGTGTTCCGGCGGGCAAGCTCCTTGGATTCTTGGTGTCCAACAGAGGAATAGAAGCCAATCCGGAGAAGATCAAGGCAATCACGTCCCTGACTAAACCGGCTTGTATCAATGATGTTCAGCGTATCGCCGGCCGGATTATAGCATTGAGCCGATTCATCAGTCGTCTGGGGGAGAAGGCAATCCCGCTTTATTAGATGCTGAAAAAGACAGACCGGTTTATATGGAGTGATGAGGCAAACACTGCGTTTGAGGACTTGAAGCGGCAACTGGCAGAGCCACAGGTCCTTGCTGCCCCTGTTGATAAGGAGCCGCTGCTGTTATACGTCGCTGCCAATGCACGGGCAGTCAGCGTGGCAATCGTGGTCGAGCGCAAAGAAGCAGGAAAGGAGTATCCGGTTCAACGTCCGGTTTATTATGTTAGTGAGGTTCTCATTGAATCCAAACAAAGGTACCCGCATTGGCAGAAGCTGGTACATAGCGTGTTCATGGCAAACCGAAAGTTGAAGCATTATTTCCAAGGCCACCCAATAACTGTTGTCAGCTCAGCTCCATTGGGGATATAATCCAGAACAGGGAAGCCACTGGCAGAGTGGCGAAGTGGGCCATTGAGCTTAGCCCACATGGATTAAAGTATGTGCCACGCACCGCTATCAAATCCCAAGCATTGGTGGATCTCATCAATGATTGGACAAAACTGCAAGCACCAGAGGAGAAGCCGGATCTTACATACTGGACTATTCACTTTGACGGTTCGAGGCAGTTAGAGGGCTCGGGGGCTGGAGTTGTGTTAACTTCCCCGCGAGGTGACAAGTTTTGTTATGTCCTCCGTCTAATGTTTCCTTGTACTAACAATGCGGTAGAATATGAGGCATTGCTTCATGGCCTGCGGATGGCTAAGGAGATGAACTTGAGTCGGGTCAAGTGTTTTGGTGATTCAGATTTAGTGGCACAGCAAGTATCCGGCAAGTGGGATTCTAAAGACCCTCTCATGGCAACTTACAGACAAGAAGTTGAAGCAGTCGCAGGATATTTCAAAGGGTATCAGGTGGATCACATAGACCGGCGAAGAAATGAAGCGGCCGATGCTCTAAGCCGGCTGGGTTCTCAGCGTAAACCGGTGCCACCGAATACTTTTTTGGATGAGCTACACAGTCCATCAGTTCAGGTACCGTCGGAGGAAGTTCTGGCCGTTCCTGATCCGGAAGCGCAGCTAGTTGCGGCACTTCATGTTATTCCGGATTGGACGCTCCCATACTTGGCGTATCTAAGCCGTGGGGAGTTGCCAGATGATGAGATTGAAGCAAGACAGATAATCCGGCGATCCAAGTCCATGACAATCGTAAACGGGGAGCTTCACCATCGCAGTGTTTCTGGAGCATTTTAGCGGTGTGTATCATCCGAGGAAGGCTGTGACATCCTTCGAGAGATTCATGAAGGGGATTGCGGCCATCACGCCGGTTCAAAATCCTTAGTGGCCAAAGCTTTTCGACACGGGTTCTATTGGCTGACAGCCCATGCTGATGCGGAGGATCTAGTCCGGAGGTGCGATGCTTGTCAGAATTTTTCACGACGTGCTCTTGTTCCAGCGCAGGAGTTGCGGATGATACCGATTACTTGGCCGTTTGCGAATTGGGGGCTTGATATGGTTGGACCTTTTAAACGATCCCAAGATCAAAAAACTCATCTGCTGGTTGCTGTGGATAAATTTACTAAGTGGATTGAGGCAGAGCCTATGAGCAAGTGTGATGCAGCAACAACGGTTAAATTCATCAAGAAGGTAATTTTCCGGTTTGGCTTTCCACACAACATCATCACAGACAATGGCACCAATTTATCTAAAGGAGAGATGGAAGAGTTTTGTCAACGGGAGCATATTCGCCTGGATGTGTCTTCTATAGCTCACCATCAGTCCAATGGTCAAGCTGAAAGGGCCAATCAAGAGATTTTGCGAGGTATCAAGCCCCGTCTTATGACTCCCTTGCAAATAACACCAGGGTGCTGGGTTGAGGAGTTACCTTCTATCCTCTGGAGTATCAATACTACGCCAAACCGGTCCACAGGTTATACACCTTTCTTCATGGTGTACGGTGCTGAAGCGGTTCTTCCAAGCGATATCCGCCATGATTCACCACGAGTGACGGCTTATGTTGAAGCAGCCAATGAGCAGGCAAGACAGGACAGTTTGGACCGGCTAGATGAAGAGCGTGACATAGCAGCAGAACGATCCGCGATTTATCAGCAGGACTTGCGCAGATAGCACAGCCGCCGGGTCAAAACCAGGACGTTCCAGGAAGGGGATTTGGTACTCCGGCTCATCCAAGACCAAACAGATATGCACAAGCTATCCCCGCCTTGGGAAGGGCCCTTTGTGGTCAGGAAGAATCTACACAACGGTTCATATTACCCGGTGGACGTTCGAGAGCACAAAGACTCACGGACATCAGAAGAAGAGACAAAGAGGCCGTGGAACATCGCTCTCCTGCGTCCCTACTACACCTGAGCCATGAGCTCTGCTGTATCCTATGTATATATTATGATTAATGAATAAACCGGCACCCTCGGTAAACCGAGGGATTAGCCTTTTTTCTTCTAAGTATATGTCTTGTGAAATTATTACAGATATTTTGAACAAACTATCTTATGCAGAAGGGACCAAACTAGCGAGCTACGGATCACATATGAATCCTCGATAAAGTCTTTTCTGGTCCGGTCTACATAATGTTCTTGTCCTTAGGGATCCACCTTTGATGGCAGAGGTAATATTCCTGTCCCTTGGTGGACCAAATCCCTTTGATGGCAAAAGAAAAGTTCTTGTCCTTAGGGATCCACCTTTGATGGTAGATGTAACATTCCTGTCCCTTGGTGGACCAAATCCCTTTGATGGCAAAAGAAAAGTTCTTGTCCTTAGGGATCCACCTTTGATGGCAGATGTAACATTCCTATCCCTTGGTGGACCAAATCCCTTTGATGGCAAAAGAAAAGTTCTTGTCCTTAGGGATCCAC
>LR738715.1:658195144-658247877 GCA_902687465.1 Secale cereale | reverse complement strand
ATTCTTGTCCCTTGGTGGACCAAATCCCTTTGATGGCAAAAGAAAAGTTCTTGTCCCTAGGGAACCTTCCTTAGATGGCAGATGTAATATTCATGTCCCATGGTTGATCATTCCCTTTGATGGCAAAAGAAAAAAAACCATGTTCTTGTCCCTAGGGAACCTTCCTTTGATGGCAAATGTAATATTCCTGTCCCTTGGTTGATCATTCCCTTTGATGGCAAAAGAAAATCTGTTCTTGTCCCTTGGGATCCACCTTTGATGGTAAATGCAAAAATTCTTACCCCTTGGTGGACCAAATCCCTTTGATGGAAAAAGAAAATTTCTTGTCCCTAGGAGTACTTACTTTGATGGCAGATGCAAAATTTCCTGTCCCTTGGAGTACATCCTTTGATGGCAAAAGAGTACATCCTTTGATGGCAAAGTTCTTGTACCTAAGAGTACTGTTAGTCATAGCCCTTTGGGTCACACCCTTTGATTGGCACATAGGGAGCCTGGCAGCTCGCAAAAAGCCTCGACTACATGGTCTTATTTGCAA
Source organism: Secale cereale (assembly GCA_902687465.1). Lineage (NCBI taxonomy): Eukaryota > Viridiplantae > Streptophyta > Magnoliopsida > Poales > Poaceae > Secale > Secale cereale. The sequence goes on along the minus strand of LR738715.1, from coordinate 658,247,342 downwards.
ACCTGTGTTTTTGTGTTTGAGATTTTCATGTGTTTTTTATGGGTTTTTTGATCCGGAGCTGGACAACTTCAAAGTTGACCACATATTTTCAAAAGTCTGGACACAGAGCTCCAGCATTATTTAAACCGGTAGTTCCTGTAAACCCGGAATAATTATTGGGTCTATCCCAAAAGAGCCAAGAGCTTCCTCAGAAAATACAAGGTTTGCCGGATTAAGGATATCAAGCATACTTAATCAAAGGTATGAAGTTCTTTTTGGTATAACACAGACACTCATTTGATATATATGAGAACGATTTAATCGGTTCGGCGGTAAAACCGCTAGGACATCTTTTTAGTGTTATCTATGCAGATACAGATAGTATAAAAGATAAACCATAGTAGACAAAGGATTCAAATTGGCAGACGCCAAAGCAAAGTTGGGACATCTGGATTAAAACAGCAATGTTTTGAGCTATCCTATTACAAGGCACAGCAAGCCTGAACGGATTAAAGTTTTTCTCGACAAAAGAGTACAGCAGCTATAAAGTTAGATTGAGCGGCTTATGCTTCTTCCTGCTGCGAAGGCTGAGGATCGACCTGTTCCGGAGCTTCTTCGTCTTCTTGAAGCGGCTGAAAATCAGGAACGCGCCAATCGATTTTTGATAAAGCACGGAAGTACATCTCTTCAGTATTGAGATCGGACGGATCAACATCTGGGGCGAAAGTGTGGGGGCGCACTAGTGGGATTAGATTTTCGGTATCATAAACCGGTCGATCCACCTGCTCATTCTTTAAATCGTACGCCGGATGATACCTGGTCAAGTCCGATTCAACAGCAAGTTTGCTGGCAAGAGGACGCATTTCTTTAGTCAAAGCATGAAGATCTTTGCCAGAGAAGGCCGATCCATCTTCCTTGGTGCTGGGGTACCCGTTCATGGCTTCTTCCGGATCAAAGTCCAGAACCCACGCTTTGGCTCTGGTCAGCGCTACAAGAGAACCGGCTCGGGCAGCAGACTTCTTCACCTTTTCCAAGCGTACAGGAAAGATAGAAAGCTTCTCCAGAGTGCCTTGGATAGTGGTGGGGGCCGGTTTATTAAAAGACATCGCACTTATAATCCTTTGAGCACCGGAATACAGCTGCTCAACCAGAGTATAAGAGGCCTTGAGTTTCTTCCGCAGATCATCCCCAAGATGGGTGACGCGGCGCCCTGCATAGGATTATCACAGTTAAACCGGAGCAGAATAAAGATTGCAGAGATGAAAGCACGTGCAAGTTAAGTATTTACCAAAGACGGCAGAGGTCATAAGCTCTATCTGCTGCTTTAAACCGGTCAGCTCTTGCGTCACCGGGTTGAGGGCCTCTTCAGCATCCTTTGCTCTTTTTTCCAGAGCATTCCTCTGCACTTCCCAGGTTGTCCGTTTCGCTTCAAAGTATTTCTTCAATTGTTCAGCAGTGGTTAAGCTCAACGCAAGGTCTTTTTTGGCCTTGGCAGCAGAAGTTTCAGTCTCAGCAAGTCTGTTCCGGAGCTCAGTTATTTCTTTAGCCCTCCGGGTCAAGTTAGCCTGCAAGAAAATCAAGTGAAATAATTGATGATTCAGAGAAGTCTCAAGCACACAACCAAGTTATCCACTTGACACTTGGGGGCTAATGAGCAATTGAAGTATCAAAGGGTGACAATTAAAGACAAAGTCTCAAGCACATAAAGCAAGTTATCTACTTGACACTTGGGGGCTAATGGGCAGTTGAAGCATCGAAAGAAAGATTCAGACAAGTCCCAGGCACATAAAACGAGTTATGCCCCTGGCACTTGGGGGCTAATGTAAGATTATTTGCTCACATTTGGAAGTACCGGTTCACCTTCCAACAAAGCTAAACCGAAACTTGGGGGCTACCATGATATAGACAGAAATACAAAGAAGGCAAAAGCAAAAAACAAGTAAGATACCTCGTATTTGTCTTTCATCATATTGACCAAGCCGCTTCATAGTCCCGACTGGTATGAAGCCGGTTCAAATACCCGGAATAAAGCTCCTGGGCACTCAGCTCGGCATAATTGGACAAGTCTGTGTTCCACTTGCCCTTCTCCTGCTGGAGTTTCTCCGTTTTAGCAGTATGCTTAGCTAAGACGATAGGCTCAGCAGGAGCGGTAAAACCCGTCCCGGTTATTTGAACGTCCGGGGAAGAAGCAGTATTTGGCTGTGAAGGGGCAGCAGTATGAACCGGACTAACGGGAGCCGGGCTAGTCCGAGGAGGGCTGGCCCGGACAGGACTTGCCGGTTCATGGACATCTTCAGCATTGGGATTTTCAGGAGCAGCAACATAATCATGATCCATGGGAGCAGGATCGTCGAGCTGAATGGTAGGCTCGTTTTCCGGAGGGATGACCTCGTCCGGATCAGCTGCCGGATCGGCAGTAGCAGTCTCAGCAGCCGTTTTGCTGGCCTTGGCCTTTTTGCTAGGTTTGTGCTTGCTGAAAGGAATTGAAAGAGAAATTAGAATCGTAAAGGCAAATACAAAGGTAAACCGGATGGGATAAAGGACTTACCCAGGGACAGTTTTCAGAGTTGGGACCTGTGTGGCAGTTGATTCGCCGGAAGATGATAAAGGTGTCTCCTGATAATTAGGATCAGACGGTTTAAGTGGTTTGCGTATAAGTCCGGCCTTGGGATGAAGAAGAGTTGGAGAAAGTAAAACCTTAGAGCGGCGCCTCTGGGCCGGAGTGAGAGATATTCCGGAAGACTCGACCACATGGCCACTATGGCGTGTAGTCCGGCGGGCTTCGTGTTGTTGTTTCTTCAAAAGAAAATTGGGGTCCAATTGAGCGTAAGGATGAGAAAAAGGATACTTCCGAGATGCCTTACGAATCTTGGGCACCGACGGTTCAGAATCTGAAGAAAGAGTGATTACCTCAGTTTCGGCCGCTTTATCAGCCTCAGCCAAATCCTGTGAAAAGACACTGTTAACATAAATCTGGATAAAAGAGATCAAAGCGTATCAGGATAAACTCATACCTCGAAATCCGGATCATCTTCCTCAACATGTGAACCAGAGCCAGCGGCTGCCTTTTTCTTTTTAACAGAGAAGGTTTTCCGGCGTGGCTGTTTACCTGACTTATCCTGAGATTTTCTCTTCCAGAACGGATCGTCGGCCTATGCAGAAAGGGAAAAATAAATACAAGTAATTCATAGGACGGATTAGACATAAACAGGAGAAGTTAAGACTTACTGCTGGCAATTTGTTCTTCTTGTAGTATGGAGCCAATCCGGTTTGGCAGCATTCTTCCAGAGTAATATTGAGCATTTTCTTAGCAGATTCAATAACTTCCTTCTCAGGAAGTATTATGTCAATATGGCGTTGAGGATCATCTGTCTTTCCGCTATACTGACACATTAAACCAGAGCGCCGGCTTAAAGGAAGAATGCTCCAGGCAAGCCAACAGCGTACGAAGTCAACTCCAGTTAATCCGTTGGCCATAAAGGCTTTGAGCTTGGCAAGCTGAGGAGCAAACCAGGCTCGTTCAGTGGAAGTAAGACGCTGTGGCAAGGGATGATCTTCTGGAAAACGATGCTCGCGATAACCCGGCAGTGGGTTTTCTCCTTTAGGCGAAGTATCCTTGCAATAAAACCAGGATTGATTCCAATCCTTGGGGTGTGTATGAAGAGCAGCATGAGGAAAGACCACATCTCTTCTCTTTTGAATGCTAACCCCACCGAGTTCTTGATGAGGTCCGGCAGTAAACTCTGTCCGCCGGTTTAAGTGGAAGAAATCCCGGAACAAGTCGATTGATGGCTCCTCTTGAAGGTACACCTCGGAGAAGACTTGAAAATTGAAGATGTTTGATACAGAATTTGGACCTATGTCCTGAGGATGAAGCTGAAAAGCGGCCAGCACATCCCGGAAGAATTTTGAACCGGGGGGACTAAAGCCCCGGGCTATATGATCAAAGAAGACAATAACTTCTCCTTCTTTGGGGGTAGGGGGGGCATTCACCCCCTGGGACCCGCCATTTCAGAACTGCTTGAGGGCCCAGAGTGCCAACTGATGCAGCGTTGGCTAAATCCTCTTCCGTAATGCGGGAAGGGACCCAATTGCAAGAAACAAACTGTTTGGTAGACATATTGGCAGAAGGAAAGTGCTGAAAAAGTAAGTGCAAAATCCGGATTATTCAAATACTGAAGCATAGACCGGATCATGTTATCAAATTACACCGACGGTTTAGACAGAAGGCTAATGGCATTGACAACCCGGAAGCAAATGGGAAACGAGCTGCTACCGGTTTATGATAACAAAAAAGAAGAAGCTAAACCGTCAGGTTCATGGTTGATGCGTTGCAGAAGCAATATATTATTGATTAAACCGGCGAATGTCTTACAGATCTATCAAAACGAAGAAACAGGTTTCTACAGAAGGCTAAGGTAAAATAGATCTGAGTAGTAAGAAAAAGATGAATTTACGCAGATCTATCACAGAGGAACTGCGGAGGTCTTATACAGAGTAGATGAATCTAAGGATTGAATCTAAAAATACCAAGTCTAAGCATAAAGCAACGGAGCAGGAGCAAGTTTCGAAGATAATCAAAGGTTGAATCTACCGCAGAAACAGCCTATAGGATGAACAGATAGAGCTTCGAGGTCTCATGGCAGAATCAATGGAGAAACCCTAAAGTTACAGATCTGCAGCGAGGGAAAAGGAATACCTGAGAATGGAAGAGACGGCGGCGGAGTAATCTAGACGCGGTTCAGGTTGATGTAGCGGCCTGGTCGACGACGGCGACGAGCTCGAGAACCGCGGAGAAGCTTCGGGCGACGAAGGAAGAAGACGAGCGGAAGGAAGAAAGGTAGAGATGCGGCGGTATTTATAAAGGTTGAGAGACGAAACGGCAAGCGCGGGATTTGAGGAAGTCAGAGATTGGATAAAGATTCTCCTGTTGCCTCGATTTTCGGGATGGCCTTTAAACAAAGGTAACAAAACGGCTGTGCGCAATAAATGCAGAGGTGATGTCATGATCGAATCAAATGATTTCCAGGGATGACGTCATAGCCGGTTTACAAAACAGAGAAGGTATAGGAAAGAAGTTTATGCAAGATTTAGAAGACTGACATGAACAAGTTCAAATCATTCTGGGGCCTAATGTCAGGGATATTACTAGCAGGTATAAACCGGCTAGGGAGATCCGGATTATGGTAATATAGCTGTGTAGTTAAAAACTCAGTAGAGGTTACGGCCCATGAAGGCTTAGGGCCCATGTGTAAAAGTTTACGGTTTGTAAACCGTCCTATCATGTAACTTGAGACACAAGGAAGAGTAGAGACCGAGGCGGACACAATTATGAGCCGGCCTTGGGACTCTGTAAACTGGACCGGGCGTCGCCTCCTATATAAAGGGACGACCCGGCGACGGTTCAAGGGGCAAGCAACAATCCGTCGAGAGACAGGCAAGCAATCTGCTCCCTGTTCATCGACGCCCAAGCAATACCAAACCAAACTAGACGTAGGCTTTTACCTTCATCGAAGGGGCCGAACTAGTATAAACCCTCTGTGTCCTTTGTGTGCTTTTAACCTCTTCAAGCTAACCCGTGCGATGGTTCCACAACTAAGTCCGTTAAACCGGACACCTGCCGTGCTAATTCCACGACAGTAATGGACAATGCTTCACATGCCATGGGATCACTTGATCCCTCTCGGTACATCTTCTACGCTTTGTGTGTTTATCAACTTGATTCACTCTTTGACATAGTCTTTATCAACCCCTCACATGACCAATCTTTAGATAATTCCTTGAATAACACCTTGGTCATCACATACTCTCCTTGAAACCAACATATGGACTTCAAGAAAAACCTATGGACAAATCCTTCAAATATAACTCAAGGCAACTATTAGTCCATAGATATTGTCATCAATTACGAAAACCAAACATGGGGGCACCGCATGTTCTTTCAAAGTCTTTACACACTGTTCTGTTTTTTGACAGAATCTGTTTTTGTTGCATTATGTGCTTATTTTGATGAATCTATGGTTTGTATCGGTGGGTATAGGCCATGGTAAAGTTAGAATACAGTTGGTATAATGTAATAAAAAAATCAATGGGTTTTCTACAATACTTATAGAACATATGATTTTTATTATACTAACGGATCTCGCGAAGTTTTGTTAAGTTTTGTGTGATTGAAGTTTTCAAGTTTGGTGAGATCACGTTGGATGAAAGAATAGGAGTGAAAAGAGCCTAAGCTTGGGGATTCCCATGGCACCCCAAGGTAATATTCAAAAAGTATCAAGCAACTAATCTTGGGGATGCCCTGGTAGGCATCCCCTCTTTCTTCTAATGACCATCAATATTTTACTTGGAGCTATATTTTTATTCATCAGATATCATGAGTTTTGCTTGGAGCATCTTGTATTATATGTGTCTTTGCTTGTGTTGCTTTTTATTTTCTGACAATCATCCTTACTAGACACACCTATTTGAGGAAGCTAAAATTATGATATGATTTATTAGAATCGCTCTTTATGCTTCACTTTATTTTTTCAGAGCTATGGAATTGCTCTAGTGCTTCACTTATATCTTTTTAAGCATGGTGGTGCTGCTATTTTGAAGAAATATGTTCTCATGCTTCACTTGGATTATTTTGAGAGTTAGTAGAAATTTTGAAGAAATCCTCTCATGCTTCACCTATATTATTTTGAGACATGAAACTTCAAATAAATTTATGCACTCGTTATTCACTTCATTTTATTTGAGAGCTTGTTATTTGCAATGGCAATACACTTTAAAAGAATTTGGTTCCAAAGTGATAGATATCCAGGGAAGATATAATAAAAACTTTCATGAACATCATCGGACATTAAACTTGATTTCTTGCAGTAGTTTTGCGGTATGATGATAGTGATATGTGAGTTATGTTGGTGAGTAATTATGCTTTAGTAAGAATATTGGTGTTAAGGGTTGTGATTCCCTATGCAAGCACGTTAAGTCAATAGTTATGCAATGAAATTACGTCATACTTGCGTTGCATTATTCAGTGTTAGTTATGTTTAATGTTCTTTTATGATGGTTTTCGTTCCTTGGTTGGTCGCTTCTCAATCTATTTGCTAGCCTTCACTTGTACTAAGCGGGAATGCTGCTTGTGCATCCAAATCCTAAAATCCAAGTTGTGCCCAATGAGTCCACCATACCTACCTATATGTGGTATTTCCATGTCGTCCTAAGCAAATTTGTATGTGCCAACTCTAATTTTCAAAATAAACTTCTCTATTGTGTGCCCGTACCCCTCATGAAGCGGCGAGGGGTGGCCTATATTTTCCATGATAAGTAGGTTATTCTCAAGATAAGTGTTTATTCACTTGTCATTGCATGGTAGTGTGGCATTAATAGGGATGCCCAGTCCCAAAATGCAAAAAATACTACAAATAAATTCCTTGGTACGTATTGGTATGGAACGAACCCGTGGATACGACTAGCCATGGATTGTAAAAGAATGGTGGAAAGGAAATACATATTTTTTATGTTTGGGAACCGCCTATGATCTATTTAGCATGGAAAATATTGGGAACTCTTAGTCATTTTTGTTGACGAGAAAAGCATGCCACCCAAAATAATTTTATCTCTCAATTTAAGCCTTGAGCTCTGGCACCCGTACATATCCCTACTTCCCTCTACGAAGGGCCTATCTATTTAATTTATGCAATTTTTATTTTTGTTGAGTCTCCATCTTCTCTTATAAAGCACCAACTACGAAATACTATTATCACACTTGAGCATTGGATGTAGCTAATATTTGGATGTGTTGCATGAATGGATCAATGATTGAGCATAACGGGCTAGAAATAACTTTCTTTAGCGTTGATATTTTGAATGACATGGTTGCTTGTTGACATTGGTTGAGTATTAAAGTCTTCATGTAAAATTATAGACTATTGCTTTGAATCGTCTAAAAGTCCATATGTTCATGCTACAAAGAAAAGAATATGATGAACATGTTAGGCAGCATTCCACATAAAAAAATCTATTTTTTATTGTTTATCTACTCGAGGATGAGCAGGAATTAAGCTTAGGGATGCTGAAACGTCTCCAATGTATCTATAACTTTTTATTGTTCCATGCTTTTATATTATCATTCTTGGATGTTTTACAATCACTTTCTAGCAATTTTACATCATTTTTGGGGACTAACCTATTGACATAGTGCCCAGTGCCACTTGATGTTTTCTGCTTGTTTTTAATTTGTAGAATATCAAAGATGGTTGAGTTTCCTGACCATAGACATGTGTTGTCATTTGATGAACGGGATCACATCATTAGGAGAATGATGTGATGGACAAGACCCATCCGTTAGTTTAGCATTATGATCGTTTATTTTTATTTCTATTGCTTTCTTCATGACTTATACATGTCCCTCTGACTATGAGATTATGCAACTCCCGAATACCAGAGGAACACCTTGTGTGCTATCAGATGTCACAACATAACTGGGTGATTATAAAGATGCTCTACAGGTGTCTCCGAAGATGTTTGTGGTGTTGGCATAGATCAAGATTAGGATTTGTCACTCCGAGTGTCGGAGAGGTATCTCTAGGCCCTCTCGGTAATGCGCAGCATAATAAGCCTTGCAAGAAAATGACTAATGAGTTAGTCACGGGATGATGTATTACGGAACGTGTCAGGGATATTACTAGCAGGTACAAACCAGCCAGGAGGGTCCGGATTACACTGACAAGGTTGTATTATTACAAGCCCAGTAGAATATATAACAAGAGGTCATAGCCCAAAGAGGTTTAGGGCCCATGTATAAGGCCCACGGTCTGTAAACCGTCGTACCATGTAACTTGGGATGTAAGATAGAAAGAGTAGAGACCGAGGCGGACACGTTTATGAGCCGGCCTCGAGACTCTGTAAACCGGACCGGGCGTCGCCTCCTATATAAAGGGACGACCCGGCGACGGTTCAAGGACAAGAAACAACAGCTCGAGACACAGGCAAAGCGGATTAGCTCCCTGGTCATCGAAGCCCAAGCAATACCACACCAAACTAGACGTAGGCTTTTACCTTCATCGAAGGGGCCGAACTAGTATAAAATTCCCTGTGTCCTATGTCCGCTTTAACCCCTTTGATCTAACCCACACGATGGCCTCACACCTAAGTCCAGTAAACCGGACATCTGCCGTGCTAATTCCACGACAGCTGGCACCCACCGTGGGGCCATCGCACGACGGTTTCGAGTTCTTGAAGGGAAGCTTTGAAGGGCTCAAGGGTTACGCAGTGGGCCGGATGACCAAGAGTCGTCGCGGCCGGATCTACATCGACGATGCCGGCTGGGCCCCCGAGGCCGATTCAATCGAATACGGGTACCGGGTCCCCTTTGGCAGCATCCACGTCTTCATCGGCAAGATCGGTGAACCGGGACCTGAGTCGGACATCTTCCCCAACATCGTCGAGCCGGCTCAGCGTGCGAGATCGGCCCGGATTCAGCCCGCCATGAAGCAAGTTTTCGTTGGAGCAGTGCATGGAGTACAAGCCGAGGACGGATCGGATTCTGGTGGTGAGACAGTTGTCAATTCCGATGATGAATCTTCGTCCGGAGAGACCGAATCTTTGTATCTGTTGCAGGACGGCCGGTCCGAGGGTGTGTCCGACGGCGATAGTATTCCGGACCCCTTTGATCCGCCGAACAGGGTTGCTGTTTTCATGGCCGGATCACAACCAATGCAGCAGCCCTCGACGACCGGGGCGATAACCTCAGAGGCAGCAGGAGCCAGAGTTGGAGACCTTCCCCCGTCGCCCTCTGACGTCCTAACCACCTTAGTCGATAACTTGACGGCGCTCGCAACAATAGAAGTAGCCCAGGCCGGCAAGGCGCAGCATGATGCAGAGATCGCTCAGTTAAAGAGCAGGATTGAGCAAGCTAAGTTGGATCTGGATGTGGAGAAAGCCAGGATGGCTACAAGGCAGGCAGAGCTAGACTCCCAAGCTTTTCGGCTCAGACTGGATCAGAACGCTTCACAGGAGGTAACGTATAGGAGGCAACAATCTCGCTTACCGCCGGTTTATGAGGCAAGGAATCTCTTTAGCACACCAGGAGCGGGAACCAGTAACCGCCCAGAGGTAAACCGGGGAGGATCCCCGGGGACGGGCGTGTCGGTTCAGCCACCAGCCACAGAGCAGAACCGTCAAGTTGTGCCGACGCCGCACGTACCCACTCCTCCCGACCATTATTCTAACCTATTGGACAACATTGTCGCCGCCGCTTCACGGCTGGCCGCTCTTCCCGTTGAGGGGACGTCCCCCATAGCAATGGAGGCACAACAGGCTTAGGAGTTGCTGGACACAGCGCTAACACAGCAGCAGGCGTATTCTTATAGCCGGGAGAGGATTCATTCAACCCCCCGCCCGAGCCGGAGTTACACGAGGCACCTGGATGAACCGGCCGTATCTAGCAGTGCGCGGAGATGGCACCGACAGAGGCAGGATAATCCGGCAGGAGCTGGAGCACATGCCCAAGAGGCGGTGGACCAGGCTAGACATACTGCCCGCGACGACACCCGTCAAGCAACGCAGGTTCACCCCACCACCACAGAAACAGGAATCATGTCCAGTTCCTTAGGGGTACAGTGTCTCATCCCCGCTTTACGGAACGTGAAATTACCCAAAGACTTCAAAGGCCCGCGCAAGGTACCCATCTACACGGCGGATCTGGCTCCGGAGGCATGGGTTGAAAGTTATGAGATGGCTATGGAGATTCTTGATGTGGACGAAGCTGCATGCGCCAAGTACTTCACGATGATGCTTGAAGGCATGGCCCGGACATGGCTAAAAGGTTTACCACCTAACTCCATTGGATCATGGGGCGAGTTGCGTCGCCGGTTCATCAATAATTTCAAAGACACATGCAAGCAGCCGATGTCTGTGGTTGACTTGGCAGCTTGTGTTCAAGGAGAGCAAGAGACCACCAGCAGTTGGGTGCGACGAGTATCAGAAATTGTGCACTCCTCCAATAGCATCAATCCAAGCACGGCTATAGTAACCTTGGAAGGCAATTGCCGGTTTGAGCCTTTGAGGCAGAAGCTGGGACGACTCAAGCGTGATTGCAATGACATGGGAACGCTCATGGGCGCTTTGGTAAAGTATGAAGACTCTGATAACACCAAGTATTCAGACGCAGACGGAGACAAGTCCGGGAAAGCAAGCAAAAACGGTAAACCGGCGCAGGCCAATCCGGCGGGTACAGGTTACAATGGCAAACGTAAAGCGGAGGGCAGCTCAGATTTCGTGGCCAATACCAACGTTCAAGATAACGGGTAGCGCTGCAAGGGTAGACCGCCCCCACGCAATGGGAGGCCACCCATTAATCTAGATCGCCAGCTGAGCGTGCCTTGCCCAAAGCATGGTACAGAGGAAAACCCGGCTACGCATCTCTGGAAGGACTGTTTTATTATGCAAGAGTTTATGAAACAGGCCAAGTATAACCACGGACCCCCCGGCGGATCAGGTCCCGGTTTTCAGGGTCTGGGTTACCAAGGTGGTGGATCCGGATCAGGATATCACGGCGGTAACAATAACCACAATGGCAACAGTCAGCAGCAACATAACCAGCAGCATGGTCAGGGTGGATACAACAATCAAGGCAATCAACAGTGTCAGCAGCAAGAGCAATCCGGATATCATAATAATCCGAAGGAGCTAAGCAGTGGGAAATATCATGTTTTCACCACAAGTTTGTGCAAACGGGGTCAAAAGGTTCTGAAGAGAGCAGTACACGCAGTTGAACCGACGATACCACATTTTCTATGTTGGTCTGAGCAACCCATTCTATGCAGCAGAGAGGATCACCCGCCGTGGGTTGATAATCCGGGTCAGCTAGCCATGGTGGTGGCTCCACAGGTGGGTGGCTATAAGTTCACAAAGGTACTTATGGATGGAGGTAGCAGCATCAATATCCTATACTATGAGACTTTTTGACGTATGGGGTTGATAGATAAGAAGCTCCGGCAGTCCAACACAGTGTTCCATGGAGTGGTGCTAGGTAAATCGGCTTACCCAGTTGGAAAAATCGATCTGGAAGTTACCTTTGGGGATGAGCAGGACTCTAGATCGGAGACGGTGATTTTTGAGGTTGTATAGATCAGGAGCCCATATCATGCTCTGTTTGGGAGGCCAGTTTATGCCAAGTTCATGGCTAGACCGTGTTATGTTTATCTGCAACTCAAGATGCCGGGTCACAAGGGAACCATCACGGTTCACGGGAGCCGCAAGATCGCGCTGGAATGAGAGGAAGGAGACGCAGCATACGCTGAGGCAGTTTGCGCTACGGAGGAGCTAAAGTTGTATAAGGACAATATTGATCCGCCAGATATGTCCCCATTGAAGAAGCCAACTACAGAGCATGATCCGACTTTGAAATTTAAATCGGCAGAGGAAACCAAGCAGGTTGGCTTTGTTCCAGGCGATTCTTCCAAGCAGTTCACTATCAGCGCTAACCTAGACCCCAAATAGGAAAGCGCGCTCATCGAGTTCATCCGTGAGAACCGGGATATCTTTGCATGGAAACCCTCTGACATGCCAGGTATACTGAGGGAACTCGCTGAGCACAGTCTTAATATTGATCCGAAATTTAAACTGGTCAAGCAGTATTTGCGCCGCTTCAATGAGGAGAGGCGCAAGGCTATAGGTGAAGAAGTGGCTAGGCTCTTGGCTGCAGGTTTCATAGTTGAGGTATTTCATCCAGAGTGGTTGGCTAATCCGGTGCTGTTACTAAAGAAAAACGGAACTTGGAGGATGTGTGTTGATTACACAGACTTGAACAAGGCTTGCCAACTGATCCTTTTGCTCTCCCCCGTATTGATCAGATTATCGATGCTACGGCGGGATGTGAGCGGCTAAGTTTTTTGGATGCATATTCAGGTTATCATCAGATCAAGATGGCAGTTAAGGACCAGGAGAAGACAGCTTTCATAACTCCCTTTGGAGCCTTCTGCTATGTATCCATGCCTTTTGGGCACAAGAGTGCCCAAGCAACTTATCAGCGTTGCTATCAGAACAACCTACAAGGGCAGATTGGAAGAAATGTCCATGCATATGTTGATGACATCGTGGTAAAATCCAGGAATGAGGAGACATTGATAGAGGACTTAAAAGAAACCTTTGACAACCTCCGGGTTTCCAAGATGATGCTTAATCCGGAGAAGTGTGTTTTCGGTGTTCCAGCAGGCAAGCTCCTTGGATTCTTTATGTCAAACAGAGGGATTGAAGCTAATCTGGAGAAGATCAAGGCGATCACATTCTTGGCTAAACCGGCATGTATCAATGATGTCCAGCGCGTGGCAGGCCGCATTGCAACGTTGAGCCAGTTCATCAGCCGTTTGGGAGAGAAGGCGATCCCGCTTTATCAGATGATGAAAACGACGGTTCGGTTTGTATGGAGCGATGCTACAAACGCTGCATTCGAGGATTTGAAGCGGCAATTAGCAGAACCACCGGTTCTTGCTGCCCGTTGACAAGGAGCCGATGTTGTTGTACGTGGCCGCCAATGCCCGTGCAGTTAGCATAGCCATTGTGGTGGAGCGCAAGGAAGCAGGCAAGGAATATCCGGTTCAACGTCCGGTTTACTACATCAGTGAGGTCCTCATTGAGTCAAAGCAAAGATATCCACACTGGCAGAAGTTGGTATATGGCGTGTTCATGGCAAACCGAAAGTTGAAGCACTACTTCCAGGGCCACCCAATCACTGTCGTCAGCTCAGCTCCGTTGGGGGATATAATCCAGAACAGAGAAGCCACTGGCAGAGTGGCGAAGTGGGCCATTGAGCTTAGCCCACACAGATTAAAATATGTGCCCCGTACCGCTATAAAATCCCAAGCACTAGTGGATTTCATCAATGATTGGACAGAGTTGCAAACACCTGAGGAGAAGCCGAATCATACATACTGGACTATTCACTTTGATGGTTCAAGGCAATTGGAGGGCTCGGGGGCTGGAGTCGTGTTAACTTCCCCACGAGGTGATAAGTTCTGTTACGTCCTCCGTTTAATGTTCCCTTGTACTAACAATGCTGCTGAGTATGAAGCTCTCCTCCATGGTTTACGGATGGCCAAGGAGATGAACTTGAGCTGGGTCAAGTGCTTTGGTGACTCAGATCTGGTGGCACAACAAGTATCTGGTAAGTGGGACTCTAAGGATCCGCTCATGGCGGCTTACCGGCGAGAAGTGGATGCAGTCGCAGGATACTTCAAGGGATATCAGGTGGACCACATAGACCGGCGGAAAATTGAAGCGGCTGATGCATTCAGCCGGCTGGGCTCTCAGCGTAAACCGGTTCCACCTAATAGAATTGCATAGCCCGTCAGTACAGATACCTTCAGAAGAGGACATGGCTGTTCCTGATCCGGAAGCATAGTTAGTCGCAGCGCTTCACGTCATTCCGGATTGGACACTCCCTTATCTGGCATATATGAGCCGAGGTGAATTGCCAGAGGACGAAGTGGAGGCCCGGCAGATAATCCGGCGGTCTAAGTCTATCACTATCGTCAATGGAGAACTTCATCACCGCAGCGTTTCTGGAGTGTTTCAGCGGTGCGTATCGTTAGAGGAAGGCTCTGATATTCTTCGAGAGATTCATGAAGGGGATTGTGGTCATCACGCCGGTTCAAAGTCCTTGGTAGCTAAAGCTTTTCGTCATGGGTTCTACTGGCTGACGGCTCACGCCGACGTAGAGGACTTGGTCAGAAAATGTGACGCTTGCCAGAAATTTTCGCGGCGTGCTCATGTACCGGCGCAGGAGCTGCGGGTGATTCCAATCACTTGGCCGTTTGTGACTTGGGGGCTTGATATGGTTGGACCCTTTAGAAGATCCCAAGATCATAAAACCCACCTGTTAGAAGCAGTGGACAAATTTACAAAGTGGGTTGAAGCGGAGCCTGTCAGTAAGTGTGATGCGGCAACAGCGGTTAAGTTCATCAAAAAGGTAATTTTCCGGTTTGGCTTTCCACATAGCATTATAACTGATAATGGCACCAACCTATCTAAAGGCGAGATGGAAGAGTTCTATCAAAGAGAACATATTCGCCTTGATGTATCATCAGTAGCTCACCCTCAGTCCAATGGCCAAGCTGAGAGAGCCAACCAAGAGATCTTGAGAGGCATCAAGCCCCGGCTCATGGTTCCTTTGCAAAGAACCCCGGGTTGCTGGGTAGAGGAGTTGCCCTCTGTCTTATGGAGCCTCAACACTACACCTAACAGATCAACAGGGTACACACCTTTCTTTATGGTATATGGTGCTGAAGCGGTCCTGGCCAGCGATATTCGGCATGATTCACCACGGGTGGCAGCTTACGTTGAAGCGGATAATGAGCAAGCAAGGCAAGACAGCTTGGACCGGCTAGACGAGGAACGGGACACGGCAGCAGCGCGATCAGCGATTTATCAACAAGACCTGCGCCGGTACCACAGCCGCCGGGTTAAGACCAGAATGTTCCAGGAGGGAGATGTGGTGCTCCGGCTCATCCAAGACCAGACAGATATGCACAAGCTATCCCCACCTTGGGAAGGACCCTTTGTGGTCAGCAAAAACCTACACAACAGATCATACTACCTTGTCGACGTTCGAGAACATAAGGACTCACGTACGGCGGAGGAGGAGACGAAGCGGCCGTGGAACATCGCTCTTCTTCGACCTTACTACACTTGAGCCACTGGCTCCGCTTTATGTACAATGCATATACTATAATTAATAAAATAAACTGGCGCCCCCGGATCACCGAGGAATCAGCCATCTTCTTCGCAAAAGAGTATCACATGGGGGCTTCGAAAGAAACCTTCCATGGCCTCTTAAACCGGCGCCCCTGATATAATCAGGGAATCAGCCGTGTCTTTTATTCCCAAGAGTATCACATGGGGGCTTCGAAAGAAACCTTCCATGGCCTCTTAAACCGGCGCCCTTGACAGAATCAGGGAATCAGCCGTGTTCTTCAAAGGAGTATCACATGGGAGTTTCTACAGAAGCTTACCATGGCCTCCTAAACCGGCGCCCTTGATACATTAAGGAATTAGCCATCTTATCAAACAAGAATGGCATGGGGGCTTCCGCGGGCAAGGGAGTTTCCCATGGCCTCTTGAGCCGGCGACGGTATGAAGCCCATCATAAGAGCACTGCTCTGGTTGCTTCGGCAATTTCCACATCATGATGAGGGGTAAAAGAGAGTGTTGGTGCCCAACCCAGCTCAAACATATGCCTCGATGAGCAAAAACGGCTCACACACTACAGGGGGGCTCGCAGAGAGTTGAATACCCTTGTAGTGAACATGGCTTGGAAGCCCGGTGCATGCACCTAAAACCGCGGATTAACCTGCCTGCCTCAAGTAAATCACGCCGTCTAGGTAAACCAGGTATGACCCGTTGAACCTGCCACAAGTTACTCCTTCGGGACCCTGAACTTGGCCACTTCAAATTGACGATCATCGAGTTGATTACCTAAAGAAAAAATCTTTACGAGATTTTGAAACATTGGGTAGCTTGTCATCGATGATTTGGTTAAGGATTGCGGAGCATCTTGACAGGCTTTGCTAAAATGGTTAATGACAGTAGCGTGGCAGCTCATAAAAAGCCTCGAATTTGGAGCCTGGCAACTCATAAAAAGCCTCGACTACATGGTCTTATTTGCCCCAAAAACCTTATTTCTATTTTTTATGATTTCATAAATTTTGGTCGTCATGATCATTGGTTTTTTCACCAAGTCCATTGATGCGAGACTGGACAACTACAAGGTTGACCATATATCTACAAAGTTAAAGTCTGGGTCATGAACACCAGCGAGAGTTAAACCGGCATTCATCATAACCCGGATCGGCCATCAGGCTAAGCCAAACAAGAGAGCCAAGAGCCTCATCAGCGCCCACGCTTTCACTTATTCCTACCGGGTTAAGGTCAACAAGCACACTTAATCAAAGGTATGGTATATGTTTGTGATCAACAGCTATTCCCTTGATATATATATATATATATATATATCAGAGAAGTATAATCCGTTCGGTGGTAAACCGCCATGACATCTTTTAGCTTCGTTCATGCAGGCACAGGTAATATAAGCTGATCACGCATTGCAAACGGAAGATTAAATTGAGGGATGCCAATTCAAATAGTGCCATAAATAGTGGGACAAAGGCAGTATTTCAATTATCCTATTACAAGGCACTTGCAGGCCCGAATGGATCAAAAGTTTCTCGTAAAGTACTCAGCAACTACAAGTTAAACCGGACGGCTTACGACTCCTCTTCACGCTGCGAAGGCTGAGGGTCAACTTGTTTCGGGTCTTCATCGACTTCAGGCAATGGCTGGAAACCAGGAGCGCGCCAATCAATCTTGGAGAGAGCACAGAAATACACTTCATCATTGATAAGATCTGAAGGGTCAATATCTGGAGCGAAAGTGTGGTTACGAACAGGTGGGATCAGATTTTCAGTGTCGTAAACCGGCCGCTCCACCCGCGAATTTTCTAGATCGTAAGCCGGATGATACCTTGTCAAATCTGCTTCATCGGCGAGCTTACTGGCGAGAGGGCGCATATCCTTGGTCAAAGAGGGATGTCTTCAGTAGAGAAGGCTGACCCGTCCTCTTTCATGCTGGGATAGCCGTTCATGGCTTCAGCCGGATCAAAATCAGGGACCCATGCTTTGGTCCGGGTTAGCGCCATAAGAGAGCCAGCTCGCGCAGCAGACTTCTTTACCTCAACAAGACGCACAGGTAGGACAGACAACTTTTCCAGGGTGGCTTGGATGGTGGTCGGCGCCGGTTTATTGTGTGACATGGCACTGATAGCCCTTCGAGCGCCAGAGTAGAGCTGCTCCACCAGGGTATAAGCTTCCTTGAGCTTCTTCCGGACATCGTCTCCAAGATGAGTTATGCGCCTCCCTATATGCAATTGGCGAGTTAAACCGGAGCAGAACAAAGATTGCAAGGATACAAATATACGAAGACAGACACTCACCGAAGACAGCAAAAGTCATGTTCTCTATTTGCTGTTTCAACCCGGATAGTTCCTGCGTAACCGGATTGAGGGCGGCTTCGGCATCCTTTGCTATTTTTTCTAGAGCGTCCCTTTGCACCTCCCATGTGGACCGCTTCGCTTCAAAATCTTTCTTCAATTTTTCCATGTTAGTCAAAGCAAGGACAAGTTCTTCCTTAGCTTTGGTTGAAGCAGCCTCATGGAAGGCCAAGCTATTCCGAAGCTCAGTTGCCTCCGAAGCTCTCCGGTTCAAGTAAGCCTGCAAGAAAAGCAAACGTGTGAGAAGGACAGATTATTCAAAGTCTCAAGCACATAACAGGTTATGCACTTGACACTTGGGGGCTAATGTACAATTGAAGTAAGGAAAGCAAAAAATTTCAGACAAGTCCCAAGCACATAAACAGGTTATGCCCTTGGCACTTGGGGGCTAATGTAAGTTCATTCTCAGACATAATTGAAGTCCCGGTTCACCTACAATGAAGCTAAACCAGCACTTGGGGGCTACTATGGTCTAAAGATATGATTGCAAAGTACAAAGCAGAAACAGAAAGCAAAAGGAAAGAAATTCACCTCAGATTTGTCTTTCATCATGTTAACTAAGCCAGCTTCATAGTCGCGATTGGTGAAGAGCCGGTTCAGATACCCGAAATGAAGTTCCTGGGCACTCAGCTGAGCATAGCTTGATAAGTCTATGCTCCAATTGCCTTTATCTTGTTGAAATTTCTCTTCCTTGGCAGTATGCCTAGCCAAGGTGACAGGCTCTGTGGGAGCAGTGAAGCCTAACCCGGTTATCTCAACGTCTGTTGTCGAGGCAGCAGTTGGCTGGAGAGGATCAGCAGTGTGCACTGGACTAACAGGAGCCGGGCTAGCCCGAGGAGGACTAACCCGGACAGGGCTTGCCGGTTCAGCCCTATTCTCCATGTCATCACCTCCCGAAGCAGCAACATCTTCATGATCCATAGGAGCGGGATCATCGAGCTGAACTTTGAAGTTGTCCTCTGGAGGGATGGCCGCTTCACGGTCCCCGGCCGGTGCAGCAGTAGTGGTCTCCGCAGCTGGCTTATTTGCTTTTGCCTTTTTGCTAGGCTTGGGCATTTTGATAAAGGTCAAAAGAACAATGAGAATCACAAAGTTGAAAACAGGAAGATAAACCAGACGTTTGAAAGAAGGACTTACCCAGGAACGGTTTTGAGCACTGGGACTTGCGTAGCGGTCGACTCACCGGAAGAGGACAGAGGAGCCTCCTAATAGTTGGGATCAGATGGTTTAAGTGGTTTACGTATAAGCCCTGCTTTTGGATAAAGGAGGGTTGGAGTGAGCAAAACCTCGGAGCGGCATCTGCGAGCCGGCGTAAGGGGTATTTCGGACGATTCAACCACATGGCCGCTATGGCGCGTGGTCCGGCGAGCTTCATGCTGCTGTTTCTTCAAAAGAAAGTTGGGATCCAATTAAGCATAAGGGTGAGAAAATGGATATTTCCGAGATACCCGGCGGATCTTGGGTGGCAACGGTTCAGAATCAGATGAGAGAGAAATTACCTCAACTCCCTCCGCTTTACTTCCCTCTGCCGGGTCCTGAGGAAAAGCATTATCAACATAAATTCATACAAAGGGAGATCAAAAGACATAAGGGTTAAATGGTACCTCAGAATCCAGATCATCCTCTTCAGGGATTGAACCGGAAGCGGCAACAGCCTTTTTCTTCTTGATAGCAAAGGTTTTCCGGCGGGATTGCTTGGCCAGTTTATCCTGAGTTTTTCTCTTCCAGAAAGGATCGTTGGCCTGTGCAAAGAGATAATAAGTTGTTGAAGACAACTGATATGAACGGATTAAAATGAAAAGAAAAGAACAACATAGTCTTACCGATGGCGGTTTATTGGTTAAACAGAACGGAGCTAAACCGGTCCGGCTGCAATCCTCCAGAGGGATGTTCAGCATCTTCTTACGAGACTCAGTCACTTCATTGTCAGGAAGTACTATTTTGGTGTGGCGTCGAGGATCTTCCGGTTTGCCGGTATATTTGCACATCAGACTTGAGCGCCGGCTTAGTGGAAGGATGCTCCAAGAAAGCCAGCAGCGAACGAAGTCAACGCCGGTTAAACCATTCGCCACGAAAGCCTTGAGCTTGGAAAGTTGAGGGGCATATCGAGACTGGTCTTGGGCGCTTAGATGTTGTGGCAAAGGATGGGTTGTTGCCAGACGATAGGCGTGGTAACCCGGCAGCGGATTCTCTCCTTCAGGTGAAGTATCCTTACAATAGAACCAAGTCTGGTTCCATTCTTTGGGGTGGCTGTGAAGAGCGGCGTGAGGAAAACTTACATCCTTTCTTTTCTGGATGCTGACACCACCCAGCTCCTGATGAGGTCCATCAGTAAACTCAGTCCACCGGTTCAGATGGAAGAAGTCCCGGAACAGATCCACTGATGGTTCTTCTTGAAGGTATGCCTCCGAGAAAACTTGGAAGTTGCACATGTTCGATACAGAATTCGGGCCTACATCCTGTGGGTGGAGTTGAAAAGCGGCTAACACATCCCGGAAAAACTTTGAACCGGGAGGACTGAAACCCCCGGCCAGATGATCAAAGAAAACAATGATCTCTCCTTCTTGGGGTGTAGGAGGACATTCCTTTCCAGGGGCCCGCCAGTGCAGAACCTCTCTTGGACCCAGAAGGCCGATTGAAGCAGCATTCACTAAGTCGTCCTCAGTGATCCGGGAAGGAACCGAATTGCAAGCAACAAATTGTTTGGCCATCGTTTCTGATGAGGGAGTGCTGAAAAATACAGTTCAAGACCCGGTTTACAACTAGCGAAACAAACCGGCAGTTTTGAGGATATTGACCTAATCGACGGTTTAAGCAAGGGGCTAATGGTACCCCCCTAATCCGGATCAGGCGTGCACAAGACAGCCACCGGTTTATGGTAAACAAAAAGAAAAAGTTAAACCGTCGACTATGGAATGCAAGTTTATATCTAAACCGTCAGGGCAAGCATTTGAGAAGCGGACTATGATTAAACCGGTGACATAAGGAAGATAAGCTGCAGATCTAAAGTGTGAAAAACAGTTTTCGCATAAGCAGAGGTAAGGTATGGATCTACGGCACGGAAAAAAGAAGACAGAACAATGACGGTCATGTTCAGTGAAGGCAGTAAAAGTTTTCTACAGATTCAATTTAAACTAGCAGTGCTAGAGAAACTAAGGATATGATGATGGAGCGGAGGCGCACAAACGAGGGACGATCTAACAAAACTTGCATCTACGGCTAGAATCAATCTACAGCGATGAACTACAAGAACGAGGGTTCATGGCGAGCTACAGAAGAAACCCTAGAATTAAAGATCTACGGGGAAGAAGATGGCGTACCCGAGGAAATAGAGGACAGCGGCGAAGTTCTCTGGATGGGTTCAGGTCGATGCAGCGGCCGGATTTGCTGGCGACGGCGAGCTCGAAGGACTGCGGCGGAAGCTCGGGCGCTGGAGACGGAGGAAGAAGAAGCAGAAGGGGAAAGGAGATGGGCCTTGGCAGTATTTATAGGCCGAAGAGATTAAACGGTAACTGCGGGAATCGAGGAGGCCAGAAATCGGATAAAGATTGGGCTGTCGCCTCGATCTTCGGTGCGGCAATAAAGAAAGGTAACAAACAGATGCGGGTATTAAATGCGCAGATGATGTCACGACGGATTGAAACGATTTCAGGAGATGCGTCATGGCCGGTTTATGAAGCAAACAAGTTGCAGAAAGGAAATTTGTACAATACTTGGAAGACTGACATGAACAAGTTCAAATCAATCTGGGGCCTAATGTCAGAGATATTACAAGCAGGTATAAACCGGCCAGGAGGGTCCGGATTACACTAACAAGGTTGTATTATTACAAGCCCAGTAGAATATATAACAAGAGGTCATAGCCCATAGAGGTTTAGGGCCCATGTATAAGGCCCACGGTCTGTAAACTGTCGTACCATGTAACTTGGGATGTAAGATAGAAAGAGTAGAGACCGAGGCGGACACGTTTATGAGCCGGCCTCGGGACTCTGTAACCAGACCGGGCGTCGCCTCCTATATAAATGGACGACCCGGCGATGGTTCAAGGACAAGAAACAACAACTCGAGACATAGGCAAAGAGGATTCGCTCCCTGGTCATCGAAGCCCAAGCAATACCACACCAAACTAGATGTAGGCTTTTACCTTCATCGAAGGGGCCGAACTAGTATAAAACTCCCTGTGTCCTTCGTCCGCTTTAACCCCTTTGAGCTAACCTGCGCGATGGCCTCACACCTAAGTCCAGTAAACCGGACATCTGCCGTGCTAATTCCACGACAGAACGAGTAAAGAGACTTGCCAGTAACGAGATTGAACTAGGTATGATGATACCGACGATCGAATCTCGGGCAAGTAACATACCGATGACAAAGGGAACAACGTATGTTGTTACGTGGTTTGACCGATAAAGATCTTCGTAGAATATGTAGGAGCCAATATGAGCATCTAGGCTCCGCTATTCGTTATTGACCGAAGATGTGTCTCGGTCATGTCTACATTGTTCTCGAACCCGTAGGGTCCGCACGCTTAACATTCGATGACGATTTGTATTATGAGTTATGTGATTTGATGACCGAACTTTGTTCGGAGTCCCGGATGAGATCACGGACATGACGAGGAGTCTCGAAATGGTCGAGGGGTAATTATTCATATATTGGAAGGATATATTAGGACATTGGAAAGGTTCCGAGTGATTCGGGTATTTTTCGGACTACCGGGGAGTTACGGGAATTCACCGGGAGAAGTAATGGGCCTTATTGGGCCATATGGGAAAGGAGGAGGTAGGCCAAGGGGAGGTGGAGTGCCCCCCATGGGTCTGAATTGGACTAGGGGAAGGGGGCGGCGCCCCCTTGCCTTTTCCTACTCCCTCTCTCTTTCCCTCTTTCCTTCTCTCCTGCTCCGAAAAGGAAAGTGTTTCCTACTAGGACTTGAAAGTCCTAGTAGGACTCCCTACACTTGGTGCACCCCTAGGAGGGCCAGCCTCTCTCCCTCCCTCCTTTATATACGTTGGAAGGGGGCACCCCAAAGGCACAAAATGTCTTCTCTTAGCCGTGTGTGGTGCCCCCCTCCACAATTACACACCTCAGTCATATCGTCGTAGTGCTTAGGTGAAGCCCTGCGCCGGTAACTTCATCATCACCGTCACCATGCTGTCATGCTGACAAAACTCTCCCTTGTCCTCAATGAGCTCGAGGGACATCATCGTGTTGAATGTGTGCTGAACACGGAGGTGCCGTTCGTTCGGTATTGGGATTGGTTTGATCGTGAAGACGTTCGACTACATCAACCGCGTTACTAAATGCTTCCGCTTTCAGTCTACGAGGGCACGTGGACACACTCTCCCCGCTCGTTGCTATGCTTCTCCTAGATAGATCTTGCATGATCGTAGGATTTTATTTTGAAATACTACGTTCCCCAACAGCGGCATCATGAGCCAGGTTTATGCGTAGATGATATGCACGAGTAGAACACAAAGATTTGTGGGCGATAATAGTCATACTTCTTACCACCAACGTCTTACTTTCATTCAGCGGTATTGTTGGATGAAGTGGCCCGGACCGACATTACATGACCGCGTTCATGAGACTGGTTCTACCGACGTGCTTTGCACACAGATGGCTAACATGTGTCAATTTCTCCAACTTTAGTTGAATTGAGTGTGACTACGGCCGGTCCTTGTTGAAGGTTAAAACAACGCACTTGATGAAAAATCGTTGTGGTTTTGATGCGTAGGTAAGAACGGTTCTTACTAGAAGCCCGTAGCAGCCACGTAAAACTTGCAACAACAAAGTAGAGGACGTCTAACTTGTTTTTGCAGGGCATGTTGTGATGTGATATGGTCAAGACGTGATGAGTTATACGATATTGTATGAGATGATCATGTTTTGTAAATTATCGACAACCGGCATGAGCCTTATGGTTGTCTCTTTATTGTATGAATTGTGAACACCATGTAATTGCTTTACTTTATCACTATGAGATAGCGATAGTAGTAGAAGCAATAGTTGGTGAGACGACCACGACGCTACGATGAAGATCATGGTGTCAAGCCGGTGACGATGGAGAACATGACGATGGTTTGGAGATGGAGATCAAAAGCACAAAATGATGATGGCCATATCATGTCACATATTTTTATTGCATGTGATGTTTATCTTATTATGCATCTTATTTTTCTTAGAATGACGGTAGCATTATAAGATGATCCCTTACTAAATTTCAAGGTACAAGTGTTCTCCCTCAGTATGCACCATTGCGACAGTTCGTTGTGCCGAGACACCACGTGATGATCGGGTAGGATAAGGTCTACGTTCACATACAACGGGTGTATGACAGTTTTGCACATGCAGAATACTCGGGTTAAACTTGACGAGCCTAGCATGTACAAACATGGCCTCGAAACACTGGAGACCGAAAGGTCGAGCGTGAATCATATAGTAGATATGATCAACATAAGATGTTCACCATTGAAAACTACTCCATCTCACGTGATGATCGGACATGGTTTAGTTGATTTGGATCACATGATCATTTAGGTGACTTGACGGATGTCTATCTAAGTGGGAGTTCTTTAGTAATATGATTAATTGAACTTTAATTTATCATGAACTTAGTCCTGATAGTATTCGCAAATTATGTTGTAGATCAATAGCTCACATTGTAGCTCCCCTATGTTTTTATATGTTCCTAGAGAAAACTAATTTGAAAGATGTTAGTAGCAATGATACGGACTAGGTCCAAGATCTGAGGATTATCCTCATTGCTGCACATAAGTATTATGTCCTTAATGCACCGCTAGGTGACAGACCTATTGCAGGAGTAGATGCAAACATTATGAACGTTTGGCAAAGCTCAGTATGATGTCTACTTAATAGTTTAGTGCACCATGCTTTACAGCTTAGAACCGGGACTTAAAAAATGTTTTGAACGCCACAGAGCATATGAGATGTTCCAAGAGTTGAAATTGGCATTTCAGACTCATGCCCATGCCGAGAGGTATGAGACCTCTGACAAGTACTTTGCCTACAAGATGGAGGAGAATAGCTCAAACAGTGAGCATGTGCTCAGAATGTCTGAGTACTACAATTGCTTGAATCAAGTGGGAGTTAATCTTCCAGATAAGATAGTGACTGACAGAGTTCTCTAGTCACTATCACCAAGTTGTTGGTACTTTGTGATGAACTATAATATGCAAGGGATGACGAAAACGATTTCGGAGCTCTTCGTGATGCTGAAATCAATGAAGGTAGAAATCAAGAAAGAGCATCAATTGTTGTTGGTTAAAAAGACCACTAGTTTCAAGCAAAGGGCAAAGGAAATGAAAGGGAACTTCAAAAAGAATGGCAAGCAAGTTGTCACTCCCGAGAAGAAGCCCAAAGCTAGACCCAAGCCTGAAACTAAGTACTTCTACTGCAAAGTTAATGGTCACTGGAAGCAGAACTACCCCAAATATTTGATGGATAAGAAGGATGGCGAAGTAAAGGTATATTTGATATACATGTTATTGATGTGTACCTCACTAGTGCTCATAGTAGCCCCTGGGTATTTAATACCTATTCGGTTGCTAAGATTAGTAACTCAAAACAGGAGTTGCAGAATAAACAGAGACTAGTTGAGGGTGAGGTGACAATGCGTGTTGGAAGTAGTTCCAATATTGATATGATCATCATCGCACACTCGCTATACTTTCAGGATTCGTGTTAAACCCAAATGAAGGTTATTTGGTGTTTGCGTTGAGCATGAACAAGTTGGATCGTGTTTATTGCAATACTTTATTCATTTAAGTCATAGAATAATTGTTATTCTGTTTAGATGAATAAAACCTTTTATGGTCATACACACAAGGTGAATAGTTTATTGAATCTCGATCGTAGTAATACATGTATTCATAATATTGAAGCCAAAAGACGCAGAGTTGATAACGATAGTGCAACATACTTGTGGCACTGCCGTTTAGGTCATATTGGTGTAAAACGCATGAAGAAACTCCATGTAGATGGACTTTTGGAATCACTTGATTCTGAATCGTTTGATGCTTGCGAACCATGCCTCATGGGCAAGATGACTAAAACTCCGTTCACCAGAAAAATGGAGCGAGCCAATGACTTATTGGAAATAATACATACAGATGTAT
The DNA here is from genome assembly GCA_902687465.1 of Secale cereale. Taxonomy (NCBI): domain Eukaryota; kingdom Viridiplantae; phylum Streptophyta; class Magnoliopsida; order Poales; family Poaceae; genus Secale; species Secale cereale. The sequence continues at coordinate 658,221,197 of LR738715.1, read as the reverse complement.
GTGGTCCAATGAGTGTTGAGGCTCGCGGCAGGTATCGTTATTTTCTGACCTCCACTCATGATTAGAGCAGACATGGGTATATCTACTTGATGAAACACAAGTCTAAAAAGTTCAAAGAATTTCAGAGTGAAGTAGAGAATCATCGTAACAAGAAAATAATGTTTCTACGATCTGATCGCGGAGGTGAATATTTGAGTTACGAGTTTGGTCTTTATTTAAAACAATGTGGAATAGTTTCGCAACTCACGCCACCTGGAACACCACAGCGTAATGTTGTGTCCGAACGTCGTAACTGTGCTTTATTAGATATGTTGCAATCTATGATGTCTCTTACCGATTTACCACTATTGTTTTGGGGTTATGCATTAGAGCCAGCTACATTCACATTAAATAGGGCACCATCTAAATCCATTGAGATGACACCGTATCAACTATGGTTTGGCAAGAAACCTAAGCTATTCTTTCTTAAAGTTTGGAGTTGCGATGCTTATGTGAAAAGCTTCAACCTGATAAGCTTGAACCCAAATCGGAGAAATGTGTCTTCATAGGATACCCAAAAGAAATTGTTGGGTACACCTTATATCACAGATCCGAAGGCAAGGTATTTGTTGCTAAGAATGGATCCTTTCTAGAGAAGGAGTTTCTCTCGAAAGAAGTGAGTGGGAGTAAAGTAGAACTTGATGAGGTAATTGTACCTTCTCTCGAATTGGAAAGTAGTTCATCACAGAAATCAGTTCCAGTCATTCCTACACCAATTAGTGAGGAAAGCTAATGATGATGATCATGAAACTTCAGATCAAGTTACTACCGAACCACGTAGGTCAACCAGAGTACGTTCCGCGCGAGAGTGGTACAGTAATCATGTTCTAGAAGTCATGTTAATAGACCATGACGAACCTACGAACTATGAGGAAGCGATGAGGAGCCCAGATTCCGCAAAATGGCTTGAGGCCATGAAATGTGAGATGGGATCCATACAGTAATTTGAGATGCAAGCCATTAAAAATAAATGGATCTTTAAGAAAAAGACTGACGCTGATGGTAATGTTACTGTCTACAAAGCTCGACTTGTTGCGGAAGGTTTTCAACAAGTTCAAGGAGTTTACTACGATGAGACTTTCTCACCCGTAGCGATGCTTAAGTCTGTCCGAATCATGTTATCAATTGCCGCATTTTTTGATTATGAAATCTAGAAAATGGTTGTTAAAATTGCATTCCTTAATGGATATCTCAATGAAGAGTTGTATATGATGCAACTAGAAGGTTTTGTCGATCCTAAAGGAGCTAAAAAAGTGTGCAAACTCCGGCGATCCATCTATGGACTGGTGCAAGAATCTAGGAGTTGGAATATACGCTTTGATGAGGTGATCAAAGCATATGGTTTTATACAGACTTACGGTGAAGCATGTATTTGCAAGAAAGTGAGTGGGAGTACTACAACGTTTCTGATAAGTATATGTGAATGACATATTGTTGATCGGAAATGATGTAGAATTATTTGGATAGCATAAAGGATTTTTAAAAGGAGTTTTTCAATAAAAGACCTCGGTGAAGTTGCTTACATATTGGGCACCAAGATCTATAGAGATAGATTAGATAAGACTTTTGATTAGTACATACCTTGATAAGATTTTGAAATAGTTAAAAATGGATCAGTTAAAGAAGGAGTTCTTGCCTGATTTATAAGGTGTAAAGTTGAGTAAGACTCAAAGCCCGACCACGGCAGAAAAATATAGAGAGAATGGAAGTCATTTCTATGCCTCAGCCATAGGTTCTATAAAGTATGCCATGCTATGTACCTTGCCATGAGTTTGGCAAGGAGGTACAATAATGATCTAGGAGTAGATAACCGAATAATGGTCAAAATTATCCTTAGTAACTGTAGGACTGAGGAAATGTTTCTCGATTATGGAGGTGATAAAGAGTTCGTCGTAAAGAGTTACGCCGATGCAAGCTTTGACACTAATCCAGAAGACCTTAAGTATCAATCTGGGTGCGTATTGAAAGTGGGAGCAATTCGCTACAGTAGCTCCATGCAGAGCATTGTAGACGTAGAAATTTGCGAAATACATACGGATCTGAATGTGACAGGCCGGTTGATTAAACTTCTCACACAAAGCAAAACATGATCACACCTTAGTGCTCTTTGGGTGTTAATCACATGTCGATGTGAACTAGATTATTAACTCTAGTAACCCTTTGGGTGTTGGTCACATGGTGATGTGAACTATGGGTGTTAATCACATAACGATGTGAACTATGAGGTGTTAAATCACATGGCGATGTGAACTACATTAATGACTCTAGTGCAAGTGGGAGACTGAAGGAAATATGCCCTAGAGGCAATAATAAAGTTGTTATTTATATTTCCTTATATATCATGATAAATGTCTTTTATTCATGCTAGAATTGTATTAACCGGAAACTTGACACATGTGTGAATACAAAGACAACAGAGTGTCCCTTGTATGCCTCTACTAGACTAGCTCGTTAATCAAAGATGGTTGAGTTTCCTGACCATAGACATGTGTTGTCATTCGATGAACGGGATGAAATCATTAGGAGAATGATGTGATGGACAAGACCCATCAATTAGCTTAGCATTATGATCGTTTAGTTTTATTGCTATTGCTTTCTTCATGACTTATACATGTTCCTCTACCTTTGAGATTATGCAACTCCCGAATACCAGAGGAACACCTTGTGTGCTATCAAACGTCACAACGTAACTGGGTGATTATAAAGAAGCTCTACAGATGTCTCCGTATATGTTTGTGGTGTTGGCATAGATCAAGATTAGGATTTTTCACTCCGAGGGTCGAAGAGGTATCTCTGGGTCCTCTCGGAAATGCGCATCATTATAGGCCTTGCAAGCAAATGACTAATGAGTTAGTCACGAGATGATGTATTACGGAACAAGTAAAGAGACTCGCCAGTAACGAGATTGAACTAGGTATGATGATACCGACGATCGAATCTCGGGCAAGTAACATACCGATGACAAAGGGAACAACGTATGTTGTTATGCGGTTTGACTGATAAAGATCTTCGTATAATATATAGGAGACAATATGAGCATCCAGGTTCCGCTATTGGTTATTGACCGGAGATGTGTCTCGATCATGTCTACATAGTTCTCGAACCCGTAGGGTCCGCACGCTTAACGTTCGATGACGATTTGTATTATGAGTTATGTGATATGATGACCGAAGTTTTTTTGGTGTCCCGGATGAGATCACGGACATGACGAGGAGTCTGGAAATGGTCGAGAGGTAAAGATGCATATATTGGAAGGCTATATTCGGACATCCGAAAGGTTCCGAGCGATTCAGATATTTTTTCGAGTACCGGAAAGTTACGAGAATTCACCGGGAGAAGTAATGGGCCTTATTGGGTCATATGGGAAAGGAGGAGGCAAGCCAAGGGGAGGTGGAGTACGCCCCCTCATGGGTCTGAATTGTACTAGGGGAAGGGCGCGACGCCCCCCTTGCCTTTTCCTATTCCCTCTCTCTTTCCCTCTTTCCTTCTCTCCTACTCCGAAAAGGAAAGGGTTTCCTACTAGGACTTGGAAGTTCTAGTAGGACTCCCTACACTTGGTGCGCCCCTAGGAGGGCTGGCCTCTCTCCCTCCCTCCTTTATATACGTGGGCAGGGGGCACCCCAAAGGCACAACAAGTCTTCTCTTAGCCGTGTGCGGTGCCCCCTCCATAGTTACACACCTCGGTCATATTGTCGTAGTGCTTAGGCGAAGCCCTGCGCCGGTAACTTCATCATCACCGTCACCACGCTGTCTTGCTGACGAAATTCTCCCTCGTCCTCAACGAGCTCGAGGGACGTCATCGTGCTGAATGTGTGCTGAACACGGAGGTGCCGTACGTTCGGTACTTGGATCAGTTAGATCGTGAAGACGTTTGACTACATCAACCGCGTTACTAAACGCTTCCGCTTTCGGTCTACGAGGGTACGTGGACACATTCTCCCCACTCGTTGCTATGCATCTCCTAGATAGATCTTGCGTGATCGTAGGATTTTTTTGAAATACTACGTTCCTCAGCAAGGGGCTCATCGTCTCCATTGGTGCCTCTCCGCTGATGCATGAGTAGCTTACCACATACCTACGGTTCCGTAGGCAGTAGCTAGATGGCTTCTTCTCCCTTTTTGAACTTCAATACAATGTTCTCTCCGAAGATCTATTTGATGTAACTCTTTTGTGGTGTGTTTATTGGTATCCGATGAATTTTGAGTTTATGATCATATCTATTTGCATTCATATCCATACTTGATTATTATAGCCTCATATTTCTTCTTCGATATTTCGGTTTTGTTTGGCCAACTTGATTGATTTATTTTGCAATGGGAAGAGGTGCTTTGTAATGGGTTTGATCTCGCGATGCTCAATATCAGTGACTAAAGGATACATGACACGCATGTATTGTTTCTATTAAGGATAAAACGATGGGGTCTATTCCTACATGAATAGATCTTGTTTACATCATGTCACCGTTCTTAAGGCATTACTCCGTTCTTTCATGAACTTGATACACTAGATGCATGCTAGATAGTGGTCAGTGTGTGGAGTAATAGTAGTAGATGCTGGCAGGAGTCGGTCTACTAATCTTGGACGTGATGCCTATATACATGATCATTGTCTTGGATATCATCATAACTATTCGCTTTTCTATCAATTACCCAACAGTAATTTGTTTACCCACTGTATGCTATTTTCTCGAGAGAAGCTACTAGTGAAACCTACGCCCCCGGGTCTATTCCTGATCATATACTTGCAGATCTATATTGCTATTCGTGTTTCCCATTTATTTGCTTCTTTTATTTCAAATCTATATTATCAAAAACCAAAAATTACCTTGCTGTATTTTATTTTATTTTATCTTATTTGCATCTATCGATCTATCTTTTTTTATCATACTACCTTACCCAAGAGGGACTGACAACCCCTCTACACGCCGGGTTGCAAGGATTTTTTATTTGTGTGCAGGTGATGTGTACATAGCTTGCTTGGTTCTACTACTGGATTGATAACCTTGGTTTCGTAACTGAGGGAAATACTTATTGCCGTTGTGCTGCATCATTCCATCCTCTTTAGGGAATTTACTGACGCGGTTCACAAGTAGCAAGCTCCAACATAGCTTTGTTAGAATTCTCAATCATAACTGGATGCCTAGAAATACCCTTGCTCCTATTTTTTAGTTCATGGTGAAGGAGTTTATATTTTCATGCATGAGATAGTCACCTCATCAGTGGAACGAATATGTTTGTCCCAAACTAATTAGACCACGTCAAAGAATCCAGGATGACTAATCTAATAAGATTCGAACCGAAAGATTTTGGTGGCTTTTGAATGTTCATCGCATAAGGGATGTGGTCGAAGACAGGTTTGCCCAAAGGTTTAACAATGGTAGTGGGGGTATGAATTAGTCTAATGATTCATTGTAAAAAACAATCTAAGTCCTCCATTGGTGTCGGGGATATGCCCCGCGGTATGACCCGGACAGACTTGGCGTTTAATTGGTAACCCGTCATAGGATTGGCAAGTTATGAGTCTGGCGGATCACTGGTCTGACGACTCACGAGCCCGGCGAGTCATTGGTGACCCAGTGGGTGTTTTAGATGGATAACAAGGCCCAAGGCCCAAAAGGCCGGCTCATGCTATGGTGGGCCGGCTTAAGATGAAAGGCGTGAGGAATATTTCTTGTACAAGGAAGCAAGACTTGGACTTGTGTCCCGTTTGTAATAGAAGATAAGTTAGTCCTAATCCTACTAGGACTCCATTTGTAACCCGCCCCTTCAACATATATAAGGAGGGGCAGGGCTCCCCAAGAGGGGAAGTTCTCACAAGTTAGAAGCTCCATATTCTTTAGGGCTAGACACAACTAAAGGAGAGCCGGCCTATGTGGCGACTCTATGAGGGTCATAATGAGATCTAACCTCAAACAACATGTAGGGCTATTACCGGATGATCTTTCCCGGGGCCCGAAGCTGTATAAATTCGTGTCTTGTGTGTTGCGTCTCTCGATTCCACTCAACCCCTCTCAAGCTACCACATAGATGCATTCGCCTCATGACTAAGTCCTTATCTAAGGACATCTGCCGTGACAATTCCACGACAGTTGGCGCCCACCGTGGGGCTCGCGCATGGTGGTGATGAGTTCTTGGAGGGATCTCCCAAGGGATCAAGGAGTTTGCAATTTTTCGGATGAAAATTTTACAATCCACGAGATTGAGAAGAGATTTTTATGGTTATGCACTATGCGACCGCTGCACGAACAGTGGAGATTCGCCGAGTCCGAGTCAAAAACAAATTTCCGCTACATCGCTGAAAGTTCCAACGAAGTTCCACAGCGGTGATGGCAGACAAAGCCAAAAATGTTTCATTGCTGTTACTTTTTATGGGAAGACAAGGTTGAACCATCAAATGAGAAGGAAGTGCTAGTCCAGTCAAAGTAACAAACGACCTGGAGAAAGACGGGGGCCCGGATTAGTCAATACAACTGGCCTCTAATGTTCTGCATCATAGAAAGAGCTACACTAAATACGTGCAATGCACCACAAGGAATACTACTTTAACACGAGTATGGATCAAATCAACATGATCCGGAAGCGGAGCCAGCCACGATCTGGACTTCTGTGTCCGCCTGCGTGAGGCCTGGCGAGCCGCCGCGCTGCCTCTAGGGCCTTGGGCCACCTCCACTTGCCGTTTGTGAGCCGTCGTACGCTGCGTCATATCAATCCGCAAGTTGCCGTTTGTGAGCTGCCGTACGCCCAGGGTACTTGTTCCACGGGAAGTCACCTAGATTTATGTTCTGCTTCCGCTACATCCACGTCCTAAGCTATCAGGTGTTGTTTACCCTATTTATTTTTAAGCACATATCGTAGCAACCAGACCTCAAACAGTCTGATCACTGTGCATCAGTGTCATCCCTGGATCAGTAATGCTGACACGCACAGTACTTGAAGGAATTATAACAGAGTGGCAATCACACACTTATTACATCGAAAGTTCCAAAGATGAACTTATTATAATTAAAAATGGCTCAAGGCCATCTAACAACGATAACAGCGGAAGGCTTGGAAGATAAGTGAGTCCATCAACTCCAACAGCATCACTGAGTATAGAACCACGACCTAAAGGGACCTTACTCCTCGTCTGAAAAGTCTGCAACATGAACGTCGCAGCCCAAAACGGGTCAGCACATGGAATATGCTGGCAAAGTAACACATAGAGAGTAACAAAAGTAAAGCTATACTATACGCAATATGGCTGGTGGAAAGCTCTATGGTTATAGTTTTGCATAAAGCCAATTTTTCCCTACTGCAAAGGAATAGAAATTTTAATTTAACTATCAAGGTAGTTGAAACATCATTGAGAAGGTTCACCCAACTCAATCCCAATTAAAGTAAACATTAACCCACAAATTAACTTTTGGAGTGTTGAGATACACATGATAATCCAAGTACTAGATACTCAAAACGTCCATAACCGGGGACACGGCTAATCATGATTAGTTTGTACACTCTGCAGAGGTTTGTGCACTTTCCCCACAAGACCCGATCTCCTCCGTTGGGATTCTCACACTTCATGTTGTTTGAGAAACGGATGACCGAGACATAGTCTTTCAAAAGCGCTAGCACCTTACGATCGGGTGGACCGTACCAACCTACATAGCCTACATCTTCTAGTCCACCACTTTAAGAGTTCACACGACTTAGTCGACTATGCTAGAGCCCATAATAGCTTGTGGCTGCACACGGAAGTTTCTAGTATGAATAACCTCATGATCCCTTTGAGCCTGGGTGGCGGTCCATAAAGAAAAACAGGCAATCGCTGGGATACCCAGGTGCCTCAATCCACCCAGATGTGTATTTAAGTAGCCACCTTAAGTTGAACCATTAAATTAACAATCTCACATCTGTCATGGATACACTACACCCAATCCACGTCTACTAGCATAGCATGGCATAACAGCAAACGTAGAAGTAGCTCCCAAGGGTTTGAATATAATGCAGGTAATAGGTACTACTTCATCTACTTCCCAGTCCCACATGTTAATAGATCCTACTCATGCAATGTGTTTGAAAATAACTAATGCAATGAAAACTGGGTATTGGAAAGTATGATCAAAGTGTTACTTGCCTTGCTGATGATTCGCAAAACCTAGAGATTCAAAGTAGCAAGCGGCGCACTCAGGGTACTCTATCGCAAACAAACAAGCATACAATAAGTACTCATCTAAAGCACGGGTAAAACTCAAATAAGAGATCTAACCAGAAAGTTCAACTTAATAACTCCAGTTTGCAAAAAAGGAACAAACCAAACGAAACAACGAACTCGAACGACGAAAAAAACCGACTACGCTACCAATCTGGACCTAAGTCCAAATTTAACAGAAGCAAAAGCTTGGTTGCCTAGGTTAAACTGAAAGAGGGTTTCGAGATGAAACTCCAGGCGCTTGAATCGCCTGATTCCGATATACGAGCGAAAAGATAAACTAGAACGAAGATCGGATCAGAAATCGCGATCAGAAAATAACTACGGAAAAGAAAACTGAAGAACAGCTTAACGAACGGACGTTCGTTAACTGGGACTAAACGACGAATTCGTTTGTTAAAACGAACAAACGGGTGAACGCTCGCTAAACAGCTAAACCGAAAAAAAACGATCTAATAAAAAAACTAGGGTTTCAAAAAAAAACGGGGCGGTTTTCTTCCGAAAACCGGCGGGCGGCGCGGCTACCTCGTCGGACTCCGGCGGTGAGTGGCGTCGGCGGCGGGCGAGGCGGCGTCCGCGGCGGTAGGTGGCAGCGGCTGCTGTACGCGGCTGCGGCGGCTGGGCGAGGCGAGGCGAGGTGTGAGGAGGCGGCGGGGCGGCGGCATTTATAAGAGGGGGGGTGCTGCGACTTGGAGGAGGGGGCAAGGCAGCGGCGGCGGCGTCGGTGTCCGGCTCGGACACGACTCCGGCGCGGCGAGGAAGGCGGCAGCGCGGCGCGGGCCTGGCTCGGCTGGGCCTTCGGCCCAGTTGGGCACGGGGGCTCCTATTTTTTTTAAAAAAAATCACCGAATCTACGAAAAATTCTAGAAAATAAAATAAAAATCTAAAAATGCCAAAACAAATTTCACCGTCTAAATGAAATATTTAGAACAAGATGAACATTTTTCTTGGCCCTAAATGCATTTTTGAAAACATGCATTTTTTCCTAAATTCAAATAAAATAGCAAAAACTCCAAAATAAAACTTATTTGATTTTTTATATTAAATCCTCAGTATTTCTTTATTTTTGGGAGAGTCATTTTACTCCCTCTCTCATATTTTCATATTAGAAATACTTGAAGATAAAATAAATAAAATCAATGATCCCATTTTCAAAATTTGAGAAACCTCAATTATGAAAATAACGAAATCCCCAACTCTCTCCCAGGGTCCTTGAGTTGCGTAGAATTTCTTGGATCCACCAAAAGCAAGAAAATATGATATGCATTGATGATCTAATGTATAACATTCCAAATTAAAAATTTGGGATGTTACAAACCTACCCCCCTTAAGATGAATCTCGCCCTCGAGATTCGGGTTGGCTAGAAAATAGGTGAGGGTGGTCCTTCCGCAGGTCTTCCTCTTGTTCCCACGTAGCTTCATCCTCGGTGTGGTGGCTCCACTAAACTTTGCAAAACTTGATAACCTTGCTGCGAGTGACTCGGCTGGCATACTCAAGAATCTTGACTGGTTTTTCCTCATAGGTTAAATCACTGTCCAGCTGAATTGCCTCCAACGGCACTGTATCCCTCTGTGGTATCTCAGCCATCTCAGCGTGGCATTTCTTCAACTGGGAAACGTGGAATACATCGTGAACTCCTGACAATCCTCGGGCAATTCCAACTTGTTGGCTACTTCTCCCATATGTTCCAAAATTTTGTATGGTCCTACAAAATGGGGCGCTAGTTTTCCCTTAACTCCAAAGCGCTTAACTCCTCGAAGCGGAAATACTCGAAGATAAACTCGGTCTCCAACTTCGTAAACTATCTCTTTGCGTTTTGAATCCGCGTAGCTCTTCTGCCTGGACAGGGCTACCTTCAGCCTATCGCGAATCAACTTTACCTTCTGTTCCGATTCCTTGATCAAATCTGGTCCAAACAACTGGCGGTCTCCAACTTCGTCCCAAGACAACGGGGTCCTGCACCTCCTTCCGTATAATGCTTCCAAAGGGGCCATCTTCAGACTGGATTGATAACTGTTGTTGTAAGAGAACTCTGCATAGGGCAAATTGTCGTCCCAACTAGATCCATAATCTAGCGCACAAGCTCTTAGCATATCCTCCAAAATCTGATTGACTCTCTCAGTCTGTCCATTTGTCTGCGGATGAAAAGCTGTACTAAACTCTAGTCTGGTACCCAAAGTTTCGTGTAACTGATTCCAGAACTTTCAGGTAAACTGGGTTCCTCTATCTGATACGATGCTCCTCGGAACTCCATGCAGACATACGATCCTGGTCATGTATATCTTTGCCAACTTGGCACTGGTGTAAGTAGTCTTCACTGGGATGAAATGGGCTACTTTCGTCAATCGATCGACTACAACCCAAATCGAGTCATAGCGTGAATGAGTTCTGGGTAATCCCATAATAAAATCCATGCCTAGCTTATCCCACTTCCATTCGGGTATTGGCAATGGTTGTAACAATCCTGCCGGCTTCTGATGCTCTACCTTCACTCTCTGACATACATCACAAACGGCTACATACTCCACAATATCCTTCTTCATACCGGTCCACCAGAAAGTATCCTTCAAGTCCAAGTACATCTTGGTATTTCCTGGGTGAATCGAGTATGGTGAATCATGGGCCTCTTGTAGAATCAACTTCCTGATCCCTGGGTCGTTAGGCACATATACGCGGTCCTCAAACCATAGGGTGTCGTGCTCATCCTCACGAAATCCTTTAATCTTTCCTTTGCTCATCTTCTTCTTTATAGAGGCAACCTCCTCGTCAGTTTTCTGAGCTTCTCTGATTTTATCCATCAAGGTAGACTGAATCTCCAGTGTTGCTACATAGCCTCTCGGAACTATCTCCAAACATAGCTCACGTAGGTCCTCGGCTAACTCTTTCGGTAAATCCTCCGTCCTTAGTGTATTGACATGGCCCTTACGGCTTAGCGCATCAGCTACCACGTTAGCCTTTCCGGGATGATAATGCAATCTCTTGTCATAATCCTTGATGAGTTCCAACCATCTTCTTTGCCTGAGATTTAGCTCCTTCTGAGTGAATATATACTTCAAACTCTTGTGATCCGTATATACTTCACAATGGTTTCCAATGAGGAAATGTCTCCAAGTCTTCAATGCATGAACTACGGCTGCTAACTCCAAATCATGAGTGGCATAGTTCAACTCATGAGGTTTCAGTTGTCGTGAGGCATACGAAACAACTCTTCCTTCCTGCATAAGTACTGCTCCAAGTCCTCGACGTGAAGCATCGCAGTACACCTCATAATCCTTATGTTGATCTGGCAGAATCAACACAGGTGATGAGACCAAACGTTTCTTTAATTCCTGGAAACTGGCCTCACATTCTTCCGTCCAATTGAACTTGGTATCCTTCTTTAACAACTCCGTCATAGGCTTTGCAATCCTTGAGAAATTCTCAATGAATCTCCTGTAGTATCCTGCAAGTCCAAGAAAACTCCGGATCTCTCCAACTGTTGTCGGTGCTTCCCAATTTGTCACCGTGTGAACCTTGGCGAGATCTACTGCTATTCCTTCTCCGGATATAACATGTCCGAGGAATCCAACTTCCTTTAACCAAAACTCACATTTGCTGAACTTGGCGTATAACTGATGTTCTCTGAGCTTCTGAAGTACCAAACGCAAATGCTCCTTATGTTCCTCTTCATCCTTTGAGAAGATCAATATATCATCTATGAACACCACAACAAATTTATCCAAGAACTCCATAAACACTTTGTTCATCAAGTTCATAAAGTATGCTGGTGCGTTAGTCAGACCAAAAGACATAACGGTATACTCGTACAACCCATACCTGGTGGTAAAGGCCGTCTTAGGTATATCCTGCTCTCGAATCTTCAATTGATGGTATCTTGATCGCAGGTCGATCTTGGAAAATACCTTAGCTCCTTGCAATCTATCGAACAGATTATTTATCATCGGCAGTGGGTACTTGTTCTTGATTGTTACTTCATTCAATCCTCGATAATCCACAACCATTCTTAATGATCCGTCCTTCTTCTCCACTAGAAGTACTGGCGACCCCCAAGGCGAAGAACTTGGGCGAATGTAACCTTTATCCAGTAACTCCTTAATCTGTTTCTTAATCTCCTCCAAATCCTTAGCGGGCATCCTGTATGGTCTCTTAGATATTGGCCGTGTGCCTGGCAAAAGCTCGATCAAAAACTCAATATCTCTATCTGGTGGCATGCCTGGCAGCTCCTCTGGAAATACGTCAGGGAAATCTTTCACCACTGGTACTTCCTCCTGAACAACTCCTGATAAGGAATTTACTCTGTCCCTCTTCGGCACATGCCGGGATACATACTTGATCCTTCTTCCTTCTGGCGTAATAAGCAAAATGTACTTACTGGCGCATTCAATGTTCCCTTCGTACTTAGATAACCAATCCATTCCTAATATCACATCCAATCCTTGAGATTCCAATACTATTAGGTCTGAAGGGAATGTGTATTTACCAATCCTTAATGGCAACTGATCACACCATAAGTTGGCCATATACTCTGCTCCAGGCGAGGTTACTAACATGGGTGACCTAAGGGCTTGGGTTGGCAGCTTATATTTATCCACAAATCCCCTTGAAATGTATGAATGTGATGCACTAGTATCAAAAAGAATGAGGGCAGTAAAGGACTTAACTAAAAACTTACCTATTACTGCATCTGGTTGAGCTTCAACCTCCTCCACGCTAACGTGGTTCACTTGTCCCCTATTAAAAGGGTTTGGCTTCTTCCCAGAGCTTACATTGTCATTTCCATTCTGGGCTTCTGGACATTCATTGGCGTAATGTCCCATCTTCTGGCACTTATAGCAAGTGACTTGGCTCAGGTCTCGCTTGGCTGGTGTTGCTGGGTTGGTATGGTTCTGTTTGTTGCTTCCTCCATTCCCATTACCATTCTTGGGGCCACTATGATTGTGCGAGCTACCTCCTCCATGGGTATGTTGAAATTGTCCTACCGATTTAGGGGTAAAACGTGGCTTCTGTTGAGCTCCAGAATTGTACTTTCCTTGTCCATACTTCCTCTTGCGGTTTTCAATCTGTTGATGCTTCCCTTCAATCATTAGAGCTCGATCAACCAATTCCTGGTAGTTGTTGAGGCTTGCTACCATCAACTGTACGCTCACCTCATCATTCAGCCCTTCCATAAATCTTTCCTGCTTAGCGGCATCGGTGGCCACATCATCTGGGGCATATCGAGATAGAGTACTAAACTCATCTACGTACTGAGCCACAGTACAATTTCCTTGGCGCAAGTTGCGAAACTCCCGCTTCTTCATGCTCATAGCTCCAGTTGAGACATGGGTGGTACGGAAAGCTTGCTAAAACTGATCCCAAGTAACATTGGCTATGGGGAAGGTGGCTATGTAGTTCTCCCACCACGTTGCGGCTGGTCCAGACAACTGATGTGCGGCAAATCTCACCTTCTCAACATCCGAGCAGTTAGAAGTGGTCAAATCCCTTCCAATCTTGCGCAGCCAGTCATCAGCGACTATTGGTTCAGTGCTGCTAGCAAACACCGGTGGGTGTAACCTTAGGAAACGTGTCAGGTTATCCACGGGTGGTGGTGGTGGAGGGTTGTTATTGTTCTAGTTGTTTTGAGTGTTCTAGACAAGAAGTTGGATCAAAGTGTTCTGCTGCTGGATCAACTGAGTGAGCTCAGGGGGAAACTCAAATCCGGGCTCACGTCTTGGAGGCATGTGATGGGTGTAGAAGGAAGAGATTAGAATAGAAAAGAGGTCTAAGGGAAAATCACTACCCAAATGCACCTGAGACGAACACAAACATATCACACCAAGATCAATTTCAAAACAAGGGCTTACACGGATCTAATGTTACAAAAGTGCTCTAAGTCTACTATATGGGAAAAACTACTAGTCATAGGATGGTCTTCTAGAAATTTTGATCGGCAAAGGATTCCATGATGTCTGCTCCAGCTTCATCTTCATAGTCCTCTTCATCACTACCATCGGGGTCTGAGTCCGTGTCGTCAAGGATGATGTAGTCTTCAGGAAAAATCTCCTTGGGTTCTTCTTCCTCTTCTTCCCCTCCTGGTGCTGGATCTCCCATGAATACTCCTAGCTTCCATGTCAAATCATCATTCTTCTCCGCAAGTATTAACATCTCCTCCTCGTATCCATCGCGTGTTGACTTGAGTTCCTCCTCTAACTCCAAGTTTCGGGTTAGTGCTTTCTTCAAGTCTATCATCCCTGCACACATCTGGTGCTCCTGGCGACGAATGTGCTGGTTTAACTCTTGAATGAACGCGACAATGGACCTGTCCTTCCGGGTGTTGATCATGTCCCACCGCTCATCTTGGCGTCCACAAATCTGGTAGATAGTGTCCTTCAGCTCCTGCTTGTAGACTTCTCTAATCCTTCCCATAGTGATGTGGGCTGCCATACTCCTGCCTAGGCTCCAGGTGGGTGCATTAAAGGAAAACTCTATGGGTGCAGTGACGGGCATGAACGTCTTTCCTGGAACTTGAACTTGAATTAACCAGCGCTCCTCTTCAGGTAAAGTGGCATTGTAGGTTCCGGTGAAGCTTGGTAGTTCGATGTTTAGATATCTAGTGACTTCCTTCAGGTGTCGTCCGAACGGTGTATCTTCATTAGGTTGCGTGAACTTGTTTCTTACATCTGCCATCCTAAAAGAGTAGAAAAGATGAGGAGTCAGAAATGAGAAGAGTGAATAGTGCTCTAGGGTTTTTAGCTTAGTGGTCGTGTCCTACAGTCAGTGTGTGCTCTGATACCATCTTGTAACGACCAGACCTCAAACAGTCTGATCTCTGTGCATCAGTGTCATCCCTGGATCAGTAATGCTGACACGCACAATACTTGAAGGAATTATAACAGAGTGGCAATCACACACTTATTACATCGAAAGTTCCAAAGATGAACTCATTACAATTAAAAATGGCTTAAGGCCATCTAACAACGATAACAGCGGAAGGCTTGGAAGATAAGTGAGTCCATCAACTCCAACGGCATCACTGAGTATAGAACATCGACCTAAAGGCACCTTACTCGTCGTCTCAAAAGTCTGCAACATGAACGTTGCAGCCCGAAATGGGTCGGCACATGGAATATGCTGGCAAAGTAACACATAGAGAGTAACAAAAGTAAAGCTATACTATATGCAATATGGCTGGTGGAAAGCTCTATGGTTATAGTTTTGCATAAAGCCAATTTTTCCCTACTGCAAAGGAATAGAAATTTTAATTTAACTATCATGGTAGTTGAAACATCATTGAGAAGGTTCACCCAACTCAATCCCAATTAAAGTAAACATTAACCCACAAATTAACTTTTAGAGTGTTGAGATACACATGATAATCCAAATACTAGATACTCAAAACGTTCATAACCGGGGACACGGCTAATCATGATTAGTTTGTACACTCTGCACAGGTTTGTGCACTTTTCCCCACAAGACCCGATCTCCTCCGTTGGGATTATCGCACTTCATGTTGTTTGAGAAACGGATGACCGAGACATAGTCTTTCAGAAGCGCTAGCACCTTACGATCGGGTGGACCGTACCAACCTACATCCCCTACATCTGCTAGTCCACCACTGTAAGAGTTCGCATGACTTAGTCAACTATGCTAGAGCCCATAATAGCTTGTGGCTGCACACGGAAGTTTCTAGTATGAATAACCTCATGATCCCTTTGAGCCTGGGTGGCGGTCCATAAAGAAAAACAGGCAATCGCTGGGATACCCAGGTGCCTCAATCCACCCAGATGTGTATTTAAGTAGCCACCTTAAGTTGAACCATTAAATTAACAATCTCACATCTGTTATGGATACACTTCACCCAATCCACGTCTACTAGCATAGCATGGCATAACAGCAAACGTAGAAGTAGCTCCCAAGGGTTTGAATATAATGCAGGTAATAGGTACTACCTCATCTACTTCCCAGCCCCACATGTTAATAGATCCTACTCATGCAATGTGTTTGAAAATAACTAATGCAATGAAAACTGGGTATTGGAAAGTATGATCAAAGTGTTACTTGCCTTGCTGACGATCCGTAAAACCTAGAGATTCAAAGTAGCAAGCGGCGCACTCCGGGTACTCTATCGCAAACAAACAAGCATACTATAAGTACTCATCTAAAGCACGGGTAAAACTCAAATAAGAGATCTAACCAGAAAGTTCAACTTAAGAACTCCGGTTTGCAAAAAAAGGAACAAACCAAACGAAACAACGAACTCGAACGACGAAAAGAACCGACTACACTACCAATCTGGACCAAAGTCCAAATTTAACAGAAGCAAAAGCTTAGTTGACTAGGTTAAACGGAAAGAGGGTTTCGAGACGAAACTCCAGGCGCTTGAATCGCTTGATTCCGATATACGAGCGAAAAGATAAACTAGAACGAAGATCGGATCAGAAATCGCGATCAGAAAATAACTACGGAAAAGAAAACTGAAGAACAGCTTAACGAATGGACGTTCATTAACTGGGACTAAACGACGAATTCGTTCGTTAAAACGAACGAACGGGTGAACGCTCGCTAAACAGCTAAACCAAAAAAAACCGATCTAATAAAAAAACGAACTAGGGTTTCAAAAAAAAAGGGTGGTTTTCTTCCGAAAACTGGCGGGCGGCGCGGCTACCTCGTCGGACTCCGGCGATGAGTGGCGTCGGCGGCGGGCGAGGTGGCATCGGCGGCGGCAGGCGGCGGCGGCGGCGGCTGCTGCTGCAAGCGGCGGCGGCGGTGCCTGTTGTACGCGGCGGCGGCGGGAGGGCGAGGCGAGGCGAGGTGTGAGGAGGTGGCGGGGCGGCGGCATTTATAAGAGTGGGGGTGCTGCGGCTTGGAGGAGGGGGCAAGGCAGCGGCGGCGGCGTCGGTGTCCGGCTCGGACACGAGTCCGGTGCGGCGGGGAAGGCGGTGGCGCGGCGCGGGCCTGGCTCGGCTGGGCCTTCGGCAGAGTCGGGCACGGGGGCTCCTATTTTTTTTAAAAAAATCGCCGATTCTACGTAAAATTCTAGAAAATAAAATAAAAATTAAAAAATGCCAAAACAAATTTTCACCGTCTAAATGAAATATTTAGAACAAGATGAACATATTTCTTGGCCCTAAATGCATTTTTGAAAACATGCAATTTTTTCTAAATTCAAATAAAATAGAAAAAACTCCAAAATAAAACTTATTTGATTTTTTTATTAAACCCTCAGTATTTCTTTATTTTTGGGAGAGTCATTTTACTCCCTCTCTCATATTTTCATATTAGAAATACTTGAAGATAAAATAAATAAAATCAATGATTCCATTTTCAAAATTTGAGAAACCTCAATTATGAAAATAACGAAATCCCCAACTCTCTCCGAGGGTCCTTGAGTTGCGTAGAATTTCTTGGTTCCACCAAAAGCAAGAAAATATGATATGCATTGATGATCTAATGTATAACATTCCAAATTAAAAATTTGGGATGTTACAGAATCATCCGAGCAAAACTACTTTGCCCTGCTATATTTTATGTGTAGGAGAATTGTTCATTACAAAGTGATATGATACCGCGGAGATGGAGGCATGCCAACATCATTTAGCACCAATGGTTGTCGTTACTCAACGGACTCCCGCACCGGCTTATGACACTGTGGCCATCTCTCGTGACCGCACCGGCTTATAGCGTCGTGGCTGTCTCTCGCGACCGTGACGGATTACAACAATGAGGACAACTTGCCCATCCGCACCGGGTTACAATGCCATGGCCGACTCATCTGCCTTTCCGAGCAAATCAGGTGATATTCATCCAAGTTTGTTTCATTATCATGTATTATTTTTATCAAAGAACAGTTTATCTTTGCCTTGGTCTGTACTACTTGTTTATGCAGGACATTTATTCACTACAAAGATGCTCCATGGTGATCCGCCTGCCCTCGGGTAACTTGCGTCCGTTTCAAGCTATTCAAGTCGCCGCCTCCGCCATCTCAAACGCGCTGCCGCTGTAGTTTCAGAGCCGCCGCCATGGTGATGCCTCTGTTTCGCTGTTGTGTTGAGACGTCAGGGCCGCGTTGAGCCGCCTCTGCCGTGTTAGGCCGCCCAAGTTATATTGAGTCGACAGTCGGCCTAAACCGCCTCTGTTGCGTTGAAACAGATCATGTGTCATCCAAACATATCAGGTGATATTTTTCTAAGTTTATTTTATTAGAACATATTGCTTTCTTTAAAAGAGAAATTATTCTGGCTTGCAAGTTCTCCAATGCAGGACAAGTTATCATCTGTCGTGTCGTGCGCCTCTGTCATCGTCTCATCCTTGCAGTGAGCCACCCGGTTAAGCCGCTCGGCGCCTCGCGCCACTGCCGCCGTTTTCATCTTACCGATGAGCCGCCGTATCACTACTTCTGAGCCGCCACAGCTATTTACTAGCCTTGACCCGCCCGGAGCCGCACTTTAAGTCGCCACCTGTGTCATCATGGCTGCAACTCCACGGCGGAAAATATTCAACCTAACATATCAGTGAAATCCATCCAATATATTTTTATATTACATAAAAAAGGGGGCTTGCGATATTTTTTTATGCAGGACAAGTGTTCATGTAAGAGGCAGCAAAATTTATCGTTGGGAGATCAGAATTATGGATTAAGCCTGTGGAGTCGGCAGATATGAGATTCATAGAGATTTTAGGTTTGTGTACGTCGCCTCACGCGTCGCACGGCGACCCGTTGAAGTTCGGGTACTGGTCGCTTTTTTCCGCCACAGGCGAGACCGGACAAGAATCTGTTTCGACGTCACCAAGTAGTCAGACTGATGCGTTGGTTTTAAGCAGTTGCCGCAAAATCGCCGGGTTCGATATGAGTTTTTCCTGCTGCAAGTACAGTTTTCGGATTAGATTGCTGCTCCACTTCGCGTCCACATCAGTACGGACGAAGGCCAGTGATGATTGTTTAATCCAGCCGCCGAAAACCAAGGAATAAAGAAGCATTTATTGCATGGCGAGGCTCCTGAGGATCGATGGAAAATTACTCTTGTTTAAGAACCAGAAATACTACTACAATACTGCTCTGTTGCTACTTCAGGTGCAAGGCGATCAAGCAAAAAGAAGAAAAAGATACAAGTCCACGCGCACATCTATGGATTACTATTAAGGGATCAAGAGGTCCGTAATTTTTCGGATTAAGAAAGACCGATTTGAAAGGATCTACATCAGCTTTGAGTTTATCGGTCCAACATTGCAGTCCGTAAAATTGGAGATTTAGAGAAATTAGGGTTGCGTGTGAACGTGAGCCGGCGAGCCGTCGTATCTAAAGATGAGTTGACATTTGTTTTAAAACGACCGCCCTACAAACCGAGGCGGAGATCTGCTTTGGAGAAATCGCCAATATTAGTATTTTGGAGGATTATTTATCGGCGTGACTGAAGATTGTCTCACCATTGCAGTATTTTGGAGGATTATTTATCGGTGTGACTGAAGATTGTCTCGCCGCTGCAGTATTTTGGATTATTATTTATCGGTGAGACTGAAGATTGTTTCACCGCTATAGTATTTTGGAGTATTATTTATCGGTGTGTTATTTGTGCCACTGCACGTTAAAAATTGGAGCATGTCATTCAACAATGTTTGTGGGAGAGCCGCCGCTGAGCCACCCACCACTGAGCCGCCCTTATTGACTCGCACACTACTACAAAGTCGTCGTTCTGCAGACCAGTTGACATCAACATGATCTGGGTAACTCGCCTGTCCGCCCGGCTTACAGCGCATGCGATTGACTCGCCCGTCCGCCCGGCTTACAGCGCCTGCTGTTGACTCGCCCGTCTGCCTGGCTTACAACGCCTGTGGTTTACTCGCCCTTCCACACGGCTTACAGCACTGGTGATTTGCTCGTCCGCCCGTGCCGGCTTACAGCGCCGCGGCTGGCTCATCGGTCTATACCGCCTCTGATGCCACAATCGTATTTGTCGTCCATTTCTCACGGCTTGGTCTACATCAACGCATCGAGCCGCACCTATCTGCATGAGTTGTTTATTGAGTATAAAGCCAGTCACTGCTTGGGTAGCCCGGTTTTCTTCCAACAAGTATGGAGTAAATTATCATGTATTGTCAGCCACCGTCTGCGTTGGATGACTCAATGGGTAGGCGCACAAGTCGCCTCCACTACAGTTTGATTAACTTCAAACATCCAGTTGGAAGGAACCATTGGCCGAGTTGCTGACACGGCTCATACGGATCATTTATAACCCGCCGTAGTCACCTCAAACTTCTGTGGATTCACATCGCGCTATCAACACCAAGGATATACGCCTTATACTATGGTCAAATATGGAGAGTCTCAAGCCAACTCCTCGAGTAGTCTCAAGACTCGGGGGCTACAATGATATGACTCGGCAGCCTAGGCCAGTATCAGGGAATTCAAGAACTCCGGGTCATTAAAAGGAAAAATAACCCGTTCCGGGAGACTGCTGCTATATGGATGAAAGTTTAAAAGCCGTCTGAAATATTCCGGTTTAAAGGCCGTCCAAGGAAAAACTGCCCCTCACAAAGCACAGAAGCTCAATATCCGGTTTAAAATCCGGTTCAAGGGAAATCTGTCTCCCACAAAGCTCTGAAGGTCTCAATATCCGTTTTACAACTCTGGCTCAAGAAGAATATCAATCTCTCGCAAGTTCGGGTTCTCAGGGAGATTACAGAAACCAGAGAGAGTTGGATTCATAGCACCACTCAAGCATAGGTCCCCGACGAGCACAAATCGTAAGTATGTCACTTGGGGGCTTCCTGTTCAAACATAGGCGTATTAGACCAAAGAGAACGCAGCGTTACTACCCATTTGACCGGGTTATGTTCAAACATAGGCGTATTCGACCAAAGAGGACATAACTTGTGGATCATCCTACCTGTACCCAGCTGCTTCAACTCCATCAGGTCATCCTGATTGACCCGACAAACTCTTGGGGATCAGTCTTATATGGCGTATTCGACCAAGACCTGAGCTTGCTAAGGTTCAAACGCCTGGATGTCATGTGAGAGCACGGTTTACAGATAGTCAGGATAGATCCAGGCTCCCAGGTCGCCTTCCTTGAAACTTGGTTAAACCTACATGTTTGCTTGATGCAACTTTCAGCCCGCATACCTCGATAAGTCATATCTGAATTTATCCAGGTTCAAATGTCGATTGGGTATCTATGAGAGCCGGCAACAGAAAGCAACGATACTCTAGTGGCTCCGGCTAGATTGGAGTTTTTATTATTATTGTACACATACATCATCATACATGCATCATCATTTGCATCATATGCATAAATCATCATATATTGCATCATACATTGCATCATCATAACATGCATCATATGTGCATAGATATACGGATATGTATTGCAGGAACCGGTTTTCAAATCAAGTCATATTGATTCAAATCTTTAATAGCCAAATATGGTTAGATTTTTATTATGGTTATCAGTAACCAGTATTATGATTGAGGTTTTCAAAGTCGCTTTCGCGCAATGTCTATTATCTTATTAATGGATATGATTTATTCTACAATGAAGGGAATAGTCCCGAGTCACTGCAGGCTTATGACCCGACAATTGGGGGCTACATTATTCAAATTGAGATTAAATAAAATATGCAAGTCCCATGTCGCTGCTAGCATGCACCATGGCAATTGGGGGCTAATGCAAAGTCATTTTTTGGTCACCTTTATTGAAGACCTGACTCATCACATTGTAATGAGCCGGCCCTTGGGGGCTACCAATTGCTCCTGTCAACAATTCAAGGTACACAAGTCTTAATCCATTATATTGAAGGGTCTACTACTCAGTTGGTAAAACACAAAGCTCTTAAACTTGTGGACGTGGGTTCAAGTCCCATGATGGGGGTTACATCATATGATGTTCTTTTCAAAGAAGTATATGTAAAGTCCCAGCTCACTATTATCTTACTGAGCCGGCCCTTGGGGACTACACGTTGATGTTCAAGTCTACATCATCATATCTACAAAGTCCCTGCTCATTATTACATAATGACCCGGCCCTTGGGGCTACACATGTTGTTCAAGCCTATATTATCATATTTATGAAGTCCATGTTCATTATTACATAATGACCCGACCCTTGGGGGCTACACTGGTTGAAGTTTTTATCATCATAAGGCAATTAGAAGTCCCAGGTTGCTGCAAGCATGACAACCCGGCACTTGGGGGCTACATAGGTGGAGTATTTCAAGTTTTGATTAAGCGACTGAGATGAACAAATTGGATTTCTTCAAGGTTGCAATAGTTATATTGAAGCAAGTCTTAAGCTGTTACTACGTTCTCTGCTCAAGACTTGGGGGCTACAAGTAATATGGATATAAGGGAGAACCATCTTCAAAGTCTCAATTTTGAGCAAACTAGGAGGATGAGTTGTGTGACCCGACGGTGGTAATAATCAAGACCCGGTGTGTATAACAGTTATAACCCGGAATCATCAGTTTTTATGACCCGACAATTTTGGTAAGGATAAACCGGCAAGTTCTACATCTTCAAACTGGCTGAATATGAGATGAGTATTACAAAGACCAATATTTTTTTTTAAGCATTAGAAGTCGACTCAGGTGGAATTTTTTTCGTACAATATTTCTCTGTGAGAAACCAACGTCAGCAAAATTGATTATGAAGCTGGTCTATTGACCCGGACTTTTCAGAAGAAGTGCTCGGATTTTTTGCATTGGTAATGTTTGAACATATCTGCTAAGGAGATTTGCTATGAGATCACGGATACATGTCAAGAAGGAAATGACAAGGATTTAAGGATGATCAGGTGCCGGTTCAGGAAAAATATTTTAACCCGGAGCACAACTTGTCAAATTTTTTCTCGTGTTTATGTTGCAGGAAGGATCAAGTTTAACATGGATAAATCCAAATTAAAATGGGGCTAATGTCGGGGATATACCCCGCGGTATGACCCGGCCAGACTTGGCGTTTCATTGGTAACCCGTCGGAGGATTGGCGAGTTATGAGTCTGGCGGATCGCTGGTCTGATGACTCACGAGCCTGGCGACTCATTGGTGACCCGGTGGGTGTTTTAGATGGATAACAAGGCCCAAGGCCCTGAAGGCCGTCTCATGCTATGGTGGGCCGGCTTAAGATGAAAGGCGTGAGGAATATTTCTTGTACAAGGAAGCAAGACCCAGACTTGTGTCCCGTTTGTAATAGAAGATAAGTTAGTCATAATCCTACTAGGACTCCATATGTAACCCGCCCCTTCAACATATATAAGGAGGGGCAGGGCTCCCCTAGAGGGGAAGTTCTCACAAGTTAAAAGCTCCATATTTTTTAGGGCTAGACACAACTAAAGGAGAGCCAGCCTATGCGGCGACTCCATGAGGGTCATAATGAGATCTAACCTCAAACAGCATGTAGGGCTATTACTGGATGATGTTTCCCGGGGCCCGAAGCTGTATACATTCGTGTCTTGTGTGTTGCGTCTCTCGATTCGGCTCAACCCCTCTCAAGCTACCACATAGATGCGTTGGCCTCATGACTAAGTCCTTATCTAAGGACATCTGCCGTGACAATTCCACGACAATTGGGTCAGAAGAATTCTGTAGCAATATCGTAGGATAGGATTTCTATAAGAAAAATAATCCTTTAGAGCCCTTTGGTTTGTAGGAATACAATTCTATTCATATGGAGGAATTCTTTTTATCCTCCATGTTTCATAGAAAAATAAACATTAGCCTAAACTCAATGGAAAAAAACCTATGATGTGAACCAAAGGGCATATCCTTTCCTATTCTTTTGGAAAATCATAGGAAATGGATCTTGCAAAGGTGGCCGAGCGCCGTTGCCGGCATTGCTCTGCCTCAATGAGGACTTTTTAGACTCTGGGCGAGGAGGAGAATTCGTCGTGCAACCCCCTGCCTTTGAGGTTGTACTCTAGGTAGGTGCATGGCTGTGGCGGGGACGACTACCGCTCCTGCTTGACCACATCCGAGGTGCCACTAGGTGTCGGGCTAGCGCAACAGAGGAAATGGCCATTGCCGCTACTTGACGCAACGTCTGATCTAGACACCTATTCGAACGCGGGCACGATGGCAGCCATGCCAGTGCATCCAGTAGGGATGTGTACATCTAGCCCGCCAGCTACTCCCATCCTCCTGCACAGTCTGAGGCACTGGTGGTGGCAGTGCCTACTGGTTTGGCTACCTCGCTGCCACTACCCAGTCAATGTCGTTGTCGGTGGCGGGCTAGCTCCTTCATGATGAAGCGCACAGTGGAGGATCGGCCGGGTGTCATGTGTCGACAAGGTGCATTGGATGATATGGAATGCAAAAACACTATGTCTCCGCGCCGTGTGGGTTGGAGCCTAAGCTACCATTGTCATCAAATCCATTGTCGCGAGGGTGGCAGCACATCGAATTGGCACCCATAGAGGTGCCACATCATCTGGCTTGCGACGTGTCCTTTGACATCATCTTCTTCTTTCCCAAAGAGATGACGCCTACAAGTGGTGTGGTGGGTGGCAACTTTTGCTTTGGGACAGATAGGGTTTGGGGAAGGTCAACCCACTTTAATAGCCAAAGTTGGCTCCTCGAACGACACACTGGTGGACCAGGCTTAAATGCGGGTAGGCGACAAGCCGATGAACTTCCATGAATGATGAGAAGATAGGGTTTAAAACGCAACACCAACCAAAGTGTTGGGTAGGTCTGGTATATCGGAGTTCGACATGGCGGGCGTCTGAATTCCCCTAGACCTCCACCCCCGATTTGGCCGGATTGGGAGATTTCAGATAGTCCGGCCCAATTTGAGGTCGCTCACATTAAATGCCTAAAAGTATCTGGATCGTTCGTTGTGTAACACATAGGACATGTTTGGTGAGCCCTATTGGAGCGTGCCTATAGCTCACCTGTTGCAACACACGCTACAATGCTCATCTACGTGCATCGCGGCACCTCGCCCACACGCTACAATGCTCATCTACGTGCACGATTTATGTTTTATTTTAAAAAATCATTCCTTTCTTCACTATTTTTCAGGTAAATTCACGGATATTTTAGACATGCATAGATACATTTTTTTAATATTCATGCAGGGTAAAAAAGTTCACACAAATTTTACAAAACTATTCGTATCATTGTATGAAAAGATTTGGGAAAATTATTATTTTTTCATGCGTTTAAAAAATTGTTCATCACATGTTTAGAATTTTTTTTATACAACTTAAAGAAATGTTCACATAACATTAAAAATATTTTGTACAATTAAAAAGAAATATTCATGCCATTTTAAAATCTACACATGTAACATCCCATTTTTTAATTTTGATGTTAACATAAATCATTTATATGCATTCATCATTTGAGCATTTTTGAATTTAAGTTTATTTGAAAATTGATCCAAAGGCTTTAAGCAATGCAAGGACCCAAGTGAGAGAGTTGGAAGTTTTCCAAAAAAAATCCACAATTTTATTTTCTTTTAAGTTGGGTTTGATCAAATATCATTTTTGCCAATTTTCATTTTTAATATTTTGAAATAAATGAGAGAAGATAATATGACTTCTTCAAAAACAGAATAAAAATGTTGAAATTTGAATTTTGAGTAAAACTAGTTTATTGGATTTTTATTTGCACTTTATTTTAAATTGCATTACAAGTTTATTTTATTTTAGGCATTTTTATTTCAGAAAAATGTTCACTTTGTCCCAAATTTAGGTGGGAACGGTGATAACTGTTTCTGAAATTTTTAGGAATTTATTTTTTATTTTTCTTCCCCGAGCTATTTTTTTTAAAAAAAATTGTTTTTCGGACCGGGCCGACTCAGCCAAAGCCCAGCCGCCGGCCCAACTCCCGCGCCGCCTCCCGCATCGTGGCCGGCAC
>LR738715.1:658160711-658194619 GCA_902687465.1 Secale cereale | reverse complement strand
AGCCGCTAGCCCCGTCGCCCAGCGCCACTGCCGCACTTCGCCGCCACTGCGCACTCCGCCGTCGCGGCTGCCGCCCTTCGCCGCCGCCGCTGCCAGACGCCACTGCCGCCGACCCGACCCGATCTGCGTGCCTGAACCGCTAGGTAGAAAAAAAAAACCAACCCAGTTTTTCGGTTTAATTTTTTAAAAACCCTAGATCGATTTTTTAGAATACCCTAGATTAGTTTTCCTTAGGTTTTATTAAACAGCGAATGACCGTTGTTTAGTTTAGAAAAACGAACGTTCGCTATTTAGAGTTTTTCTTTTTCAGTTATTTTTTCGTCAGGACCTATCCGCGATTAAAGTTTTTACAGATCAGTCCCTGGTTTTCAAACGATCATTACTTTTGCTCGTTAGTCGGAATTAGGTGAAACCAACGCCAAACTCTTCGTTTTGATCTTATCTTTCCAGTAGTGCGACTAAAATATGTTTTTGAAAATTTTAAAATTTGAATTCATGCAGATTTGTATTTGAACTTCTTTTGATTGTAACTTGAGTTTCGTAACTTCGTTTGAGTTGATTCTTTTGCAAATCAAAGCTCTTGACCTAAACTTTCTAATAAGGACAAATTCACTTAATTTGGGTACTGTTAGAAATTGTTTTCTGTTGCAAGAGTTATTCGTTTGTTTTCGAAGTCTTTCGAGATGTGTTCTTCGATTCTATTGCATGATTGCTTATGTATGCTATTGTTTGATTGCGATACAATTTCTGGAGTGCAAAGCGTGCTACTATGAGTCACTAGGTTTCACCGATCGTCAGCAAGGCAAGTTCATACTTTGATCATACTTTCCAATACCCAGTTTTTATTGCATTAGTTCTATCCTCAAAGATTTCATGAGTAGGACTTGAATACATCTGGTATTGCTTTGTGGTTCATGAGGTAGGAACCCAATGGCTTGAGATCAACCCAGGGAATATACGATTTATAACTTATTGCTTAGCCATGCTCGTAGACGTGGAATGGTGTGTGAGATTTCATGAAAGTTGTGATTGTAATAACAACTAAGAGAATGTTTATGGTGGCAACTTTAATACACAACTAGGTGGATTCTTTGTAGGGCACCTGGGAAATCCAGTGTTGTCCTAGGAGATCCCGGAGGACCCGTGTGATCATCATATGGAATGCCACCCGGACTCAAAGGGATCATATACCATTCATGCGTAGAAACTTCCGCGTGGAGCCACATGCCATTATGGGCGCTGGCATAGTTGAGTATGCTGTGAGAGCTCTTTCAGTGGTGGACTAGCAGATGTAGGGGAAAGTAGGTGTACCGGTCCATCCGGGGTAAAGAGTAAATGCTTTTGAAAGACTTTGTCTCGGTCATTTGTTTCTCAAACATCATACAATGCGATAAATTAAATGGAGGTGATCGAGTCTTGTGGGGAAAAGTACACAAACCTCTGCAGAGTGTACAAAATATTCATGATTAGCCGTGTCCCCGGTTATGGACATCTTGAGTATCCTGTATTTGAATTATGGACTGATCTCAACACTCTATTTAATAACTTGATGGGTTATTAATGACATTGGTAATTTGGGATTGAGTTGGAGGACCCATTCTAAATATTGCTTAATACAACTGAGTAGTAAATAATAATTTATTTCTTTGTTGTAGGGAAAAATTAGCTTTACGCAAAATTTAACCTTACAGCCTCCACCAGCCAAATATGCATGTAGTGATATATATTGTTCATCATTATTCTATGGTCTGAATTTGCTTGTACATTCAATGTACTAACCTACACGGCTGCAGTGTCTCATGTTGCAGGAATTATCCGATGAGTAAGTGATACGTTAGGGTTGCGATGTCTACACTCAACTTTGCCGTTGGTGTTGATGGAACTCCACAACCTTGTTGTTACTTCCGCTATGTTGATTGAGGTAATAGTATTTATGTTACTTTATACATGTGATTTACCTCTGTTATAAATCCTCGAGTATTGTGTGTGTCAGCATACCGATCCAAGGATGACACTTAAGCACAGAGACTTGATCCATTCGGGTCGGGTCGCTATAGAGATGGTATCAAAGCACACGTTGATTGTAGGACGCGACCACTAGGATAAGCCACATGATGATCTTCTCTACTCATTTCTAATTCTTCTCTCTTTCTATTCTATAGATGTCAGACCCCGGGAAAAAGTTCACTCAACCTGATGATGACACCCCTTTTGGAAGACACTTGAAGGAAGTCACTAGGTACTTACACATTGGAATACCAAATATCACTGGAAACTTCTATGCAACATTGCCGGAAGAGGAGTGCTGGAAGATCAAAGTCAGTGTTCCTGGGAGGACTATTGCACCAGTGATGGAACCTCTTGAGCTTGCCTTTGATGCACCTACTTGGAGCTTGGGAAAGTGTATGGCAGCTCACATCACATTTGGACGCATATGTGAAGTCTACGACAAAGATCTCAAAGATTTGTGTACTCCGAGATGAGAAATGGGAGATGATTCGTACGAGGAACGACAAGTCCATTGTAGCATTCATCCAGGAGATGGACCAACACATTCGATGCTATGAGAATCAGATGTGCACGCTCATGCTGAAGGCCAAGATGGTGATTACACGGAATGTGGAGTTAGAAGAGGAACTCAAGACAGTACGTGATGGATACGAAAAGGAAATCATCGTATTATTGGAACAGAATGAAGCACTAAATAAGAAGGTTGGAGCAAACATGGTGAAGCGAGAACCAGAGATGGGCATTCATTCGGAGAACTACATTCTGATAGATGACACCGAAAGTGATGAAAGTGATTACGAAGACGAAGCTAGAGCAGATATCATGGAGTCCTCCGATGATAGTAATTAGATGACCACCTTGTAATCATTAGTATTCTTCCAAGTAGTTAGAATCGTTCGCTAGCTTTGTATTAGGATCTTTTTGTGTGACCTTGATTGAATTGAGTGATATGATATGAAATTGTTTGTCTCATGTGCATATGGGTAGTGATTCCCCCTAGACCTCATTCTATTATTATTCTCATCCCTCTAACCCATCAGATGCCTCTGAGACGTGAGCCCGGATTTGAGTTCCCACCTGAGCTCACTCAGTTGATCCAGCAGCAGAACACTTTGATGCAACTACTTGTTCAGAACCAAGGCAACGACAACGACAACAACCCACCTCATCCTCCCCATGACAACCTGACCCGGTTCTTAAGGTTGAATCCGCTGGTGTTCTCTAGTAGCACCGAGTCGATTGTTGCAAATGACTGGCTCCACAAGATGTGAAGAGAGCTAGCAACTACCGGATGCACGGATGTAGACAGAGTGCACTTTGCCGCACATCAGCTTGAGGGACCAGCAGCCGCTTGGTGGGAGAACTACTCCGCAACCTATCCACTTGCTACAGTTACATGGGATTAGTTTCAGCAAGCCTTTCGCACTACACATGAACCTGAAGAAGCATGAGTTTCACAACTTGCATCAAGGAAACCGTACTGTGGGGTAGTACGTGGATGAATTCGGTCAGTTAGCTCGATATGCGCTAGATGATATAGCCACTGAGGCTGCGAAGTAGGAGAAGTTTCTGGAAGGACTCAACAATGAGTTGAGCATGCAACTAATGGTAGCCACCTACAACAACTACTAGGAGCTGGTAGACAAGACCATCATGATTGAAGGAAAGCAGAAGTAGATTGAGACCCGCAAGAGGAAGTATGTATCGGGGAAGTTTAACTCTGAAGCCCAACATAAGTCCCGTTATTCCCCATACTCAGGAGGACATAACCATCCCACCACTGGAGGCCATTCTCACAATGTAGGAAGTTCACACAACCATAGTGGCCCCAAGAATGGCAATGGGAATGGAGGAAACAACAATCAGAACCGTTCCACTCCATCCACGCCCGCCAAAAGAGATTTGAGTCACATTACTTGTTTCAAGTGCGGGAAGACTGGACATTATGCTATGGAGTGTCTTGAAGGAAATAATGAGAATGGCAATGGAAGTTCAGGAAAGAAGCACAACCCGTTCACCAGAGGACAGGTGAATCACGTCAATGTGGAGGTGATTGACGAGCATCCCGATGATGTCTACTACGCACCCTTCTTCTTGTAGATGTTGTTGGGCCTCCAAGTGCAGAGGTTTGTAGGACAGTAGCAAATTTCCCTCAAGTGGATGACCTAAGGTTTATCAATCCGTGGGAGGCGTAGGATGAAGATGGTCTCTCTCAAGCAAACCTGCAACCAAATAACAAAGAGTCTCTTGTGTCCCCCAACACACCCAATACAATGGTAAGTTGTATAGGTGCAGTAGTTCGGTGAAGAGATGGTGATACAAGTGCAATATGGATGGTAGATATAGGTTTTTGTAAACTGAAAATATAAAAACAGAAAGGTAGCAAGTGGTAAACATGAGCATAAACGGTATTGCAATGATAGTAGGCAAGGCCTAGGGTTCATACTTTCACTAGTGCGAGTTCTCTCAATAAGGATAACATAATTGGAAAATATTACTAGCCCTCAGCATGCAACAAAGAGTCACTCCAAAGTCACTAATAGCGGAGAACAAACGAAGAGATTATGGTAGGGTGCGAAACCACCTCAAATCTATTCTTTCTGATCGATCTATTCAAGAGTCTGTCGTAACGTTCAATCTATCATAGAGTTTGTACTAGAATAACACCTTAAGACACAAATCAATCAAAACCCTAATGTCACCTAGATACTCCAATGTCACCTCAAGTATCTCTGGGCATGATTATACGATATGCATCACACAATCTCAGAAACATCTATTCAACCAACACATAGAACTTCAAAGAGTGCCCCAATGTTTCTACCGGAAAGTCAAGACGAAAACGTGTGCCAACCCCTATGCATAGGTCCCCAAGGTCACGGAACCCACAAGTTGAGAACCAAAACATACATCAAGTGGATCACATGATATCCCATTGTCACCACAGATAAACACATGCAAGACATACATCAAGTGTTCTCAAATCCTTAAAGACTCAATCCGATAAGATAACTTCAAAGGGAAAACTCAATCCATTACAAGAGAGTAGAGGGGGAGAAGAAGATCCAACTAGATTAGCAAAGCTCGCGATACATCAAGATCGTGCCATCTCAAGAACACGAGAGAGAGAGATGAAACACATAGGTACTGATACATACCCTCAGCCCCGAGGGTGGACTACTCCCTCCTCGTCATGGAGAGCGTCGGGATGATGAAGATAGCCACCGGAGAGGGATTCCCCCCCTCCGGGAGGGTGCCAGAACGGGTGTAGATTGGTTTTCGGTGCCTACAGAGGCTTTCGGCGGCAGAACTCCCAATCTAGGTTAATTTCTGGAGGTTTCAATATTTATAGGAATTTTTGGAGTCGGGGCCAAGTAAAGGGGAGCTACGGGCCGTCCTCGAGATAGGGGGGCACGCCCCCTTCCCAGGGTGCGCCCTCCACCCTCGAGGGCAGCCCGTGGCTCTCGTGGCCCAACTCTTTTGCTTCGGGGGCTTCTTTTGGTCCAGAAAAAATCATAAAAAATTGGCTCGTCAAATGGACTCCGTTTGATATTCCTTTTCTGTAAAACCCTAAAACAGGAGAAAAACAGAAACTAGCACTGGGCTATGGGTAATAAGTTAGTCCCAAAAATCATATAAAAGTGTATAATAAAGCCCATAAGACATCCTAGAAGGATAATATAATAGCATGGAACAATCAAAAAATATAGATACGTTGGAGACGTATCAACATCCCCAAGCATAATTCCTGCTCGTCCTCGAGTAGGTAAATGATAAAGCAGATTTTTTGATGTGGAATGCTACCTAACATAATTTTCAATGTAATTCTCTTAATTGTGGCATGAATGTTCAGATCTGAAAGATTCAAGATAAAAGTCTATATTGACCTAAGAAATAATAATACTTCAAGCATACTAACAAAGCAATCATGTTTTCTCAAAATACTATGGCTAAAGAAAGTTATCCCTACAAAATCATATAGTGTTGGCTATGCTCCCTCGCTATCACACTAAATATTCATATCATGCACAACCCCGATTTCAGCCAAGCACTTGTTTTCATACTCTATCTTTTCAAACCTTTCAACTTTCATGCAATACATGAGCGTGAGCCATGGACATAGCACTATGGGTGGAATAGAGAGGTGGTTGTGGAGAAGACAAAAAGGAGGGAGATAGTCTCACATTGACTAGGCGTATCAACGGGCTATGGAGATGCCCATCAATAGATATCAATGTGAGTGAGTAGGGATTGACATGAAACGGATGCACTAGAGCTAAAAATGAATGAAAGCTCAACAAAAGTAACTAGTGGGTGTGCATCCAACTTGCTTGCTCACGAAGACCTGGGGCATTTGAGGAAGCCCATCGTTGGAATATACAAGCCAAGTTCGATAATGAAAATTCCCACTAGTATATGAAAGTGACTAAACATGAGACTCTCTACAATGAAGAACATGGTGCTACTTTGACGCACAAGTGTGGAAAAAAAGATAGTAGCAATTGTCCCTTTTTCTTTTGGGCCTTTCTTTTTTTTCTTTGGCCTTTCTTATTTTTTTCCTTTTTTTTTGCGGAGGGGCTTTATAGATTCATCATTTCCTCCCATGGGACAATGCTCTAATAATGATGATCATCAGACTTTCATTACAACACGATATTACAACTCGATACTACAACAACAAAGTATGACTCTATATGAATGCCTTCGGCGCTGTACCGGTATGTGCAATGAAACAAGAGTGACATGTATGCAAATTATGCATGGTGGCCTTGCCACAAATACGATGTCAACTACATGATCATGCAAAGGCAATATGACAATATGATGCGTGTCATATGAACGGAACGGTGGAAAGTTGCATGGCAATATATCTCGGAATGGCTGTGGGAATGCCATGATAGGTAGGTATGGTGGATGTTTTGAGGAACAATATGGTGGCTGTTTTGAGGAAGGATATATAGTGGGTTTATGGCACCGGCGAAAATTGTGCGGTAGAAGAGAGGCTAGCAATGGTGGAAGGGTGAGAGTGCGTATAATCCATGGACTCAACATTAGTCATAAGAACTCATATAATTATTGCAAAAATCTATGAGTCATCAAAACAAATCAATCAACGCATGCTCCTAGGGGGGAGGTTGGTAGGAGTTAACCATCGCGCACCCCCGACCTCCACACGAAGGTTGGCACTCTACAAATACCTCATGCTCTAACTTCGTCACATAGCGGTTCACCATACGTGCATGCTATGGGAATCACTAACCTTAACACAAGTATTTCTCAATTTCATAATAACTCCACTAGCATGACTCTAATATCACTATCCTCATATCTCAAAACAATTATCAAGCATCCAACTTCTCATCATATTCAATGCACTTAGTGTGAAAGTTTTTACTACATTTATATTGGATGTCTATCATGTGAAGACTAGTTGTATAGCCTAAACACATTACCATGCTTTTTTAATAGACTCTCAAATGGATATAAGTGAAGCATGAGAGTTCATCTATTTCTTCAAAATAAAATGACCGCCGTGCTCTAACATATATAAGTGAAGCACTAGAGCAAACAACAAACTACTCCGAAAGATATAAGTGAAGATCAATGAGTAGTTGAATAATTATGTAACTATGTGAAGACTCTCTAACATTTAAGAACTTCAGATCTTGGGATATTATTCAAACAGCAAGCAAAACAAAATAAACTAAATTGACGCTCCAAGCAAAACACATATCATGTTGCGAATAAAAATATAGCTCCAAGTATAGTTATCGATGGATGAAGACGAAAGAGGGCATGCCTTCCGGGGCATCCCCAAGGTTAGGCTTATGATTATCTTGAATTTACTTGGGGTTCCATGGGCATCCCCATGCTTAGGCCTTTTCTACTCCTTGTTCCATAGTCCATCAAAGCAATACTCAAAACTTGAAAACTTCACAACACAAAACTTAGACAAAAATCTTGTGAGCTCCGTTAGTATAAGAAAGCAAACCACTACTCAAAGGTACTGAAATGAATTCATTCTTTGTTTATATTGGTGTTAAACCTACTGTATTCCAACTTCTCTATGGTTCATACTTCCCAATACTACTCATAGATGCATCGGAATAAGCAAACAACACACGAAAAACAGAATCAGTCAAAGACAGAATAGTCTGTAGTAATCTGCAGGGTTTGCCTACTTCTTGAACTCCAAAAATTTCAAACTAAATTGGTGAATTTGCGGAATTTGTCTACCAATCATCTGCAAAAATAATCAACTAAAAATCAGGCACGAGTAAAATCTGAAGACCACTTTAGCAAGCGCTAACAATTCTGTTTTTCACAGCGAGATCACATAAACTTCACACAAGTCTTCCCAAAGGTTCTACTTGGCACAAACACTAAAAAAACATGAAACCACATCTAATCAGAGGCTATATGCAATATTTATTCCCTAACAGCAACAAAAAAATAAAAATAAAATTGGGTTGCCTCCCAACAAGCGCTATCGTTTTACACCCCTAGCTAGGCATAATGATGCTCACATAAAAGATAAGAGTTGAAACATAAGCGGAGCATCATGAAGCATATAACTAGCACATTTAAGTCTAACCCACTTCCTATGCATAGGGATTTTGTGAGCAAACAACTTATGGGAACGATAATCAACTAGCATAGGAAGGGAAAACGAGCATAACTTCAAAACTTTAAGCACATAGAGAGGAAACTTGATATTATTGCAATATGTAGAAGCATATGGTCCTCTCTCATAATAATTTTCATTAGCATCATGAATGAATTCAACAATATGACCAGCACATAAAGCATTCTTTTCATGATCTACTTGCATAGAAATGTTACTACTCTCCACATAAGCAAAATTCTTCTCATTCATAGTAGTGGGAGCAAACTCAACAAAATAACTATCATGTGAAGCATAATCCAATTGAAAACTAAAATCATGATGACAAGTTTCATGGTTATCATTATTCTTAATAGCATACAAGTCATCACAATAATCATCATAGATAGCAACTTGGTTATCATAATCAATTGGAACCTCTTTCGAAATAGTGGATTCATCACTAAATAAAGTGATGACCTCTCCAAATCCACTTTCATCAATATAATCATCATAAATAGGAGTGTCGGGGAAACTGGTCGCCCACGAACACCTATGGGACCGGAGCCCCTTTTCGGTACGGCAGGGGGCGGAGGATGCGCAAAGAGCGGATCGAGGCGAGCACACGAGCAGTTTACCCAGGTTCGGGCCGCACGGATGCGTAAAACCCTACTCCTGCTTTGGTTTGTATTGTGTTCTTGCTTGGGAGCGAGGAGAGCTACAGTACACTCTAACCGCTAGCTAGACCGAGCGTGGGAGTGATCGATGTTCC
Source organism: Secale cereale (assembly GCA_902687465.1). Classification (NCBI taxonomy): domain Eukaryota; kingdom Viridiplantae; phylum Streptophyta; class Magnoliopsida; order Poales; family Poaceae; genus Secale; species Secale cereale. Next base: position 658,185,233 of record LR738715.1, on the reverse strand, counting down.
GAACCCCTTCTACGTTGCGCATGGGCCTCCTTTTATAGGTCAAAGGGGTCACCGACAGGTGGCAACACAGATGAGGGTAAAATGTAAAAAGGGTGGTAGATGGAACAGTGTTCCATACCTAACCCTGACGGCAGGGGACAAGGGCATTAAATGCCCGTCGCCGTCGCCCCAAACAGTGCAAAAAAGTGGCCGTCAGGGGTGCCACCGTCCGCCACGACGGTAGCCTTGTCATCGCTGCTTGCCACTGTGTACCCTAGGCTGCACAGCCTTCCGCCACGTGCGCCCGGGATGGTCCCAGAACGACACGTGGGAGGATGCGCTGGAGCGTGGGTACTAGGTGGAAGCTTGCCGCGGCAAGCGCCTTGCCGCGGTTGCTATCTTGTCGCTTCTGGGAGCTTGTCGCTCATCGGGCCTTGCCGCGACGCGTGGCACGACGCGGCAAGTTCCTTGAGACGCCCTTGATTGGCCTTCCCGGCAAGCTCCTCTTGCCAGGGTCTTGTGCCTTGAGTGGTTTTGTGCCTTGAGTGGCCATCCCGGCAAGCTCCTGTTGCCGGGGTCTTGTCTCTTTGACTTGAATACTTTGTTCTTGAATGGCCCCATGGGGACCTCGGAGGATCTTGGCGTTCGCTTGGCAAGCCTTGCCACGGGACGCTGCAACTGCCCGTGCACAAGTTCGGGATACTAAGGTACCCCTACTTTAGTACACCGACAGGAGCCCCCGGGCCTGGGCCAGAGATGGTGCCGAGCGCTGTTGGGCCAGGCCCAAAACAGTGCCCGCGGCACGCCGTATCCCGCTCCGTATCCATCGCGCCCTCCCTTAACAACACGCGTTTAATGCGGCGTCGTGGGGGAGATCGTGCCCTGTTTCTTTAATTGGAAATGCGGAACGTCCGCCCCCTTCCCCCTTATAAGCAGGGGAAACAGGGGCAGTTCGTCCATCTGCCTGTTGCTTCTTCAATCCTCAAAAACCTCCGCCGCTCCCCTCCTTCCCGAAGGCCAAAAGAGAGCAGCGCTCCGCCCTCCGTCGCCACCAGCACCACCAGCACCGTCAACCTCCTTCACTGCTTCCGCCATGGCTTCGAAGGGCGAGAAGGGGAAGACTAAGAAGTCGGTCGAGGCGCTGCGGCGATGCGGAAGAAGAAGGCGGTCTTCCCGCCAAAGTTTGACGCGGAGGAGCTGAGGGATTCCTTCTACCTTTTCTGGTCGAGGGAGACGAAGGCGCATCCGTGCACCAAGGTACTCCCGGCCATCGCCTGCAAGATGTTCCCGACTGGCTACGCATTCTTCGCTCTGTTCTTCTACTACGGGCTCTGCCCGCCCTATTCTGAGTTCTTCTGCGACATCATGAACACTTACGGGTTCCACCTCCTTGACTTCACCCCCAACGCCGTTCTCACCATGGCCGTTTTCGCACATCTGTGCGAAAACTTTGTCGGAGTCTTCCCCAATGTAGCTCTTTTCCGCCATTACTTCACGCCTCGAGTTGAGAGGGGAGAGCCTCTGTCTGGCGGAATCTCTTGGATCTCTAGGACCCATAAGAAGGAAGCTTACTTATCGGGAGAGCTCCGCGGCAAGTGGGATGAGTGGAGAGCCAATTGGTGTTGGATCGTAGAGGATAACCCGCAGGACTTTACCGCCCGGCGCCAAACCCCAGTAGTACGCGGCGAAGACTGGAGCGACTTGGCACCGGAAGATAGTAAATTGAAGATTGCCACTACCCGGATCCTTCGCCTCAGGCACGCCAAGCTGACTGTAGGCGCAGTTGGAGCAGACTTTCTCCGTCGCCGCATCGCCCCCTTGCAGGAGAGGAAGAGGCCCGCCTGGGAGTTCGAGAACGCGGCAGACATCATGAGGCTGCGCCCGGGCCTCAATTACAACTTCACTGTCCTGGAGCTCAACGCGATGCTCCAGGCATTGTTCAAGTACGACTTCGACCATCCCGAGTGGTTTACGCTGCCGCCGGGCGTAGTTCCGCTGTGCAACAACTCGTCGCTCAGCACCATCCATGCATCGATGCCGCTGTGCGATTCCCACGGGATCGACCCCACTTGGCAAGAGCCTTCCGACGAAGCTGTGCAGGCGTTCTTCGACAACTTGGTGGAATAGCCAATCGACTCCGACGTGAAGAAAGGCCTCACCCGCGACACCACTGACCAGGAGATGGCATATATTGCCACCAGACTGGAAGAGACAGCAGCAGCCGTGGCCACGGGCGAGTTTGGATACACAGTGGAGGAGGCGGAGGCAGCGGAGGCGACAAGCCTTGCCGAGCAGGAAGAGTTTCTCAAAGCGGAGAAGCTTGCCGGGAAGGTCGCCGAGACAAGTGAGCCCGCCGAGCAGGGCGTCGAGTTGAGCGGGCCCGCCGAGCAGGGCGCCGAGTCAAGCGGGCCCGTTGGGGACACGAGCGGCTCACTGGAGATCGGCTCCTCCTCCTCGTCCTCGGGCAGCTCGCCACCACCAGCAAGTCCTCCAGCTCCACCAAGAAGGCGTCTCCGCAAGGCCGCGGACGTGACGGAGCGGCAGACGGGCCAACAGCCGCAGCGCCGCGCGACACGCACCACTGCGGCAAGCAAGGCCGCCACAGGAGCACCTCGCGCTTCTACAGCGGCTGGAGGGGGATCTTCCCGGACTGGCGCCTCTGCTCCTGCCGCCCCTCGTGCTTCGGCGGCAACCGGAGCGGGGTCTTCTCAGACCACCGTCCCTGCTCCCGCCAAGCGGCCAAGGGAGCCCACTCCTCCGCCTCCTCGTGCCGGGACGCGTGAGCCAGATTTTGATTTCTCTGCGCTCAGCTCCGACGAGGAGGAAGAAGAGTAAGTCTTCGCAATTCTTGTTTTTCTTCGATTTTCCGTTGCTTTGTCTTGTCTTGTATCTCTTTTGCCTAACTTTGAACCTGTCCTTTTTCAGAACTCTGGCCCAGAGGGCAGCGAAGAGGGCCAAGGTCCCAGTGATCGTCATCAAGGAGGAGCCCGCCGCGACAGCAGGGGGTACGCCTGAGAAAAGCTTGCCGGACCCGGCGACTGTTCTTCAGAGCAGCCCCCAGCGCAGCCCCCAGCGTAAGTGTAGTTCACTTTCCGCTTGTCGTGCGCGCGTGGGTCTTCCATCCTTGCTGATATCTTGTTTGTTGACTTGTGTAGAAGCAGAGCAGCAGCATCAGGAGCGCCAGGAGACCGCCTTCGACGTGCCGCACGCTTCGACCACACCGCCAAGGGGAGGCTCTCCGGCAAGGGCGAGTCCTCCGCCAAGGACGGATTCTCCGCCAAGGGCGAACACTCTGCCAAGGGCGAGCTCTCCGGCGAGGGATGGCACTAGCGGCCCCCCGCCGGCGGGAGCTACAACCACGCCGCCGAGGGAGAGCTCCCCGGCAAGGAACCTCACCGAGGAGCCGGCCCGCGCAGGTAATCCCTTCGCTTCATTCCTCCCTTGGACCTTTCTTCTTCTGAATTTCTTCTTTTTGGATATTTGTTTGACTGTTTGTCTTGTCTTTTCCTCCGTCAGACCCGCCCGTAGCCGAGCCAATGGAGATGGAGGTCGCCGCTGACGACGTCGCCATTGCCGAAGACACGGTCGGCGCAGACGATCCCGCTGGCGCAGAGACCGCCGAGGTTGCCGCCGCAGCGGCTGGCGAAGGGGCTGGTGGTCGTACCGACGGCCCTGAGGCCGCAGGAGCGCCAGACGCTACACCGGCCGCCGAGCCCTCCGCCGCTGCCGCCGCCCCCAGCTCCGACGAGGCCGAGCCAAGCGCCTACCTAAAGGCCGGCGACGACGTCTTCATCCAGCTCCCGTGGGCGTCCATGTCCAGGGCGCCAGTCGAGGGAGAGGTCTTCGACGGAGAGGTTCTTGCCTTCGCCGGGCTGAAGCTTGTGGACGCGCCAGGCAGCAGTAGCAGCAGCGAGCCCGAAGAGGAGCGGCTGCTGCGGTAGTTGCTGGCGCTTTGTCGCACCCGGCAAGCCAAGCTGGAGTCCCGTGAGGCTCTGGCCGCCAAGGCGGGAGTTGACTTGGAGAAACGCGCAAAGGAGCTATGGGCCATCAACCAAGCAGCTCTCCGGTCTTTGGCGGAGGAGCGGGAGCAGCTTGCCGAGGTGCAGCAAGCCTTCATCCTCGAGAAGGCACAAGTGGAGGAGCAGCAGCGGCTTGCCGCCGAGGAGCTATCCAGGCGAGAAGGCGAGCTGGCGCAGCGGAAGGTCGACCTCGACAGCCACGAGGACGAGCTTGCCGCGCGCGAGCAGTCACTCGGCGGAGCTCTTCAAGAAGCGAAGGATGCTGCCGCGGCTGCCGAGACCGCGAAGAAAGAGTTGGAGGCGAGGGTGGCGCAGCTGGAGGCCAGCCTCAAGACGAGCGGCGAGGAGGTTGCCGCACTTAAGCTCGAGAGGGAGAAGGACGCCCACAGCCACTCCGAGCTGCAGGTCCGCCTCTCCGAGAAGGGCAAGGAGATCGCTGTCGCCAAGGACTCCATCGCCGACCTCGAGCTGATGCTGGTCACCCTTACCCAGACGCTGGACGGTGCCAAGGAGCGGGAGGCGACCCTGAAGGAGGAGATCAGGGCCGAGAAGGCGCTGCTGGAGAGCGCCGCCATCACCCAAAACATCTTCAGGGAAACCGTGGAGCATTGGACAGATGGTCTTGTCAATGCTGCCTCGGATATCGACAAGGAGCTGTCGGAGCTGGGGGCGGAGCACCTCGGGTACTCCACCGACGAGGGTCTCCACCACAGCGCCAAGCTAACTTTGTTCTTCAAGGGTGTGGCGACGGCCCTCCAGCAACTCCGGGAGAAGATCCCGAAGCAGCTGGCGGACGAGTCGCGCAGGCTCTGCGCGGGGGCCCTGCAGAAGGTGTTGGTGAAGGTGGCCTTCCGCAACCCAGGCCTCAACCTCACCAACGTCCTCAGGAGTTTGCCGCCGGACGCTGACCAAGAAGCGCTCAAGGCCCTTGTCGCACCCATTGTGGACAAGGTGGGTGGCATCAAGAGGGTCGAGGGCGACCGCGTGGACTAGTCTTGTCCACTTTCTTCTTTTCCTTGTCGCTGTTAACCATGTTATGAGAACGGTCTACTAGAGCTGCGACAAGTTGCTTTGTAATATAACTTTATTTTGGGTAGTTAATGCGATGTTATTTCCTTTACTTGATTTCCTTTGCTTTGTATGTTTTTACCCTACGCTTTTAGGGAACTTGTCGGCGTAGGCACCTTTGCCGCGAGCGCTGAGTGCGGAACTTCAGCAGCCTACTGGCAGTGCCGTTGCCGACAAGAAACCTTGTCGCAACTAGTCGCGGCTCACTTAAACTGTTGAGCGAACTCGAAAATGAAGTAACGGCGCGACACTAGTCGCAGCGCACTTAAGTCGTTGAGCGTGCTCGAAACAAAGTAAGGGCGCGGCTAGCCACGAGTTGGTTCCTCCGCGCACAGGGTTTCCATACAAAGTGCGGTCGTTCAAGGAAGATAACTTATAAATTTAAAAATTTGATTGCTCAAACTTTGGCAACTTAGCTTTTGTGCTGTCCGCTTCCCGGCAAGGCAAGGATTTCTTGAACGGCGCTTGGTCCATATCTTAGGATTTCTTGAACGGCGCTTGGTCCATATCTCCCCCCCCCGGCAAACTTGTGCGCGAGAGAACCTTCTTCTCCTTGAGAGAAAAGATAGAAGAGAGAATACAAATATGGAGCCTTTGGGCCCGTTATTGCTTACCGGGAGTAGGTGCTGCACAAAGTGTCAGATAGCACATGCAAGAAAAATAAAAAAGCATGAAATGACAAGTTGTGCGAGGCACATAAGCTTTACTGATGCACGGGGTCTGCGCCCGGCTTTGTACAAAGGATTACATGCAACAACGGCAAGACTTGTACAAAAGGTGGTTGCCGGAGCGGATCACGGCAACCGCGCCTTATGGGTAAAACTTGCGAAGATGCTCAATGTTCCAGGAGTTGCTCACCGGTAAGCCATCTTCGGTCTCAAGGCGGACAGCGCCGGGCCTAGTGACTCGTTTCACCCGATAAGGGCCTTCCCACTTCGGCGTCAACTTGTTGGAATTCTTGGCGGACTGAACGCGCCGAAGAACAAGGTCGCCTTCCTCGAGACTGTTGGCGTTAACTTTGCGGCTATGGTAGCGGCGCAAAGCTTGCTGGTATCGAGCAGCTCGTACAGCAGCCTGAAGACGGTCTTCCTCAAGGAGCAGCGCGTCATCTTGTCGCAACTGCTCTTGCTCGAGCTCATCATAAGCGAGTACTCGAGGTGACCCGTATACACTGTTCAAGAATTCACCCGATTAATCAGTTAACGGGCCAGTTAATCGCTACTCACCGCATGGACGAATCGAATAACACCTATTCATCGAGTTAACTTGTCGGGCCGATTAATTGGCCAGTTAGACCGATTAATCAGTTGCCATGCCGATTAATCCCTGCCGGTTCATTAATGGGCGGGCAAACAAAGCCCAAATTTTTTACCCGTAACCCCTTCCATCCCCATCCCACTCCTTAATAGCTAGGATTAATAATTGTACCTCCTCTCCATGATTTTCATATGTCTAAGGAAGCATGTTTTAGTATACTACCTACCTGTGATCTTGGGAGTATGGTATAATACATAAAAAATCTTGATATATGTTGGCAAGTTCCTATTCAATCTACCGATTAATGGTCGACTGATTAATCCAGTTAATAGGCCGATTCACCGATTAATCGCTACTCCTAAACCGACCGAGCAGCTACCAGTTAACGATTTCTTGAACATTGCCCGTATACGAGTTCCGTGGGGAGAACTGCCTCTGCTCCATAGACTAGAGCAAAGGGTGTCTGTCCAGTGGCTCGATTTGGCGTCGTTGTGATCGACCAAAGAGCCGCCGGCAACTCCTCGATCAAGTTTCTTACGCACTTGTGTAGCCTGTCGAAAGTTCTTGTCTTGAGTCCGCGCAGCACTTCAGCGTTTGCTCTCTCCGCTTGACCGTTGCTCCTTGGGTGAGCAACAGAAGCGAAGCAGACCTTGGCGCCAAGGTCTTGGACATATTGCATGAAGGTGCGACTTGTGAATTGTGTGCCGTTATCGGTGATGATCCTGTTAGGGATCCCAAAATGGCAAACAATCGACCTGAAGAACTTGACTGCTGACTACGCGGTCACCTTTCTCACTGGCTCCACTTCCGGCCACTTTGTGAACTTGTCGATTGCAACATACAAGTACTCAAAGCCCTCGGCTGCGCGGGGAAAGGGGCCGAGGATGTCGAGCCCCCAGACCGAAAATGGCCAGGATAAAGGGATTGTCTGGAGAGCTTGAGCTGGCTGGTGTATCTGCTTGGAATGGAACTGGCACGCTTCACACTTGGTTACTTGTGCAGTTGCATCCTGGAGGGCTTCTGGCCAAAAGAAACCTTGCCGGAACGCCTTGCCGGCAAGTGCTCTTGCACCAATGTGGTGGCCACATATGCCTCCATGTATCTCCGCCAACAGCTTCTGTCCATCTTCCCGGGGAATACACTTCAATTTCACACCGTTGAGTCTTCTTCTGTACAGTTCGTTGTTGACAAACTGGTACATACTTGACTGTCGGGCTACTCTTTCTGCTTCTTCTTGCTCTTCGGGAAGTTCTCCTGTCTGGAGGAAACGGACGATCTGCTGCGCCCAGGCTGGAGCATGTGGCTCGACAGCAAGGACTAAAGGCACATTTGCTGCTGCGGGAACGTCCGCTTCTACGGCAAGAACCTGTGGCTCAGCCGGAGCTTGACATTCCCCGGCAAGCTTGCCGGAGCAAAACTTGTCGGGAGCGTCTGCTTCAACTGTACAAACCCTAGGGCTTGCAGGAGCAGACTGTTCCTCAGCATTTTCGGTGTTGGTCTTGGGGATTTTCTTGGCGGCGGCTTCTGGAAGCTCTGCCGGAAAATAGTCACCGAAAACCAACTTCCTCTTCTTGGTCTGTCCAGTTGATGGTGTTACGGATGGCTAAGTCATCTTGAGCACAAAGATCCCTGATTCCACAGGTAACTTAAGTGCGGCGGACTTTGACAGGCCATCTGCGATGTCGTTTTGAGCTCTTGGAACATGCTCCATCTGTAGGCCGTCAAAGTGCTCTTCAAGCTTTCTCACTTCATCAACGTATGCTTCCATCAACGGACTCTGATAGTTCTTGTTTACTTGGCGGACGACAAGCTGCGAGTCACGCCTTACAATAAGCTTCTTGATCCCAAGGTCTACCGCGATTCTGAGGCCGGCAAGCAAACCCTCATACTCCGCAGTATTGTTTGTCGCTTGCTCCTTGGGAAAGTGCATTTGGACCACGTACTTGAGATGTTCTCCGGTGGGTGCGACAAGCAGCACACCTGCACCGGCACCTTGCAGCGAGAAGCCACCATCAAAGTACATTATCCACTCTTTGCTCGCTTCCTTGACGGGGATGCTCGTCTCTGGAATCTCCTCATCTGGTGTTGGCGTCCACTCTGCTATAAACTCTGCCAATGCTCTGCTCTGGATAGTTGAAGTGCTTTCAAACTTGAGGCCAAAGCTTGACAGTTCCAGTGCCCACTCCACAATCCTGCCTGCTGCTTCTGGATTCTGCAGTATCCTCTTCAGCGGAAAGCGGGTGACCACTGTTATCTCATGTGCTTGGAAGTAATGGCGCAGTTTTCTCGAGGCCATGAGAAGGCCGAAAAGCATTTTCTGCACACCTGAGTACCTTGACCTAGCTCCCTGTAGAAGGGAGCTGACAAAGTAGACTGGGCGCTGCACCATCTTCTTCCGCATCTCCTCTTGCACCTGCGCAGATCCACCCTTGTCGGGACCAGAGCTTGTCGGGGAAGCCCCCCGCTTGTCGCTGGATACGCTTGCCGCAGTTGCTGGCTCATCATCTGCCTCCCTCTCCGCTACTAACGCAGCACTAACCACTTGATTGGTTGCCGCTAGATACAGCAGCAACTTCTCTTGTGGTCTAGGTGCGACAAGTATTGGAGTGGAGGATAGGTACCTCTTCAAGTCTTGCGGCGTAGCCTCCACTTCTGGAGTCCATTTCATTGGGCCTGCCTTTTTCAAGATTTTGAAAACGGCAGGGCGCGCTCTGCTGACTTAGAGATAAACCTGCTGAGAGCAGCCACGCAACCGGCAAGTCTTCGCACATCCTTGACGCGCTTTGGTGCTTCGATCTGCTCAATGGCCTTGATCTTGTCGGGATTGGCTTCAATCCCCCTCTGAGACACAAAGAACCCGAGAAGCTTGCCGGAGGGGACTCCAAACACGCACTTCTCGGGGTTGAGCTTGAGCTGGATCTTGCGCAGATTTGCGAAGGTTTCATCTAAATCTTGAACTAGGGTAGCCCTGTCTTTGCTCTTAACCACTATGTCATCCATGTATGCTTCTACATTCCTGTGGATCTGTGGCTCAAAAGCTGTATGGATCACCCTTGCAAATGTTGAACCAGCATTCTTCAATTCGAAAGGCATGCGTATGAAACAGTAAGTGCCACATGGAGTAATGAATGCGGTCTTCTCTTCATCTTCCTCAGCCATGAAGATCTGATGGTATCCTGAGTATGCATCAAGAAATGAAAGCAACTCACATCCAGCCGTGGACTCTACAATCTGATCAATGCGTGGCAAGGGAAATGGATCTTTGGGACAAGCTTTATTCACATCGGTGAAGTCGATACAAAGCCTCCACTTCCCGTTTGCCTTGCGCACGACAACAGGATTGGCCAACCACGTGGGATAGAGTACGCCTCTGACAAGGCATGCTGCTTCCAGTTTCTTGATTTCTTCTGCTATGAACTCTTGGCGCTCCACTTCTTGCTTTCTAACCTTCTACTTGACGGGCCGCGCGTGAGGACAAACGGCAAGCTTGTGCTCAATCACTTTCCTGGGAACACCGGGGATGTCAGATGGTTGTCATGCAAACACATCGACGTTCGCCCGTAGGAAAGCAACGAGCACGCTTTCCTATTTGGGGTCAAGCGTGGCACTGATGGTGAAAGTACCACCAGTGTCGTCCTCCTTGGCGGGCACCTTCTTTGTCTCTGGTGGAGCTGCCATCGTCTTCTTACACTTGCCGGTGGAGCTCGATGGAGCGTCCTCGATGGCAGCGCAGCACTCCGAAGAGGTGCGTTTGCCGGAGTGGGCCCCAGAGCTCTTGCCGGACTACGTCTTGTTCTTCCCCCCGGGAGCTTCAGCGGCAAGTGTCTTGCGTTCCGTTGTGGCTGCTGTTTCCCGATAAATCTTGTCGGCGCAAATAAGTGCATCCTTCTTGTCGCCAGGGACAGAGATGACGCTTATCGGGCCTGGCATCTTGAGCATGTTGTAGGCATAGTGAGAGGCTGCCATGAACTTGGCGAGTGCTGACGGCCAAGTATCCCATTGTAAGGCAATGGAATATCGGCAACGTCAAAAGTGATCCTCTCAGTCCTGAAGTTCAGCTCGCCGCCAAATGTCACTGGCAGTGTGATCTTTCCCTTCGGCTTGCTCCTTCCCGGGTTGATTCCTTGGAACGTGTCGGTCTCTTCGAGCTCCCTGTCAGGGATCTGGAGTTTCCGGACCACAGCGGAGGAGATCAAGTTCAAGCCGGCCCCGCCGTCAACTAACATCTTGGTGACCTTGAGGTTGCGGATAGTTGGTGAAACCAACATCGGCAAGCACCCGACCGCTATTGTGGGATCAGGGTGGTCCTCAATGTCAAAGACGATAGGCGTGCTAGACCACTTTAGAAGCTTACGCGATTCGACAGGTGGTTCTGCTGCATTGACTTCACGCACCCACTGCTTGAGTTGGTGGTGCGAAGTGTGCAAAGAAGCACTGCCGTCAACGCACAAAACTTCCGTGGCTTTCTGAAATTCCTGCTCGCTGGTCTCTCCTTCATCCATGTCTTCGTCGTCGTCGTCTTCGTCCTTGTCGCGGCCGCGGGGAGGTCTGTCTCCTTGCCGCTACTTAGCCTTGCCACGGCGTCCTCCCCGGCCGTTGAATGGCCGCTTCTTGCCGGATCCCCCATCACCTCCTTGGGCCTTCTCCTTGTCGCGTCGCTCGTACTCAGCTTTTTGCTGCTCGACGAGGTACTCGATCCTCTTGCAGTTCTGGAGGTCATGGCCCTTGGTGCGGTGGATTTTGCAATACTGCTTGTCGGTGCCGTCCTGCTTGTCGGCGGCCACCACAGCCTGGCAGTTGGTGCACGCGGCAGTCTCCTTGCCGGAGCTACCAACTTGGGCTTTCTTGGCGCCAGCCTCCTTGCCAGACTGCTCAACGACTAGCACTTCCTTGTTCTTCTTCTTCCTATTGTTCCGCCGCCGATTCTTCTTTGCCGGGGCAGCATCCTCGCTGTCTGATCCCCCTGCTCCAGTATCCTCTCCGGGGAGTTTCCTCCCCTTCTCAGCGCGTGCGCACTTGTCGGCCAGGGCGTACAGCTCGCTGACGTCCCTGATCTTGCACATCGCCATCTCCTCCCTCATCCTGCGGTTACGCACGTTCTGGTGGAACGCGCTGATAACCGCGGCAGGGTGGACGTCTGGGATGTTGTGTTGCACGCGGCTGAACCTCTGGATATACTTGCGCAGGGGCTCTCCTTCCTTCTGGACGAGCAAATGAAGGTCACTCTCCTGGCCATGTGGCTTGTGGCCGCCCGTGAAGGCGCCGACAAACTGATGACACAGATCAGCCCAAGAAGAAATGGAGTTGTCCGGCAAGTGCATGAGCCAGGATCTGACGTTTGGCTTGAGCACCAGCGGGAAGTAATTGGTGAGTATCTTCTCGTCTCATCCCCCAGCAGCCTGCACCGCGATGGTGTAGATGCTGAGGAACTCCGACGGATGTGTCTTGCCGTCGTACTTTTCCGGTACGTCGGGCTTGAAGTTCTTCATGCTGGGCCACTGGACTTGCCGCAGCTCACGAGTGAACACAGGGCAACCTACCGCGTACGGCAAGTCGCCTGGTCCTCCGGGCGTGTGCAAGTCAACAGCGGGCCCAGCACGCTAGTCGGATTGACGACGCGCTTCTCTTCGGCGCTCAATGCGGGTTCGAGCGTCCTCTTGTTGTCGATCGTCAAGAACTTGGCGCTGATCGCGGCGAGCTCGCGGATCTGATGACGCGGTGGAGTCGTCGTCGAGGTTGATCCGGCGAGTCGGCGATTTTGGCTTCCGGGGCGGAGAGTGCACGGTGGTTGCACCCCCACCGGTCTTGCCGCCATCGGCCTATGCCTGGCTGACTTGCCGCGGCCGCGCTGTGCTCGGCTGCTGCGGGGTGTCGCCGTTGGCGAAGGCGATGAGGCTCTGGATGGTGGCCCTCCAGTCGTCGGCCTTGTCTGCCGCTGGAGGGAAGTCTAGAAGCAGCTGAGCTCGTGCTAGAGCTTCCGCTGGAGTGGCGGGTAGCGGTGGCGAATGGTGCGAGGAGCGGGATATGCTCGGACTCCTAACTACGTTAGAAGGAGCAGCATCCCGTCCCGGCGACCGCGCCTTGCTCATGCCAGCATGTTGATGTGCATTGTGGCCTTGAGCGTCCCGACATCCGCCAGCTTGACCTTGGCCCACCAAGCGTATGGTACCTTGAGTACCACGTCGCTGTCGGTCCCGCGCCTCCTGAGATGGGCGCGGTGCATGTACGGACGCTGAGGCCTTGGAGTGTGCGTGGTCGTCTGCCTTGTCCTTGGACTTGGCGGCGCCGTGAGTTTCCTCGTCGGCGTCCGCTCTTCCGCCGGCGTCTACCCCACCAGCCGTTGGCTCCGGCGGTGGTGGGATCAACGCGGACGGACCTGCTGCCTCCGAAGCCTTCTTCTTCGGCGGCATGCTGATGGAGTCGATGAAGTTGATGAAGATCTAGCTCGTGTGGACGCCGGATCAGGTTCACGCAACCTCGACGCTTCCCCTACCTGGCGCGCCAAAGATGTCGGGGAAACTGGTCGCCCACGAACACCTATGGGACCGGAGCCCCTTTTCGGTACGACAGGGGGCGGAGGATGCGCAAAGAGCGGATCGAGGCGAGCACACGAGCAGTTTACCTAGGTTCGGGCCGCACGGATGCGTAAAACCCTACTCTTGCTTTGGTTTGTATTGTGTTCTTGCTCGGGAGCGAGGAGAGCTACAGTACACTCTAACCGCTAGCTAGACCGAGCGTGGGAGTGATCGATGTTCCGAACCCCTTCTACGTTGCGCATGGGCCTCCTTTTATAGGTCAAAGGGGTCACCGATAGGTGGCAACACAGATGAGGGTAAAAATGTAAAAAGGGTGGTAGATGGAACAGTGTTCCATACCTAACCCTGACGGCAGGGGACAAGGGCATTAAATGCCCGTCACCGTCGCCCCAAACAGTGCAAAAAAGTGGCCGTCAGGGGCGCCACCGTCCGCCACGACGGTAGCCTTGTCATCGCTGCTTGCCACCGTGTACCCTAGGCTGCACAGCCTTCCGCCACGTGCGCCCGGGATGGTCCCAGAATGACACGTGGGAGGATGCGCTGGAGCGTGGGTACTGGGTGGAAGCTTGCCGCGGCAAGCGCCTTGCCGCGGTTGCTATCTTGTCGCTTCTGGAAGCTTGTCGCTCACCGGGCCTTGCCGCGACGCGTGGCGCGACGCGGCAAGTTCCTTGAGACGCCCTTGATTGGCCTTTCCGGCAAGCTCCTCTTGCCACGGTCTAGTGCCTTGAGTGGTTTTGAGCCTTGAGTGGCCATCCCGGCAAGCTCCTCTTGCCGGGGTCTTGTCTCTTTGACTTGAATACTTTGTTCTTGAATGGCCCCATGGGGACCTCGGAGGATCTTGGCGGTCGCTTGGCAAGCCTTGCCGCGGGACGCTGCAACTGCTCGTGCACAAGTTCGGGATACTAAGGTACCCCTACTTTAGTACACCGACAAGGAGGCATGCTTTCATCATAATAAATATTATCATCAAAACTTGGGGGACTAAAAATATCATCTTGATCAAACATAGCTTACCCAAGCTTGTGACTTTGCATATCATTAGCATCATGGGTATTCAAAGAATTCATACTAACAACATTGCAATCATGCTCTTCATGCACATATTCTATGCCAAGCATTCTATGTAATTATTCTTCTAGCACTTGAGCACAATTTTCTTTCCATCATTTTCTCGAAAGATATTAAAAAGATGAAGCATATGAGGTAACCGTAATTCCATTTTTTGTAGTTTTCTTTTATAAAATAAACTAGTGATGAAACAAGAAACTAAAAGATTCGATTGCAAGATCTAAAGATATACCTTCAAGCACTAACCTCCCCGGCAACGGCGCCAGAAAAGAGCTTGATGTCTACTACACACCCTTCTTCTTGTAGACGTTGTTGGGCCTCCAAGTGCAGAGGTTTGTAGGATAGTAGCAAATTTCCCTCAAGTGCATGACCTAAGGTTTATCAATCCGTGGGAGGCGTAGGATGAAGATGGTATCTCTCAAGCAACCCTGCAACCAAATAACAAAGAGTCTTTTGTGTCCCCAACACACCCAATACAATGGTAAGTTGTATAGGTGCACTAGTTCGGCGAAGAGATGGTGATACAAGTGCAATATGGATGGTAGATATAGGTTTTTGTAAACTGAAAATATAAAAACAGCAAGGTAGCGAGTGGTAAACGTGAGCATAAACGGTATTGCAATGACAGTAGGCAAGGCCTAGGGTTCATACTTTCACTAGTGCGAGTTCTCTCAACAAGGATAACATAATTGGATCATATTACTAGCCCTCAACATGCAACAAAGAGTCACTCCAAAGTCACTAATAGCGGAGAACAAACGAAGAGATTATGGTAGGGTACAAAACCACCTCAAAGCTATTCTTTCTGATCGATCTATTCAAGTGTCCGTCATAACGTTCAATCTATCATAGAGTTCGTACTAGAATAACACCTTAAGACACAAATCAATCAAAACCCTAATGTCACCTAGATACTCCAATGTCACCTCAAGTATCTGTGGGCATGATTATACGATATGCATCACACAATCTCAGAAACATATATTCAACCAACACATAGAACTTCAAAGAGTGCCCCAAAGTTTCTACCGGAAAGTCAAGACGAAAACGTGTGCCAACCCCTATGCATAGGTTCCCAAGGTCACGGAACCCGCAAGTTGATCACCAAAACATACATCAAGTGGATCACATGATATCCCATTGTCACCACAGATAAACACGTGCAAGACATACATCAAGTGTTCTCAAATCCTTAAAGACTCAATCCGATAAGATAACTTCAAAGGGAAAACTCAATTGATTACAAGAGAGTAGAGGGGGAGAAGAAGATCCAACTAGAATAGCAAAGCTCGCGCTACATCAAGATCGTGCCATCTCAAGAACACGAGAGAGAGAGAGAGAGAGATCAAACACATAGCTACTGATACATACCCTCAACCCCGAGGGTGGACTACTCCCTCCTCGTCATGGAGAGCACCGGGATGACGAAGATAGCCACCGGAGAGGGATTCCCCCTCTCTGCCAGGGTCCCAGAATGGGTGTAGATTTGTTTTCGGTGGCTACAGAGGCTTTCGGCGGCGGAACTCCCGATCTAGGTTAATTTCTGGAGGTTTCAGTATTTATAGGAATTTTTGGAGTCGGGGCCAGGTAAAGGGGAGCTACGGGCCGTCCTCGAGATAGGGGGGCGCGCCCCCCTTCCCAGGGCGCGCCCTCCACACTCAAGGGCAGCCCATGGCTCTCCTCGCCCAACTCTTTTGCTTCGGGGGCTTCTTTTGGTCCAGAAAAAATCATAAACAATTGGCTCGTCAATTGGACTCTGTTTGATATTCCTTTTCTGTAAAACCCTAAAACAGGAGAAAAACAGAAACTGCCACTGGGTAAGTTTTTAGTTAGTTCAATTACCGCCCTTGTTCTTTTTGACACTAGTGCGTCTCATTCATACATATCAAGGGGTTTTGTGGAAAAGTACCATTTGCCCACCGTAGCCCTTAAATCGCCTATGTTAGTAAGTTCCCCTAGAGCAGAGTACATGGCTAGTCGAGGTTATCAAGTGCCATTGACCATTGGGAGACATGTATTCCCCACGGACCTCATCATTTTGGAGTCCCAGGGTTTGGATGTAATCATAGGTATGGATTGGCTATCCAAGTTTGGAGGAAACATCGACTGCACCAGTAGATCAATCCTTCTCACGTAACATCCCAATTTTCAATTTGGATGGTATCATAGATCATTCATATGCATTCATCATTTGAGCATTTTGAGCATGAGTTTATTTGAAAATTGATCCAAAGCTTTAAGCAACTCAAGGACCCAAGTGAGAGAGTTGGAAGTTTTCCAAAGAGGAGCCCACTAGTTTATTTATTTTTTCCAAGTGGGATTGGATCAATAATATTTTTGCCAAATTTCATTATTTTTTTCAATATTTAAAATAAATGAGAGAAAATAATATGACTTCTTCAAAAATATAATACAAAATGTTGGAATTTGGTTTTTGAGTAAAAATAATTTTATTGGATTTTTATTTGCAGTTTATTATTTTAAAAATTGCATTAAAAAGTTATTTTATTTTAGGCATTTTAATATCAGAAAAATGTTCACTTTGTTCTAAATATTAGGTTTAGACGGTGAAAATTGTTTTTGATATTTTTAGAATTTTTTTAATATTTTATTTGTATTTTTCTGTTCGGGCTTTTTTTTTAAGTTTTCGCCCGACTCGGCCAAAGGCCCAGCAGAGCCGGCCCGCCCGACGCACCGCCTCCGTCGCCGTGCGCCGCCCGGACTCCGGCGGGAGTCTGACAACGCCCCGGCCACCACCTTGCCCCTCCCCCAAGGCACCCGAGTCCCCCTCCTATGTAAGCCACAGCCCCCCACCTATATAAGTCGCCGCCCCCTCCCCCTCGAGCCCACAAGCACCGCCGCCACCGCTCACCGACGCCGCAGCCTGCCGCCTCGCCGTCGCCCCGCGCCGCACCCATCGCCGCCCCGCGCCACACCCACCGCCGCCGCCTCCACCGTCGTCTCGCTGCCGCCGCCCCGCCGCCCGAACCGCCGGACCCGCCGGATTAGAACCCGATCCGCTAGGTGTTAACCGCCGTTTTTTTTTCGGTTTTTAGTTTCCGTTTTTTTAGGAAAACCCTAGTTCGTTTTTTCTGGTTTTATTATTTAACGAAAGTTCATTTTTTTCTGGTTTTATTATTTAACGAACGTCCGCTGTTTAGTTGAAGAAAACGAACGTTCGCAAACTAGGCTTTTCTTTTTCTGTTTATTTTCATCGAGGACCTATCCGCGATGATTTTTTTTACAGATCGGTCCATGATCTTCAAACCCTCGTAACGTTTTACTCGTTAGTCACAATTAGGTGAAACCAGCGCCAATTTCTTCGTTTCGATCTTATCTTTCTAGTAGCGCAGCTCAAAGTTGATTTTAAAAGTTTTAAAATTTGATTTCAAACAGTTTTGTTTGAACTTCGTTTGATCGTATCTTGAGTATTGTAACTCCGTTTGAGTTGATTCTTTTTGAAAATCGAAGCTCTTGACCTAAACTCTCTGATAAGGCCAAATTCACTTAATTTTGGTACTATTAGAAATTGGTTTCTGTTGCAAGAGTTATTCGTTTGTTTTCGAAGTCTTTCGAGATCTGTTCTTTGATTCTGTTGCATGATTGCTTATGTATGCTATTGTCTGATTGCGATAGAATTTCTGGAGTGCGAAGCGTGCTACTACGAGTCTTTAGGTTTCAGCGATCGTCAGCAAGGCAAGTTCATACTTTGATCATATTTTCCAGTACCCAATTTTTATTGCATTAGTTATATCCTCAAACACTTGCATGAGTAGGACTAGTTACATAATATGATGCTTTGTAGTTCATGAGGTAGGAACCCAATGACTTGAGATCAACCCAAGGGAATATACGCTTTGTTACTTATTTCTTAGCCATGCTTGTAGACGTGGATTGGTATGAGTGATTTCATGAAAGTTGTGATAGTAATAACAACTAAGGGATTCTTTAAGGTGGAATTTAATACACATCTGGGTGGATTGGTTGCAGGGCACCTGGAGAATCCAGTGTTGTCCTAGGAAATCTCGGAGGACCCGTGTGATTATCCTATGGAATGCCACCCAGGCACAAAGGTATCATATATAATTCATTCCTAGAAAATTCCGTGTGCAGCCACAAGCCATTATGGGCTCTGGCATAGTTGAGTATGTTGTGTGACCTCTTTCCGTGGTAGACTAGCAGATGTAGCGGATGTAGGTGGTACGGTCTACCCAGGGTTAAGAGCTAATGCTTCTGAAAGACCGTGTCTTGGTCATCCGTTTCTCAAACATCATGCAGTGCGGGAAATTAAAACGGAGGCGATCGAGTCTTGTGGGGAAAAGTGCACAAACCTCTGCAGAGTGTACAAACTATTCATGAGAAGTCGTGTCCCCGGTAATGGACTTTCTTGAGTATCCTGGTATTTGAATTATGGACTGATCTCATCACTTTATTTAATTTGTTGGGTTAATAATGACTTTGGTTTGGGATTGAGATGGAGGAACCATTCTGTTCATGATTAAATTTAACTAAGTACTTAAATAAATACATTCCTTTGTTGTAGGGCAAAACTAGCTTTATGCAAAAATAAACCTTTACAGCCTCCACCAGCCAAATATGCATATAGTTGTAGACATTGCTCATTATCTTTACAGTGTGTTCTTGCCAGCATATTCAATGTGCTAACCTACATGGCTGCACCGTATCATGTTGCAGAGTTTTTAGACGAAGATTAAGTTGCGATAGGTCATTGTCATGCATTCAATGTTTGCCGTGGAGTTGGATGGACTCAACTACTCTTCATAGCTTCCGCAGTTTATTTTAATTTAGATGGCCTTCAGTCATTCTCGTGTAATGGATATTGGCTCTTCGAGGACTTTTCAATGTAATAAAGTGTGATCGAACCTCAGTTATAAATCCTCGAGTACTGTGTGTGTCAGCATAGCGATCGAGGGTTCATACTGAGCACAGAGACTTCGGTTCATTGGAACCGTGGTCGCTACAAGATGATATTAGAGCACACGTTGACTGTAGGACGCGACCACTAGGATAAGCCATAGGATGTTCTCCTCTACTCATTCTACTTCTTCTCTACTCATTCTAATTCTTCTCTATTTATTTTGTCGGACCCGGGGAGCAAGTTCACTCAGCCAGATGATGACACCCCTGTCGAAAAGCACTTGAAGGAAGTCACTAGATACTTGCATATTGGAATACCAAGTATCACTGGAGATCTTTACGCAACATCGTAGGAAAAGGAGTGTTGGAAGATCAAAGTTAGTGTACGTGGGAGGACTATTGCACCATTCACGGAGCCACTGGAGCTAGCATTCGATGCACCGACATGGAGCTTGGGAAAGAGTATGGCAGCTCACATCACATTTGGACACATATGTGAAGTCTAAAACAAGGACCTTGAAGACACCATCTACCAGATTTGGGGACATCGAGACGAGCAATGGGAGATGCTTCGCACCAGGAAGGATGGATCCATTGCAGCGTACATCCAGTAGATGGACCAACACATGTGACACTATGAGAATCAGATGTGCGCACTCATGCAGAAGACCAACATGGTGATAACCCGGAATCTGGAGTTAAAAGAAGAACTCAAGACATTACGAGATGGATATGAAGAAGAAATCGCCGTACTTTTGGAGTAGAATGAAGCACTAAAGAAGAAGGTTGGAACTGGTACAGTGAAGCCAGAACGAGAGATAGGAATTACTATGGAGAACTACATTCTAATAGGCGACACCGACAGTGATGAAAGTGACTATGAAGACAAAGCGGGAGCAGATATCATGGAGTCTTCGGATGACAGTGATTAGATGACCACCCTGTAATCATTAGTATTAATCCGAGTAGTTAGAATCGTTCGCTAGTTTTGTAATAGGATCTTTTGTTTGCTCTTGTTTGAAATTGAGTGCTATGATATGAATTTTTTTGTCTCATGTGCATATGGGTAGTGATTTTCCGCCTAGACCTCATTCTATTCTAATCGCCCCCCTCTAAAACCCTGAGATGACTCCTAGACGTGAGCCCGGATTTGAGTTTCCCCCTGAGCTCACCTAGTTGATCCAGCAACAGAACACCTTGATGCAACTACTTGTCCAAAACCAGAACAACAACAACAACAACCCACCTTCGCCTCCCCATGACAACTTGACCCGGTTCTTAAGGTTGCAACTGCTGGTGTTCTCTAGTAGCACCAAGCCTAAAGTTGCAGATGACTGGCTCCATAAGATGGACAGAGAGCTAGCAACTGCAGGATGCATAGATGCAGAGAGAGTGTGTTTTGCTGCACATCAGCTTGAGGGACCAGCAACCGCTTGGTGGGAGAACTACACCGCCACCTACCCACTTGCTGTGATTACTTGGGATCAGTTTCAGCAAGCTTTTCGCACAGCACATGTATCAGCAGGAGCCATGAGCCTGAAGAAGCGTGAGTTTCGCAACTTGCGCCAAGGAAACCGTACTGGGGGTAGTACGTGGATGACTTTAGGCCAGTTAGCTCGCTATGCGCCAGATGATGTGTCGACTAACGCCGCGAAGCAGGAGAAGTTTCTATAAGGACTCAATGATGAGATGAGCATGCGTCTGATGCTAGCAACCTATAACAATTATCAAGAGCAAGTGGACAAAGCTATCATGTTAGAAGGAAAGCGGCAACAGATTGACAACCGCAAGAGGAAGTATGGAGCTGGGAGGTTCAATTCTGGAGCCCAGCAGAAGCCCCGCTATACCCCATACTCAGGAGGACACAACCATCCCGCCCATAACCATGGAGGCCATTCTAACAATGGAGGGAATGCACACAACCATAGTGGTGCTAGGAATGGCAATGGGAATGGATGAAACAACAATCAGAATCGTTCCACTCCATCCACACCCTCCAAGAAGGATCTGAGTCACATTACTTGTTTCAAGTGCGGGAAGACCGGACACTATGCTACTGAGTGCCCCAAGTCAAAGAATGGGAATGGCAATAGAAGCTCAGGAAAGAAGCCCAACCCGTTCACTAGAGGACAAGTGAACCACGTCAATGTGGAGGAGATTGACGAGCAGCCCGACGCAGTTGTTGGTAAGTTTTTGATTAATGCATTTACTGCCCTTGTTCTTTTTGACACTAGTGCATCGCATTCATACATATCAAGGGGTTTTGTGGAAAGGTATAAGTTGCCCACCATAGCCCTCAGGACGCCTATGTTAGTGAGTTCCCCTGGAGCAGAGTATATGGCTAGCCATGGATGCTATCAAGTGCCATTGACCATTGGAAGACATTTATTTCCCACATACCTCATTCTTTTGGAATCCCAGGATTTGGATGTAATCATAGGTATGGATTGGCTATCCAAGTTTGGAGGAACATCGATTGCGCCAGTAGATCAATTCTTCTCACCACCCCGGAAGGAAAAATGATCAAATATGTGTCGAGGCACACACCCAGGAAAGCGCATGTGAATGCACTCACGGGAGTTTTTCAGGAAGAAGTTCCAATTGTGAAGGATTATCCCGATGTATTCCCAGAGGAGTTACCCGGCATGCCACCAGATAGAGACATAGAGTTTTTAATTGAGTTGTTACCCGGCATCGGACCAATATCGAAGAGACCATACTGAATGCCCGCTAATGATCTGGAGGAGATCAAGAAGCAAATCAAGGAGTTAATGGATAAGGGTTACATATGACCCAGTTCATCCCTATGGGGAGCCCCAGTGCTCTTAGTCAAGAAGAAGGATGGATCACTGAGAATGGTTGTTGATTATCGTGCACCGGACGACGTGACCATCAAGAATAAGTACCCACTGCCGATGACCAACGATCTGTTTGACCAGCTGCAAGGAGCCAAGGTATTCTCTAAGATCGATTTGCGATCAGGATATCATCAACTGAAAATCCGAGAACAAGATATACCTAAGACAACTTTTACCACAAGGTACGGGCTTTATGAGTATACAATTATGTAATTTGGTTTTACTAATGCTCATGCCTATTTCATGAGCATGATGAACAAGGTATTCATGGAATTCTTGGATAAGTCTGTGGTAGTATTCATTGATGACATATTGATATACTCCAAGAATGAAGAGGAGCACAAGGAACATTTGTGTTTAGTTCTCGAGAAGCTCCGAGAACATCAGTTATACGCCAAGTTCAGTAAATGTGAGTTTTGGTTGAAGGAAGTTGGATTCCTTGGACATGTTATATCAGGAGATGGTATATCCGTAGACCCCGCCAAGGTTGAGGCAGTCACAGAATGGAAGGCACCCACCTCAGTTGGCGAAATTCGCAGTTTTCTTGGACTCGCGGGATATTACCGGAGATTTATTGAGAATTTCTCAAAGATTGTGAAACCCATGACGGAGTTATTGAAGAATGAGACTAAGTATAAGTGGACCGAAGAATGTGAGGCCAGTTTTCAGGAGTTGAAGAAACGTTTGGTTACAGCCCTGTGCTGATTCTTCCAGATATACGCAAGGATTTCCACGTGTATTGTGACGCTTCTCGTCAAGGACTTGGAGGTGTTCTCATGCAAGACGGAAGAGTTGTGGCGTACGCTTCACGCCAGCTTCGAGCACATGAGTTGAATTATGCCACACATGATTTGGAGTTAGCAGCCGTGGTGCATGCACTCAAAACCTGGAGACATTTTCTTATTGGAAACTGTTGTGATGTATACACGGATCATAAGAGTTTGCAGTATATCTTCACACAGAAGGATTTGAATCTCAAGCAAAGGAGATGGCTTGAGCTCATAAAGGATTACGACATGAGGTTGCATTATCATCCAGGAAAAGCCAATGTCGTGGCAGATGCTCTAAGCTACAAGATTTATGTAAACACCATCATTTCCAGAGGTTTACCCCAGGAGTTAGTCGATGATCTTAGGGATTTGTAAACGGAGATAGTCCCTAGAGGTTATGTTGCCGCCTTGGAAATTCAGTCCACTTTGTTGGGAAAGATTCGAGAAGCCTAGAAGATGGACAAAGAGATTGCGGAAATAAAAGAAAGAATGGCCGAAGGAAATGCAGAAGGATTTCGTGAGGATGAGCACGAAACACTTTGGTTTGAAAAGCGTAACTATGTGCCCAATGACCCCAAGATTAGGAAGTTGATACTACATGAGGCCCATGATTCGTTGTATTCGATTCACCCACGCAACACCAAGATTTACTTGGATCTGAAGCAAAATTTCTCGTGGACCGGAATGAAGAAGGACATCGCTGAGTATGTAGCAGTATGTGACGTTTGTTAGAGGGTGTAAGGGCATGTCCCTTCCTTTGTGGTTTTGGTGATTGATGACAATGCGTTTGCGGACTAATCGTGTGTGACAAGTATTTCAGATATACATCCAGAGGCACGAGACAATTATCTACCCTCCGAGTTATCAGCTCAAGACATGTTGTCGTGCTAGGCTTTTGTTTTGGTGGACTTGAGTCGTAGGAGATACCGTGCTATCAAGGGGGTCCGCAATGGAAAGGCCAGGGTGGAATCATCACGTACACTCATTTTTGCACCCCTCATCTTCTTCCTTTTTCCTAGCATCTTCTCCTTCTTCTGTGGGCGCGGTAGTACCGCATATGCGCTCTAAGCGGTAGTACTGATGTAGAGGAGCGGTAGTACCGCTCGTGCATATATGCGGCAGTACCGCCGCAGCTACCCCCCACCTCCACGTCGATTCAGGACGAACATTTTTCGTGTCGGGTTCTACGGTGGTAGCAACGGTAGTAGCAGCGGTAGTACCGCTGC
Organism: Secale cereale; assembly: GCA_902687465.1. NCBI lineage: Eukaryota > Viridiplantae > Streptophyta > Magnoliopsida > Poales > Poaceae > Secale > Secale cereale. Next base: position 658,161,574 of record LR738715.1, on the reverse strand, counting down.
CACCACCGCGGCTACCACCGCTCCTTTCCTCCAAACCCCGTCCCTAACACAGGGCGGTAGTACCTCTAGCTCCACCGGTAGTACCGCTCAGCCCAGCGGTAGTACCGCTCTGTGCGGGCTGAGAAGAGTGTAACGGTTCACTCTTCCCCTCCACTATATAATGTGTTCTTCCTCCTCTAGAACACTCACCTCTTCTCCCCCAAGCTCCATTGTTGCTCCAAAAGCTTATTTTCACCCGATCTCTCTCCCTAGCCAATCAAACTTGTTGATTTTCTAGGGATTGGTTGAGAAGGCCCAGATCTACACTTCCACCAGGCGAAATTTGATTCCCCCACAAATCCCTTGCGGATCTTGTTACTCTTGGGTGTTTGAGCACCCTAGACGGTTGAGGTCACCTCGGAGCCATATCCATTGTGGTGAAGCTCTGTGGTTTTGTTGGGAACCTCCAATTCAGTTGTGGAGAGAGCCCCAACCTTGTTTGTAAAGGTTCGGCCGCCGCCTTCAAGGGCACCAATAGTGGAATCACGGCATCTCGCATTGTGTGAGGGCGTGAGGAGAATATCGTGGCCCTAGTGGCTTCTTGTGGAGGATTGTGCCTCCACACCGCTCCAACGGTGACGTACTTCCCCTCAAAGGGAAGGAACTTTGGTAACACATCCTCGTCTTCACCGGCTCCACTTTTGGTTATCTCTATCCTTTACTTGTGCAAGCTTTAGTGTTTTAGTATCTAGTGCGTGCTTGCTTACTTTTCCTTGTTGCATCATATAGGTTGCTCACCTAGTTGCATATCTAGATAACCTAATTTGTTCCTAAGTTTAATTTGGTCAAGAAAAGCTAAAATTGTTAGTTGCCTATTCACCCCC
>LR738715.1:658149981-658160607 GCA_902687465.1 Secale cereale | reverse complement strand
TCTAGTCAGCCATATCGATCCTTTAAGAGGGTCAAGGCTAAACATCAGAAACCGGCATGGTTATTGCATCTGTTACCCATACCCGAATGAAAGTGGGATAAACTTGGAATGGATTTTATCACAGGACTACCCAGGGCACGCTCGGGGTACGATTCTATTTGGATGATAGTCGATCGTTTGACTAAGGTAGCTCACTTTATCCCCGTGAAGACCACTTACACGAGTGCTAAGTTGGCCAAAATATACATGACCAGGATCGTATGTATGCATGGAGTTCCGAGGACCATTGTATCAGATAGAGGAACATGGTTTATTTCAAACTTTTGGAAGCAGTTGCACGATACTTTGGGTACTAGCTAGAGTTCAGTACAACCTTTCATCCATAGACAGATGGACAGACGAAGAGAGTCAACCAGATTCTGGAGGACATGTTGAGAGCTTGTGCGCTCGATTATGGATCTACTTGGGATGATAACTTGTCGTACGCAGAGTTTTCTTAAAACAACAGTTATCAAACCAGTTTGCAAATGGCCCCTTTTGAGGCTTTGTAGGCAAGGAAGTGCAGAACACCGTTGATGTGGGATGAAGTTGGAGACCATCAGTTGTTTGGACCCGATTTGATCAAAGAGTCAGAAGAGAAGGTCAAATTGACCCGCGATAGACTTAAGGTAGCCCAGTCCAGGCAGAAGAGTTATGCAGATACGAAACACAAGGAGGTGGCCTACGAAGTGGGAGATAGACCGTATCTTCGAGTATCTCCGCTTCGAGGAGTTAAGCATTTCGGAGTTAAGGGTAAATTGGCACCAAGATTTGTGGGAACATACAATGTTTTGGAGCGCAGAGGAGAAGTAGCTTATCAGCTAGAGTTGCCTGAGACTTTGTCCGGAGTTCACCATGTGTTTCACGTATCTCAGTTGAACAAGTGTCATGCAGAGATGGCCGACATTCCGTTGCGTGATACGGTGCCCCTGGAAGCAATTCAGTTAGAAAGCGACCTGACTCACGAGGAGAAGCCCGTTAAGATTCTCGAGTTTGTCGACAGAGTTACCCGCAGTAAAGTCATCAAGTTCTGCAAAGTACAGTGGAGTCGCCATACAGAGGACGAATCCACCTAGGAACAAGAGGATGATCTACGCCAGGACCACCCACACATATTTTCTAGCCAACCCGAATCTCGAGGGCAAGATTCATCTTAAGGGGGGTAGGTTTGTAACATCCCAATTTTCAATTTGGATGTTATCATAAATCATTCATATGCATTCATCATTTGAGCATTTTGAGCATGAGTTTATTTGGAAATTGATCCAAAGCTTTAAGCAACTCAAGGACCCAAGTGAGAGAGTTGGAAGTTTTCCATAGAGGAGCCTACTAGTTTATTTATTTTTCCAAGTGGGATTGGATCAATACTATTTTTGTCAAATTTCATTTTTCCAATATTTAAAATAAATGAGAGAAGATAATATGACTTCTTCAAAAATATAATAAAAAATGTTGGAATTTGATTTTTGAGTAAAAATAATTTTTATTGGATTTTTATTTGCAGTTTACTATATTAAAAATTGCATGAAAAAGTTATTTTATTTTTAGGCATTTTAATATCAGAAAAATGTTCACTTTGTTCTAAATATTAGGTTTAGACGGCGAATATTGTTTTCGGTATTTTTATAATTTTTGTTATATTTTATTTGTATTTTTCTATTCGGGCATTTTTTTTAAGTTTTCGCCCAACTCGGCCAAAGGCCCAGCCGAGCCGGCCCGCCTGAGCCATCGCCTCCGTCGCCGTGCGCCGCCCGGACACCGGCGGGAGTCTGACACCGCTCCGGCCGCAGCCTTGCCCCTCCCCAAGGCACCCGAGCCCCCCTCCTATATAAGCCGCCGCCCCCTCCCCCTCGAGCCCACAACCACCGCTGCCGAAGCTCGCCGACGTCGCCGCGTGCCGCCTCGCCATCGCCCCGTGCCGCACCCACCGCCGCCCCGCGCCGCACCCATCGCCGCCGCCGCCGGAGCCCCGCTGCCCGAACCGCCGGACCCGCCGGATTCGAACCCGATCCGCTAGGTATTAACCGTCGGGTTTCATTTCGGTTTTTAGTTTCCGTTTTTTTTAAACCCTAGATCGTTTTTTAGGAAAACCCGAGTTCGTTTTTGTTTTTTTATTGTTTAATGAGCGTCCGTTGTTTTGTTGCAGAAAACGAATGTTCGCAAATTAGTCTTTTATTTTTCTGTTTATTTTTGTCGAGGACCTATCCGCAACGTTTTTTTAGAGATCGGTCCATGATCTTCAAACCCTCGTAACTTTTTACTTGTTAGTCAGAATTAGGTGAAACCAGCACCAATTTCTTCACTTCGATCTTATCTTTCCAGTAGCGCAGCTCAAAGTTGATTTTCCTAGTTTAAAAATTTGATTTCAAACAATTTTGTGTTTGAACTTTGTTTGATCATATCTTGAGTTTCGTAACTCCGTTTGAGTTGATTCTTTTTGCTAATCCAGTGTTGTCCTAGGAAATCCCGAAGGACCCGTGTGATTATCCTATGGAATGCCACCCAGGCTCAAAGGGATCGTATATCATTCATGCCTAGAAACTTCCGTCTGCAGCCACAAGCCATTATGGGCTCTGGCATAGTTGAGTATGTTGTGTGACCTCTTTCCGTGGTAGACTAGCAGATGTAGCGGATGTAGGTGGTACGGTCTACCCAGGATTAAGAGCTAATGCTTTTGAAAGATTGTGTCTCGGTCATCCATTTCAAAAACATCATGCAGTGCGAGAAATTAAAACGGAGGCGATCGAGTCTTGTGGGGAAAAGTGCACAAACCTCTGTAGAGTGTACAACTATTCATGAGTAGCCGTGCCCCCGGTTATGGACTTTCTTGAGTATCCTGGTATTTGAATTATGGACTGATCTCATCACTTTATTTAATTTGTTGGGTTAATAATGACTTTTGTTTGGGATTGAGATGGAGGAACCATTCTCAATTGTCCAAGCTTAAATTTAACTAAGTAGTTAAATGAATACAGTCCTTTGTTGTAGGGAAAAACTAGCTTTATGCAAAAATAAACCTTTACAGCCTCCACCAGCCAAATATGCATATAGTTGTAGACATTGCTCATTGTCATTATAGTGTGTTCTTGCCAGCATATTCAATGTTCTGACCTACATGGCTGCAACATATCATGTTGCATAGTTTTCAGACGAAGATTAAGGTGCGATAGGTCGTTGTCATGCACTCAATGTTTGTTGTGAAGTTGGATGGACTCAACTACTCTTCATAGCTTCTGCAGTTTATTTAAATTTAGATGGCCTTCAGCCATTCTCATGTAATGGATATTGCCTCTTCAAGGAATTTTCGATGTAATAAAGTGTGATTGAACCTGTGTTATAAATCCTCAAGTATTGTGTGTGTTAGCATACCGATCCAGGGATGACACTAAGCATAGAGACTTCGGTTCATTGGAACCGTGGTCGCTACATCTCACCACCTCGGAAGGAAAAAGGATCAAGTATGTGTCGAGGCACACACCTCGAAGACGCACGTGAATGCACTCTCGGGAGTTGTTCAGGAGGAAGTACCAGTTGTGAAGGATTACCCCGATGTATTTCCGGAAGAGTTACTAGGCATGCCACCGGATAGGGACATCGAGTTTTTGATTGAGTTATTACGAGGCACCGGACCAATATCTAAGAGACCATACCGGATGCCCGCAAATGATTTGGAAGAGATCAAGAAGCAGATCAAGGAGATAATGGAGAAAGGTTATATCCGACCAAGTTCTTCACCTTAGGGAGCCCCAGTACTTTTAGTCGATAAGAAGGATGGCTTACTAAGGATGGTTGTGGATTATCGTGCACTGAATGAAGTGATGATCAAGAGCAATTACCCTCTGTCGATGATTAATGATCTGTTTGATCAGTTACAAGGAGCCAAAGTTTTGTCTATGATCGATTTACGATCTGGATATCACTAGTTGAAGATCCGAGAGCAGGACATACCTAAGACAGCTTTTACCACAAGGTACGGGCTTTACGAGTATACGGTTATGTCATTTGGTTTGACTAATACCCCTTCCTATTTCATGAGTATGATGAACAATGTACTCATGGAGTTCTTGGATAAGTTCGTGGTAGTGTTCATTGATGACATGTTGGTTTACTCCAAGAACGAAGAGGAGCACAAGGAACATTTGAGTTTAGTACCCGAGAAGCTCAGGGAACACCAATGTTATGCCAAGTTCAGCAAATGTGAGTTTTGGTTGAAGGAATTAGGATTTCTTGGACATGTTATATCAGGAGAGGGTATATCAGTGGACCCTTCCAAAGTAGAGATCGTTGCGGAATGGAAGGCACCCACCTCAGTTGGAGAGATTCACAGTTTTCTTGGACTCACAGGATATTATCGGAGGTTCGTTGAGAATTTCTCCAAGATTGAAAAGCCCATGACGGAGTTGTTGAAGAAGGAAAGTAAGTACAATTGGACCGAAGAATGTGAGGCCATTTTTCAGGAGTTGAAGAAGCGTTTGGTTACAGCCCCAGTGCTGATACTCCCAAATATTCGTAAGGATTTTCAAGTGTATTGCGACGCTTCATGTCAAGGACTTGGAGGCATTCTCATGCAAGAAGGAAGAGTTGTTTCATATGCCTCACATCAGCTTTGACCACATGAGTTGAACTATGCCATGCATGATTTGGAGTTAGCAGCCATTGTGCACTCACTCAAGAGCTGGAGGCACTTTCTTATTGGAAACCGTTGTGATGTATACACGGATCATAAGAGTTTGAAGTACATCTTCACGCAGAAGGAGTTAAACCTCGGCAAAGGAGATGGTTGGAGCTCATAAAGGATTATGACATGAGATTGCATTATCATCTAAGAAAAACCAACGCCGTGGCAGATGCTCTAAGTCGCAAGAGTTATGTTAATACTCTCCTAACCGGAGGATTACCTAAGGAGTTGGCAGATGACCTCCGAGAGTTACAGCTGGAGATAGTCCCTAGGGGCTATGTTGCCACATTGGAAATTTAGTCCACTTTGTTGGGTAAGATTCGAGAAGCCCAGAAGACGGATGAAGGAATAGCAGAAATAAAGGGCAGAATGACCAAAGGAAAGGCAGAAGGATTTCGTGAGGATGAACACGGAACACTATGGTTTGAAGAGCGTATTTATGTTCCCAATGACCCGGATATCAGGAAGTTGATTCTTCAGGAGGCTCATGATTCGCCTTACTCGATACACCCAGGCAACACTAATATGTATTTGGATGTGAAATAGAATTTCTGGTGGACCGGAATGAAGAAGGACATTGCGGAGTATGTAGCGGTGTGTGATGTATGTCAGAGAGTAAAGGCAGAACATCAAAAACCAGCAGGGTTATTGTAGCCGTTACCCATAAAAGAATGGAAGTGGGATAAACTTAGAATGGATTTTATCACAGGATTACCCAGGACATGTTCAGGGTATGATTCCATATGGGTTATAGTTGATCGCTTGACTAAGGTAGCTCATTTCATCCCCGTAAAGACCACTTACATGAGTGATAAGTTGGCCAAGATATACATGACCAGGATCGTATGTATGCATGGAGTTCCAAGGACCATTGTATCAGATAGAGGAACACAATTTACTTCAAAGTTTTGGAAGCAGTTGCACGAGACTTTGGGTACGAGGCTAGAGTTCAATACTGCCTTTCATCCACAGACAGATGGACAGAGAGAGAGAGAGAGAGAGAGAGAGAAAGAGAGAGAGAGAGAGAGAGAGAGAGAGAGAGAGAGAGAGAGTCAATCAGATTCTGGAGGACATGTTGAGAGCTTGTACGCTAGATTATGGATCTAGTTGGGATGATAATTTGCCCTACGCAGAGTTCTCTTACAACAACAGTTATCAGACTAGTCTGCAGATGGCCCCTTTCGAGGCTTTGTACGCAAGGAGGTGTAGGACACCGTTGATGTGGGATGAAGTCGGAGACCGCAAATTGTTTGGACCCGATCTGATCAAAGATTCAGAGGAGAAGGTCAAGTTGATCCGCGACAGACTGAAGATAGCCCAGTCTCGACAGAAGAGTTATGCCGATATGAAATGCAAAGAGGTGACCTACGAAGTTGGAGATAGAGCGCATCTTCGTGTGTCTCCACTCCGAGGAGTTAAGCGTTTTGGAGTTAAGGGTAAACTTGCACCACGATTTGTGGGACCATACAGAGTTTTGGAGCGCAGAGGAGAAGTAGCTTATCAGCTAGAGTTGCCCATAACTTTGTCCGTAGTTCACGATGTGTTTCATGTATCTCACTTGAAGAAGTGTCACGCAGAGATGACCGAGATTCCGCTACGAGATATAGTGCCCCTGGAAGCAATTCAGCTAGAGAGTGATCTGACTTATGAGGAGAAGCCTGTCAAGATTCTCGAGTTTGCCGATAGAGTTACCCGCAGCAAGGTCATTAAGTTTTGCAAAGTTCAATGGAGTCACCATACAGAGGATGAAGCCACCTGGGAATGATAGGATGATCTACGCGAGGACCACCCACACCTATTTTCTAGCCAACCTGAATCTCGAGGGCGAGATTCATCTTAAGGGGGAGGGGTTGGTTTGTAACATCCCAATTTTCAATTTGGATGTTAACATAGATCATTCATATGCATTCATGATTTGAGCATTTTTGAATTTGAGTTTATTTGAAAATTGATCCAAAGGCTTTAAGCAACTCAAGGACCCAAGTGAGAGAGTTGGAAGTTTTCCAAAGAGAACCCATAATTTTATTTTCTTTCAAGTGGGGTTGGATCAAATATCATTTTTGCCAATTTTCATTTTAATATTTTAAAATAAATGAGAGAAGATAATATGACTTCTTCAAAAACAGAAAAAAAATGTTGAAATTTGAATTTTGAGTAAAATTAATTTTATTGGATTTTTATTTGCAGTTTATTTATTTTAACTTGCACTAAAAAGTTTATTTTGGTTTAGGCATTTTTTCAGAAAAATGTTCACTTTGTCCCAAATATTATGTTTGAACGATGAAAATTGTTTATGAAATTTTTAGGAATTTATTTTTGATTTTTCTTCGCCGAGTGAATTTTTTTTGAAAGAAAAAAATTGTTTTTCGGACCGGGCCGACTGGGCCGAAGCCCAGACGCCGGCCCAACTCCCGCGCCACCTCCCGCATCATGGCCGGCACGTACTCCCGTTGGAGTCCGGCTTCGCCACGGCCGCCGCTGCCTCCTCCAAGAAGAAAAGGGACCCCCCCTGGGGCCTTTATAAGCAGCCGACGCCCCCCTCGAGCCCACACCGCCGCCAGCCCCGCCGTCCAGCGTTGCCGCCGCCGCTCGCCTCCACTGCGCCGCCCCGCCAGCCGCCCTCACCGCTCGACGCCGCGACCGTCCACGCCGCCGCCGTAGACGCCACCGCCACTGACCCAACCCGCCCCGCCGCCCGTGAACCCGACCCGATCCACGTGCCCGAACCGCTAGGTAAAAAGGTTTTATTTTCGTTTTAATTTTTATAAATCTCTAGATTCATTTTTATTAGGTTTTATTAAACAGCCAACGACCGCTGTTTAGTTCAGAAAAACGAACATTCGCTATTTAGAGTTTTTCTTTTTCTGTTATTTTTTAGTCAGGACCTATCCACGATTAAAGTTTTTACAAATCAGTCCGTGGTTTTCAAACGATCATTACTTTTTGCTCGTTAGTCGGAATTAGGTGAAACCAACGCCAAACTCGTCGTTTTGATCTTATCTTTCCAGTAGTGTGACTCAAATGTATTTTTGAAAATTTTAAAATTTGAATTCAAGCAGATTTTCTTTTGAACGTAACTTGAGTTTCGTAACTTCGTTTGAGTTGATTCTTTTGCAAATCGAAGCTCTTGACCTAAACTTTCTGATAAGGCCAAATTAACTTAATTTTGGTATTGTTAGAAATTGTTTTATATTGCAAGAGTTGTTCGTTTGTTTTCATAGTCTTTCGTGATATGTTCTTCGATTCTGTTGCATGATTGCTTATGTATGCTATTGTTTGATTGCGATACAATTTCTGGAGTGCGAAGCGTGCTACTACGAGTCACTAGGTTTCACCGATCGTCAGCAAGGCAAGTTCATACTTTGATCATACTTTTCAATACCCAGTTTTTATTGCATTAGTTCTATCCTCAAAGAATTCATGAGTAGGACTTGAATACATGTGGTATTGCTTTGTGGTTCATGAGGTAGGAACCCAATGACTTGAGATCAACACAGGGAATATACGCTTTATTACTTATTGCTTAGCCATGTGAGATTTCATGAAAGTTGTGAGTGTAATAATAACTAAGGGAATGTTTAAGGTGACAACTTTAATACACAACTGGGTGGATTGGTTGCAGGGCACGTGGGGAATCCAGTGTTGTCCTAGGAGATCCCGGAGGACCCGTGTGATCATCCTATGGAATGCCACCCAGGCTCAAAGGGATCATATATCATTTATGCCTAGAAACTTCCGTGTGCAGCCACATGACATTATGGGCTCTCGCATAGTTGAGTATGTTGTGTGAGCTCTTTCAGTGGTGGACTAGCAGATGTAGGGGAAAATAGGTGTACCGGTCTGTCTGGGGTAAAGAGAAAATGCTTCTGAAAGACTGTGTGTCGGTCATTCGTTTCTCAAACATCATGCAGTGCGAGAAATTAAACGAAGACGGTCGAGTCTTGTGGGGAAAAGTGCAAAAATCTCTGCAGAGTGTACAAACTATTCACGAGTAGACGTGTCCCCGGTTATGGACATACTGAGTATCCTGGTATTTAAATTTTGGACTGATCTCAACACTCTTTTTAATTAACTTGATGGGTTATTAATGACTTTGGTAATTTGTGATTGAGATGGAGGACCCATTCTCAATATTTCTTAACACAACTGAGTAGTAAATAAAAATTTATTCCTTTGTTATAGGGAAAATTAGCTTTATGAAAAAATTAACCTTACAACCTCCACCAAACAAATATGCATGTAGTAATAGATATTGTTCATCATTATTCTATGGTGTGAATTTGCCAGTACATTTAACGTACTGACCTATATGGCTGCAACGTCTCATGTTGCATGAATTATCCGATGAGTAAGTGATAAATTAGGGTTACGATGTCTACACTCAACTTTGTCGTTGGTGTTGATGAAACTCCGGAACCTTGTTGTTACTTCCGCTATATTGATTGAGATAATAGTATTTACGTTACTTTATACATGTGATTTATCTTTTATAAATCCCCGAGTACTGTGTGTGTCAGCATACCGATCCAGGGATGACACTTAAGCACAGAGACTTGATCTATTCGGGTCGGATCGCTACAGCACACATTTCAACAATATATGTGAGGGAGTTTTTAATTGTTTGCACAATGCGTAAAAATCTTCACAAAATTCAAAACATATGTTCATGATATTAAAAAATTGTTCATATGTTTCGAAAATATGTTTCTGTTTTTTCTAAATGTTTATATAATAATAAAAAATACTTACATTGCAAATAAAAAAATATTTCTATCATTAAAAAAATCATCAATTTACACATTTTGTAATATATATTGAAAACTATTAAACATGCAAAAAAATGTGCAAATCTATATGGAAAATATATAATGTATATTAAAAAAGTAGACATGTATTGAGAACAATAAAAAATAAAAATACAACAGAATAATAAAGAAGCACAAAAATGAAAAAGCGAACGAAAGATTGTGAAACCAGTTCGTCCCGCCTCTTATTTAGTGCGGCTTCCCACTAAGATGTGAGTGCCTTGGAGTCCCTCCCAACTTCCGCAGGAACTATATCTCGCATTCTCCGAGATGGCAGAAACGCTTGCTTATGCATCTACAATATATGTGACAGCCAATCCGCGCGTACATTGAAGAAAAAAGAAATTGAAAATGGGAAGAACGCTGGATCAATGCATGGTCTCCAGGAAAACCGCCGCCCCAATTAACAACTCCGCCCGTTTCTAGTTACTGGTTAGTAGTAGTATCACGACTTACAAGAGGCCATCAAAGCCGGCCTTCAACATTTCTTTCTTTCCTTTTTCATTTTCTTTTGCTTTATTTCTTTTTTCTTCTCCATTTTTTAATTCTTTTTTTCATTTGATTATTTTTTTCGTCTTTCGTTTTTCTTTTTTTAGTTTTTATATTTCGAATTTCTTTGTTTCTTTCATTTTCATTCTACTTTTTTTATACATATCACCAACATTTTTCTAAAAAAGTTTCACATTTTACTAATACAAATTTCACATTTTTTTAATACATGCTCAACATTTTTTCTCTACATTTTTAACAATTCTAATATGGTTGATTAATTTTTTTCAAATATAAGATTAAAATATTTTGTCTACAAATCAATATTTCCTCTATAAACACTTTCAAACTTTTTCAAATGATTGACTAATATTTTTCAAATACAAGATTTTTTTTTCTAATACGTGGTCAACATTTTTCCTCTGCACATTTAACATTTTTCAAAATTCTTGATTAATTTATTCTAAATGCAATATTTGCATTTCTAATACATGGTCAACATTTTTTCTATACATATTTAGCATTCCCCAAATGCTTCATTAACATGTTTTAAATACATATTCAACACTGTTTTTTCAAATGGTTGGTTAACATTTTTTAGGTACATGATAAATC
>LR738715.1:658111433-658127095 GCA_902687465.1 Secale cereale | reverse complement strand
CGTGAGACCTCCTGTGTTTGATGGTATCCACTATAAGAGGTGGCGTATGAGAGCCGTTCTATGGTTTCAAACCATGAGCTGCTATGATGCCACTCTTGGAAAAACTGAAGGAGATTATGATGCTCAACAGGAACAAGCTTTTCTGAAAATGGATACCTTGTTTAGGGCTGCTCTCTTGAGTGTTCTTGGTGGGAACATAGTTGACGCTTATGTGTCAATTGATAATGGAAAAGATATGTGGGACGCACTCGAGGCCAAGTTTGGGGTCTCGGATTTCGGCACTGAGCTATACATCATGGAGCAATTCTATGATTACAGGATGACTGAAGAGTGCTCCGTGGTTGAGCAAGCTCATAAGATACAGTCATTTACCAGAGAACTTGAACACTTCAATTGCATGCTACCGGACAAGTTTGTTGCCGGGGGTATCATCACTAAGCTTCCTCCTTCATGGTGGAACTTTGCTACCTTACTTAAGCATAAGAGTCAGGAGTTTTCCGTTCCGGATCTCATTGGTACTCTTGATGTGGAAGAAAATGCGAGAGCAAAGGACACACATGCTCGAGGTATTGAGGGAGGATCTAGTACCAATATGGTACAGAAGAAAAACTTCCAGCCCACAAGTTCAAGAACAAGGGCAAGTTTGATGGTAAAGCAAAGTTTGATGGGAAGAACAAGGCTGTGCAACACACCAACTTCAAGAAGAAGAATGACAAGAAGAAATGGGTCTGTCATGTGTGTGGAGATCCTAATCATTGGGCTCCTAGTTTCCCTAATCGCTATGACAAGCGTCATCTTGGGAAAGGCGGCAATACCGCCAATGTTTTCATCGGAGACACTGACATGAAGGATGATGGGTATGGTATATTTCCCACTATTCTTTCAGTATGTCATTCTCCTGATTGGTTAATTGACACGGGTGCTAATGTGCATGTATGCGGTGATATTTCCATGTTTTTGTCTTATCAGACCGCAGGGAGTTCGACCGTGCTGATGGGCAACGATTCAAGTGCTTCTGTTCGTAGTGTTGGCACGGTCGATCTGAAGTTTACTTCGGAGAAGATCGTGCGGCTGAAGAACGTGCATTATGTCCCCTCTGTCAATAAGAATCTTGTTAGCGGATCTCTGTTATGTAGACATGGCTACAAGCTTGTCTTTGAGTCGAATAAATTTGTAATATCCAAGTATGGAACGTTTGTTGGCAAAGGCTATGAGTGAGGAGGTCTGTTTCATTTATCCTTGTCAGATGTTTTCAATGAGGTTGTTAATCATGTTTGCAACTGTAGTGAATCAAATGTGTGGCATTCACGTCTATGTCATGTTAGCTTTGGTTGCATGTCGCGACTAACCAAATTAAACTTAATCCCTAGTTTCACCACCGTCAAGGAATCTAAGTGTCAAGTTTGTGTGCAAGCCAAGCAACCTCGTAAGTCTCACACGACTGCGGAAACGAGAAATCTTGCACCACTAGAGCTCATACATTCAGATCTATGTGAAATGAATGGTGTTTTGACAAAAGGTGGAAAGAAATATTTCATGACGTTAATTGATGACTCCACTAGATACTATCATGTGTATCTTCTGAAATCTAAGGATGAGGCTTTGAACTTTTTCAAGATCTATAAAGCTGAAGTGGAAAACCAACTTGATCGTAAGATCAAGAGGCTTAGGTCCGACCATGGTGGAGAGTATTTTACCAATGAATTTGATGTTTTTTGTGCGGAACATGGTATAATCCATGAGAGGACGCCTCCCTATTCACCTCAGTCAAATGGGGTGGCCGAAAGAAAGAACCGTACTCTAACTGATTTGGTTAACGCCATGTTAGATACATCAGGTCTATCCAAGGTATGGTGGGGGGAGGCGATATTGACTGCATGTCATGTCCTAAACCGAGTTCCCACAAAGAACAAAGAGATAACTCCATTCTAGGAATGGGAGAAGAAAATGTTAAAACTCTCTTATCTATGACCCTGGGGTTGTTTGGCGAAAGTCAATGTGCCAATCTCAAAGAAGTGCAAACCTGGACCAAAGACTGTGGATTGTGTTTTCTGGGATATGCTTTTCGTAGCATTGGATATTGATTCTTGGTTGTAAAATCGGAGGTATCTGACATGCATGTTGGTACAATCATGGAGTCGAATGATGCAACTTTCTTTGAAGATATCTTTCCCATGAAGGATATGGCTACCTCGTCTACTCAGGAGATGCCTAGTTCATCGAATCAAGAATCAGTTACAATTACTGAACCTACCATTTCGATGGAATACTTTGAAAAACCCGTGGGGGAGAACAATGAAGTTCCTAGGAGCAAGAGACAGAGGACTGCAAAGTCCTTTGGTGATGATTTTCTTGTCTATCTAATAGATGACACTCCTAGTTCTATTTCAGAGGCCTATGCATCTGAAGATGCTGACTACTGGAAGGAAGCGTTTCGTAGTGAGATGGATTCCAACTTAACGAATGAAACTTGGGAGATAACCGATCGTCCTTATGGGTGCAAACCTATAGGGTGCAAATGGGTATTCAAGAAGAAGCTTAGGCCTGATGGTACTATTGAAAAGTACAAGGAACGGCTCGTGGCTAAGGGTTATACCCAAAAGGAAGGTGAAGACTTCTGTGATACTTACTCACCTGTGGCGCGATTGACCACTATTTAAGTTCTACTTTCTCTAGCCGCCTCACATGGTCTTCTCGTTCATCAAATGGATGTTAAGACTGCTTTCCTAAATGGAGAGTTGGATGAGGAAATTTATATGGAACAACCAGATGGGTTTGTAATAGATGGGCACGAAGGAAAAGTGTGCAAGTTGCTGAAGTCTTTGTATGGACTCAAGCAAGCACCAAAGCAGTGGTATGAGAAGTTTGAAAGAACTTTAACAGTTGCAGGCTTTGTTGTAAACGAAGCTGACAAATGTGTATACTATTGCCATGGTGGGGGCGAGGGAGTTATCCTTTGCTTGTATGTTGATGACATACTGATTTTTGGAACAAATTTAAATATTATTAAGGAGGTCAAGGATTTCCTATCTCGTTGTTTTGAGATGAAGGATTTAGGAGTGGCTGATGTTATTCTGAACATCAAGTTGTTGAGAGACGATGATGGTGTGATTACATTGCTTCAATCTCACTATGTGGAAAAGATCTTGAGTCGCTTTGGCTATAGTGACTGCAAGCCCTCTCCAACACCATATGATGCCAGCGTGCTACTTCGAAAGAATCGAAGAATTGCTTGAGATCAATTGAAATATTCTCAGATTGTTGGCTCGCTTATGTACTTAGTCAATGTTACAAGACCTGACATCTCTTTTGTTGTTAGCAAACTGAGTCGATTTGTCTCAAAACCAAGAGATGTGCATTGGAAAGCTCTAGAGAGAGTTTTGCGTTATTTGAAAGGCACTGCAAATTATGAAATTCACTACACCGGGCACCCAAAGGTGCTTGAAGGGTATAGTGACTCAAACTAGATCTCAGATGCTGATGAGATAAAGACCACGAGCGGATATGTATTCACTCATGGAGGTGGCGCTGTTTTTTGGAAGTCTTGCAAGCAGACCATCTTAACGAGGTAAACAATGGAAGCAGAGCTCTCATCACTAGATACAGCTACGATCGAAGCGGATTGGCTTCGTCGGCTCTTGAATGACTTGCCGGTTGTTGAAAAACCTGTATCGGGTATCCTTATGAACTGCGACAATCAAACTATGATCACGAAAGTGAGCATCTCAAAGGATAACATGAACTCATCAAGACACGTTCCGAGAAGGTTAAAGTCTCTCAGGAAAATGAAAAACTCCAGAGTAATTGCATTGGATTATATCCAAACGTCTAAAAAACTGGCAGATCCTTTTACTAAGGGTATATCACGAAATATGATAGATAATGCATCGAGGGAGATGGGTATGAGATCCACAATATGAGTTGTTCACAGTTGTAACTTAGTCTATGTGATCGGAGATCCCGTGAACTAGATGTGGAAGACAAGTTGTTGGTCAACTGAGAGGAGAGTATCCTTACTATCAACCACTTCATGAAGATGCAATACTCTCCTAAATCTGCATGGCAGGTTGATGTATATCTTAATGTGTTCTAAGTGGCTCATGTAAGCAGAGATGTTTTCCTGCAGAGCATCTTTTGAAGAACACACATATATGAGATAGATTGTCAAATGTCGCAATCTATGAGAGTAGGGTTCTCTCTAGTAAACTCATGAAAGGTCACGCAGTATGACGCATAAGCTCCACCCGCGGGGAAGACCCACGGTAGCCAAGTATCGGTCAAGGATTTGTGTGAAGCTAGATTCACAGAAAACTTGCAGTTCAAGGCCTAGTCCACTGTTCAAGTTTCTTACTAGTGTAACATAAATTTCTAGGTGGAAGTTCAACTTAATAGTCTCCACTGCAGTACCGGTATATAAAACAGTGTTTTGGAACCAAAGGCAAATTTTGTGTGCCTCTGGCATCTGGTGGGGGATTACTGAAATTTTATCTACTTATGGGTCAGCCCAATATTAATTTCAGAAATTCCTAATAAATCCTAGAGGCCCACTTAGCCCATTCGTGCAAGACAAGGGGCACTACTAAAGTTTAGCCGCACATTGCTAGTTAAGAGGGAGTTGGACCTCTTTATAAGGGAGGTTTTTTTTCCACTTGTACGAGCATGAGAACAAGAGGGACATCCACACGCGCTCCTCCTCCGCCGCCCGCCTTGCCACGCCATGCCTCGCCTCGTCACGACGCGCCGTGGGTTGCGGGAATGAGCCGAGCCAATGTCTAAATTCTTGCCACGCACGACGGGTATACGAAAGGTCACGCGGAAGCTGAAACGTTTTTCTGTAGTGGACACTGAATCCGACCGGCACGCCTCTTCGGCTGCTGCATGTTCGTTTCGTCTCCCTCGTTCCCTTCATCTCCCGTCGCTGGCCTCTCGCCTCCTTCTCTTGCGCCTATAAAAGGGAGGTCGCTCCTCCCAGAGAGACGCATCAGAACTACTCCTTCCTCTCGTCATCGGTTCCATCCCTGTGCTGCTGCTGTCTTCCTCATCCCGGCTTGCGGCGTGCACCGCAGGTCGGGACAGTAGGCCTCCGAAACCGCACCTTTTGAGTCCTGTACGGGAGAAGGGTGATAAGGTTTTTGGGAAGCGCTCAGCGCGACTACTGGCTACTTCATCACGGACGATCCGGTCGCCGACGACTACTTCCCCGACGACGACTTCTTCCCTGACGTTGACAACCTCTTCGACGACATGGCCGGCGAGGACACTGCACCCAAGACCGGGGCTTCTCCTCCTGCTACGTATGTTCTTATAATCTCTCTGTTTGAGTTTCAGTTTCAGTTTCTAGCACTAGTGTCTGCTCTAGATATGTTTGGTTCTAGTTTGCCTATGCAGATACTATTTATCTTCTCTCTGTTAGATCGCATGACTTTTTTTAGAAATGGAGGAGGACCCCCAGCCTCTGCATCTGGACGATGCGTGCAGCCACTTTATTAATTGTTCACACAAGACATTACAAAGTAATACAACAGCAAGACTAAAGCCACCATCTAGACAACATCTGTCGATATTCCTATCCAAATGATGAAGGGATGCTGATAGTCTGGGCCTAATACCAAACAGACCTCGCAACCAAACCTAACATCTAAGGCCAGAGGTCCCATCCAGGACGCCCGTCGGGTATGGGGCACCCACCGATCCGATGCACTCCTCAACCAGGACGCCTACCGGGTATGAAGCCGCCGCAGCCACCTGCCACCAATCCATCTTCAGAGCTGTATTGTTGCGTCTACCTTGCACGGTCTAGCTGCCGTCGACGCCACCACAACGCCAGACAGCTTCCTCCTCCTGCGCGAGTCCATCTCCGCGCATCGGACGTCGAGTCTCCACTGCGCCATGCCGCCGAGACCCACCGTCGATGATACTATTGATGCCACACCGCTCCACCTACATGCCATCTCGCGTCGACTCCGAACTACCAGCAACTCCACCACCCTGAGCAGTCCTCGGCCGACGCCTTCAGGAAGGAACACGACACCAAAGTGCCATCGTCGCCCAAACAGAGGAACAGAGGCTTTCGCCTGCGCTCATGGCAGAGGTGGGAGCGTAGGATCCACACTGAAGCCTCCAAGAAGTGAATCCGCGCCGAGGGCGTTGACTTTGGTGCGGCCGCCACGCCGGCCTGGAGTTTCCCCCGGATCCATGCCTACCCGCCGGATCCGTCTAGCCAGCACAGGGTGACTTGTTTTATCTCTTCTATATTAGTCATGTTTTATCTAATATTTTTGTTAGTAAAATCATTTGGTAAATTGCTCATATTTCCAACATCTACAACCGTAAATCCTCTGCGCACATTTTCATATTTAAAATTTTTAATATAAAAAAAGTTCAGTTAACCCCGCCATTCCCTGGAGCGAACCAGAAAGTGGTTGCATATTTCTCAGAATGGCAGGGTTAGCATTGAAGCAACCTTCCAACCATAAACCTGCATCCATCACGCCTCACATTCCCATCCCTTGCCCAAAACAAGCAGCTTTGCTCACTCAAAGAGGTCCATATGCATATCTCATACACACGACACAACCAATGAACCTTATGAGCCCATCTCTTGTCTTGCACAAACCCCAAGCCAGATCCGTATATCATGCTGCTTTGCCTCTACATGTCCACACTGGAAGCCACAGTCCACTCTGCTTCCCTCCCTAAAACAAATAATCTCCCGCTGACTCTGCACGTTGCGTCAGATCTCTAGCTCGTGTCAACTCTGAATACCCATGCTACATGTTCGTTTGACCTTGCAAAGTGGAGCAGGAGCAGGGGGGACATGAAGTTCGTCCGCAGGGGTAAGCGTTCAAGGGCGAAGAAGGGCTCGTCGGCTCCGCTGCAAACTACAGGAGATGTTGACGGTGGAGGCGGAGGCGGAGGTGGCTCCAATGGCAGGCAAGTGGCGCCTGAGAACGTCCTCCCGGCTGAATCGACTACAATCGCTGGCTATGGTAGTGTTCTTTCTTTCTCGCCTTGTCTGTGTTTCTACATTCTACATTAGTAGTAGGTGTGTGGATCATGGAGGGTCTCCCCTTGTTGACTCTCATCAAGCGAGAGCTGAAACGAGCCGTGAGAAGCCATGTAGGTTTTACCCTGCATGGAGGATGGTTTATTCTCCAGAAAGATCGGTCAGGTTGTCTTCTCTTTGTAAGTAAGAACCATGTTAACTGTGTTTTCGTTGTTTGTTTGCTTTTTGGCTGTGGCATCCTATTATGCCGAGACCAGGTACTAACTCTTTGTGGTTGTACGGCCTTGATGCGATGTTTGAGTCAATAAATTTTCTTTATCAAATTCTTTGCTTATTGCAAAGTGGTCATGCATCAATTTTTGGCCTTTTGGAATTTAGAAACGGTGGAGTTCCCTGAAAAAGGATGGCAGATCATACATAAATTATTTTCTACTTTTTAGCAAAATTTGTCCTCTTTTTTTGCGATATACACTAATAGATAGTTACTTAATTTGGTCTAAACTCATTTCATTATACTTCATTGGATGACAGTTGCAGTTCAAGCAATTGTTTTTCCCAATATGCAAGCGTCAGTTTCTGTATTCTTCAGGAGAAACAAGGCTTATCCTACGAAACTATGGCCAACATATAATCAGATTAAAAAAAGATTACAAGAACTAAGTAATGAACATTATTTGCATACTAAAAAAAAGCAGCAATATATTTTGTTGGCATTTCTCTAGGCAGAATGTTGGAGCTGTTAGATGTTGACGTTTCCCTGCATCTCTTAATCATGTCCGAAAGTAGGGGCATGCACGTTTCCTCTGCTCCTACATAATTGTTGTCTGGTGGCTGTTGAGATATTGTCATCATGGTCATTATTGTGTTTTGAACCCAATTGTCATCACGATTAAGTTATCAATCATTCTCCATGCAGCTAGCAGCAGAGATGAAGCTTTCTACGAAGCCTCTCCGTGGTTAGACTCGGACTGTGAAGATGATTTCTTCAGTGTGAATGGAGGTAACGATGTAGACTAACTCACGTAATTCGTAGCCAGAAAGGAAAAATTTCCAAGACGTCCGGTGCTGCGAGAAGCACCTTTCTGAACCACATTTGTGTATCTCAGATGGTACACCTGCGAGAACATTCGGCACAACTGCAAGCAACCAGGCCACAGCTGCTGCATCTGAACCTCAGACAAAGCTGCCCACGCTGGAGGCGATCCTCAAATCCGATCCCCTGAAGCCAGCCCCACAGATGAAGAAGCTCGGTGACCTCCTTAAGGAGAAGCAAGAAAGCGCCGATGGCGCCGGCGACATCTCCAGGGCTCGCGGCGGAGGCGGAGCTGCGCGGTGCTGCATCCCCCAGTTGTCGCGGGTCATCAGCCACAGGGAGAGGAGAAATTAAGGGCAGGTGACAAGACAAGACTGGGGATGAGTCGAGACCATGGATGGCAAGTCGATCGGGGTTTGTTGAAAGTAACTGATCAGTTTCCTTCGGTTAAATTCCTGTCGGCGTGTACAATTTCAGATTGCCTTATGGAACACTCGCAGCAAACAATTTAGCCGTCCAAATGTATATACACAAGAGTGCCACATACAGTACAAGAGTAATCAGTTCTAGATGTGGGTTTCTATATGTTTAAGTTGGAATCAAGTGTACGGTACCTCTGCTAATAACATTTCTGTCAGATGATTTATTGCGATACTGCAGAGTTGCAGTGTATCTTACATAATTTTGAAACCCATTATCATATTGCAGTGCATAGTATAATCGATTTTTTAAGCTAGAGTAAAATACACCCTTGGTACCTATACTCTTCACGATAATTCAATTTGGTGTCCATGCTCATCTACACCCCTTGAACAATACAATTGAAAAATAGCAAACAAATTCTGAAAATTCTGATTCTTTTTTATGGTGCAACATGCTCAAATGTGTGATGTTGTGCACAATTTCAGGCTCTTGGGACATTCGAGGAGCTCGTGGAAAAAAAGAAAAATAACGGATGTGAGTGTTGTTTTCAAAAGTTTTCAGACACCCGAAAGTTGTGCATTTTTGCCACGTGCTCCTCAAATGTCCAAACTACACGAAATATCGCACACACATCACACACATGAGCATCTTGCACCACAAAAAGTTCAAATTTTCTTTGAATTTTTCTATATTTAAAATGATTTTACTATTCACACCCGGTCTCATTAGAACCTGGGTGCATAATAGCCGCGCCCCTTGGAAAGCGCAAATTGCAGTCATTAGGCTGGTGACGGTTGCTCACCATATGGTCACTGGCATTCGAAACAAAAGTATTTTGGACAACTTGTGTAGTCTGATGGAAAATTGTTGCATTTTTTACACTTAGTAGGTCCCTATTGTGTCTTTCATTTTGCGCCCCCAAACCCCTAGCCCAACCATTCTCCATTCGAACCAAATCCCTAGCCCATCATCCAACCAATCGCCCCTCCACCTCAGCTGTGTTGTCTCGACCGTGCCGTCGTCTCCCTCGCCGAGCTAATCGCTCACTCACCGTTGACTCGCCGTGCACCTCCACAGGCACACATGATACCTTTGTATTGTTCATTCCTCCGCCGCGCGCTCGTCCACGAAGGCCATGTCGGCCACAAGCTCGTCCGGGACAGGTGGTGTCGATGCTCTGTGCTTCCTGATCAAGTGCCATGATTCCGGTCGATTAGTGAGGTGTTACTTCTTGCAAACCCCAACCATACGAACATCTTCTTCTACAAAAACATTTCCCCTGATGAATGTAACCAATCTCACCAATCTTTCTCTCCCCCGCGTCGACCCTCCCGTGGGCAACACGGGCGGCGCCGCCACCCTCTACCGCTAGCTCCCCTCCTCTCCTTCCCCGCCGCCGCCGGCCAGAGCTGCCGGGGCAAAGCCCCCCGCGGTGGCTGGCGATGGGGGCCTTCTCCCCTCCTCGCGTTCGTGGCCTGCAGGAGAAGCCAGGCCGAGCGGAGACGCCGGGGCGCGCGGATCCTGGCGGCACGACGGCGAAGATCTTGACGGCGGCGGGCCCATGGCGCAGCAGCAGATGGGTCAACGCCTAGCTGTGTGGCGGCTGTGTCCGGGTTTCCTCGTGGCGGCGGCCTTCGCCGGCGGCGGGGCGGCACGTGCGCGGCATCTGGCGAGGGGTGGGGACGCGGCCACGGTGGCTTCCCGTGCGAGTACGCGGAGAAGAGGTTGTGGCGTGTGTCTCCGACGGCGACATGGCGGCGGAGGTCGCAGTGGCTGGTCGGCAGCGGCAGAACAAGGCCGGTGGCAGCGGCGATGATCTATCTGGATCCCGAGGCGATGGTCTTGGACGGTGGTGGCGGGTGAAGCTCGGGCTTCCTGCGGCGGCATGGCATGGTGCAGTCCCTGTCCAGGGCGGATCTGTGACGGTGATATGTTTGCGGATTGGTTTGGATCAGAGATGGTGACGAGCGCACGGGATCTTTCTCGGCGGCTTTCGCGGTTTGGCGAGGCGGGTTGGGAGCCCTCCTCCTAGGCTCCAGTGGTGGCACACTCAGGCAGTGGCTGGTGCGCCAGGGATCCAACGGTGGCACTGTTGCTGCGGTTGGTCGCCAGATCTAGGCGGCTGGATCTGGGGCTTTGAAGGCGGTCGAGACGGTGCACAGGTTATTGGGTGGATTTCTTGGGACGGATCCGGGTGAAAACCTGGTCTTCGGTCGATGGCCGGACCCGGTGATGACGACGCTCTTATCATCGTTTCCTTCATGAAGGCATCACCGAGGTGAAGCTCCCAACTCCACTCAATACATCCGGGGGAAACCCTAGATCAGCTGATCGGATGTTGGCGGCAATCATGTGTCGTAGCCCCCTTGGGGCGGCATCCTTGGAGGTGCACTCGGCTTCGCGGGACCAGCGGAAGGCTTCTTTGGTGGAGCAGTGCTTCATCCATACATTGATGGCGACGGATCTTGACGACGTGGCGCAGTGCAGATTCGGAGTACGATGTGGGACAATGGACTAACGCAGGAGGACGACGTTGTCTGGCGTCATGGTGGCGTCGATGGCAGAGAGACCTGGCACGGTAGATGCAACAATACAACTCTGAAGATGGACTCATGGCAGGTGGTTTCGGCGGCCTCACACCCGGCAGGCGTCCTGGTTGAGGAGTGCGTCGGACTGGTAGGTGCCACATACCAGGAAGGCGTCCTGATTGGGACCTCAGGTCTTAGATGTTTAGGTTTGGCTGCGATGTATGTTTGGTATTAGGCCCAGACTATCAGCGCCCCTTCATCAATTGAATAGGTGTAGCGACAGTTGTTGCTTATACAGTGGCTTTAGTCTTGCTGTGGTATGGCTTTGTAAGGTCTTGTGAGAATAATTAATAAAGTGGCCGCATGCATCGCCCAGATGCAGAGGCCGGGGTCATCATCCTTTTCTCAAAAAAAAGGCATCACATAAATGTGAACCATTTATAGCATTTAAATCTCTGTTGTTGTGGGCATGTATTCTTGGTTTGATGTGGTTATATTTATTCTGGTAAAGCCTAAGGAATGGGGCTACGATTTCTGGCATCGGGAGCTCTTGTATGATCTTTATTTGGTGCAACATGGCGATCTAGGGGAGCATGTGGTCCAAGATGAAGTGATAAAATATATGAGAAGATTTGTCGTTCCTATGGTAGCAGTAGGAAATAGAGTAGTGGTTGTCTTGAAGGTGATGGCTGCTATACATTTTTGCACTAGTTGTGTGCTATGGAGTTGCAGTGATAAAGATGTGATCCATGTGTTGGGGAGCTTTGCACGTATGAATTGATTCATATGTCATTTATCAAGTGATGAATGTGATTTTTATCAAGTTTTAGTCCATATTTGATCATATACCATGTATCATGTCAATAAATGTGGTGTCTCAATGTCGTCAACCTTTGGGCTCACCTTTGAACCTCAATATTTCGACGCCGTTAACCTTTGGACTCGCCTTAAATCTTGATGCCTCAATGTCGTCAACCTTATTCAGACTCGCCTTTGAACCTCGATGTAGTCAGCCTTCGGACTCACCTTGAGACCTTGATGCCTCAATGTCGTCAACCTTCGGACTTGCCTTCGAACCTCGATGCCTCGGTGTGGTCAATCTTGCCCCTGTACCTTGGGGCTGTAAGAGCCTGGCTCAAGAGGAACGATATATTACTCATATCAATAAGGAATTCCTTCTTGTCTGGGAGCCTATTTGAAAAGAACTCCATATTTAAGCGTGCTTGGCTTGGTGCGATTCTAGGATGGGTGGCCGACTGGGAAGTTGGTCTCAGGTCGCACGAGTGAAGACAAAGTGCGCAGAAAAGACTAGTGTTGGTCTGTGGGGATAGTCTAGGTCCCGCCAGGCGTAACGGCCGGGAACCGGTGGCTTTGGTAGGGGCGTTGCAATTGGTATCGGAGTCTCCCTCGCAGTTACACGGACATGTGCGGGTCAGGTGCGCGGACATGTGGCACATGGCGCGTGTGGCTCGTTGCAGCACACAACATGACACATGTGTCTGACTGGACGCATATACGTGTGCCAAGAGGGAACGTTCTTGATGGGCCGACGAGGATGTAAGTTCCTTTGAATGAGGGTGTGAGAATCTGACTTAGGCCTTGTTCGGATTCCCTCCCGCTCCCTGACTCCGCTCCGGAGCAGCCGGAGCCGCAGTCCAAAAAGCTGGAGCGGGGAAACAGGTACTCCTTGGATTCTTGGATTTGATGGAGCTGGTGGTTTTCCGAACAGCTCCTTAATAGGAATGATAGACTACTCATATCAACAATGAATTTCTTCTTTACTGGAGCCGACTCAAAAAGAACTCCAAAATTAAGTGTGCTTAGTTTGGAGATTCGATGATGGGTGATCGACCAGGAAGTTGGTCTGAGGTGCGCATGAGTAAGGACACGAGCCAACCCACATGGACTTTCCAGAAGTTTTTTCTGAAACCCATTAAATCCTTTCAGGGCTTTCCGTGACCTTCCAGGACCTTCTCGGACACTTCCTCAACTCCTGGCATCACCAGGGTCTCCCAGAACATTTCCAAGATCATCCAAAAACCCTGCCCAATTTCTCATTCTCTCTTATCTCCTAGGTCTCCAACAAACCACTGGTCGTTAAGTGTGTCACTTGCATGTTCTGTATTAGCGTGGACATATGGCCCGAAACACCTACCGGTCAATATTATACTTTATGTAGTTCTTTGCACATAGTAGAAATCTAAAAAATAGTTTTGAGTGGATTGTCAAATTTCTTTGTTTTCCCTATGATCAATTTCTTGAATCGAGAGGATGAACAGTTGTTGTCATAAGAAAATTTCCTATTCCTCTGTTTTTTTGTGTGGATCAAAGAGGAGTGGAGTAGGGTAATCTGCATCTGAGCACGAGCTCATCTGCACCCGCTCAGAAAAAAAATCAAAAAAATACTAAAAAGATTCAAAAAATTCCAAAAAATATTTATGTGGTAGATCATTTGATGCGTGAGGTCTGCTCCAAATTTCAACTCATTTGGACATCTGAGCAATTCTGGGCAAAAAAGACAAATCTGGTCAAAAACAGTTCCTGAACAGTACACTGTTTTACAGACCCCGATTTTATCTTTTTTGTCCAGGATTGCTCAGATGTCCAAATGAGTTGAAATTTGGAATGAACCTCACGCATCAAATTATCTACCACATAATTTTTTTTGGAATTTTTTGGATCTTTTTAGTATTTTTTTTTTATTTTTTTCATGAACGTGGATGCAGATGAGCCGGCTGCAGATTAGCCGCACTCAGTGGAGTAGGGCAACGAGCTGGCCGAACGAAATATCTAGCAGGTAGATCACGAGATGGAAAGAAGAAGCTGACTTTGCAAGAACATGATCAACAGATCAAGCGTGTGTGGTTTAGCGTTTCCGTGAAGTAAAATTGGTATACATTGTAGTAGAAAAGAAACGCGAATCGTCTATCACCAATCCATCATTCGTTATCACGCCAACACACGTACAGCTACGAATCCAGATGAGCGGATAAGGCAGCGCTGCTAATCAAGATGACGATAAGCCGTTTATCTTGGCACCATCAGTTCACCGTCCAGGCCGTCCAATCAACGAAGCCATTGGCCACAAGAACACATCTCAGGTACAGCTAATAATATCTCAAATACTAGCAACTCTGTTTGTCCGAAGTCGTCCAAACCAGAACCATGTACCATCCCCGTCGAGAATTTCCCGCGACGGCGACGGTTAGATCGAGGCGATCGGCGACCCGGCCCGCCACTGTTTCCAACGCGCGGCGTCGCAGCCTCCAGGTCGCCGGGCAGCACGGCCGAAGAATCCAACGCAACCGGTTCCACATAAAAGGAACCCGGCGAAAACTGGAGCCATACGGCCGCGCGCTGGCCGGAACCGAAGAAGGGATTAATCGGGACAAGAAAGCAACCGGCCCGTATTCGTTCATGGAACGCAGGGGGCAGGCAGCCGAGAAAGATCACGGTCAATCACTCTAGATGCGGCAAGGCGGGAATCCGGCGAAAAATTACGCCGGTCGCCTTTTGGGGGTCACTAAAAAGTTTCGGCTAGAGCTGGCCTCCCTCTTGAGAAGCTTCCGTTTGAGCAGTTGGCTGTGTGCTGCTTGCCCCTTGTTTGTCCTGATGCGGATGTGTTCAAGCGTTCGTCGGATATTTCGTATAGTACTCTAAAGGGCTCTTATATTTCTTTACGGAAGGAGTAGATCATAAATCTGCGCATTGATCCGTGTTTGGGGTGTGTAACAAACCTTGTAAGCGACTTGCTGATATCCAAGGCCACACACAACATATATGCAGTGGAATAGAGCAGATGTTTTGAGTCCACTGTCATGCTCATCTGGGCACAGGTATTCGGCAATACCTCGCAGCAATGTTCAGTTAACAAATGACCGTAGAGGACATCAAACCAGGAGCAGTGACGGAAGCGGCGGGGTTGACATTGTATGAGTAGCTGCTCGGGGCTTGAGAGTTTTGTGTAACTCTTTTTTCGGAAACACGCAATAGCTTTGCGCATTGATTCATTATAAGGTTGAAAGAAAGAACACACAATAGCTCGTCCCCAACCCACACACCCATCTCCACTCCTTCCTTTACCTTACCGTCGCCACCTCCTGTAGCGACCACGATCCGAATGGACCTAAGTCTCTGTTTTCTGTGTCATCTTTGGATCGGTAATGCTGACACACACAGTACTTGAAGTATTTATAACAGAGTGAAAATCACACACTTATTACATCGAATGTCTCAAAAGAGAACTTATTACAAAATATATGGCATAAGGCCATCTAACACGATAACAGCGAAAGGCTTGGAAGATAAAGTGAGTCCATCAACACCAACGGCATAACTCAAATAAGAAGATCTAACCAGAAAGTTCAACTGAATAACTTCGGTTTGCAAAAAGAATCAAATCAAACGGAGCAACGAAACTCAAACCACGAAAGAAACAAGATCCGTTTACTAAATTGTACTAAAGTCAAAATTTTAAAGTACCAAAATCTTGTTCAAGTTGGTTAAACAGAAAAAGGGCTTCGAGACGAAGATCTGGGCGCTTGTTTCACCTGGTTCCGACTAACGAGCGAAAAGTTAAACTAAAAAGAAGATCAGGGCAGAAATCACGATCGAAAATAATCGCGGAAAAATCCTGAAAAAGAAAACGAGACGAATAGGTTAACGAACGAAA
>LR738715.1:658076155-658091695 GCA_902687465.1 Secale cereale | reverse complement strand
AGAGAGAGAGAAATTAAACACATAGCTACTGGTACAAACCCTCAGCCCCGAGGGTGGACTACTCCCTCATCATCATGGTGGCCGGCGGGATGATGAAGATGGCCATCGGTAATGATTTCCCCCTCCGGTAGAGTGCCGGAAAGGGTCTAGATTGGTGTTCGATGGCACAAAGGCCTGCGGCGGCGGAACTTCTGATCTAGGTCTACCCCGAAGGGTTTTGGAATATTTGTGAATTTATAGGGTAAAGAGGCAGTGCGGGAGGCCACCGAGGTGGGCACAACCCACCTGGGCGCGCCAGGGGGGCCTGGCGCGCCCTAGTGGGTTGTGCCCCCTAAGGGCACTTCTACCTCTTGAGCTTGCGCTGTATTCCCTCGAAGAGGAAAGGGAGATGCAGCATAGTAGCATAAGTATTTCCCTTAGTTTTTGAGAACCAAGGTATCAATCCAGTAGGAGACCACGCGTGAGTCCCTCGCACCTGCACAAACAAATAAGAACTTCGCAGCCAACGCGATAAGGGGTTGTCAATCCATTTACGGTCACTTACGTGAGTGAGATCTGATAGAGATGATAGTTTATGTTTTCGGTATTTTTGGTTTAATGAAACAGCAAATAAAAGCAAGAAAAGTAAAGTAGATGTAGATTGATATGTTGAGAATAGACCCGGGGGCCATAGTTTTCTCTAGTGGCTTCTCTCATGATAGCAGTATTCTACGGCGGGTAAACAAATTACTATTGAGCAATTGATAGAAAAGTGAATAATTATGAGACTATCTAGGCATGATCATTGTATATAGGCATCACGCCCGAGACAAGTAGACCGACTCCTGCCTGCATCTACTACTATTACTCCACACATCGACCGCTATCCAGCATGCATCTAGTGTATTAAGTTCATACGAACAGAGTAACGCTTTAAGCAAGATGACATGATGTAGAGGGATAAACTCAAGCAATATGATGTAAACCCCATCTTTTTATCCTCGATGGCAACAATACAATACATGCCTTGCTGCCCCTACTGTCACCAGGAAAGGACACCGCAAGATTGAACCCAGAGCCAAGCACTTCTCCCATTGCAAGAACTATAGATCTAGTAGGCCAAACCAAATCAATAATTCGAAGAGACTTGCAAGGATGTTATGAGCACACATAAAAAGTTCAGAGAAGAACCAAATATCTTTCGTAGATAACCTTGATCATAAACTCACAATTCATCGGATCTCGACAAACACACCGCAAAAAGAGATTATATCGAATAGATCTCCTCGAAGACCGAGGAGAACTTTGTATTGAGATCCAAAGAGAGAGAGAAGAAGCCATCTAGATACTAGCTATGGACCCGAAGGTCTGTGGTAAACTACTCACAACTCATGGTGAGGGCGATGATGAAGGCCTCCGTGATGGATCCCCCTCTCGGAACATGCTCCAAGATGGGATCTCCACGGGAACAGAAGCTACGGCGGTGGAATTAGGGTTTTCTATCTGTGTATGGAGTTTCTGGGGTACGTAGGTATATATAGGAAGAAGGAGGGCACCGAGGGCCGTGTGGGCCAGCCTCCAGGCAGGGGTGCGCGCCCTGGGATGGGGGGCACGCCCTCCACCCTCGAGGGCTGGCCCTTCGTCCCGTGACTTGGTCCCGAAGATTCCCGAGAGTGATTTCCTCCAAAAATATCTCTCGTGAAGGTTTCATTCCGTTTGGACTCCGTTTGATATTCCTTTTCTGTAAAACCCTGAAATAGGCAAAAAAGAGCATTCTGGACTGGTCCTTTGGGTTAGTAGTTTAGTCCCAAAAATGATATAAAAGTGAATGATAAATCCCATTAAACATCCAAGACTTCATACACAATAGCATGGAACAATAAAAAATTATAGATACGTTGGAGACGTATCAAGCATCCCCAAGCTTAATTCATGCTCGTCCTCGAGTAGGTAAATGATAAACAAATAATTTTTGATGTGGAATGCTAACCAATATAGTTATTCAATGTAATTCTCTTAATTGTGGCATGAATGTTCAGATCTGAAGAATTCAAGATAAAAGTCTATATTGACATACAAAATAACAATACTTCAAGCAATACTAACAAAGCAATCATGTCTTCTCAAAATACCATGGCTAAAGGAAGTTATCCCTACAAAATCATATGGTCTGGCTTTGCTCCCTCTTCATCACACAAAATATTCATATCATGCACAACCCCGATTTTAGCCAAGCTCTTGTTTTCATACTCTATTCTTTTCAAAACTTTCAACTTTCACGCAATACATGAGCGTGAGCCATGGATAGAGCACTATGGGTGGAATAGAGGTGGTTGTGGAGAAGACAAAAAAGGAGGAAGATAGTCTCACATCGACTAGGCGTATCAACGGGCTATGGAGATGCCCATCAATAGATATCAGTGTGAGTGAGTAGGGATTGCCATGCAACGGATGCACTAGAGCTAAATATGAATGAAAGCTCAACAAAAGAAACTAGTGGGTGTGCATCCAACTTGCTTGCTCACGAAGACCTAGGGCATTTGAGGAAGCCCATCGTTGGAATATACAAGCCAAGTTCTATAATGAAAATTCCCACTAGTATATGAAAGTGACTAATCATGAGACTCTCTACAATGAAGATCATGGTGCTACTTTGAAGCACAAGTGTGGAAAAAGATAGTAGCAACTGTCCCTTCTCTCTTTTCTCTAATTTTTTTTTGGAGGGGATTTCCTCTTTTTTTTTTTTTTGGCCCTCTCTATATTTTTTTTGGGCCTTCTCTTTTTTTATTGGCCTTTCCTCACACGGGACAATGCACTAGTAATGATGATCATCACACTTTTTGTTACAACTTGAAATTACAACTCGATACTACAACAAGTATGACTCTACATGAATGCCTCTGGCGGTGTACCGGCATAAGCAATGAATCGTGTGTGAAATGCATGAAAAATTATGCACGGTGGCTTTGCCACAACTACGATGTCAACTACATGATCATGCATGGCACTATGACAATACGATGCGTGTCATATGAACGAAACGGTGGAAAATTGCATGGCAATATATCTCGGAATGGCTATGGAAATGCCATGATAGGTAGGTATGGTGGCTGTTTTGAGGAACAATATGGTGGCTGTTTTGAGGAACAATATGGTGGCTGTTTTGAGGAAGGATATATAGTGGGTTTATGGTACCGGCGAAAGTTGCACGGTACAAGAGAGGCTAGCAATGGTGGAAAGGTGAGAGTGCGTATAATCCATGGACTCAAAATTAGTCATAAGAACTCATATACTTATTGCAAAAATCTACGGGTCATCAAAAACAAAGTAATCAACGCATGCTCCTAGGGGGGAGGTTGGTAGGAGTTAACCATCGCGCGCCCCCGACCTCCACACAAAGGTTGGCACTCTACAAATACCTCATGCTCTAACTTCGTCACATAGCGGTTCACCATACGTGCATGATACGGGAATCACTAACCTTAACACAATTATTCTTCAATTTCATAACAACTCCACTAGCATGACTCTAATATCACTATCCTCATGTCTCAAAACAATTATAAAACATCCAACATCTCATTCTACTCAATGCACTTGGTGTGAAATTTTTACTACATTGACGTTGGAGGTTTATCATGTGAAGACTAGTTTCTTTAGCCTAAACACATTACCATGATGTTTTAATAGACTCTCAAATAGATATAAGTGAAGCATGAGAGTTCAACAATTTCTGCAAAATATAACGACCGCCATGCTCTAAAAGATATAAGTGAAGCACAAGAGCAAAAACTATTCAACTCAAAAGATATAAGTGAAGCACATAGAGTGTCCTAATAATTTCTAGGCCATATTTAACTCTCTCAAATAGGTGTGTCCAGCAAGGATGATTGTGGCAAACTAACAAGCAAAGACTCAAATTATACAATACGCTCCAAGCAAAACACATAGCATGTTGCGAATAAAAATATAGCTCCAAGTATAGTTACCGATGGATGAAGACGAAAGAGGGGATGCCTTCCCGGGGCATCCCCAAGCTTAGGCTTTTGATTATCTTGATTTTACTTGGGGTGATATGGGCATCCCCAAGCTTGGGCCTTTGCTACTCCTTGTTCCATAGTCCATCAAAACAATACTCAAAACTTGAAAACTTCACAACACAAAACTTAGACAAAAATTCTCGTGAGCTCCGTTAGTAAGAGAAAGCAAACCACCACTCAAAGGTACAGCAAGAAATTCATACTTTGTTTATATTAGTGTTAAACCTACTGTACTCCAAGTTCTCTATGATTCATATCCTCCAATAGTACTCATAGATGCATCGGAATAAGCAAACAACACACGAAAAACAGAATCTGTCAAAAACAGAACAGTCTGTAGTAATCAGCTGGGTTCGCCTACTTCTGGAACTCCAAAAAATTCAAACTAAATTGGTACATTTTCTCAATTTGTCTACCAATCATAAGCAAAAAGAATCAACTAAAAATCATGCTCCAGTAAAATCTGAAGACTACTTTAGCTAGCGCTAATGATTCTGTTTTTGACAGCAAGATCGTATATACTTCACACAAGTCCTACCAAAGGTTCTACTTGGCACAAACACTAAACCAAACATGAAACCACATCTAATCAGAGGCTAGATGCAATATTTATTCCCTAACAGCAAAAAAAACAAAAAACATAAAATTGGGTTGCCTCCCAACAAGCTCTTTCTTTATAGCCATTAAGATAGGTTTGATAATTCAATGATGCTCACATGAAAGATAAGAATTGAAGCACAAAGAGAGCATCATCTAGCATGTGAAAAGCACATCTAAGTCTAAGATACTTCCTATGCATAGGCATTTTATAAGCAAACAAATTATCAAGGCAAGCAAGATCAAGCATATGCAAGGAAGAAGAAAGAAACAATAGCAATCTCAACATAACGAGAGGTAAATTAGTAACATGAAAATTTATACAACCATATTTCCCTCTCTCATAATAATTGCATGTAGGATCATGATCAAATTCAACAAAATATCTATCACATAACATATTTTCAACACGATCCACATGCATGCGAAGTTGACACTCTTCCAAAATGGTGGGATCTAAAGTTGACAATCTTCCAAACCCACTTTCAATATTATTGCAAACATTATTATCAATCTCATATTCATCATGGGGATTAAATTTATTTTCAAGATCATAATAAGAATCACCCCAATCATGATCATTCAACAAATAGTAGTCATAGAAAAACTAGCATCCCCAAGCTTAGGGTTTTGCATATCATTAGCACAAATGACATCAAGAGAATTTATAACAGCGTCATTGCAATCATGCTTTTCATCGAAGGAACTAACAAGTATGGGTGCAATAGCAACGATCTCATATTTAACATAGGGAACTATAGCAAATTCTTCTTCATAAATATTGGCATAATGTCCACAAGAATAGCAAGCATCATGTTCATCAAGAGATATTTCAATCAAATCATCGGAATCATAATTATCTATAGATTCATGCATATCATTATTTTCCTTCAAGGTAGCGGTCATTCCTTCAATAAATTCTTTGATATTAGCATTATGAGCATAGTTTTCATAGCAATATTTAAGTATGTCAAAATTTTCGGATTCATAGAGAGTAATATCATACTTTTCAATCAAATAAGCAACTTCATAAGCACCCTTAAAAGCAACGAATTCTTCAATTCGTTCGATATCATAGTAACTATAAACACCCTTTGCATAAGAAGATAAGATTTCATTATCATTAAACTCACATAGGTAGGGGAGGTGTTTTTCAGGGTTCTTAGAGCAACAAGTAAAATCACAGATTTCACAAAGATTCCCAGCATAACACAGCAATCTGTTTATCTGATCCCATAAGAGTATCCCCTTTTCAGACAAACGGTGACGCACAAAATGAGCATGCTCATCTAAAGATTTCCCATCAACTAGGCTAGTTGGGGTTTCAGCACGAGCGCATAAGGATCGAAGATGATCCAAGTAGAACACCTTAAGATGATCCGTAACAATAGATTTTTAGCAAGCAAAGATGCAAGCACATAGAAGGCACATAGCACACAAGCAAACGAGAGGCAAGCGAACGATAAACACACGGCGGAAGAAGGGCGAATAAAACGACAAGGGTGAAGTGGGGGAGAGGAAAACGAGAGGCAAATAAATGTAATGCGAAGGATAAGAGTTTGTGATAGGTACTTGGTATATGACTTTTGCGTAAGTCTCCCCGGCAACGGCGCCATAAATTCTTCTTGCTACCTCTTGAGCTTGCGTTGTATTCCCTCAAAGAGGAAAGGGAGATGCAACACAGTAGCGTAAGTATTTCCCTCAGTTTTTGAGAACCAAGGTATCAATCCAGTAGGAGACCACGCGCGAGTCCCTCGCACCTGCACAAACAAATAAGAACTTCGCAGCCAACGTGATAAGGGGTTGTCAATCCCTTTACAGTCACTTACGAGAGTGAGATCAGATAGAGATGATAGTTTATATCTTTGGTATTGTTGGTTAAATGAAACAGCAAATAAAAGCAAGAAAGTAAAGTAGATGTACATTGATATGTTGGGAATAGACCCGGGGGCCATAGTTTTCTCTAGTGGCTTCTCTCATGATAGCGGTATTCTATGGCGGGTAAACAAATTACTGTCGAGCAATTGAAAGAAAAGCGAATAATTATGAGACTATCTAGGCATGATCATTGTATATAGGCATCACGTCCGAGACAAGTAGACCGACTCCTGCCTGCATCTACTACTATTACTCCACACATCGACCGCTATCCAACATGCATCTAGTGTATTGAGTTCATACGAACAGAGTAACGCTTTAAGCAAGATGACATGATGTAGAGGGATAAACTCAAGCAATACGATGTAAACCCCATATTTTTATCCTCGATGGCAACAATACAATACGTGCCTTGCTGCCCCTACTGTCACTGGGAAAGAACACCGCAAGATTGAACCCAAAGCCAAGCACTTCTCCCATTGCAAGAACTATAGATCTAGTAGGCCAAACCAAACCAATAATTCAAAGAGACTTGCAAGGATATTATGAGCACACATAAAAAGTTCAGAGAAGAACCAAATATCTTTCATAGATAACCTTGATCATAAACTCACAATTCATCGGATCTCGACAAACACACCGTAAAAAGAGATTACATCGAATAGATCTCCTCGAAGACTGAGGAGAACTTTGTATTGAGATCCAGAGAGAGAGAAGAAGCTATCTAGATACTAGCTATGGATCCGAAG
Organism: Secale cereale; assembly: GCA_902687465.1. Taxonomy (NCBI): domain Eukaryota; kingdom Viridiplantae; phylum Streptophyta; class Magnoliopsida; order Poales; family Poaceae; genus Secale; species Secale cereale. The sequence goes on along the minus strand of LR738715.1, from coordinate 658,084,452 downwards.
GTCTGTGTTAAACTACTCACAACTCATGGTGAGGGCGATGATGATGATGATGAAGGCCTCCGTGATGGATCCCCCTCCCGGAACAGGCTCCAAGATGGGATCTCCACGGGAACAGAAGCTACAGCGGTGGAATTAGGGTTTTCTCTCTACATATGGAGTTTCTTGGGTACGTAGGTATATATAGGAATAAGGAGGACACCGGGGGCCGTGTGGGCCAGCCTCGAGGCAGGGGGGTGCGCCCTGGGAAGGGGGTGCGCCCCCACCCTCGAGGGCTGGCCCTTCGTCCCCTGACTTGGTCCCGAAGATCCCCGCGCGTGAGTTCCTCCAAAAATATCTCTCGCGAAGGTTTCATTCTGTTTGGACTCCGTTCGATATTCCTTTTCTACAAAACCCTGAAATAGGCAAAAAATAGCAATCTGGACTGGGCCTTTGGGTTAGTAGGTTAGTCCCAAAAATGATATAAAAGTGAATGATAAGGCCCATTAAACATCCAAGACTTCATAAATAATAGCATGGAACAATCAAAAATTATAGATACGTTGGAGACGTATCAGGCACCCCACAGGTGCAGCTCTGGCACATTGGGTGTCTTCTGGCCCATAAAAAATCTCCAAAAAGTTTTGCGGTGTGTGGACTCCATTTGATATTGATTTCCTGCGATGTAAAAAGCATGCAGAAATCAACAACTGGCACTTGGCACTATGCCAATAGGTTAGTACCAAAAAATGATATAAAATGACTATGAAATGATTGTAAAACATCCAAAATGATAATATAACAACATGGAAGAATAAAAAATTATAGATACGATGGAGCGTATCAGCATCCCCAAGCTTAATTCCTACTCGTCCTCGAGTAGGTAAATGATAAAAACAGAATTTTTTATATGAAATGTTGCCTATCATGTCATATCATATTCTTTGCTTTATAGCATGGACATTTGGACTTCTATATGGTTCAAAGCAATAGTCTAGTTTTGACATGAGATTTAAATACTCAAACATATCAACAAGCAACCATGTCTTTCAGAATATCAAATGCTAAAGAACGTTATCCCTACAAAATCATATAGTCTTGTCATGCTCCGTCTGATGATGCTACAGACCTAGGGTAGAGTCACAGGCCTGACCAGGATACCCCACCCAAGGTCACTACCCCAGAAGCTCAAAAGACTAACCGAAGGCAACAAGAACAGTCGACTGACACGACCCAAGAGTACATTCCACTCGACAGTACACCCCCGTTTAGACAACTCAACTTCACTCGACCCTTCCAAGACACTCGACCCATGAAGGTCAAAGGTCTCTTAGGACAGCAACGATCTAGCATTCACTCCACAACAATGAATGCCTTTATCACTCTTTAATACATGCGTTATCAGTAATGCCTGCCTTTATGTACATTGAACCCTTTGTAACGTGGGGCATGGCTGGGGTCCTGGCGCACTATATAAGCCACCCCCTCCTCCAGTACAAGGGTTCGCACCCCCTTTAACTCAAACACCCCTATACATATCAATCGACCGCCTCCGGGCACCGAGATGTAGGGCTTTTACTTCCTCCGAGAAGGGCCTGAACTCGTAAACACCTCCCGTACAATCTCACCATAGCTAGGGCCTTGCTTCCTCTTACGTACCCCTACTCGTACTGTCAGAGTTAGAACCATGACAGTTGGCACCCACCATGGCGCAGGGTGTCTTAGCGACTTCTGGTGAGGTCGCAAACTTTTCTCCAACCTCCTTCATCATGGTTTCCGGCGGTGGTCTGGTGTTGGGCCGCGAGATCCGACTCGGCGCGCTCGTCTTCATCATAGACGACTCCGCTTGGCTCCAGGAGGCCCCCCTCGACGTCAAGGCGTTGCCCGTCTGCGGGGCTGCGCACTTCCGTGCCAGTGCTTGCGGCGTCCTTCTCTAGCAGCCGTTGACTCAGTACCTGCCGGTTCCTTCATCATCCGTCGTCCCCGCTGGATGCCGCCGCAAGCGATTCGGTCGCTCACGGCTCCAGCGGTGGGTGAAACATGCAGTGGCCTGCCAGGCGGCCACAGCTCAAGTCGTGGCCATCGAGCCCGACGAGTACCTCTACGGGGCGGTCGATCCATCGATCGAGCTCACAGATTCGATTTCCGAGTGCGGGAGCAGCGATCCCGTGGCGGAAGTCCTCATGGTCGACTCATGCCGCAGTCCGCCAGGATTCCCTCGCGGTGGCGACGGCGGCAGCGGCAACGGTCATTCATTCGACCACGACAGGTACATTCCCCAACCCCTCACTGCCGAGCAGAGGGACGAGCTCTGCCGCCGCAATGAGGACGCACTCTTCACCCCCATCGTGGGAGATACTCCAGAGGCTCGGGCCCTGGAAGCCACGCGCCTGGCCACCGTGGCTGAGCGCACACGTCTGGAGAATATCCAGCGCGCACTCGACGAACGGGCCCGCCGATTGGTCCCCGAGTCAAGTCGACGGCCGCGGCAGTCGTTCCCGCGCGAGACTCAGGTGTTCCGTACGCCTGTCCAAAACCTCGAAGCCGCGGTCGCGGAATCAATTCAACCATCTCTGTCGGAGGCTGGGAGAGGCCTACAACAGATCCGGGCACTGCTCCGGACATCCGGTGAGCAGAACGCGGTTGTTTCTCAGTCGCGCAACAGGATTCACAGCAGATCGGTGGTTGCAGACACCGTTTGGTCAGCTCACAGTCCAAGATCGCCCCCGAGGCGTGAGGATCGTGGTCCCCGTCAAGACCGGCTGGGTTAGAATGATGAGCAGTATGACCGTCGACCCGGTCACCACGATCGCCGTTGAGTGCCTACGCCTCCTACGGGAAGCAGATCATTCTGGCCCAGGCGACATGAGGGCAGGCGCTTACGCCATGGCGAGCGAAGAATTCCCCCAGATCCCCGGAGGCCCGGCTTCGATGCAAGGTTTATCCTTGTGCAGGGGCTGGTCGACAGGAACAGAGCGTTCAGAGAAGAGCAAGGCAGAGACCGTCCGAGTGGAAGCCGAGCATTCATCTCTGGACCCGAGTGCTTTAGCAGTGCCATCAGGGCCGCTGAGATCCTCCGAAACTTTAGGTTGGCGGCGGGAGTAAATAAGTTCACCGGTGAGTCAAAACCAGACACCTGGCTCGAGGATTACCGAGTGGCTGTGCAGATCGGAGGTGGCAACAACGACGTATCCATGAAACACCTTCCTCTGATGCTGGGCGGCTCGACTCGGGCGTGGCTGAATCAGTTGGTCCCTGGGAGCATATACAGTTGGGAAGAGCTGGCCCGAGTGTTTATTCGAACCTTCGAAGGTACCTGCAAACGGCCCGCAGGGCTCGTGGAGTTGCAGCATTGCGTACAGAAGCTGAATGAAACCTTGAGGGATTACATACAAAGATGGACCACCTTACACCACACAGTGGAGAATGTGTTCGAACACCAAGCAGTCTGCGCCTTCAAGGAGGGCGTACGATACCGAGAGCTGAATCTGAAGTTTGGTCGAATGAGAGATATATCCCTGTCCCGGATGATGGAGATAGCTAGTCGGTATGCTAACGGCGAAGAAGCCGATCGACTCCGCAGTGGCAAGAAACCAGTCGGACAAGATGATCAGAACTCCAATCGGAAACCCAAGCGCAAAGTCGAGCCAGCCGCTCAGGGCGAATCCGCAGTTGTTAACCAAGGGAAGGGCAAAGGAAAGCCCAAGGGGCCTTGGGTCCCCAAGAAAGTGAAAGATCAAGCTGGGAATGATGTACTCGACCAGCCGTGCCCTATCCACACAAAGAAAGACGAAGAGGCGAACTTGGTTTATCCCAAGCACACCACTCGACAGTGCCGGCTCCTGATCCAGAGCTTCCAGAAAGGGCAGTCGACTGAGAAGGAAAAGGAATCAGAGGAGACCGAGGACAAAGAAGGGGATGGAGGTTACCCCCAGATTAACTCTACCCTGATGATTTTTGTTGGCGTTGAAAGCAAGAGTCAAATGAAAGTGATCAACAGAGAAGTCAGCATGGTTGCCCCGACAACAACCACGTATCTGAAGTGGTCCAAGACCCCCATCACATTCGACCAGTCCGATCACCCTGCGCACATCGCTACCCCTGGGCAGCAGGCGCTGGTGGTTGACCCAGTGGTCGAAGGCACGTGTTTGACCAGGGTCCTAATGGATGGTGGAAGTGGCTTGAATATTCTGTATGCTGAAACCCTCCGTGGGATGGGCATTCCGATGTCCAAGCTGAGCGAAAGGAACGTGAGGTTTCACGGGGTCATCCCCGGGAAGAAGGCCGACTCACTTGGCCAAATCTCACTCGACGTAGTCTTTGGCGACTCAAAGAATTACCGCAAAGAGAAGCTTACATTTGAAGTAGTGGACTTCAAAAACACTTATCATGCCATTCTGGGTAGGCCCACCTATGCCAGATTCATGGCTCGACCGTGTTATGTATACCTCAAGCTGAAAATGCCGGGTCCAGACGACGTTATAACCGTCATGGGGAACCGTCAGAAAGCGGAAGAATGCTTCCAGAAAGGCTAGAAGATCGCTGACGAGCAGATGGCAGCAGTAGAGATGGAGGAGTACCAGAAGAACGTGGATCCGAGTGATTTGCTGCGGGCCAAGAAGCCGGCTTCTGAGTCAGCTTTTCAGTCAGCTGGGGAGACGAAGCCCGTACACATTCACCCCACCGACCCCAATGCAGCGCTGACCCACATCTCAACTACACTCGACAACAAATAGGAAGACGCGCTCATCCAGTTACTCCGTGAGAACAGGGACATCTTCACATGGAAACCATCTGACATGCCAGGTGTACCCAGGGGACTGGCTGAGCACCGTTTGCTAGTCGACCCAAAAGTGAAGCCCGTAAAGGAACATCTCCGTCAGTCCGCAACGGAGAAGAGAAAGGCAATTGGCGAAGAGGTGGCTTGGCTTCTGGCAGCTGAGTTCATCCGCGAGATCTACCACTCCGAGTGGCTCGCCAATGTGGTCATGATCCCCAAGAAGGACAAGTCTCTCCGCATGTGCTTCGATTTCAAGCATATCAATCGAGCCTGCCCGAAGGATCATTTTCCTCTCCCCCGCATCGATCAGATAGTCGACTCGACTGCGGGATGCGAGCGTTTGTCCTTTCTGGATGCGTATTCCGGGTATCACCAGATCCTACTGTTTGGACCCGATGAAATCAAGACAGCTTTCATCACCCCATTCGGGTGTTTCTGTTATGTCACCATGCCTTTCGGTCTCAAGAATGCCGGCGCTACCTTCATGCGCATGATTCAAAAGTGCCTGCTGAAACAAATCAGTCGGAACATTGAAGCATACATTGCTGACTGACCTCGCTGAGACATTCGCAAATTTGAGAAGCTATGATATCAAGCTCAATCCGTCGAAGTGTACATTTGGAGTTCCGGGCGGCAAGTTACTCGGTTTCCTTGTTTCTGAACGGGGAATCGACGCCAACCCAGAAAAGGTCGGTGCAATCCTCCGAATGAAATTCCCCGAGCGTGTACACGATGTCCAGAAGCTAACTAGTTGCTTGGCCGCATTGAGTCGATTCATTTCTCGTCTCGGTGATAAGGCATTACCTCTCTACCGACTGATGAAGAAATCCGAAAAGTTCGAGTGGAATTCTGAAGCTGAAGCAGCGTTTGAAGAGCTCAAAGCTCTGCTGTCCACCCAGCCGGTGCTTGCTGTCCCAGTCAACAAATAGCCTCTCTTACTGTACATTGCAGCCACCGGACAAGTTGTCAGCACTGTACTCACGGTCGAGCGGGAAGAAGAAGGCAAGGCCTACAAAGTCCAATGCCCAATCTATTAAATTTCCGAAGTATTGACCCCCTCCAAGCAAAGATACCCGTATTACCAGAAGCTTGTGTATGGGGTCTACTTGACTGCAAAGAAAGTTGCCCATTACTTCTCGGATCATACAATCTCAATCGTCAACGACGCCCCACTATCGGAAATCCTGAACAACCGAGACGCAACCAGTCTAGTGCCAAAATGGGTGATTGAACTCCTTCCGCTAGATATCAAGTTTGAAGCGAAGAAAGCTATCAAGTCTGAGGCAATAGCAGATTTTGTGGCCAAGTGGATCGAACAAGAGCTGCCGACTCAGGTTCAGTCGGACCACTGGACTTTGATGGATCCAAGATGTTGAACGGATCCGGTGCAGGCGTGGTTCTGGTATCTCCCAGGGGCGACAAGCTCAGTTACGTCCTTCATATCCACTTTGACTCATCGAACAACGAAGCTGAATACAAAGCACTTTTGTACGGATTGTGTATGACCATCTCACTCGACGTCCGTCGCCTGATGGTCTACGGCGATTCAGACTTAGTGGTGAACCAGGTAATGATGGAGTGGGACGTCAGAAGCCCGGGAATGACCAGTTATTGCAGTGCAGTGTGAAAGCCTGAAAAAAAGTTCGAGGGTTTAGAGCTCCATCACGTGCCCAGAGCCAAGAATCAGCTTGCTGACGATCTCGCAAAGATAGGGTCCACTAGAAAGCCTATACCCAAGAATGTATTTTTGGAGCATCTGCACACCCCCTCAGTCAAAGAAGACCCCTTCACGGAGGAACCCCCACAGCCAGTCAGTGCGTTTGATCCGACTGAAGCCGAAGTACCTGCAGTGGTCGACCTGATCATGGAGATTTTGGTGATCACGCCCGACTGGACTGTGCCATACATAGCGTATCTACTCAGGCAAGAACTCCTAGAGGATGAAGAAGAAGCGCGCCAGATTGTCCGTTGGTCCAAGGCTTTTACCGTCATTCAGGGCCAACTCTACATGGAGAGTGTCACAGGAGTCGCTGAACGCTGCATCGCCCCAGAGGAGGGTCGACTGATTCTGAATGAAATTCGCTTGGGGACTTGTGGCCACCACGCTTCCTCTCGGACTATAGTGGCCAAGGCATATCGAGCTAGATTTTATTGGCCCCGAGCTAACGAGATGGCTAAGGATATCGTGGACAAGTGCGAAGGCTGCTAGTTCTACTCCAACATGTCTCATAAGCCGGCGTCTGCCCTGAAGACCATTCCGTTAGTTTGGCCCTTTGCTGTTTGGGGTTTGGACATGGTCGGCCCCTTCAAAACTAGCAGAAGCGGATTCACTCACCTGCTCGTAGCAGTCGACAAGTTCACCAAGTGGATCGAAGCAAAGCCCATCAAGAATCTCGGTTCGAGCACCGCCATCAGCTTCGTTAGGGGACTGATATTCAGATATGGAGTCCCCCACAACATCATCACGAATAATGGCTCCAACTTTGACTCGGATGAATTCAAAGCTTTCTGTTCCTCCCAAGGAACACGAGTCGACTACGCCTCCGTAGCGCATCCGCAGTCGAATGGACAAGCAGAAATAGCGAATGGTTTGATCATCCAAGGCCTGAAGCCGCGGCTTATGCGTGACCTCAAGCATGCCGCCGGAGCTTGGGTGACCGAACTACCGTCTGTCTTATGGGGCCTGAGGACAACTCTGAACCGTTCGACTGATCGTACCCCTTTCTTCATGGTCTATGGAGCTGAAGCCGTGCTGCCAAGTGATTTGTTGCACAATGCCCCCAGAGTGGAACTCTTCTCCGAAGCCGAGGCAGAGCAAGCCCGTCAAGATGCAGTCGACCTCTTGGAGGAAGAACGAGAGATGGCTCTGATCTGATCGACCATCTATCAACAGGACCTGCGATGATTCCATGCTCGCAACGTCCGAAGCCGAGCATTTTAGGAAGGAGACCTTGTTCTTCGAGTGCATCAGAAACGACCACACAAGCTTGCCCCGGCTTGGGAAGTCCCCTTCATCATTACCAAGGTACTGCACAATGGAGCGTATCACCTCTACAACGTCGCCAAGAAGAGAGATGAACCTCTTCATGGAACGCGGACCTGCTCCGCCGCTTCTATACTTAAAGCACTTGAACAGTCGAGTTGTAATAAACATTTTCCAGTTCGTTTCAAAGACAAGTTCACAGTAATTACTTAATGATTGTTGGTTTCTAAGATGCTGGTCCTCAAATCCCCCAGTGGGTGCTTAGCCGCGTACCCGATTCGCCTAAGTTACAAAAACTACTCCGAGTGAAGAGCAACCCTCTCACTTGAGGGCTTAGCCGCAAACCCGATTCGCCTAAGTTATAAAAACTACTCCGAGTGAAGAGCAACCCTCTCACTCGGGGGCTTAGCTGCGACCCTGTAATTGCCTAAGTTACAAAAACTACTCCGAGTGAAGAGCAACCCTCTCACTCGGGGGCTTAGCTGCGGTCCTCCGAGCTACGCCACAAGTACAACATGGCTTTGTCTTCCGAGCTCCGCCACAAGTACAACATAGCTC
>LR738715.1:658049493-658075849 GCA_902687465.1 Secale cereale | reverse complement strand
CAATGTGGCTCTGTCTTCCGAGCTTCGCCACAATTACAACGTAGCTCGTAATCTCCTAAGTTACTAAAACTACTCCGAGTGAAGAGCAATCCTCTCACTCGGATGCTTAGCTGCGATCCTCCGAGCTGCGCCACAAGTACGACGTGGCTCTGTCTTTCGAGCTTCGCCACAAGTACAACGTAGCTCGTAATCGCCTGAGTTACAAAAATACTACGAGTGAAGAGTAACCCTCTCACTCGGGGGCTTAGCTGCGGTCCTCCGAGATACACCACAAGTGCAACGTCACCATCAAGTGGTTCAACCATCAGAGCCATGATGCAGAAATGACGTCGACTCAAAATCCAAAAGACCAGAAAGAGTCGGAAGCAAGACAAGCAAATGCAAAAGGAATCAAATCCAGATAAAGCCCCGCAAGATTCGGGCAGGAGTACTTGGGCATCGAGCCCATGAGAGTTTAACAGTTACAGGATCACTCGGCATTCCGATGCAAATTAAATCAAAGTATCAAAGTTTATTCGCTCCCCAGAAGGAGGTGGGCTCGCACGCGCAACGAACTCATCCAAGTCGATCCCGTCGGCGATGCGGGTAGCAGCCTCCAAGAAAGTCTCCATGAACGACTGGAACTGGAGCTCCTTCGTGTTGGCGACCTTGAGCGCAGCTAGCCTCTTCTGCTTCACCTCCTTGCAGTGCACCCGAACCAGAGACAGTGCTACATAGGCTCCACAACGGGCAGATGACTTTTTCCCCTCCTGGACTCGACTGGGGATCTCATTGAGTCGAGTCATCAGGGACTCGAGGTCGTTCTCTTGCACGACTCTCCTCTAGAGTGCAGCGTCGATCTAGGACATCACTGCTTTCAGTCGACCAAGATAGCCTATGGCACTGGTAAGGCGTGACTCCAACCTCAAGATGTCCATAGCAGCTTCATCCTTGACAATAGAATTGGCGGGGTCCAGACCAGTCTCGATCCGCCCAGTCTCCTCCCCGAAGTCGCGGCAGAACTTTGCGCACAAGAGGACACGACAAGTTAGCAAGCAAGTTATGAGTCGACCACCTTGACTCAGTCCAAGCGAAAGAGGTATACCTTCAAGCACAAGATACCACTTTTTGGTGAGTTCACACAGATAAGCCTCCAGCTCGTTCTTCATCTGGAAGAGGCCCTCGTACTTCTCATTCAGTGTGATCTTAGCCCCCTTCAGTCGAGTCACTTCCTGGTTGGTTGCATCGAGAGAGCCCTTCAGCCTGGTGATCTCTACATCGAGTGTGCCGACTGAAGACAGCTTCTGCTCCGCTAGTTCAGTGTTCTTTTGCACCCTCTGATGTGCTGCCGCCAGAACAAGGTCCTTGTGCTCCAGGGCTGCCTTCATTTGATCTACAAGAGACGTTACTAGACAGATGAACATAAGGATTCACATGACATATTTATCGAAGATCAGTCGACAAGTTGTTCACTTTAATTACCAGCCGCTTCGTCCTGAGTCTTCTTCAAATGGTCCCGAGCCAGTTGCAAGTCAAGATTGAGCTGGACCTGCTTCTTCTCAAGATCCGCAAACTTGGCTCCGAACTCACAAGATCTCTGCATCGACACAACAAATCAGAATTCTAAGACTACAGTCGAGTCAAACACTCAACCGCAGTCTCGGGGACTACACCCAGTGGGTGCATTGAGCGTGCCCCCACTGGTTCTCACTCGGCCAGATCAGTCTGACCAGAGCTCAAAAAAATGTTCTGTTCTCAGACCATGGCCGACTACCAGCAGTCGACCACGGTCTCGGGGACTACACCCAGAGGGTGCACTAAGCGTGCCCCCACTGGTTCTCACTCGACCAGATCAGTTTGACAGGTTCGAAACAAATGAACAAGACAGATTCTAAAGACCACGGTCGACTAACTTTACTCAACCATGGCCTCGGGGACTACACCCATTGGGCGCACCGAACGTGACCCAAGTGGTACTATCGGTTGGACTACAAAAGCTAAAGCTACAAGAGAAGGCACCCAGTGGGTGTGGGTGTGACATCATCTCACGAACAAGGTAGTAAATTTTTCAAATTGAAGACCACATCAATACAGCAAATCAGTCGGAACAGACAAACTTGGACATTGGTCCGAAGAGCTGAGCTATAGTTGTAAGCAGCCATGCTAGCCTCATACGCCGCCTTCGTCCTCTCCATCATCAACACTGCCTGACGAACGACTTCTTGGGCCGCGCCCACGGGGTCCTCCGGGACGTGATGGGTGGAGAAGAGAACGGACGGCGGAGCAGGCGCTGGGTCGATGGCCGAATCAGTCGACGAAGAGGGGCGGATAGTCGACACAGGGACTGCGAAGGAGACCGTGGTCAGGGTCACGTCCCCCTGCTGCTGGGCCTCAGAGCCAGAGGGTGCCTTCCGGCCCCTCCTTCCTGTGCCTCGTCGAGTCACTCCCGCGCGCTCCTCATCGTCGTCATCGTCGTCATCTGGGAGCTCTATGACATGGCGCGGCACTTCATAAGACAACCACGAAGTTCAGTCGACCGTTAGTTCAAACAGACAAAAAGCAAAGTGCGATCTACAACCCGCACCTACCCGAGACGTAGCAGCATCAGCGGTCTCCTCGTCGTCTCGACCCTTGTCGATATCCATCGAGGTCGCAGAAGTAGCAGCACTGAAGATTTCATTGAAAGTGAGTCGACGAAGACAAAGTTGATCTCCGAAGAGCGGAGAGAAATGAAGCAGAGCACCACTTACGTGGAGGCGATTAGGACGTCCACCTTGATCTTGGGCAGGGCCTTCCGAGGCTTGACGACGACGACCTTAGGCTGCTTTGGTGCCTTTTCAATCGGATCGGGAGTGGCCGTGCTAGTCCTCTTCTGCACTCGGGAGCTGGAGGGGCCCGCCCTGGAGTGCACGTCCTCTGGGTCGTGCTTTTCCTTGGAGCACTTTTCACCGCGGGGAGGTGACTCGACCTCCTCGCCGCTGCTGGAGTCTTCGCTCTCCTCTACAGTCTCCTCGTTGGACTTCCACTCGGAAGCCTCGCCCGCACCTTCTTCGCCCTCCTAGACATGATCCCCGTTGGGCACCGAAAACATTTCTGTATAGATCTGCGGAAAAGAAGATTAATCAAACATCAGTCGGATTCATCAGACAGCCGCAAACAAGAAACACGAAAATCACTCGGAAGTCAAGGCCAGACATTTTCAGGTAGGTGGTCGGTGTCGGATGGGGGAACTCTTCCGAGCCCCCTGGGGTTGTCCTTGTTCCCCGTGATGCACTTCAGACACTGCGCCACCGTCTTCACCGCGGCCTCCTCTGGGTGGACCCGAGACGAGTCGTCGATGCCGGAGTACAGCCACATTGGATGGTCTCGAGCTTGGAGAGGCTGGATCCTCCTCATAAGGAACACCTCAAGCATATCCAACCCCGTAACCCCGTCGCGGACCAACTGGACCACCCGCTCCACCAGCATGTCTACCTCCACCCTCTCAGTCCGACTCACAAACAACGACGGTGGCTGGCTGACTCGACCAAAAGAAAAGGGAGGAAGCCCAGTCGACTGACAAGGAGTCGGAACGTCCCTATAGTAGAACCAAGTCGACTGCCAGCCCCAAACCGACTCTGGAAGGATCATAGCAGGAAAAGCACTCCTATTTCTAAGCTGGATACCCAGTCCGCGGGACATCTGGATGACGTGCGTCTTTTCATCGCTCGGATTCGCTTTCTTGATGGTTTGAGAACGACAAGAGAAGATGTGCTTGAACAAACCCCAGTGCGGTCGGCTGCCGAGGAAGTTCTCACACATCGAAATGAATGCGGCCAAGAAAGTGATGGAGTTGGGCGAGAAGTGGTGCAGCTGGGCGCCGTAAAAATCTAAGAAAGCATGGAAGAAAGGGTGCGGAGGCAAGGAGAAACCTCGGCCGACGTTGGTCGCGAGGAGAACGCACTCGCCCTCCCACGGCTGAGGCTCGAGGTCGCCCCCCGGCAACCGCCAGGAGTCGCGGCCGACCAGGCCCTCCTCCTCCAGCTCCTCCATGTCCTCCACCGTCATGGTGGACTTGATCCAGTCCCCCTGGATCCAGCCAGGTGGGAGCCCGGACCTCGACGACGACCCACCGCGGTTGGTCCGCTTCGCTTTCCCCGTTGCCGGCGCCTTCTTCAAGCGCTCCAGCGCCGCGGTCTTGTCCTTGCCCATGGCGATCAAGTCGGCGTTGGTCGAGGAGAGGGAGACAGAGGCAGAGGCGCGACGAGGGAATGGAGATGGAGAAATAGAGAATGGGCGCACAGTGCCCTCGCCTCGGACGTGGCGCGCATTTATAGCGCAGCGGTCGAGTGGCTGACTGGTGGCCCCGAGCTATCCCGTCAAATCCCGCAACAGGCGCACACGCGATATGTGGCGAAAAAGGAGGCGCGGAGATCGAGGCGCCCGGGCATATCCAGGCCGATTGCCGCGGCACGACCCGTCCCGCGCGCTTCCCCAAATTTCGAAATCCCGCAAGATCCGGAGACCAGAGAGGAGCCGATCCCGCCGAAAACTGCGCGCCCCAACAGCGCTCTGTGCCGCGCACAAGGTTCAGTCAACGGTCAACATGAACAAGTACACTCGACGGTTCCTAAATCGATTAAGGCGACCAAGTCGAGGTTGAAGAGTCGGCCTGGTTCACAAGCTCGAAGAAGATCGCCCTAGAGATGTCGAACTCGAGCTAAAGCCAACTTCAACACTCTCCTCTGCCCAAGCCTCAATCCATTCGGGGGCTACTGATGATGCTACAGACCTAGGGTAGGGTCACAGGCCTGACCAAGATACCCCACCCAAGGTCACTACCCCAAAAGCTCAAAAGACAAACCGAAGGCAACAAGAACAGTCGACTGACACGGCCCAAGAGGACATTCCACTCGACCGTACACCCCCGTTCAGACGACTCAACTTCACTCGACCCTTCCAAGACACTCGACCCATGAAGGTCAAAGGTCTCTTAGGATAGCAACGATCTGACATTCACTCCGCAATAATGAATGCCTTTATCACTCTTTACTACAAACGTTATCAGTAACACCTGCCTTTATGTACATTGAACCCTTTGTAACGTGGGGCATGGCTGGGGTCCTGGCGCACTATATAAGCCACTCCCTCCTCCAGTACAAGGGTTCGCACCCCATGTAACTCAAACACCCCTATACATATCAGTCCACCGCCTCCGAGCACCGAGACGTAGGGCTTTTACTTCCTCCGAGAAGGGCCTGAACTCGTAAACACCTCACATACAATCTCACCATAGCTAGGGCCTTGCCTCCTCTTACGTACCCCCTACTCGTACTGTCAGACTTAGAACCATGACACCGTCTTCCCAGCTCAAAGTATAAATCATGTACAACCCTAGTGTCAGCCAAGCAATTGGTTCATACTTTTTAACGCGCTTCAGCATTTTCAACTCTCACGCAATACATGAGTGCAAGCCATGGATATAGCAATATAGGTGTCGGTGTACAAAAAGAGGGGTACACTTTTTGTACACCTATGACTGTGCACGGGCAGTCTGAGCCACGGGCACCACCACACCAAGCATGGCAAGGGAGGTGAGCCGGGGTAAGATCGAAGCTTGATGGAGACTGGAGCAACGCCAAGAACAAGACCACAAAGAGCAAAGGGACGAAGCGGCTTCCCCCGGCAAGGTCCTTGCCGGGAGCCGGCTCTGGCAGCCCCGGCAAGACCCTTGACGCGGCAGCTTGCCCCGCGCCTACAGAGCGGATCACCCTTGAGTCCACCGCCCCCATGGGGCGAGGATTCGGGATATATCCCCGTGATGGCATGCAGATCTTTGTGAAGACATCCAAGATCAGATACAAGTTGAACATGAAGACCCTTGGCGGGATCCCAGCCAAGGAGAACTACAAGGCCCCCGGCAAGCACCTTGCCGGGGGTTACAGCAGGCGCCACGGCAGGACCCTTGCCGGGGCCCCGGCAAGGCCCTTGCCGAGGACACCCACAGGGCCACCATCAGGCCCGCACCAACCGGGTTCCACCGACCCACGCAGCTGCCTACCCGACCAACTGGACAGGCTCCTGCGTGGCAACCCACAGATCTTCGTGGAGACCCGCCGTTGCGCCACCTCAGCTGCCTGTCTGCCTACATGGCACCTCAGGCACCGCTGACCAGGGCGCTTGTCAACCCGAGGAGGAGCGGCGACGGACAAGACGGACGTCTCCCCTCGTTCCCGATAAAGCAAGGACACCTAAGATAAGCGCATTAAATGCGCCTTGTCCTGTAATGCGAGGGATAACCTCACATCACTGTACCCTTTCCACCTCATGTGTGCCACTGTGGTGACCCCTTTTTCCTATAAAAGGAGGCCCAAGGCGACCAGGAGGAGGATTCGGCTTTTTAGAACTCCTCACGACTCTCTTGGAGCTCCTCACTAGCTGAAGGACACAAACATATAATCCACCAAAGCAGGAGTAGGGTTTTACGCATCTTTGCGGCCCGAACCTGGGTAAAGGAACCGTGTCCTGACTGTTAGATCCGCTCTTCTCTCAACCCCGCGCCCCGCAACCGTAGTAGGGATTCTTGTGATTCCATAGGTGTCGATCCAAATACACCGACATCTTTGGCGCGCCAGGTAGGGGACGCAGTTGTGAGAATTGGCTTTGGCAGTCAGTTCAACGCCTCTTCATCGTCATGGAGCCCAAGAAGAAGACGACGGTGGCGGTTGGCCAGTCGGAAGCCGGACAGCCCGTCCCGACGCGGGCGAGCAGCGGACCGGCCGCGGAAAGAACCCGGGGCGCTGCTCGCGAACACCAACGCCGCCCTAGCAGTCGGAGTTTGGGAGGTGGCGATGCTTGTGCGCCTGGTAACGGGCCACACACAGCTAGTTCCAGAGATGGAACCCGGCCCTCCGCGGGTGGCGCGGGGCCTTCCAAGGTCGCTGCCGCATCACCCGAAGGCGACGCAAGGATCTCCAGAACTCCCACGCCGGCACCAACAGCGCGCTCTTCTCAAGCAGCGCGCGATGAACGGCGTCGTCACCCTGAAGGTCCCGGGCGTCGCCATGGGAAGAGCCCCGAGCGCCACTCCCGGGACGTAGAAGACTTGGCCGCCCGCCGAAGCACTGGTGGAGACGATAGACGACCGCGAGATCGTGATGGAGCTCCCCCTGACACCGGAGGCCACCAAGTCCATGGCCAAGCGAGTGACCTGCATGTCATACCCCAAAAGGAAGGCGAGAGTCTGCGCAAGTACATACAGAGATTCAGCCGGGTACAGTACAATATCCCCGATGTTCACCCTGCCGTCATCATCAGCGCGTTCCACCAGAACGTGCGCAACCGCAAGATGCGTGAAGAACTGGCGATGGCCAAGGTGAAGGATGTGGCGGAACTCTACGTTCTTGCCGACAGATGTGCCCGGGCTAAAGAGGGAAGGAAGTACCCTGGCGAAGGCGTCGGTGTGGAAACCGACTCTTCAGACGAGGATACTGCCGCCCCAGGGAAGAAGGGCCGGCACCGTAACACGAAGCGCAAGGGGAAGGCCGTGCTTGCCGTCGAGGGATCTGATGACACCGGCTCCACCAAGAAAACCAAGGCGGGTGACTCTGGCAAGGAAATTGATGGGTGTGTCGCCTGCTGGGCCTTGGCGGCTGTCAAGAAGCCAGGAAACTCCGGCAAGCGATACTGCAAGATCCATCGCACCAAAGGCCATGATCTCCAGGACTGGCACAAGGTTGAGCTCCTTGCCAAGAAGCAAATGGCTGAATACGAGAGGCGGGACAAGAAGAAGGGCCAAGACGGCGCTGAGGGGTCCAGCAAGAAGCGTGACGGCCAAGCAGGCCGTCGCAGCAAGGAGAAACAGTAGGAAAGGCCCGCCCGGGGCCGCGACATAAGACCTAAAGACGACGATCACGAAGAGGATGACGAGTCCGACGGCCAAGAGTTTCAGAAGGCTACGGACGCCATGTGCGTCGATGGTGGCGCCTCGCTGCATGCTTCTCACCGCCAGCTTAAATAGTGGGCGCGTGAGATTATTGCAGCGGAGCCATCGTCCGGTGCCCAAAAGCCGCTGAAATGGTCCAACACACCTATCATCTTTGATGCGAGGATCACCCTGATCGCACTACTACGGTCGGGTGTTTGCCATTGTTGGTTTCACCGACAATACGCAACCTCAAGGTGACGAAGATGCTAGTTGATGGCGGGGCGGGTCTGAACCTACTTTCGCCCACCGTGATCGAGAAGCTGCAAGTTCCTGATGGAGACCTCGAAGAGACGGGCACGTTTCAGGGGGTCAGCCCAGGGAGGAGTCAACCGAAGGGGAAAGTCACGCTGCCCGTGACTTTTGGAAGTGATCTGAACTACAAGACAGAGAGGACCGTGTTCGATGTTGCCAAGATCCCCCTGCCTTACAACGGGATCTGTCGTGGAATTGGCACGTCAGATGTCCGGTTTAGAGGACATAGGTGTGGAGCCATCGCGCGGGTTGGCTTGAAGAGGTTAAAGCACACAAATAACACAGAGGGTTTATACTAGTTCGGCCCCTTCGATGAAGGTAAAAGCCTACGTCTAGTTTGGTTTGGTATTGCTTGGGCGTCGATGTACAGGGAGCGGATTGCTTGCCTGTGTCTCGACGGGTTGTTGCCTGTCCTTGAACCGTCGCCGGGTCGTCCCTTTATATATGAGGCGATGCCCGGTCCGGTTTACAGAGTCCCGAGGCCGGCTCATAACCGTGTCCGCCTCGGTCTCTACTCTTTCTATCTTATACCTCAAGTTACATGATATGAGGGTTCATAAACCGCAAACTTTACACATGGGCCCTAAGCCTCTATGGGCCGTAACCTCCGGTTCATATTCTACTGGGCTTATGATAACACAACTATGCAAGAGTAATTCGGATCTCCCTAGCTGGTTTATACCTGCTAGTAATATCCCTGACATTAGGCCCCAGATTGATTTGAACTTGTTCATGTCAGTCTTCTAAGTCTTTGCATAAATTTCTTCTCTGCTTTGTAAACCGGCTATGATGTCATCTCCGGAAATTATCTCAATCTGTCGTGACATCACCTCCGCATTTATTGCTCACCTATGTTTGTTACCTTTGTTAAATGTTATCACGAAGATCGAGGCGACAACAGAATCTTTATCCAATCTCTGACCTCCTTAATTCCCACGCTTCCCGTTTCACCTCCTCGGCTTATAAATACCGCTGAAGCCTGTCTCTTTTCTTCCTTCTTCCATCGTCTTCCTCCGTCGCCCGAAGCTCCGCCGCCGCTCTTCGAGCCCGTCGCCGTCGTCGAGCTAGGCCGCTGCATCACCCTGAACCGTGTCCAGAGCACTTCACCGCCGTCCGCTTCTCCATTAGGTATTCCTTCTTCCTCACTATAAATCCCAATCTAGGGTTCCTCCATAGCTTCCGCCATGAAACTATGAAGCTCTGCTGTTCATCCCTGTGGGTTACCCTTACCGTAGATTCAAACCTTAGATTCGTTTTGAGTGCGCTCCTGCTCCGCGCTCCCACTTTTAGTTCCTCTAGCTTAATAGCTTAGATCTGATCTGTAGAAAACTTCCATAGTTCTTCCTGTATAAAACTTACCTATATTTCATCTTTTTCTTACATCTCAGATCCATTTTTACTTTAGCCTTCTGTGAAACGTGTTTCTTCGAATAGTAGATCTGTAGCTTACTTACCGGTTTAGCCAATCATATATTCCCTTCGACGGTCTAGATGTACACCTGTACCTTTTAATTGACGGTTTAGTTTCTGCCTTCTCTATCATCGCAATCCGGTAGTTATCTTACTCTCATATACTCCCGGGCTAGTAGTACCATTAGCCCCTTGTGTAAACCGGCAATTTAGATCCATAATCTTATAGAGTGCTCCGACTTAATTGTAGCAATTGGTAAACCGGATTTTGTATTATATCTTTTAGCATTTCCTTTAGTCAAGATGACTGCCAAGCAGTTCGTTGCTTGCAACTGGGCTCCTTCCCTTCGACGGGCTTTAGTCCTCCCGGTTCAAAATTCTTCCGGGATGTACTAGCCGCTTTCTAGCTCCATCCTCAGGACATAGGCCCAAATTCTATATCAAATGTCTGCAATTTTCAAGTCTTCTCAGAAGCATATCTTCAAGAAGAACCATCACTGGATCTGTTCAGAGATTTTTTCCATTTAAACCGGCGGACAGAGTTTTCTGACGGGCCGCATCAAGAACTGGGTGGCGTCAGCATTCAAAAGAGAAAGGATGTGACCTTTCCTCACGCTTCCCTTCACACGCACCCCAAGGAATGGAATCAATCGTGGTTCTACTGCATAGATACCTCACCTGAAGGGGAAAACCCACTGCCGGGTTACCGCACATATCGCCTTCCTGAAGATCATCCCCTGCCACAGCGCCTCAGTGCCCGGATCGAGCCCGGTTTGCCCCTCAGCTTTCTAAGCTTAGGGCCTTTATGGCCAACGGCTTAACCGGAGTAGACTTCGTTCGCTGTTGGCTTGCCTGGAGCATCCTTCCACTGAGCCGGCGCTCAGGCCTGATGTGTGAGTACACCGGTAAACCGGATGATCCACTGCGCCACATTGACGTAATACTTCCTCAAGAAGAAGTTGCTGAATCCGCAAAGAAAATGCTCAGCATCTCTCTTGAAGAGTGCAGCCGGACCGGTTTAGCTCCATTTTGTGTAAACAATAAACTGCCAGCAGTAAGTTCTTTCTGATCTTTTCTGCTTGTTCTAATTCGTCCATATCAAATATCTTCTATTTATTTTCTTTCTTCTGCACAGGCCAACGACCCCTTCTGGAAGAGGAAACCTCAAGACAAACCGGGCAAACAACCACGCCGGAAGACATATGTTGTCAAGAAGAAGAAGGCGGTTGCCCCCTCCGGTTCACGTCCTGAGGAAGATGATCCGGATTCCGAGGTATGAGTTGATCCTGATATATTGTAATCTCCCTTTATCCAAATTTATGTTAACAGTGCCTTTCCGCAGGATCTGGCTGAAGGAAGTAAAGCGGCAGACGTTGAGGTAATCTCTCTCTCTTCAGACTCAGAACCGCTGCCCCCCAAACCTCGCCGGGTGTCACACCCTGATTTTCATGTCACATTGCTTAAGCTAATTATCATGTTAAAATGTGGATTTACAAAAACTTTTGAAGTGTTTTTGGCTTTGCTTGATTGTTTTTCTGTCTGCTGTTTGCTAGTGCTCTAAAAATCAGATAAATCCTCCAACTCTTATACTTCATCTCCTTGATCCAAAACTTTCTCCCAATGATCATGCCATGTGAATAGAACAACATAGAATTTTCTTATAAAAATATTTTGGCCAAATAGTATTTTCTAAAATTAGTTTTCCAAAAACCCCTGAATCGAGGTTTGCACTGCAAGTACCTTATTAAGGTGTGAAAAATCTTTCAAAAAGTATATTTGAATCCTATTAGGTATAGGACTCCCAGAAACCACAAAATTATAATTTTAAAAGTTATTTTTATATTTTATTTAAAAGCTTTTTCTTAAGGCCAGAAATGGTCTTTAATAGGGAAAAATTATTTAATTATTTCAAAAATATTTGCCAAAATTCAGGGAGACTCATAGGACATATATTGTCCATATATAAGAGTTTCAACACATGGTCATGTTCAAAATATTGGACAAATCCTTCCAAAACCCTTTCTGGATATTTCAAGCTTTTGAAATATTTACAAAGGAAATATTCTCCAAAAATTCCAGGGAAATTCTATCATGTCATATGTGACATATTTGATGATCTTGCAAAGGCGCATGCCTTGAAGATCAAGAAAACATCATCTAATCCCCTCAAAACCATTTCTGTCCATTTTGAAGTTTGAGCAACTTTACATTGGCAAACTTGTCCAAATGCTCTCAAACTTGGTGCACATGCTAAAATGATGTAATTATGCATCTATGCCAAACGGCACAAGTTTTGGAGAAGCATAACTTGATCTAAGTGCCCCAAAACCATTTCTGTTCAAATTCAAATTTGAACAACTCTACATTGTCAACTATTTACCTGGGGCTTCAAACTTTGTGAGCATGATCATAACCCCAAATGATGATACTACACCAAGTGGTGCATCAAGGGGAGATGATTAGCTTAACTCAAACATGGTGAAACCATTTCTGTTGATTTCTAGGGTTCACCAAAGTTACATTGGCAACTTTGCCCAAATGAGCTCAAATTTGGTCGAAGGGCCTAATTGTGTGTGAAATTCCATCCTGTTGAGTCCCATGTCAATTGGAAGTCATTTGCTTTCCCAAAACCTGATCAAACACCTTCTGCCATTTTTCTTAAACCATTGTCTTGACCACTTTTACTATTTCACTTTACCTCAAATTCTTACCACAGCTTCTCCTAGTTCTATTCTACCTCCAGTAACTCTCCCCTGCCTCAGCTCAATCATTGGAGGGGGTAAAACCCCAATTTTCTCCTCTAGACAGCAGTTTTCACCTCCTCCTTCACCTCCCTCCTCATTCCAGTGGCTCCCCAGGGCATCCAGGACCATCACACAATTGTTTACTACCCCCTCGACCCCCTAGACATCTTTGGGCATGATGGACATGACCAGAGTGGTGAGGACACGGCCATGCCGTCCAAACGGGCGCTCTGGAGCGCGCTACAGTGCCCTGGCGCACTGTAGCCTCGCCCAACCAGGAGCCCCCGACCACCTCGGGCCTTTCCCTCGTGTCTCCCGAGGTGCCCTCGACGTCCGCGACCTGCAGGACTCTCGGCCCTATCCTCCCCTGCCCTCCTTCTCCCTCCGCGAGCTCGCCCGAGTGCGTCCATGGACGAAGCTCATGGTGCACCACGGCCGCGCCTATATAAGCTATCCTCTACTCTCCCTCTCGCCTCTGATCAACCCCCCTGCACCCCACGAACCTCCTAGACAAGCTACCTCTCCCCCTGGCACTCTCTTTCCCCCTCCATGGCCGGCGGCCCCTTCCACGACCATTTGGCCCTTCACCTCTTCGGGCCTCCCCCAACCTACCCTGGGCATCTGGATGGATGCGGCACCCCTCCCTGAGAACTCCGGTGTGCCGCACACCGCCGGAGGTGGCCGGAATCGCCGGCACGGGTGGCAGCCGGGCCTTGCTCCGACCTCGCCCGCGCACGCGCGAGGGAGGTGCTGTCTCTCCCCTGACTCCTCCTTCGGGCGCGGCCGAGCCGCGCGGCACTGCTCCCGTCTCCGGCCGGCGCAGGCTGGCGGTGTGGCTCTGGCGGCCAGCGAGGCCGAGCCTCCCCTACCCCTCCCGTTGAGAGGAGGCGACGGCGGACGTGGGGGACGACCTGCGGCTGGGCCCCGCAGGTCAGCGACCCCGCCTGCCGCCACGTAGTTTAAGTGGAGGCGGGACGACAGGGAACCGCTTTCCCAGTGCGAAAGCGCAACCTACGAAGGCGCCTCCGACGTCACCACCCCCCCTGTGCACGCGGCTGAGCCATGGGCCGACCCAGTTTCTATGCGGCCATCCTCCGCCCAGTGTGCAACATAAGGGTATAAGCCCTTTCTCCTTCCCTTTCTCTTTTTCTGTATAATTCAAAAATACTTAAACAATTCATTGAACTTCAAAATTTGGAGATTCAAATTTCCAGTGACTACATAAATCATGCTCTATCACATGGTGCAACATGCACATTTTTCCAGAATCATTTCCTTCACAAATAATTATCAAATGCCATTATTTCATTTTCTGTGATGAACTTTAGAAAATCACAGAGAGCTCAATTTTGATCCAAATGCAGTGGTTCAAATTCCTAGGTGCTTGTCATATCCAAACTTAGTTTTGGAACATTTTTATTAATACTTTCTGTGCCCCACCAAATAATGAGCCATTTCTTCATATTTATCAACTTTGCAAAATCCTAGAAAATTCATTTGAATTCCAAATCCATTGAAACCAACTCCTAGATGCTTCTAAAATCATGACTTGTTGATGGGTGCCTCTACTCATCATTCAAGAATATATTTCTGTACACCTCTTTCAAATCCATAAAACCCTCGATTCCATCATATTGCAATGTGCCAAACCATCCATTGATCATACCCCAATGAAACCACCTTGGTTATTTCTCATATGACCAGAGGTATCCTAGAAAAGTCCAACTCCTATTTTTAGAGCACTTTTATTTTTGCTTTGATTGTGTTGCTTATTATGATTGTTTCCATCGTTAGTTGACGAAATAAACGGAGTACTCGGAGTTGGACCAGAAGGTTTGAAGACTCGGAAGGATAAGGCAAGCAGCCCTTTGACCATGTTCGGGAAACCTTTTTATGCATGTCTCATAGCACCTTATTATCAATGCATCGGAATCATGTTGAGGTGGAGACCGCTTTGGTTGCTACCTTTGTTACTTTACTATTTAAACTTGCATCAAACATGACCCTACCTTCCTATGAGGGTTATGTGGGTGGGAGTAGTTGGCTACGCAAAATGGGTCAGGGTTATGCATTGAGTGAAACAAGTGTGGTAAGACATACTTGCAGATCACCCAGTGGGTGCCACTAATGCCCCTGGGAGTTGATGAGGAACTAGGGCACTACTTGGTGAAGAAGTAGTGTACCGAGGCTTGGTGAAAGTGTTGTTTACAGAGATGGATTAGATTTATGTGTGACTACCGTCCCAACCAAACATGCGCAACCACTCTACCCTTATACGGGAAAGGGCATTATTGATTACCTAGGTTGATACTAGCATGGTGCCCGCATTACTAGTGACGGGGGTGACATGAGGTCACTCTCGGGACGGGGTCGTTCTTAGATAGGCGGCCATGACTGTTTTCACAGGGCACCGAACACACCGTTGGTACCCCGTGTCAGTGGTATGAGATGAATATGGGAGCAAGGCTCCACAATCTTTAAGATGTGAAATGTTTGGCACGGGGCTGTTACCAATCGAGTGGACTCTGTGTTAGTGTCGTCTAGGGAAAGGTAGTGATCGGGTGCTTACCCCGGGTACTTGAGGTACTGCGGGTCGTGGATGTCATGGAAGTTCCCCGGATCTTGTGGGTAAAGTGCGCAACCTCTATAGAGGGTCAAACTATTCGAATAGCCGTGTCCGCGGTCAAGGACAGTTGGGTGGTGCTACTTAGACTATGTCCATAAGTTTCTGGAAAACAACACGGTTCAGAGATATTGATGATGTGATTCTTGAGGAAGTCACAATGAGCTTGAGCAGAGTTGATTACAACTCTTTCTCGATAATGATGTCTGTAACCTCCTGATACTTGTTGCAGACACATGCATGTCCATGTTATATGTTGATCATACTTGCATTTGAAAAACTAGCTTTCCGCAAAACTGCCAATTTAGCAGTAGAGCTTTGCATAACTATTCTGTCATCGCACTTGGGTTGCTTGCGAGTACATTCAAAGTACTCATTGGCTTGCCACTGGTTATTTTATTGGCCAGGCATGAGTGAACAGGATTTGATGAAGATTTCTTGGTGACGAGCATGCGAGCTAGGATGCTTCCCAGTCAGAATGCCTGTAGGGTTAAGGCAGATGGCATGGGTCCATGTTGTTATTGAAGATTTCCGCTGCAACGGTATACTCAAGACTTGACCATTATGGTCCTATTTGTGTAATACGGTATGTATGGATGTAAGACTCTTGTTATTCAGCTTTTGTGTGTTCAGTGAGCATTGATCTCTGGGATCACTGTACACGTGCATTCGGTGATCTCGACTTATGAGTCAGGGTCCCCACAGAGCTGGTATCAGAGCCATCCTGACTGTAGGAAGCCTTAGTTAGCATGGTCGTTAGTTAGGGTAAAAATATTTTAAAAACTATTACTAGTTTTCAAAACTATCTATACTTCTCTTCCCTTCTCAGCTTTTTCGAAAAACTAGGCCATACCTAATCTCTTCCCCCTTCAAAACTTTGGTCGTTAGAACCTCTATGCCGTGACCACCGGATTTTCTGTAATCCTTGTGGAGTGCACCTTGCCAAACACTCACTCACCACTTCTGCATGCAAGATTGGCGACACCACAACAAGACCATACCAACAGAAATTACATCCTCGATGGATGAGGACATGAAGACCCAGAAGAAGTTGACACCCTTGACAGTGCCCCAAGAAGATGCAACATTGGCTTATGATGACCAGGGTATAGGTTATGCAAAATCATGATATACATCGCTAATAGAGTAATCCTGTCACTACAGTTGTTGTATCGGCAATCCCCGATGGATGAGAACCTTGCCATTTGGTCCGCCTCACTATAGTAAGCAGGAAAACGGTTCTCTTCATCCCCCGCTCTTGGTGTCGATGTTGTCACCAACGAAACCGACATGTTGGACCTCTATTATGCCTTGTTATTGTCATTGCATACGGATTGCCCACCTGGTACCCTTGACGTCCCAGAAGGCACAAGGGGTCGTCATGATTAAAGAGACAAGAAAAGACCAAGCCAACGCTAGCTACAAGGAGGCACCTTCACCACATCACCTCATCAGGCGAGAAGTTGTTGAGGATTCTTCAGGCTCAACCCGGATCATTTATCAAGCAACGACAAGGGACATAGCAACACCTGAGGAAAACTCAGAAGACTGCACGAGGCACAAGTCACGACACTGAGTTCGAGAACCCCTAGGGTAGGATGAGTCGTGTACCCCCTATGCGCAGTCGAGTCCGTATGATGGTTCGAGTAGAACCATGATTGTGTGCTGGTTGCTTTTATCTGTTTGTGTTTTGATATAAGTCGCACTATTGCCCTAGGCAACAAGTACCCGACTATATCACCTTCCTTGCCTTGTTTCTTTTGTTTCGGCCTTTTTGCACCTATTTGATTGCACTTGCACTATAGAACCCCTCTTCAGGCATTTCCCTCCTCTACGCTACTTTTTCCCTCTCTTCTCTCCCCCCAACTGAAGACCCGCAAGACAAAATGCACCAAGGATTCTACCTCGGCAGCCAACTGGCACTGAAGACTTCTGCTACAACCTCCACGATCAAGTGTAACCCCGTAGAATTATGTTTAACCCTCCAGACTAGTAACCCATTCCTAGACCCTTTGAGACTCCACGAGACACTCCAACACGAACCCTTAACCATGTGCTTAACCCATAGAATCCCGAGAGAACCTGTTAAGCCTTTATAACCTTGCACAACACTGGGTTCGTAAAGGAGCTAGTGGACGCAGTGAACGAGCACAATTTTCATCCTAATATAGCACAAGAACTGACGATGCCATAGATAGACCAATTTGAGGATATTAGACAGATGACTTGGTGGCTTTATATCAGTGACTTCGAGGAATTATCTGAGACCTTGATGGATTGTGAGGTTTTCATATAAGTGGGATCATGACTTTGGGGAAGCATGTAGGAGTACCCGTTGGACATGAGATTTGGATTTATGTAGGTGATTCTGGTTGGTATAAATGCTAGATATGCCTGCATGGTTTGGAGTAAATTGGATTTAGATCGATGATCTTGATCATGATACCATGCTTCTCGGTGGACAATAACCTAGGAGATTGGATTATTTGTCGGAGTTGACTTAGGGATCTGTATGATCATGATCTTGGAGCTTACTTGACCCGGATGTTGGAAATTTGGTGGACTTACTATCGTAGCGCATACTCCTTCCAAGTATTTGGGTATTATAGGGACTTGAGACCTTGTGGAACACCGTAGACATCGAATTTGTAGAATTGTTGGATTATGTGGTGATTGATGGAAATTACCGGGCTATTGGAGTTGATCTATAGGAAGGAAACAAAATCTTGGAGTGGCATATGACGTGTTTCCTTAGAATAGAGGTGCATTGTTATGAGCCTTGCAAGAATAGGTTGAGCGCTTGGATTGTGGTGTTTAATTCAAGCTTAGTAGCATGTATGACCTACCCATGGATTTTAGGGGTAGGCATACATATGGATTTGGGGATCGTAGGCAAGTACAATTTTGTTAGACCGTCTCTTGAGAGTCATGAGGATATGTATGGCATGAGTGGTGATTGAAGATGGTCTATGCGAGAAGATGCTTTTTCGTTCGGAGTACTAGATAGAGCTATTGGCATCTCAGAAACCGTGCTTAAGGATAAGATGATAAACGTTCACTCACTCACTAGAATCCTTGAAACCCTTAAGCCCCACCAAGCCACAACCTGGTCAGATTCTGACCACGGGCCTTCGCTCTAAGTCAGGAAGACCTTGCAAATACTCAACGGAGACCACCACCAATACCCCAGCCTACCTCGCGTACCCCCATAGACCTCATGGAGTAATTGGACAAGTTGGGTAACATCATTGTTTGATGGCCTACTTGTCTGCCTAAAGACAAAAGAAGAGACAGTCAGCTGGATAGAAGACATTTGAAGACTGCCCTGTCAAGAAGGAAGAACTACACCGACCACCGTCATCAAGAAGTAAACTTCCGCATTGAAGACTGGGCGTATCTGCAAACCACCCCTCTCGAAGGGACCGAGCATTTCCGTGTCAAAGGGATGCTCGCACCAAGATTTATCGACCTTTCTTCAAGGCCACTGCAAGACAAATAGAAGACGGCTCCCAGCTAGATTTACTACCTGAGATACCCTCCGTGCACCAAATATTCCACGAGTCCCCACTCTGGAAGTACTTCTTACCTCCTAACTAGCCCGGTCCCCACAAGGACATCACCGAGCCTTTGACATCTAACCTAACCTAACCTACGCAAGAGCCCCTCAGCAACCTACATCAAAGAGGGTAACAAGCAAGAAGCCACACCACCAAGTATTTCAAGATTCCATGGAGCACCACTCGGAAGCAGAACCAGCAAGAAGAAGTGAAGACTACCCCGTATCCAAGACATCGTATTCCTTTCCACGCCTAGTCTGGGAATCTCGGGGACGAGATTCTTGTAAAGGGGGTAGGTCTGTCACACCCTGATTTTCATATCACATTGCTTAAGCTAATTATCATGTTAAAATGTGGATTTACAAAAACTTTTGAAGTGTTTTTGGCTTTGCTTGATTGTTTTTCTGTCTGCTGTTTGCTAGTGCTCTAAAAATCAGATAAATCCTCCAACTCTTATACTTCATCTCCTTGATCCAAAACTTTCTCCCAATGATCATGCCATGTGTATAGAACAACATAGAATTTTCTTATAAAAATATTTTGGCCAAATAGTATTTTCTAAAATTAGTTTTCCAAAAACCCCTGAATTGAGGTTTGCACTGCAAGTACCTTATTTAGGGTGTGAAAAATCTTTCAAAAAGTATATTTGAATCCTATTAGGTATAGGACTCCCAGAAACCACAAAATTATAATTTTAAAAGTTATTTTTATATTTTATTTAAAAGCTTTTTCTTAAGGCCAGAAATGGTCTTTAATAAGGAAAAATTATTTAATTATTTCAAAAATATTTGCCAGAATTCAGGGAGACTCATAGGACATATATTGTCTATATATAAGAGTTTCAACACATGGTCATGTTCAAAATATTGGACAAATCCTTCCAAATCCCTTTCTGAATATTTCAAGCTTTTGAAATATTTACAAAGGAAATATTCTCCAAAAATTCCAGGGAAATTCTATCATGTCATATGTGACATATTTGATGATCGTGCAAAGCCTCATGCCTTGAAGATCAAGAAAACATCATCTAATCCCCTCAAAACCATTTCTGTCCATTTTGAAGTTTGAGCAACTTTACATTGCCAAACTTGTCCAAATGCTCTCAAACTTGGTGCACATGCTAAAATGATGTAATTATGCATCTATGCCAAATGGCACAAGTTTTGGAGAAGCATAACTTGATCTAAGTGCCCCAAAACCATTTCTGTTCAAATTCAAATTTGAACAACTCTACATTGTCAACTTTTTACCTGGGGCTTCAAACTTTGTGAGCATGAACCCCAAATGATGATACTACACCAAGTGGTGCATCAAGGGGAGATGATTAGCTTAACTCAAACATGGTGAAACCATTTCTGTTGATTTCTAGGGTTCACCAAAGTTACATTGGCAACTTTGCCCAAATGAGCTCAAATTTGGTGGAAGGGCCTAATTGTGTGTGGCATTCCATCCTGTTGAGTCCCATGTCAATTGGAAGTCATTTGCTTTCCCAAAACCTGATCAAACACCTTCTGCCATTTTTCTTAAACCATTGTCTTGACCACTTTTACTATTTCCCTTTACCTCAAATTCTTACCACAGCTTCTCCTAGTCCTATTCTACCTCCAGTAACTCTCCCCTGCCTCAGCTCAATCATTGGAGGGGGTAAAACCCCAATTTACTCCTCTGGACAGCAGTTTTCACCTCCTCCTTCACCTCCCTCCTCATTCCAGTGGCTCCCTAGGGCATCCAGGACCATCACACAATTGTTTACTACCCCCTCGACCCCCTAGACATCTTTGGGCATGATGGACACGACCAGAGCGGTGAGGACACGGCCATGCCGGCCAAACGGGCGCTCTGGAGCGCGCTACAGTGCCCTGGCGCACTGTAGCCTCGCCCAACCAGGAGCCCCCGACCACCTCGGGCCTTTCCCTCGTGTCTCCCGAGGTGCCCTCGACGTCCGCGACCTGCAGGACTGTCGGCCCTATCCTCCCCTGCCCTCCTTCTCCCTCAGCGAGCTCGCCCGAGCGCGTCCATGGACGAAGCTCACGGTGCACCGCGGCCGCGCCTATATAAGCTATCCCCTACTCTCCCTCTCGCCTCTGATCAATCCCCCTGCACCCCACGAACCTCCTGGACAAGCTACCTCTCCCCCTGGCACTCTCTTTCCCCCTCCATGGCCGGCGGCCCCTTCCACGGCCATTCGGCCCTTCACCTCTTCGGGTCTCCCCCAACCTACCCTGGGCATCTGGATGGATGCGGCACCCCTCCCTGAGAACTCCGGTGTGCCGCACACCGCCGGAGGTGGCCGGAATCGCCGGCAAGGGTGGCAGCCGGGCCTTGCTCCGACCTCGCCCGCGCACGCGCGAGGGAGGTGCTGCCTCTCCCCTGACTCCTCCATCGGGTGCGGCCGGGCCGCGCGGCACCGCTCCCGTCTCCGGCCGGCGCAGGCTGGCGGTGTGGCACCGGCGGCCAGCGAGGCCGAGCCTACCCTGCCCCTCCCGTCGAGAGGAGGACGACGGCGGACGTGGGGGATGACATGCGACTGGGGCCCGCAGGTCAGCGACCCCGCCTGCCGCCACGTAGTTTAAGTGGAGGCGGGACGGCAGGGAACCGCTTTCCCAGTGCGAAAGCACAACCTACGAAGGCGCCTTCGACATCACCGCCCCCCCTGTGCACGCGGCCGAGCCATGGGCCAGCCTAGTTTCTATGCGGCCATCCTCCGCCCAGTGTGCAGCATAAGGGTATAAGCCCTTTCTCCTTCCCTTTCTCTTTTTCTGTATAATTCAAAAATGCTTAAACAATTCATTTGAACTCCAAAATTTGGAGATTCAAATTTCCAGTGACTCCATAAATCATGCTCTATCACATGGTTCAACATGCACATTTTTCCAGAATCATTTCCTTCACATATAATTATCAAATGCCATTATTTCATTTTCTGTGATGAACTTTAGAAAATCACAGAGAGCTCAATTTTGATCCAAATGCAGTGGTTCAAATTCCTAGGTGCTTGTCATAACCAAACTTAGTTTTGGAACATTTTTATTAATACTTTCTGTGCACCACCAAATAATGAGCCATTTCTTCATATTTATCAACTTTGCAAAATCCTAGAAAATTCATTTGAATTCCAAATCCATTGAAACCAACTCCTAGATGCTTGTAAAATCATGACTTGTTGATGGGTGCCTTTACTCATCATTCAAGAATATATTTCTGTACACCTCTTTCAAATCCATAAAACCCTTGATTCCATCATATTGAAATGTGCCAAACCATCCATTGATCATACCCCAATGAAACCACCTTGGTTATTTTTCATATGACCAGAGGTATCCTAGAAAAGTCCAACTCCTATTTTTAGAGCACTTTTATTTTTGCTTTGATTGTGTTGCTTATTATGATTGTTTCCATCGTTAGTTGACGAAATAAACGGAGTACTCGGAGTTGGACCAGAAGGTTTGAAGACTCGGAAGGATAAGGCAAGCAGCCCTTTGACCATGTTCGAGAAACCTTTTTATGCATGTCTCACAGCACCTTATTATCAATGCATCGGAATGATGTTGAGGTGGAGACCGCTTTGGTTGCTACCTTTGTTACTTTACTATTGAAACTTGCATCAAACATGACCCTACCTTCCTATGTGGGTTATGTGGGTGGGAGTAGATAGATATATGCTATAGTAGTTGGCTACACAAAATGGGTCAGGGTTATGCATTGAGTGAAACAAGTGTGGTAAGACATACTTGCAGATCACCCAGTGGGTGCCACTAATGCCCCTGGGAGTTGATGAGGAACTAGGGCACTACTTGGTGAAGAAGTAGTGTACCGAGGCTTGGTGAAAGTGTTGTTTACAGAGATGGATTAGATTTATGTGTGACTACCGTCCCAACCAAACATGCGCAACCACTCTACCCTTATATGGGAAAGGGCATTATTGATTACCTAGGTCGACACTAGCATGGTGCCCGCATTACTAGTGACGGGGGTGACATGAGGTCACTCTCGGGACGGGGTCGTGCTTGGATAGGCGGCCATGACTGTTTTCACAGGGCACCGAACACACCGTTGGTACCCCGTGTCAGTGGTATGAGATGAATATGGGAGCAAGGCTCCACAATCTTTAAGATGTTAAATGTTTGGCACGGGGCTGTTACCAATCGAGTGGACTCTGTGTTAGTGTCGTCTAGGGAAAGGTAGTGATCGGGTGCTTACCCCGGGTACTTGAGGTACCGCGGGTCGTGGATGTCACGGATGTTCCCCGGATCTTGTGGGTAAAGTGCACAACCTCTGCAGAGAGTCAAACTATTCGAATAGCCGTGTCCGCTGTCAAGGACAGTTGGGTGGTACTACTTAGACTATGTCCATAAGTTTCTGGAAAACAACACGGTTCAGAGATATTGAGTATGTGATTCTTGAGGAAGTCACAATGAGCTTGAGCAGAGTTGATTACAACTCTTTCTCGATAATGATGTCTGTAACCTCCTGATACTTGTTGCAGACACATGCATGTCCATGTTATTTGTTGATCATACTTGCATTTGAAAAACTAGCTTTCCGCAAAACTGCCAATTTAGCAGTAGAGCTTTGCATAACTATTCTGTCATCACACTTGGGTTGCTTGCGAGTACATTCAAAGTACTCATTGGCTTGCCACTGGTTATTTTATTGGCCAGGCATGAGTGAACAGGATTTGATGAAGATTTCTTGGTGACGAGCATGCGAGCTAGGATGCTTCCCAGTCAGAATGCCTGTAGGGTTAAGGCAGATGGCATGGTCCTATTCGTGTAATACGATATGTATGGATGTAAGACTCTTGTTATTCAGCTTCTGTGTGTTCAGTGAGCATTGATCTCTGGGATCACTGTACACGTGCATTCGGTGATCTCGACTTATGAGTCTGGGTCCCCACACCGGGCAGCCCGGAAATACCCTTTTTCTCATCCTTATGCTCAATTGGACCCCAAATTTCTTTTGAAGAAGCAGCAGCATGAAGCACGCCGGACCACACGCCATAGTGGCCACGTAGTGGAATCCTTCGGAATACCTCTTACTCCGGCTCGCAGGCGCCGCTCCGAGGTTTTACTTTTTCCAACTCTTCTTCATCCAAAGGCCAGGCTTATACGTAAACCGCTTAAACCATCTGATCCTAACTATCAGGAGGCTTTTTTGTCCTCTTTTGGCGAGTCGACTGCTACACAGGTCCCTGTACTGAAGACCGTGTCTGGGTAAGTCTTTTCCATCATCCGGTTTATCTTTATATCTGTATCTTGATGATTCTCATTGTTCCTTTGATTTTCTTCAGCAAGCCAAAGCCTAGCAAGAGGGCGAAAGCTACCAAAACGACTGCCGAGACTGCTACCGCTGAACCAGCTGCTGATCCAGACGAAGTTATCCCTCCAGAAGATAATCCTGCAGCTTAGTTTGATGATGCTACTCCCATGGATTGTGATGATATTGATGTTCCGGAGAATATAGTTGAACCGGCTAGTCCTGTCCGGGTTAGCCCTCCTCGAGCTAGCCCGGCTCCTGTTAGCCCGGTGCCTACCGCTGCCCCTTCTCAACCAACTGTCGCTTCTTCCCCGGATGTTCAGATAACCGGGTCAGGTTTTACCGCTCCTGCTGAGCCTATCGTCTTGGCCAAACACACTGCCAAAGAGGAAAAGCTTCAACAAGAGAAAGGCAAGTGGAGCACGGACTTATCCAGCTATGCCCAATTAAGTGCCCAGGAACTTTATTCCGGGTATTTGAACTGTCTTCATACCAAACGTGAATATGAATCCGGGTTGGTTAATATGATGAAGGATAAGTACGAGGTAACTTCCTTCACTTGTTTCTGTTTTGTGTTCTTTATATTCCTGTCTTTAGGCCATAGTAGCCCCCAAGTGCCGGTTTAGCTTCGTTGTAGGTGAACCAGCACTTCCAATGTATGCAAAATGAACTTTACATTAGCCCCTAAGTGCCAGGGGCATAACTTGTTTTATGTGCCTGGGACTTGTCTGAATTTCTTTTTTGATACTTCAACTATACATTAGCCCCCAAGTGTCAAGTGGATAACTTGTTTATATGCTTGAGACTTGTCTGAATTGTCTTTTACTCCATTTGATTTCCTTGTAGGCTGATTTGACCCGGAGGGCTGCAGAGGTAACTGAGCTCCGGAATAGACTGGTTGCTACTGAAATTGCTTCTGCCAAGGCCAAGGAAGAGCTTGCGCTGAACTTAACCAACACAGAAAAGTTGAAAAAAGACTTTGAAGCGGAGCGGTCCGCCTGGGAGGTACAGAGGAATGCTCTTGAGAAAAGAGCAAAGGATGCTGAAGCTGCCCTTAATCCGGTGACGCAAGAGCTGACCGGTTCAAGACAACAAATAGAACTTATGACATCTCCTATCTTTGGTGAGCACCCAATTTGCATGTGTTTTCATCTCTGCAATCTTTGTTCCGATACGGTTTAACTTTCCCAATCAATTTTAGGGCGACACATAACTCATCTTGGAGATGACATCCGAAAGAAGCTCAAGGCCTCTTATACCTTGGTGGAGCAGCTGTATTCCGGCGCTCAAAAGATTATAATTGCAATGTCCCATCAGAAGGCGGCCCCAACTACTATCCATGGTACTTTAGAGAAGCTATCCATCCTGCCTGTTCGTTTGGTAGAGGTGAAGAAATCTGCTGCACGGGACGGTTCTCTTGTAGCACTGACCCGGGCCAAGGCATGGGTTCCGGACTTTGATCCGGAGGAAGCTATGAACGGATATCCCAGTAACAAGGAAGATGGATCCATCTTCTCTGGTGAAGATCTCCGTGCCTTAACCAAGGAGATGCGCCCTCTTGCCAGCAAACTTGCCGATGAAGCGGATCTGACCAGGTATCATCCGGCATATGACTTAGAAAATGAATGGGGTGGACCGGCTGGTTTATGATACCGAAAATCTGATCCCGCCAGTGCGTGCCCATACTTTCGCTCTAGATATTGATCCGTCCGATCTTATTACTGAGGAACTGTACTTCTGTGCACTTTCCAAGATTGACTGGCACGTTCCCGACTTCCAGCCACTTCCTGAAGATGAAGAAGATCCGGAACAGGCCGATCCTCAGCCTTCGCAGCAGGAAGAAGAATAAACCGCCCGGTTTAACTCATAGTTGCTGCAAAACTGTTGCCAAAGAACTTTTAATCCGCTCAGGCCTGCAAGTGCCTTGTAATAGGATAGTTCGAAAACATTGTCTGTCTCAATTCGTATGTCACAGATTGACTTGGCATCTGCCAATTTTAATTCCTTGTCTGCTATGATTGATCCGTTTATGTTATCTGTATCTGCATAGACAACGCTAAAAAGATGTCCTTTGATTAAGTGTGCCTGACATCCTTAATCCAGTAGGCATTATTGAACGTGTAGATTCTGATGAGGCTCTTGGCCCTTTTGGCGTTTGCTTGATGACTGTTCCAGGTTTTGATAAACGCCGGTTTAAATCGTGCTGGTGTTCTATGACCCAGACTTTTGTAGATATGTGGTCAACTTTGAAGTTGCCCAGCTCCGGATCAAAAAAACTTGGTTACCCACGGAAAACTTTGAAAAATCGCAAAAAAAAAGCATTGTTGGCAAATAAGACCATGTAGTCGAGACTTTTTGCGAGCTGCCAGGCTCCAAATCGACGCTTCTGATTCACATGCGATCAGTAAACCGGAAATTTTGCCAATCAATGGATTCGAATGCGATCCAAGGGGCTATGATTCATTTTCCCAATCAATGGATTCGAATGCGATCCAAGGAGCTATGATTTATTTTGCCAATCAATGGATTCGAATGCTATCCAAGGAGCTATGATTTATTTTTCCAATCA
>LR738715.1:658017886-658049290 GCA_902687465.1 Secale cereale | reverse complement strand
TATGATTTATTTTGCCAATCAATGGATTCGAATGTGATCCAAGGAGCTATGATTTATTTTGCCAATCAATGGATTCGAATGCGATCCAAGGAGGTATGATTTATTTTGCCAATCAATGGATTCGAATGCGATCCAAGGAGCTTATGATTCGAATACGATCATACAAACCGGACCAAAAGGGGTTAAGCTAGGATCCGAATGCTATCCGTAGCCCCCTAGTGACTATGGAGGCAGGGTACCTATAAGAGAGTTGCGCTTGTATGGCAAGTCCTATTTGGTCCCTTTTAGAATTGTCCTGCATAGCAAAAATAGGCTGATCAAAGCATCTTTGTTTTCTTGATGAGCATGATATATATCAAGAGAAGTAAACTTTAGATGGATATCACCTGAGTGAACTCCCATAAGACACTTATTTAGAAGAAAATGGCTGATCCCCCGGTTTACCAGGGGTGCCGGTTTATTTATTAATCATAATATATACAGGATACATGAAGCGGAGCTCATGGCTCAAGTGTAGTAAGGCCGCAGAAGGGCAATGTTCCACGGCCTCTTCGTCTCTTCCTCTGCTGTCCGTGAGTCTTTATGTTCTCGAACGTCCACCAGGTAATATGAACCGTTGTGCAGGTTCTTGCTGACCACAAAGGGTCCTTCCCAAGGTGGGGATAATTTGTGCATATCTGTCTGGTCTTGGATGAGCCGGAGTACCAGGTCCCCCTCCTGAAACGTCCTGGTCTTAACCCGGCGGCTATGATATCTGCGCAGGTCCTGCTGATAAATTGCAGATCGTGCTGCTGCTATGTCATGCTCTTCATCCAGCCGGTCTAAGATGTCCTGTCTTGCTTGCTCATTAGCCGCTTCAACATAAGCTGCCACCCGTGGGGAGTCGTGCCAGATATCACTTGGAAGAACCGCTTCAGCACCGTACACCATGAAGAAGGGTGTATAGCCTGTAGACCTGTTAGGCGTAGTGTTAATGCTCCAGAGGACAGAAGGTAACTCCTCAACCCAGCACCCTGGTGTTCTTTGTAAGGGAGTCATAAGCCGGGGTTTGATGCCTCGCAAGATCTCTTGATTGGCCCTTTCAGCTTGACCATTGGATTGAGGGTGAGCTACAAAAGACACATCCAGGAGAATATGTTCCCTCTGGCAAAACTCTTCCATCTCACCTTTAGATAGATTGGTGCCATTATCAGTAATAATACTGTGTGGAAAGCCAAACCGGAAGATCACTTTTTTGATGAATTTAACCGCTGTTGCCGCATCACACTTACTGACAGGCTCTGCCTCAATCCACTTTGTAAACTTGTCCACTGCCACCAACAGGTGGGTTTTCTGATCTTGGGATCGTTTAAAAGGCCCGACCATATCAAGCCCCCAAGTCGCAAACGGCCAGGTAATTGGAATCATCCATAGCTCCTGTGCCGGAACAAGGGCACGCCGTGAAAATTTCTGACAAGCGTCACATTTCCGGACTAGCTCTTCCGCATCAGCATGTGCTGTTAACCAGTAGAACCCGTGACGAAAAGCCTTGGCTACCAGCGATTTTGAACCGGCATGATGACCACAATCTCCTTCATGTATCTCTCAAAGAATATTACTGCCTTCTTCTGATGATACACAGCGCTGAAACGCCCCAGACACGCTGCGGTGATGAAGTTCTCCATTGACAATGGTCATAGACTTGGATCGCCGGATTATCTGCCTAGCTTCAACCTCATCGTCTGGAAACTCTCCTTGGCTCAAGTACGCTAAGTAAGGGAGTGTCCAATCCGGAATAACATGAAGTGCTACCACGAGCTGCGCCTCCGGATCAGGAACAGCCAAATCCTCCTCTGATGGTACCTGAACTGATGGACTATGTAATTCATCCAAGAAAGTATTTGGTGGCACCGGTTTACGTTGAGAACCCAGCCTGCTTAGAGCATCGGCCGCTTCATTTTTCCGCCGGTCTATGTGATCCACCTGATATCCTTTGAAACATCCTGCAACTGCTTCAACTTCTCGCCTGTAGGCTGCCATGAGAGGGTATTTAGAGTCCCACTTGCTAGATACTTGTTGCGCCACTAGATCTGAATCACCAAAACACTTGACCCAGCTCTAGTTCATCTCATTAGCCATCCATAGCCCATGAAGGAGAGCTTCGTACTCAGCAGCATTGTTGGTGCAAGGGAACATTAGTCGGAGGACATAACAAAACTTGTCACCTCGTGGGGAATTTAACATGAATCCAGCCCCCGAGCCTTCTAATTGCCTTGAACCGTCAAAGTGAATAGTCCAGTATGTATGATCCGGCTTCTCCTCTGGCGCTTGCAATTCTGTCCAATCATTGATGAAATCTACCAATGCTTGGGATTTGATAGCAGTATGGGGTACATACTTCAATCCGTGTGGGCTAAGCTCAATGGCCCACTTTGCTACTCTGCCAGTGGCTTCTCTGTTTTGGATTATATCCCCCAACGGAGCTGAGCTAACAACAGTGATTGGGTGGCCCTGGAAGTAGTGCTTCAATTTCCGGTTTGCCATGAACACGCCATACACCAGTTTCTGCCATTGTGGATACCTTTGCTTTGATTCAATGAGAACCTCACTGACTTAATAAACCGGGCGCTGAACCGGATATTCCTTACCTGCCTCTTTGCGCTCCACCGCAATTGCCACGCTAACTGCACGAGCATTGGCGGCCACGTATAACAGCAGCGGCTCATTGTCCACAGGGGGATTAAGAACCGGCGGTTCTGCTAATTGCCGCTTCAAGTCCTCGAACGCAGCGTTTGCAGCATCGCTCCATATGAACCGATCTGTCTTTTTCAGCATCTGATAAAGCGGAATTGCCTTCTCTCCCAGACGGCTGATGAATCGACTTAACGCTATAATCCGGCCAGCTATGTGCTGGACATCATTGATACAAGCCGGTTTAGTTAAGGATGTGGTCGCCTTGATCTTCTCCGGATTGGCCTCTATTCCTCTGTTTGATACTAAGAACCCAAGGAGCTTGCCTGCCGGAACACCAAAAACGCACTTCTCCGGATTAAGCATCATCTTATAAACCCGGAGGTTGTCAAAGGTTTCCTTTAGGTCTTCTACCAGTGTCTCCTCCTTCTTTGATTTTACGATGATGTCATCCACATAGGCATGGACATTTTTTCCGATCTGTCCCTTAAGACAGTTCTGTAAGCAACGCTGGTAAGTTGCTTGGGCACTCTTGAGCCCAAAAGGCATAGATACATAGCAGAAGGCTCCAAAGGGAGTTATGAAGGTTGTCTTCTCCTGGTCCTTAACTGCCATCTTGATCTGATGATACCCTGAATATACATCTAAAAAACTTAACCGCTCACATCCTGCCGTAGCATCAATTATCTGATCAATACGGGGGAGAGCAAAAGGATCAGTTGGACAAGCTTTGTTTAAGTCTGTGTAATCTACACACATCCTCCACGTTCCATTTTTCTTTAACACCAGAACCGGATTAGCCAACCACTCCGGATGGAACACCTCAACTATGAATCCTGCGGCCAAAATCCTGGCCACTTCTTCACCTATAGCCTTGCGCCTTTCTTCGTTGAAGCGGCGCAGGTACTGCTTGACCGGTTTGAACTTTGGATCAATATTAATACTGTGCTCAGCGAGTTCCCTCGGTATACCTGGCATGTCGGAAGGTTTCCATGCAAAGATATCCTGATTCTCACGGATGAACTCGATGAGGCGCGCTTTCCTATTTGGGGTCTAGGTTAGCGCTGATAGTGAACTGCTTGGATGAATTGCCTGGCACAAAGTCAACCTGCTTGGTTTCCTCTGCCGATTTAAACTTCAACGCCGGATCATGCTCTGTTGTTGGCTTTTTTAACGGGGACATATCTGCCGGATCAACGTTGTCTTTGTAGAACTTTAACTCTTCTGTAGCACACACTGCCTCTGCATAAGCTGCGTCTCCTTCCTCGCACTCCAATGCAATCTTGCGACTTCCATGAACCGTGATGGTTCCCTTGTGACCCGGCATCTTGAGTTGTAGATAAACATAGCACGGTCTAGCCATGAACTTGGCGTAAACCGGCCTCCCAAACAGAGCATGATATGGGCTCCAGATCTTTACGACCTTGAAGGTCACTGTCTCTAACCTAGAATCCTGCTCGTCCCCAAAGGTGACCTCCAGATCAATTTTCCCAACTGGGTAAGCCGATTTACCTGGCACCACTCCATGGAACACCGTGTTGGATTGTCTCAACTTCTTGTCTGTCAACCCCATACGACGGAAAGTCTCGTAATACAAGATGTTGATACTGCTGCCGCCATCCATGAGTACCTTTGTGAATTTGTAGCCACCCACCTGTGGTGCCACCACTAAGGCCAACTGGCCCGGATTATCAATCCGTGGCGGGTGATCCTCTCTGCTCCACACAATAGGTTGTTCCGACCAATGCAAAAAATGTGGTGTTGCCGGTTCAACTGCGTGTACCGCCCGCTTCAGGATTTTTTGATCTCGTTTGCACAAACTCGTAGTAAAGCCATGGTACTGTCCACTACTTAGCTCCTTCGGATTACTCTGATATCTGAATTGCTGCTGCTGTTGACGTTGTTGATTGCCTTGGTTATTGTAATCGCCCTGACCATGCTGTTGGTTGCCCTGGTTGTAGTTATTGTTGCCACCATGAGATCCTGATCCGGACCCATTACCCTGGTGACCCGGACCTTGGAAACCGGAACTTGAGCCACCGATCGGTGGTCTGTTGTTGTATTTGGCTTGTCTCATGGCCTCTATCATGATCCGGCATTCCCTCCATGTATGTTTAGCTGGGTGTTCCGGCGTGCTATGTTTCGGGCAAGGCTCATTCAACTGTTGATCCAGATTGACGGATCCTCCTACGTTCCATGGAGGTGGCCTACCCTTGCAGCGCTTAAAGTTTCCTTGAACATTGGTATTGGCCACAAAATCAGAGCCGCCCTCTGCCTTTCGCTTACCATTAAAACTTGTTCCTGCCGGATTAGCTTGCGTCGGTTTACCAGCCTTGTTTGCTTTCCCTGACTTGTCTCCATCTGCCTCTGGGTACTTAGCGTTATCAGAATCCCCATATTTCACCAGAGCGCTCATGAGTGTCCCCATGTCATTACAATCCCGCTTGAGCCGTCCCAACTTCAGCTTCAGAGACTCAAACCGGCAATTGTTTTCCAGTGTCACTATCATCGTACTGGGATTGATGCTATTGGAAGAGTGCAGGATTTCTGATACTCGCCGCACCCAGGTGCTCGTAGGCTCCCGCTCTCCTTGAACACATGCCGCTAAGTCTACTACTGACATTGGCTGCTTGCACATGTCTTTGAAATTTTTGATAAACTGGCGACGCAGCTCACCCCATGATCCGATGGAGTTAGGTGGTAAGCCCTTTAACCATGTCCGGGCTGTACCCTCAAGCATCATGGTAAAATACTTGGCGCATGCCGCTTCATCCACATCTAGCATCTCCATAGCCATCTCATAACTCTCAACCCACGCCTCTGGACCCAGGTCTGCCGTGTAGTTGGGCACCTTCCGCGGACCCTTTAAGTCTTTGGGTAACTTTACGCTTCGTAAAGCGGGGACGAGACACTGTACTCCAAAGGAACTTGCCGTGACTCCTGTCTCTGCTGTGGTTGGGTGAACCGGCGTCATTTGACGGGTATCCTCGCGGGCGGTAGGTCTGGCCCGGTTCATCGCCTCCTGGGCGTGAGCTTCTGCTCGTACCGGATTATCCTGCCTGTGATGGTGACGTCTCCGCTCGCTGCTAGACACTCCCGGTTCATCCCAATGCCTAGTGTAGCTCCGGCTGTGGTGGGGGGTCGAGTGAATCCTCTCTCTGCTATAAGAGTATGCCTACTGCTGTGTCTCTGCCGTGTCCAGCAACTCCTTAGCCCGGCGCGCTTCCATCGCCACGGGGGATGTTCCCTCAATAGGCAAAGCGGCTAGTCGTGAAGCGGCGGCGACAATGTTCTCCAACGGGTTTGAATAATGGCCAGGAGGGGTGGGGATGTGCGGCGTGGGTACAACTTGATGATTTCACTCTGCGGCCGGCTGTTGAACCGGCGCGCCTGCTCCTGGGGCTCCTCCCCGGTTTACTTCTAGGTTATTGCTGGCTCCCGCTCCTGGTGTGCCAAAAAGATTCATCGCCTCATAGACCGGCGGTAGACGAGTTTGCTGCCTTCTGTTCCTTACCTCCTGCGCAGAAGTCTGATCAATCCTGAGCCGGAAAGCTTGGGAGTCCAGCTCTGCTTGCCTTGTAACCATCATGGCTTTCTCTGCGTCCAGATCCCGTTTAGCTTGCTCAATCCAGCCGTTCAGCTGAAGGATCTCCGCATCATGCTGCGCCTTGTTGGCAGGAGCTACTTTTGCTATTGCGCGTGCTGTCAACTCCTCGACCAAGGTGGATAGAGCGTCAGAGGGTGAGAGGGCTTGGCTGCTCGCCCCTGCACCAGCTACCTCTGCTGTGAACGCCCCAGTCACCGTGGGCTGCTGCATAAACTGTGATCCGGCCATGAAGACATCCACCCGGTTTGGCGGATCAAAGGGGTCCGGAATACTGTCACCATCGGATACACCCCCGGATCGGCCGTCCTGCAATAGATACAAAGATTCGGTCTCCTCGGATGAAGATTCATCGTCAGAATAGACAACTGTCTCGCCACCAGAATCCGATCCGTCCTCGGCTTGGACTCCATGTACCGCTCCAACGAAAACACGCTTCACGGCGGGCTGAATCCGGGCCGATCTCGCACGCTGAGCCAGCTCGATGATGTTGGGGAAGATGTCCGGCTCAGGTCCCGGTTCACCAATCTTGCCGATGAAGACGTGGATGCCGCCGAAGGGGACCCGGTACCCGTATTCGATTGAATCGGCCTCGCGGCCCCAGCCTGCATCATTGATGTAGATCCGGCCGCGGTGACTCTTGGTCATCCAGCCAACCGCATAACCCTTGAGTCCTTCCAAGCTGCCCTTCAAGAACTCGAAACCATCATGCGATAGCCCCACGGTGGGCGCCAACTGTCGTGGAATTAGCACGACAGATGTCCGGTTTAGAGGACTTAGGTGTGGAGCCATCGCGCGGGTTAGCTTGAAGAGGTTAAAGCACACAAAGAACACAGAGGGTTTATACTAGTTCGGCCCCTTCGATGAAGGTAAAAGCCTACGTCTAGTTTGGTTTGGTATTGCTTGGGCGTCGATGTACATGGAGCGGATTGCTTGCCTGTGTCTCGACGGGTTGTTGCCTGTCCTTGAACCGTCGCCGGGTCGTCCCTTTATATAGGAGGCGACGCCCGGTCCGGTTTACAGAGTCCCGAGGCCGGCTCATAACCGTGGCCGCCTCGGTCTCTACTCTTTCTATCTTATACCTCAAGTTACATGATATGAGGGTTCATAAACCGCAAACTTTACACATGGGCCCTAAGCCTCTATGGGCCATAACCTCCGGTTCATATTCTACTGGGCTTATGATAACACAACTATGCAAGAGTAATCTGGATCTCCCTAGCCGGTTTATACATGCTAGTAATATCCCTGACAGGATCCTTGGCCGCCTAGCACTGGCCAAGTTCATGGCAGCATCACACTATGCCTACAACACCCTGAAGATGCCATGGCCCATGACGATCATCACCATCCCCTCCGATAAGAAAGATGCGCTGATTTGCGCTGACCAATTGTACTAGCAAGCAGTTGCAGCAACTGCCGCTATGAGGGCACTTGCTCCTGTAACTGGAGCCCCAGGAGGGAAGAAGAAGAAGACCGGCGAGACCTCGGGCACCCACTCCGGCAAGCGCACCTCTTCGGAGTGTTGTGCTCCCGTCGAGGACGTGCCAGAGAGCTCCACCGGAAAGAAGAAGACCGGTGAGACCTCAGACACCCACTCCGGCAAGCGCACCTCTTCGGAGTGTCGCGCTCCCATCGAGGACGTGCCAGAGGGCTCCACCGGCAGAAACAAGAGATCCATGGCCACACCGCCGGGAACCAAGAAGGTTTCTGTCAAGGAAGATGGCACAGGAGGGGCTTTTACCATAAGCTCCGCCCTTGACAACAAATAGGAAGACGCGCTAGTTACCTTCCTGCGGGCGAATGTCCACGTGTTTGCCTGGCAAGCATCCGACATCCCCGGCGTTCCCAGGGAGGTGATTGATCACCACCTTGCTGTCTGTCCTCATGCACGGCCCGTCAAGCAGAAGGTCAGGAAGCAAGCTTTGAAATGGCAAGAGTTCATCACCGAGGAGATCCGGAAACTGGAAGCTGTGGGTTTGGTAAGAGGAGTGCTCCACCCAATGTGGTTGGCCAATCCAGTGGTAGTGCGCAAGGCAAATGGGAAGTGGAGGCTGTGTATTGATTACACGGATATCAATAAAGCTTGTCCCAAGGACCCCTTCCCATTGCCGTGCATAGACCAGATTGTTGACTCCACGGCAAGGTGTGACCTGCTGTCATTCCTCGATGCCTACTCCGGCTACCACCAGATCTTCATGGCAAGAGAAGACGAAGAGAAGACAGCATTCATAACCCCATGTGGTATGTCAAAACCAAGAACAAGGCAACCCTTGTACCGGATTTACAAGAAACATTTGTAAACCTGCGCAAGATCAACCTCAAGCTGAACCCTGAGAAGTGCGTCTTCGGCGTCCCGTCTGGCAAGCTTCTCGGGTTCTTTGTGTCGCAGCGTGGGATAGAAGCCAATCCGGACAAGATCAAAGCTATAGAGCAGATTGAAGCACCCAAATGGGTCAAGGATGTGCATCGGGTTGCTGGTTGCGTTGCCGCCATGAGCAGATTCATTTCCAAGTCTGCCGAGCGCGCCCTCCCCTTTTTCAAGATTTTGAAAAAGGCAGGCCCAATGGAGTGGACGTCAGAAGCCGAAGCGACATTACAAGATCTGAAGAGGTATCTTTCCTCCATGCCAATACTGGTTGCGCCTAGACCACAAGAACCGTTGCTGCTATACTTAGCGGTAACAAACCAGGTGGTCAGCGTCGCACTAGTGGCGCAGAGAGAAACCGATGATGAGGTGATAGCAGCAACAGAGCTTGGTGCCACTCGTGCAGAGGCGACACAGCCGGTTGGAGTGCAGCCGAAGAAGAAAATGATGCAGCACCCGGTCTACTTTGTTAGCTCCCTCTTGCAGGGGGCTAGATCAAGGTACTCCGGTGTGCAGAAATTGCTCTTCGGCCTTCTAATGGCCTCGAGGAAGCTGCGTCATTACTTCCAGGCGCACGGGATCACTGTTGTCACTCGCCTCCCTCTGCAACGGATATTGCACAATCCAGACACGATGGGAAGGATTGTAGAGTGGGAACTGGAGCTGTCCAGCTTTGGCTTCAAGTTTGAAAGTACCTCGACAATTCAGAGCCGAGTCCTGGCAGAGTTCGTCTCAGAATGGACCGCAACACCTGATGAAGAGGTCCAGGAAACTGCTCTCCCCGGCAAAGAGGCGAGTTGCAACTGGATCATGTACTTTGATGGGGCTTTATCTTTACAGGGCACCGGGGCTGGCGTACTGCTGGTCGCGCCCACTGGAGAGCACCTCAAGTACGTGGTCCAGATGCACTTCCCTAGGGAGGTATCAACGAACAACACTGCTGAGTACGATGGGCTGCTTGCTGGTCTTAGGATCGCGGCAGACCTCGGAATCAAGAAGCTCATTGTCAGGGGCGACTCGTAGCTTGTCGTCAAATAAGTCAACAAGGATTACCAAAGCCCGTTGATGAAGGCCTACGTCGATGAAGTGAGAAAGTTGGAAGAGCGCTTTGATGGTATACAGGC
Source organism: Secale cereale (assembly GCA_902687465.1). Classification (NCBI taxonomy): domain Eukaryota; kingdom Viridiplantae; phylum Streptophyta; class Magnoliopsida; order Poales; family Poaceae; genus Secale; species Secale cereale. The sequence goes on along the minus strand of LR738715.1, from coordinate 658,039,524 downwards.
GGAGCACGTTCCTCGAGCGGAGAACGACATCGCCGATTACCTGTCAAAGCGCGCTGCCCTCAAGCTACCTGTGGAACCAGGTACCTTTGTGCTTCAGCTTTCTCAACCATCCGTTGATCCATCAACAGAGCAGAACAAGAGGAGGAAGTCGGGGCCCGGCAAGTATTTTCCCGCCGAGCTCCCCGGAGCCGCCGGCAAGGATGTTGCCGGAGACACTGAGCCCGCCACCGGAGGGCTAACTCCGGCGGAGCGTCAAGCTTTTCCCGTCGAGATGGCCACTCCCTTGGCGGAGGAAATGCCTTTCGTCCTCGCCGTCGAGCCCCAGGCTCCTGCGTGGGCGCAACATACCGTCTTATTCCTTCAGACTGGGGAACTTCCTGAGGAGTAGGAAGAAGCGGAGAAAGTAGCCCGTCGGTCTGCCATGTACCGGTTCGTCGATGACGTCCTGTACAGAAGGAGACTGAATGGTGTGAAATTGAAGTGCATCCCTCGAGAGGAAGGACTGGAGCTGTTGGCAGAGATACATGGAGGCATATGTGGATCCCACATAGGGTCGAGAGCCCTTGCCGGCAAGGCATTCCAGCAAGGCTTCTTCTGGCCCACTGCCCTCCAGGATGCGACGGCACTGGTCACCAGGTGTGAAGCGTGCCAGTTCCATTCAAAGAAACTTCATCAACCAGCTCAAGCCCTTCAAACCATTCCTCTCTCCTGGCCCTTCTCGGTCTGGGGGATCGACATACTGGGCCCTTTCCCCCGCGCCGTCGGGGGCTTTGAGTACTTGTACGTTGCAATCGACAAGTTCACAAAGTGGCCAGAGGTGGAGGCAGTAAGGAAGGTCATAGCTCAGTCAGCCGTCAAGTTCTTCAAGGAACTAGTGTGCCGTTTTGGTGTACCCAACAGGATCATCACTGACAACGACACACAGTTTACAAGCCGCACCTTCATGCAATATACCCAAGACCTCGGCAGCAAGGTCTGTTTCGCTTCCGTTGCTCACCCCCGAAGCAATGGTCAAGCTGAGAGGGCAAATGCTGATGTGCTGCGAGGACTAAGGACAAAGACCTTTGACAGGCTGCACAAGAGCAGGAGGCGCTGGATTGATGAATTACCGGCGGTTCTTTGGTCGATCAGAACGACGCCAAATCGAGCCACCGCAGACGCCCTTTGCCCTGATATACGGGGCAGAAGCAGTTCTCCCCACGGAACTCATATATGGGTCACCTCGAGTGCTCGCTTATCATGAGCTTGAGCAAGAGCAAGTGCGACAAGACGATGCAATGCTCCTTGAGGAAGATCGTCTTCGGGCGGCTGTGAGAGCAGCACGCTACCAGCAAGCCTTGTGCCGCTACCATAGCCGCAAGGTCCGTGCCCGAAGCTTTGAGGAAGGCGACCTTGTTCTCCGGCGCGTTCAATCGACCAGGAATACGAACAAGTTGACGCCAAAGTGCGAAGGCCCTTATCGGGTAATATGAGTCACCAGGCCTGGCGCTGTCCGCCTGGAGACCGAGGATGCCGTTCCAGTGAGTAATTCCTGGAACATCGAGCATCTTCGCAAGTTTTACCCATAAGGCGCGGCTTGCCGGGCCCCCCGGCAAGCCACCCTTTTGTACAAGCCTTGCCGGCAAGGCATGTAACCCTTTGTACAAAGCCAGGCGCAGACCCTGAGCATAAATAATTGAAGCGCTGGCGCCCTAAGTTATAACATGCATGCTGAGTCGAGTCTCGTCCTTGGTTAGGGTTGATAGTGCTTAGCGGCGGCTAACCCCTACCTTAGAGGTCGAGTCTTTGTCTTTCCTCTGTATTCTTTGGTTCACAGGACGCGCAGACATCCTTGCTGAAGCCACTTGAGGGAAGGAAAGAAGAACAGACCAGCGCCTAGGCCCTGGCGAGCCAGTGTTGCCGGAGGCTGCAAGGGCAAGAATTCGCCCACGGCTGACCAGGGTTGCCGGGGGCTGCAACTTCAGATAAGTTCCTTATCCCTTATCATGCATCCCATTATGGACTGAGGTATGTGAAACCTCGTTCTTTTCCTTAAAGCTACCGTGCTCCCATAACTCTAGGCCCTAGGGCTCGTTCCTGGGACTAAGTTTGGTCGTAGTTGCGGCTGCAGAAGGATGAAACGAGGAGCCTGAGCCCACTTCATCCCTGCCTCCGCCAAGGGCGTGAGAAAGGTCGAGCGAAGTAGGGAAACGGCAGGGCCTGTTGCCGGGCGAAGAAATGTTGTTCTTAAAGATATCAGGGATTTATTCCCTGTTGTGGGTTTTTACCTACGAACAAATGACCCGGCAAACATTCCTTTTTCATTAAAAGCATTCCATTCAGGTACAGTCCATAGGGAATGAAAAACATGAATAAGGGGATTACAAGTTTTAAACTTAACAGATGCCCGAAGGCTTACAGACTAAAAAGAGATAAGATGCCCGTAATGCCTTTCTTGTCCCTCTCCTGAGGAGGCAGGTCAAGGAGGCGAGAAGGGCAAAAGGGGCGCCTAGGCGAGCTATGGGTGGCAGAAGACACCGAGAAGGCATCTCGGCGGCCTCCCAAGGGCTGGACGGTGATGACGGCGCCGGAGGCAGAGCTCGAAGACGAGGTGGCAGGACGTCAGTACGCGTCGAAGGCGTCGGTGCTCACGTACTCCAACATGACGACCTTGCCGCCCGCCTTCTTCCTCTTCCTCTTCCGTAGCCTCCCTACGCCAGCCGCCAAGGAGACGGCCCCGAGAAGTTCAAGGAGCCGGCGACGCGGATGATGGGGTCGCCGGTGCCACCAGGAGCGGCGCCCGACACCTAGTCGGAGCCGTCATCCTGCCATCCACCGCCCTCGTCGTCGCTGCTGCTGTCCTCCTCGTCACCCTCGTTCGAGGAGGAGTCTTCGTCATCGGAGGAGCTCTCCATGCAGCACCTCGCGCGAGTCCCGAGGTGCCCGAAGACCTTGACGGAGAGGTGGCCGTCCTCCATCAACTTGAAGTGGAGGGTGAGCCCATCCGTCAGGCTGTGGATGCGAGCAAACCTCTTCCATCCTTGGCGAAGATAGATCACATGAGGGGCAGGGAAGTCGATGCGGGCCCGCGTGCCACTGATCCCACAACCCCTCATGTGCAGCCGCAGCGACTCCGGCGGATCCACCTCCATCTCCCGCGCAAATGGAGTCGGGAGACGAAGGCGACGGTGCGGCGACCTCCGCATCCTAACGAAGAACTCACAAGTGTCATCTCCAATATGACCTTCCATTGGAGGAGGAGCTGCTGGCGGGGGCGAGGCCGGCGGGCTGCCCCGTCCTCCTCTTCCCCGAGCACCCCGACCTCACCCATGGCCCCGCCCCCTCCCTCTTCCCCTCATGGCTGGTTCGGCCACCGCAGGTGCAGGAGAAGGGGGGACGCGTTGTCGAGCAGCGACCCTCGCCACCACCGTTGAGGAGTCGAGGTTTTCTCTCTTCATGGCGGACAGGAGAGAGGAGCAGAAGCTGAAGGAGAAAGAAGATGGAGGAGTGCGGGGCGCCGTCCCCTGCCTCCGCCCATTATAAAGGGGCGGGGCTGGAGCTCGACCGCCCCGCTCGGCCAATCAAGACGTAGAAGGCGAGGGGGGCCGGGGCCGACCCGCCGCCCCAACCAGCGATGACTCGGTTTCCCGCCTCCACCGCTCACCACCTCGAACGCATGGAAGGTACGTGGCGAACGTGCATGACCGAAGGGACGGGTGAGGCGACCCCTCCCCACCCCGTGATCATGGGGAGTGGACGCCTAGACGACCGTGCCTCGGCCCCATCCAGTAAGCGGGCTGCGCCTCCATGCCTCCCTCCCGTTTACGGGGAAGGCGCGGGCCGCCTCCTTTTCCATTTACTGCGACGTGATGCTTGCCTGCGGAAACCGCCACACGCATGGCGCCCACGTCACGCACGCCCCTCCACCCCGCGCGCGATTTTTTTTACCATGGTGAAAACCACCCTGCCTGCCCGCGCACCGTTCTGGGCCTGGCCCAACAACGAGTCGCGCATATGTGTAGCCCAGGCCCGGGGGCTCCTATCGGTGTACAAAAAGAGGGGTACACTTTTTGTACCCCTATGACTGTGCACGGGCAGTCTGAGCCACGGGCACCACCACACCAAGCATGGCAAGGGAGGTGAGCCGGGGTAAGATCGAAGCTTGATGGAGACTGGAGCAACGCCAAGAACAAGACCACAAAGAGCAAAGGGACGAAGCGGCTTCCCCAGGCAAGGTCCTTGCCGGGAGCCGGCTCTGGCAGCCCCGGCAAGACCCTTGCCGCGGCAGCTCGCCCCGCGCCTACAGAGAGGATCACCCTTGAGTCTACCGCCCCCATGGGGCGAGGATTCAGGAGATATCCCCGTGATGGCATGCAGATCTTTGTGACGACATCCAAGATCAGATACAAGTTGAGAAGACGACGACCCTTGGCGGGATCCCAGCCAAGGAGAACTACAAGGCCCCCGGCAAGCACCTTGCCGGGGATGACAGCAGGCGCCACGGCAGGACCCTTGCCGGGGCCCCGGCAAGGCCCTTGCCGAGGACACCCACAGGGCCATGTTGGGGAACGTTGCATGGAAAACAAAAAAATTTTCTCTACGTTCACCAAGATCAATCTAGTAGATGCAACTACGAGGGGAGAGTAGGATCCACATACCCTTGTAGATTGCTAAGCGGAAGCATTATGAACGCGGATGATGGAGTCGTACTCGCCGCGATTCAGATCGCCGAAGATCCTAGCACCGAAGCAACGGTGCCTCCGCGTTCTTCACACGTACGGCTCGGGGACGTCTCCTCCTTCTTGATCCAGCAAGGGGTGGAGGAGAGGTTGATGGAGAACCGGCAGCACGACGGCGTGGTGGTGATGGTGGAGAAGAACTCCGGCAGGGCTTCGCCTAAGCACCGCGGGAGAAGAAGATGTTATGGGAGAGGGAGGGCAGCACCGAGGCACGAACTTGTGTTTGCTGCCCTCCCTTTGCCTCACTATATATAGGGGGGGTGGAGAGGTGAGGGGCGCCCTAGGGTTTCCCCTAGGGGGCCGGCGGCCAGGGCAAGGGGAGGGGGCGGCGGCCAAGGCTGGCCCTAGGGTTTCCCCCCCTAGGTGCCTTGCCCCCCAAGGCTAAGGGGGTGCGGCCACCCTAGGGGGTCCCACCTCCCTTGGCGCACAAGGAGAGGGCCCAGGGGGGGCGCACAGCCCCCTGAGGGCTGTGGTGTCCCCCCTTGTGGCCCATTAGGCCCAGAACTTCTTCCGGACCCCCCGAAACCCTTTCCGGTACTCCGCCGATTTCCCGATGCTCCCCGGAACACTTCCGGACTCCGAAACCTTTCATCCTATATATCAATCTTCGTCTCCGGACCATTCCGGAGACCCTCGTCATGTCCGGGATCTCATCCGGGACTCCGAACAACCTTCGGTAACCATACACTTTTCTCACTAACAACCCTAGCTTCACCGAACGTTAAGTGTGTAGACCCTGCGGGTTCGGAAACCATGTAGACATGACCGAGACACTCCCAGGTCAATAACCAATAGCGGGATCTGGATACCCATATTGGTTCCCACATGTTTCTCGATGATCTCATCGGATGAACCACGATGTCAAGGATTCAGGCAATCCCGTATACAGTTCCCTTTGTCTCGTCGGTATGTTACTTGCCCGAGATTCGATCGTCGGTATCTCTATACCTAGTTCAATCTCGTTACCGGCAAGTCTCTTTACTCGTTACCGTAATACATAATCCCGTGACCAACTACTTGGTCACTTTGAGCTCATTGAGATGACGTATTACCGAGTGGGCCCGGAGATACCTCTCCGTCACACGGAGTGACAAATCCCAGTCTCGATCCATGTCAACCCAACAGACACCCTCGGAGATACCTGTAGAGTACCTTTATAGTCACCCAGTTACGTTGCGACGTTTGGCACACACAAAGCACTCCTACGGTGTCAGTGAGTTACATGATCTCATGGTCATAGGAACTTATACTTGACATGCAGAAAACTATAGCGATAACTGACATGATCAAAAGCTATGTTAACATTTGGGTCTCGTCCATCACATCATTCTCCTAATGATGTGATCCCGTTATCAAATGACAACTCATGTCTATGACCTGGAAACCGCGGTCATCTTTGATCAACGAGCTAGTCCTGTAGAGGCTCACTAGGGACACAAAGTCTGTCTATTCATCCACACGTGTATTTGAGTTTCCAATCAATACAGTTATAGCATGGATAATAAACGATTATCATGAACAAGGAAATATAATAATAACTCTTTTATTATTGCCTCTAGGGCATATTTCCAACAGTCTCCCACTTGCACTAGAGTCAATAATCTAGCATTACAAGGTAATGAATCTAACACCCATAGAGTCTTGGTGTTGATCATGCTTAGCCCGTGGAAGAGGCTTAGTCAACGGATCTGCAACATTCAAATCCGTGTGTACTTTGCAAATACTTATGTCCTCCTCCTTGACCGAATCGTGGATGGAATTGAAGCGTCGCTTTATGTGTCTGGTCCTCTTGTGAAACCTTGGTTCCTTGGCTAAAGCAATGGCACCAGTGTTGTCACAGAACAGAGTCATTGGGTTCAGTGCACTAGGCACAACTCCAAGATCTGTCATGAACTCCTTCATCCAGACACCTTCCTTTGCCGCCTCCGAGGCAGCTATATACTCCGCTTCACATGTAGAATCAGCTACCACGCTCTGCTTGGAACTGCACCAGCTTACCGCTCCCCCGTTGAGAATATATACGTATCCGGTTTGAGACTTAGAGTCATCCGGATCAGTGTCAAAGCTTGCATCGACGTAACCCTTTACGACGAGCTCTTGATCACCTCCATAAACGAGAAACATCTCCTTAGTCCTTTTCAGGTACTTTAGGATATTCTTGACCGCTGTCCAGTGATCCATACCAGGATTACTTTGAAACCTTCCGGCCATACTTATGGCAAGGCTGACATCTGGTCTTGTGCACAGCATTGCATACATGATAGAGCCTATGGCTGAAGCATAGGGGACGACACTCATCTTTTCTCTATCTTCCGCAGTCACTGGGCATTGAGTCTTACTCAACTTTGTGCCTTGCAATACCGGCAAGAACCCCTTCTTGGATTGATCCATTTTGAACTTCTTCAAAACTTTATCAAGGTATGTACTTTGTGAAAGTCCTATCAAGCGTCTTGATCTATCTCTATAGATCTTGATGCCCAATATGAAAGCAGCTTCACCGAGATCCTTCATCGAAAAACTCTTGTTCAAATACCCCTTCACGCTATCCAAAAATTCTATATTGTTTCCAATCAGCAATATGTCATCCACATATAATATTAGAAACGCTATAGAGCTCCCACTCACTTTCTTGTAAATACAAGCTTCATTGTAAACTTGTATAAACCCAAACGCTTTGATCACCTCATCAAAGCGAAGATTCCAACTCCGAGATGCTTGCACCAGCCCATAAATGGAACGCTGGAGCTTGCATACTTTGTCAGCATTCTCTGAATCGAAAAAACCTTCTGGTTGCATCATATACAACTCTTCCTTAAGAAAACCGTTAAGGAACACTGTTTTGACATCCATCTGCCAAATTTCATAATCGAAATATGCAGCTATTGCTAACATGATTCGGACGGATTTAAGCATCGCTACGGGTGAGAAAGTCTCATCGTAGTCAATCCCTTGAACTTGTGAAAAACCCTTTGCCACAAGTCGAGCTTTATACACGGTGACATTACCGTCAGCGTCCGTCTTCCTCTTAAAAATCCATTTATTCTGAATGGCCTTCCGCCCTTCAGGTAATACTTCCAAAGTCCATACTTTGTTTTCATACATGGATCCCATCTCGGATTTCATGGCCTCTAACCATTTGTCGGAATCTGGGCCCACCATCGCTTCTCCATAGCTCGTAGGTTCACCGTTGTCTAACAACATGACCTCCAAGACAGGGTTACCATACCACTCAGGTGCAGTGCGTACCCTTGTCGACCTACGAGGTTCGGTAGTAACTTGATCAGAAGCTTCTTGATCATCATCATTGGCTTCCTCTTCAACCTCTGCAGGCTCCACAAAAACATCTTTCTGTGCTGCGCTACTTTCTGGTTGAAGCAGAGGTTCAATAACCTCATCAAGTTCTACCTTTCTCCCACTCAATTCTTTCGAGAGAAACTCCTTCTCGAGAAAGGACCCGTTCTTAGCGACAAACACTTTGCCCTCGGATCTGAGATAGAAGGTGTACCCAACAGTTTCTTTTGGGTATCCTATGAAGACACATTTGTCCGCTTTGGGTTCGAGCTTTTCTGGCTGAAGCCTTTTGACATAAGCATCGCAGCCCCAAACCTTGAGAAAAGACAACTTCGGTTTCTTACTAAACCATAGTTCATACGGTGTTGTCTCAACGGACTTAGATGGAGCCCTATTTAAAGTGAATGCAGCTGTCTCTAACGCATATCCCCAAAACGATAGTGGCAAATCGGCAAGAGACATCATAGAACGCACCATATCTAATAGGGTTCGATTACGACGTTCGGACACACCATTACGCTGTGGTGTTCCAGGTGGCGTCAACTGTGAAACAATTCCACATTTTCTTAAGTGATCACCAAACTCATAACTCAGATATTCTCCCCTTCGATCAGATCGTAGGAACTTGATCTTCTTGTTACGATGATTTTCTACTTCACTCTGAAATTGCTTGAACTTTTCAAAAGTTTCAGACTTATGCTTCATCAAGTAAATATACCCATATCTACTTAAGTCGTCAGTGAAGGTGAGAAAATAACGATATCCACCGCGCGCCGTTACACTCATCGGACCGCACACATCGGTATGTATGATTTCCAATAAGTCACTTGCCCGTTCCATTGTCCCTGAAAACGGGGTCCTTGTCATCTTGCCCATGAGGCACGGCTCGCACGTGTCAAGTGATTCAAAATCAAGAGACTCCAAAAGTCCATCAGCATGGAGCTTCCTCATGCGTTTCACGCCGATATGACCGAGACGGCAGTGCCACAAGAAAGTGGTATTATCATTATCTACTCTACATCTTTTGGCATCAATGTTATGAACATGTGTATCATCACTATCGAGATTCAATAAGAATAAACCCCTAATTTCGGGTGCATGACCATAAAAGATATTACTCATATAAATAGAACAACCATTATTCTCTGACTTAAATGAGTAACCGTCTCGCAATAAACAAGATCCAGATATAATGTTCATGCTTAACGCAGGCACTAAATAACAATTATTCAGGTTCAAAACTAATCCCGATGGTAATCGAAGAGCGAGCGTGCCGACGGCGATCACATCAACCTTGGAACCATTTCCCACGCGCATCGTCACTTCGTCCTTCGCCAGCCTTCGTTTATTCCGCAGTTCCTGTTTAGAGTTGCAAATGTGAGCAACCGAACCGGTATCAAATACCCAGGCACTACAACGAGAGTTGGTAAGGTACACATCAATAACATGTATATCACATATACCTTTGTTGTTGTTGGCCCCCTTCTTGTCCGCCAGATACTTGGGGCAGTTCCGCTTCCAGTGGCCGTTCCCCTTGCAATAGAAACACTCAGTCTCTGGCTTGGGCCCAGCCTTGGGTTTCTTCACTGGATTGGCAACTGCTTTGCCACCCTTCTTAGAGTTACCCTTCTTGCCCTTGCCATTCTTCTTGAAACTGGTGGTTTTATTGACCATCAACACTTGATACTCCTTCTGGATGTCTGCCTCAGCGACTTTCAGCATCGAAAACAGCTCGGCGATGGTTTTATTCATCCCTTGCATGTTGTACTGCTGGACGAAGCTCTTGTAGCTTGGAGGGAGTGACTGGAGAATTCTGTCAATGATAGCCTCATCCGGGAACACAAGTCCCAGATCAGCTATGCGGGTATAGTACCCAGACATCTTCAGCAAGTGCTCACTGACAGACGAATTCTCCTCCATCTTGCAAGCGAAGAATTTATCGGTGGTCTCATACCTCTCGATCTTAGCATTCTTCTCAAAGATGAATTTCAACTCCGTGTACATCTCATATGCACCATGACGTTCAAAACGCCTTTGGAGTCCTCCTTCCAAGCCGTACAACATGGCACACTGCACTATCGAATAGTCATCCGAACGCGTCTGCCAGACGTTCATAACGTCCGCAGAGGCTCCAGGAGCGGGGGGTTCACCTAGCGGTGCATTCAGGACATAAACCTTTTGGGCAGCTGTGAGGATGATCCTCAGATTGCGGAGCCAGTCCACAAAGTTGCTCCCATCATCTTTCAGTTTAGCTTTCTCTAGGAACGCATTAAAATTCAGGGGTGCTACTGCGCGAGCCATCTACAACCAAAAATTTGCAAAGACATTTTAGACTATTGTTCATGATAAGTGAGTTATTACCTAATCAAATTAATTATAACTCCCACTCAAATTGACATCCCTCCGGTCATTCGAGCGTGACATGATCCAAATTCACCAACCCAAGTCCGATCATCACGTGAGATGAGGTGGTGTCAATGGTGAACATCAACATGTTGATCATATCTACTATATGACTCATGCTCGACCTTTCGGTCCTCCGTGTTCCGAGGCCATGTCTGTACATGCTAGGCTCGTCAAGTCTAACCCGAGTGTTCTGCATGTGCAAAACTGGCTTGCACCCGTTGTATGCGAACGTAGAGTCTATCACACCCGATCATCACGTGGTGCTTCGAAACGACGAACCTTCGCAACGGTGCACACTCGGGGGGAACACATTTTTATCTTGAAATTTTAGTGAAGGATCATCTTATAATGCTACCGTCGTCCTAAGCAAAATAAGATGCATAAAAGGATTAACATCACATGCAAATCATAAGTGACATGATATGGCCATCAACTCGTGCTTTTGATCTCCATCTCCAAAGCACCGGCATGATCTCCATCGTCACCGGCGCCACACCATGATCTCCATCATCATGATCTCCATCATCGTGTCGCCATCGGGGTTGTCAGCGCCCACCATGCTCTTACTACTATTGCTACCGTTTAGCGATAAAGTAAAGCATTACAAAGCGCTTAATGATTGACACGCAGGTCATACAAAAAATAAAGACAACCCTATGGCTCCAGCCGGTTGCCGTATGCATCGACATGCAAGTCGATATTAACTATTACAACATGATCATCTCATACATCAAATATATCTCATCATGTCATTGGCCATATCATATCACATGCATACCCTGCAAAAACAAGTTAGACGTCCTCTAATTTGTTGTTGCATGTTTTACGTGGCTGCTATGGGTATCTAGCAAGAACGCTTCTTACCTACGCAAAACCACAACGGTGATATTCAAGTTGCTATTTAACCTTCTACAAGGACCGCCTTGTTCTATTCCGATTCAACTAAGATAGGAGAGACAGACACCCGCCAGCCATCTTATGCAACAAAAGTCACATGTCTGTCGATGGAACCGGTCTCATGTACGTGGACATGTAAAGTTGGTCCGGGCCGCTTCATCCTATAATACCGCTGAATCAAGAAAGACTAAGGAGGGCAGCAATTTAAACATCAACGCCACAAACCCTTTTGTGTTCTACTCGAGAAAGCATCTACGCAAGATCCTAGCTCATGATGCCACTGTTGAGGAACGTTGCATGGGAAACAAAAATTTTCCTACCGTTCACCAAGATCAATCTAGTAGATGCAACTACGAGGGGAGAGTGTGATCTACGTACCCTTGTAGATCGCTAAGCGGAAGCATTATGAACGCGGATGATGGAGTCGTACTCGCCGCGATTCAGATCGCCGAAGATCCTAGCACCGAAGCAACGGTGCCTCCGCGTTCTTCACACGTACGGCTCGGGGACGTCTCCTCCTTCTTGATCCAGCAAGGGGTGGAGGAGAGGTTGATGGAGAACCGGCAGCACGACGGCGTGGTGGTGATGGTGGAGGAGAATTCCAGCAGGGCTTCGCCTAAGCACCGCGGGAGAAGAAGATGTTGTGGGAGAGGGAGGGCAGCACCGAGGCACGAACTTGTGTTTGCTGCCCTCCCTTTGCCTCACTATATATAGGGGGGTGGAGAGGTGAGGGAGCCCTAGGGTTTCCCCCCTAGGGGGCCGGCGGCCAGGGCAAGGGGGGGCGGCGGCCAAGGCAGGGGGGGGCGGCGGCCAGGGCCAGGCCCTAGGGTTTCCCCCCCTAGGTGCCTTGCCCCCCAAGGCTAGGGGGTGCGGCCACCCTAGAGGGGTCCACCCCCCTTGGCACACAAGGAGAGGGCCCAGGGGGGGCGCACAGCCCCCTGAGGGCTGTGGTGTTCCCCCTTGTGGCCCATTAGGCCCAGAACTGCTTCCGGACCCCCGAAACCCCTTTCCGGTACTCCGCCGATTTCCCGATGCTCCCCGGAACACTTCCGGACTCCGAAACCTTTCATCCTATATATCAATCTTCGTCTCCGGACCATTCCGGAGACCCTCGTCATGTCCGGGATCTCATCCGGGACTCCGAACAACCTTCGGTAACCATACACTTTTCTCACTAACAACCCTAGCGTCATCGAACGTTAAGTGTGTAGACCCTGCGGGTTCGGAAACCATGTAGACATGACCGAGACACTCCCAGGTCAATAACCAATAGCGGGATCTGGATACCCATATTGGTTCCCACATGTTTCTCGATGATCTCATCGGATGAACCACGATGTCAAGGATTCAGGCAATCCCGTATACAGTTCCCTTTGTCTCGTCGGTATGTTACTTGCCCGAGATTCGATCGTCGGTATCTCTATACCTAGTTCAATCTCGTTACCGGCAAGTCTCTTTACTCGTTACCGTAATACATAATCCCGTGACTAACCACTTAGTCACTTTGAGCTCATTGAGATGACGTATTACCGAGTGGGCCCGGAGATACCTCTCCGTCACACGGAGTGACAAATCCCAGTCTCGATCCATGTCAACTCAACAGACACCCTCGGAGATACCTGTAGAGTACCTTTATAGTCACCCAGTTACGTTGTGACGTTTGGCACACACAAAGCACTCCTACGGTGTCAGTGAGTTACATGATCTCATGGTCATAGGAACTTTATACTTGACATGCAGAAAACTATAGCGATAACTGACACGATCATAAGCTATGTTTAACGTTTGGGTCTCGTCCATCACATCATTCTTCTAATGATGTGATCCCGTTATCAAATGACAACTCATGTCTATGACCTGGAAACCGCGGTCATCTTTGATCAACGAGCTAGTCCTGTAGAGGCTCACTAGGGACACAAAGTCTGTCTATTCATCCACACGTGTATTTGAGTTTCCAATCAATACAGTTATAGCATGGATAATAAACGATTATCATGAACAAGGAAATATAATAATAACTCTTTTATTATTGCCTATAGGGCATATTTCCAACAGGCCACCATCAGGCCCGCACCAACCGGGTTCCACCGACCCATGCAGCTGCCTACCCGACCAGCTGGACAGGCTCCTGCGTGGCAACCCACAGATCTTCGTGGAGACCCGCCGTTGCACCACCTCAGCTGCCTGTCTGCCTACATGGCACCTCAAGCACCGCTGGCCAGGGCGCGCATCAACACGAGGAGGAGCGGCGACAGACAAGACGGACGTCTCCCCTCGTTCCCGATAAAGCAAGGACACCTAAGCTAAGCGCATTAAATGCGCCTTGTCCTGTAATGCGAGGGATAACCTCGCATCACTGTACCCTTTCCACCTCCTGTGTGCCACTGTGGCGACCCCTTTTTCCTATAAAAGGAGGCCCAAGGCGACCAGGAGGAGGATTCGGCTTTTTAGAACTCCTCATGACTCTTTTGGAGCTCCTCACTAGCTGAAGAACACAAACATATAATCCACCAAAGCAGGAGTAGGGTTTTACGCATCTTTGCGGCCCGAACCTGCATAAAGGAACCGTGTCCTGACTGTTAGATCCGCTCTTCTCTCAACCCCGCGCCCCGCAACCGTAGTAGGGATTCTTGTGATCGCATAGGTGTCGACCAAATACACCGACAATAGGTGGAATAGAATGTGGTGGTAGTAGACAAAAGAAGGGAAGAAGGTCTCACATCAACTTGACAAACTAATGGACTATGAAGATGTCCATCAATCGATATCAATGTGACGAGTAGGGATTTGCATGCAACAGATGCACTATGAGCTATAAGTGTATGAAAGCTCAATATGAAACTAAGTGGGTATGCATCAGACTCTACTATAGAAAATTCCCACTAGTATATGAAAGTGACAACATAGGAGACTCTCTATATGAAAAACATGGTGCTACTTTGAAGCACAAGTGTGGTATTTGCATGCCCCTTCTCTTTGTTTCTTTCATTCATCATTTTTTTCTTTTTTTCTTTTTTTTTCTCTTTTTTTCTTTTTTTTTCTTTTAGTCCGGAGTCTCATCCCAACTTGTGGGGAATCATGGTCTCCATCATCCTATCATCATTGGGACATGCTCTAATAATGGATAATGATGATCATCACACTTCTATTTACTTATAACTCAAAAAAAATTACAACTCGATACCTATGTGTCGGTGTACTAAAGTAGGGGTACCCTTAGTATCCCGAACTTGTGCACGGGCAGTCGCAGCGTCCCGCGGCAAGGCTAGCCGGGTGATCGCCAAGGTCCTCCGTGGTTCCTTTGGAGCCATTCAAGAACAAAGTATCCAAGCCAAGGAGGCAAGGCCCCGGCGAGAGGAGCTTGTCGGGAAGGCTACTCAAGGCACAAGACCACTCAAGGCGCAAGACCTTGGCAAGAGGAGCTTGCCGGGAAGGCCAACCAGGGCATCTCAAGAAACTTGCCGCGACGCTTCACGCGTCCCGGCAAGGCCCGGTGAGCGACAAGCTCCTGGAAGCGACAAGATAGCGACCGCGGCAAGGCGCTTGCCGCGGCAAGCTTCCACTCCGTACCCGCGCTCCAGCGCATCCACCCACGTGTCGCTCTGGGACCCTTCCAGGCGTACGTGGCGGGAGGCTGTGCAACCAAGGGTATGCGGTGGTAAGCGGCGCTGACTAGGTTGCCATCATGTCAAACGATGGCGCCCCTGACGGCCCCTTTTGGCACTGTTTGGGCGACGTCGATGGGCATTTAATGCCCTTGTCCCCTGCCGTCAGGGTTAGGTATAAAACACTGTACCAACTACCACACTTTTTCCATTTTTACCCTCAACTGCGTTGCCACCTGTCGGTGACCCCTTGAGCATATAAATGGAGGCCCATGCGCAACGTAGAGGGGGGATAGACACTCGAACACTCTCTCGCTCGGTCTCGTTAGCTGCTGAACTGTACTGTAGCTTCCAGCGCTCCCGAGCCAAGAACTCAATACAATCCACAAAGCAGGAGTAGGGTTTTACGCATCCGTGCGACCCGAACTTGGGTAAACTGCTCGTGTGCCTCGTCTCGATCTGCTCTTCGCGCGATCTCCGCCCCCTGCCGTACCGAAAGGGGCTCCGTCCCCATAGGTGTTCGTGGGTGGATCAGTTTCCCCGACATCTTTGGTGCGCCAGGTAGGGGTGCGTCGAGGTTGTGTGAACCTGATCCGGCCTGCACACGAGCTAGATCTTCATCACCTTCACCGACATGCTGCCGAAGAAGAAGGCTTCGGAGGCAGCTGCTCCGTCCGCGTCTATCCCACCACCGCCGGAGCCAACGGCTGGTGGGGTAGACGCCGGCGGAAGAACAGGCGTCGACGAGGGAGCCCACGGTGCCGCCAAGTCCAAGGACAAGGCTGCGCTGCCCATCGACGGCGTAGACAACTCCCACAATGACCGGGTACACTCCAAGACCTCAACGTCCGTACATGCACCGCGCCCATCTCCGGAGGCGCGGGACCGGCAGCGTCATGGTACTCATGGTACCATACGTTTGCTGAACCAAGATCGACCTGGTGGATCGCGGGATGCTCAAGACCAGCATGCACGCCAGCATGCCGGCACGAGCAAGGCACGATCGCCTGGGCGGGATACTGCTCCTTCTAACATAGTTAGAAGTCCGAGCATCTCTCGCTCCTCGCACCGTTCGCCACCGCTACCCACCACCCCAGCAGAAGCTGTGGCACGAGCTCAACTGCTCCTAGACTTCCCTCCAGCGGCAGACAAGGCCGACGACTGGAGGGCCACCATTCAGAGTCTCATCGCCTTCGCCAACGGCGACACTCCGTGGCAGCCAAGCACGTCGCAGCCGCGACATGTCAGCCAGGCACGGGCCGATGGCGACAAAACCGATGGGGGTGCAACCACCATGCACTCTCCACCCCGAAGGCCAAAATCGCCGACTCACCGGATCAACCTGGACAGCGACTCCACCACGTCGTCGGATCCACGAGCTCGTCGCGATCAGCGCCAAGTTCTTCAAGATCGACAACAAGAAGATGCTCATACCCGTATCGAGTGCCGAAGAGAAGCGCGGCGTAGAGTGAGGAGATGGCGATGTGCAAGATCAGAGACGTCAGTGAGCTATACGCCCTGGCCGACAAGTGTGCACATGCTGAGGAGGGGAGGAAACTCCCCGGGGAGGATACATGAGTAGGAGGATCTGACAGTGAGGATGCCGCCCCGGCAAAGAAAAACCGGCGGCGGAACAACAGGAAGAAGAAAAACAAAGACGTGCTAGTCGTTGAGAAGTCCGGCAACGGAGGTGGCGCCGAGAAAGCCAAAGTTGGTAGCTCCGGCAAGGAGACTACCGCATGCACCAACTGCCAGGCTGTGGCGGCCGCCGACAACCAGGAAGGCACCGACAAGCAGTACTGCAAGATCCACCGCACCAAGGGTCATGACCTCCAGAACTGCAAGAGGGTCGAGCAGCAGAAGGCTGAGTACGAGCAACGCGACAAGGAGAAGGCCCAAGGAGGTGATGGAGGATCCGGCAAGAAGCGGCCATTCAACGGCCGGGGAGGACGCCGCGGCAAGGCCAAGCAGCGGCAAGGAGACAGACCTCCCCGCGGCCGCGACAAGGATGAAGATGACGACGACGACGAAGACATGGATGATGTTGAGACCAGTGAGCAGGAGTTCCAGAAAGCCACAGAGGTCTTGTGCGTTGACGGCGGTGCTTCTCTGCATACTTCACACCGCCAACTCAAGCAGTGGGTGCGGGAAGTTAATGCAGCAGAACCACCTGTCGAATCGCGCAAGCTTCTGAAATGGTCCAGCACGCCTATCATCTTTGACATTGAGGACCACCCTGATCGCACAACTGCGGTCGGGTGCTTGCCGATGTTGGTTTCACCAACTATGCGCAACCTCAAGGTCACTAAGATGTTAGTTGATGGCGGGGCCGGCTTGAACCTGATCTCCTCCGCTGTACTCCAGAAACTCCAGATCCCTGACAGCGAGCTCGAAGAGACCGGCACATTCCAAGGAATCAACCCGGGAAGGAGCAAGCCGAAGGGGAAGATCACGCTGCCAGTGACGTTTGGCGGCGAGCTGAACTTCGGGACTGAGAGGGTCACTTTTGACGTTGCCGATTTTCCATTGCCTTACAATGGAATACTTGGCCGTCCAGCACTCGCCAAGTTTATGGCAGCCTCTCACTACGCCTACAACATGCTGAAGATGCCAGGCCCGATAAGTGTCATCTCTGTCCCTGGCGACAAGAAGGATGCTCTTATCTGCGCCGATAAGATCTACCGGGAAGCAGCAGCCGCAACAGAACGCAAGACACTTGCCGCTGAAGCTCCCGGGGGGAAGAAGAAGACCAAGTCCGGTAAGAGCTCTGATGCCCACTCCGGCAAGCGCACCTCTTCGGAGTGCTGCGCTACCGTCGAGGACGCACCATTGAGCTCCACCGGCAAGTGTAAGAAGACGATGGCAGCTCCGCCAGAGACCAAGAAGGTGTCCGCCAAGGAGGATGACACTGGTGGTACCTTTACCATCAGTGCCACACTTGACCCTAAATAGGAAAGTGCGCTCGTTGCTTTCCTGCGGGCAAACGTCGACGTGTTTGCATGGCAACCGTCTGACATCCCCAGTGTTCTCAGGAAAGTAATGGAGCACCATCTTGCCGTTTGTCCTCATGCCCGGCCCGTTAAGCAAAAAGTCAGGAAACAAGCAGTGGAGCGCCAAGAATTCATCGCAGAAGAAATCAAGAAGTTGGAAGCAGCAGGCCTTGTCAGAGGAGTGCTCCATCCTACGTGGTTGGCCAATCTTGTAGTCGTGCGCAAGGCAAACGGGAAATGGAGGCTTTGTATCGACTTTACCGATGTCAATAAAGCTTGTCCCAAAGACCCATTTCCCTTGCCGCGCATTGACCAAATTGTTGACTCCACGGCCGGATGTGATTTGCTTTCATTTCATGACGCATACTCAGGATACCATCAAATTTTCATGGCAGAAGAGGATGAGGAGAAGACCGCATTCATCACTCCATGTGGCACGTACTGTTTCATACGGATGCCCTTCGGATTGAAGAATGCTGGTTCTACATTCGCAAGAGTAGTCCATACCGCTTTTGAGCCACAAATACACAGAAATGTAGAAGCCTGCATGGATGACATAGCGGTCAAGAGCAAGGACAGGGCAACTCTGATTCAAGATTTGGACAAAACCTTTGCAAATCTGCGCAAGATCAACCTCAAGCTCAACCCCGAGAAGTGTGTGTTTGGAGTTCCTTCCGGCAAGCTTCTCAGGTTCTTCGTGTCTCAGAGGGGAATTGAAGCCAATCCCGACAAGATCAAGGCCATTGAGCAAATTGAAGCACTGAAGCGCGTCAAGGATGTACAAAGACTTGCCGGTTGCGTGGCTGCTCTCACCAGGTTTATCTCTAAGTCTGCTGAGCGCGCCCTGCCGTTTTTCAAAATTTTGAAAAAGGCAGGTCTAATGAAATGGACTCCGGAAGCGGAGGCTGCGCTACAAGACTTGAAGAGGTACCTGTCCTCCACTCCAATACTTGTCGCACCTAAGCCACAAGAGAAGTTGCTACTGTACATAGCGGCAACCAATCAAGTGGTTTGTGCTGCATTAGTAGCGGAGAGGGAGGCAGATGATGAGCCAGCAACCGCGGCAAGCGCATCCAGCGACAAGTAGGGGGCTTCCCCGACAAACTCTGGTCCCGACAAAGATGGATCTGCGCAGGCAAGCGAAGAGATACAGAGGAAAATGGTGCAGCGCCCAGTTTACTTTGTCAGTTCCCTTCTGCAGGGGGCTAGGTCAAGATACTCTGGTGTGCAGAAGTTGCTTTTCGGCCTTCTCATGGCCTCGAGAAAGCTACGCCATTACTTCCAAGCACATGAGATAACAGTTGTCACTTGCTTTCCACTGAAGAGGATACTACAGAATCCAGAAGCAACAGGCAGGATTGTTGAGTAGGCACTGGAACTGTCAAGCTTTGGCCTCAAGTTTGAAAGCACTTCAACTATCCAAAGCAGAGCATTGGCAAAGTTCATAGCGGAGTGGACGCCGACACCAGATGAAGAAATTCCAGAGACGAGCATCCCCGTCAAAGAAGCAAGCAAAGAGTGGCTGATGTACTTTGATGGTGCCTTTTCGCTGCAAGGCGCCGGTGCTGGCGTGCTGCTTGTCGCACCCACCGGAGAGCACCTCAAGTACGTAGTCCAGATGCACTTTCCCAAGGAGCAAGCAACAAACAATACTGCAGAGTATGAGGGTTTGCTTGCCGGTCTCAGGATCGCGGCAGACCTTGGGATTGAGAAGCTGATTGTCAGGGACGACTCGCAGCTTGTCGTCCGCCAAGTGAACAAGAATTATCAGAGTCCGATGATGGAAGCTTACGTTGATGAAGTGAGGAAGCTAGAAGAGCACTTTGACGGCCTACAGATGGAGCATGTTCCAAGAGCTCAGAACGACATCGCAGATGGCCTGTCGAAGTGCGCCGCACTTAAGTTACCTGTGGAACCAGGGATCTTTGTGCTCAAGCTGACTCAATCGTCCATAACGCCATCAACTGGACAGAGCAAGAAGAGGAAGTTGATTTCTGGTGACTATTTTCGGGCAGAGCTTCCCGAAGCCGCCGCCAAGAAGGTCCCCAAGATCAACACCAAGAGTGCTGAGGAGCAGTCTGCTCCGGCAAGCTCCAGGGTTTGTTCTGTTGAAGCAAACGCTCCCGACAAGTTTTGCTCCGGCAAGCTTGCCGGGGAACATCAAGCTCCGGCTGAGCCGCAGGTTCTAGCCGTAGAAGCGGATGTTCCCGCAGCAGCAGATGTGCCTTTAGTCCTTGTTGTCGAGCCACAAGCTCCAGCATGGGCACAGTAGATTGTCCGTTTCCTTCAGACAGGAGAACTTCCCGAAGAGCAAGAAGAAGCGGAAAGAGTAGCCCGGCAGTCAAGTATGTACCAGTTTGTTGACAACACACTGTACAGAAGAAGACTCAACGGTGTGAAATTGAAGTGTATTCCCTGGGAAGATGGACAAAAGCTGTTGGCAGAGATACATGGAGGCATATGTGGTCACCACATTGGAGCAAGAGCACTTGCCGGAAAAGCATTCCGGCAAGGTTTCTTTTGGCCAGAAGCCCTCCAGGATGCAACTACATAAGTAACCAAGTGTGAAGCGTGCCAGTTCCATTCCAAGCAGATACATCAGCCAGCTCAAGCTCTCTATACGATCCCTTTATCCTGGCCATTTTTGGTCTGGGGGCTCGACATCCTCGGCCCCTTTCCCCGCGCAGCCGGGGGCTTTGAGTACTTGTACGTTGCAATCGACAAGTTCACAAAGTGGCCGGAAGTGGAACCAGTGAGGAAGGTGACCGCACAGTCAGCAGTCAAGTTCTTCAGGTCGATCGTTTGCCGTTTCGGGATCCCTAATAGGATCATCACCGACAATGGTACGCAATTCACGAGCCGCACCTTCATGCAGTACGTCCAAGATCTTGGCGCCAAGGTCTGCTTCGCTTCTGTTGCTCACCCGAGAAGCAAAGGTCAAGCGGAGAGGGCAAATGCTGAAGTGCTGCGTGGCCTCAAGACCAGAACTTTCGACAGGCTGCATAGGTGCGGAAGAAACTGGATCGAGGAGCTGCCGGTGGTTCTTTGGTCGATCAGGACGACGCCAAATTGAGCCACTGGACAGACACCTTTCGCTCTAGTCTATGGAGCAGAGGCAGTTCTCCCTATGGAACTCGTATACGGGTCACCTCGAGTGCTCGCTTATGATGAGCTCGAGCAAGAGCAGCTGCGACAAGATGACGCGCTGCTCCTTGAGGAAGACCGTCTTCGGGCTGCTGTACGAGCTGCTCGCTACCAGCAAGCTTTGCGCCGCTACCATAGCCGCAAAGTTAACGCGAGAAGTATCGAGGAAGGCGACCTTGTTCTTCGGCGCGTTTAGTCCGCGAATAATTCTAACAAGTTGACGCCGAAGTGGGAAGGCCCTTACCGGGTGAAACGAGTCACTAGGCCTGGCGCTATCCGCCTTGAGACCGAAGACGGCTTTCCGGTGAGCAACTCCTGGAACATCGAGCATCTTCGTAAGTTTTACCCGTAAGGCGCGGTTGCCGCGACCCGCTCCGGCAACCACCTTTTGTACAAGTCTTGCCGCTGTTGCATGTAATCCTTTGTACAAAGCTGGGCGCAGACCCCGTGCATCAGTAAAGCTCATGTGCTCTGCACATCTTATCAATTTCATGCTTTCCATATTTTGCATGTGCTATCTGACACTTTGTGCAGCACCTACCCCCGGTAAGCCATAACAAGCTGTGAGGCTCCATGTCTGTATTTTC